>CM045739.1:48895000-49587500 GCA_024760905.1 Plotosus lineatus
CAGATAAATGCAAAGGGTTGTGACAGGAAGGGCATCCAGCGTAAAACTTTTGCCAGAATACAGAATACGAATCGTCAAAACAAATTCCATACCGGATCGGTTCAAGGCCCAGGTTAACAACAACCGCCATCAGTGCTGTTAACCAACAGGGTGCTGGTGGAAATTGGATTACTGTTGGTCGAAGAAGGAGCGGTCGAGAAGAAATGCAAGAGGTGTGTAAGTAGGCAGAGTCTCTCTGTCTCTCTGTCACATACACACACACACACACACCAAAACACACTGTGCAAGTGGTTAAATTAGCAGCATCCAGATGAACTAGTGCAATTTGAATGGAAGAAAATGCAGTATATGAAGTAAGTGAGTGCAAATGGTGCGATAGATGCACAAATGAGAAGTCACCCACTGCTTATTACAGTCTGTGTGTGTATGTGTGTGTGTGTGTGTGTGTGTGTGTGATATCTCAGGTGTGATTCCATTGTAATTCAGTCAAATAAAATTCCATATGCTCAGTATTGTGTACTTTAGAAACTCAATAATTTGATTATGGAATTTTTTGATCATTTGATTTGTGTGTAATCTTGTCTGGAGTGGATATGCTGGATCGTGGGCTTTTTAGTTTTGTACAAAAATTGGTCAAGACCTGAATTTTTTTTTTACATATAAACCTTTTACCTATAAACAAACTGATGATGATGATGTTGATGAAGAAGAGGCATCTGTTGATAAAAGTGTGATGACTGGTGTTTGTGAAGAAGATGTGATTTTATCTGCTGAGCAGGATATAGGTTAATATGATGATGTGGAGTGCAGAGTTGATTAAGCTTACTTGTATAAAGAGATCATAGAGTTTTGTAATATGGTTATCTTATATATATATATATATATATATATATATATATATATATATATATATATATATATATATATATATACACATACATACATTTCTGAACTTCAGTGTGATTGTTTGAACCTGACAGTCTTTTTTTTCAATCAGTATCATTTGAAGGCATTTGAACCTGTATGATGGTTCTGTTCTTTGAATTCGAAGATAGTGAAGAGTTATTTCTCCTTGCCTGCGGTGAGTATTTTTGTATAGCGAGAGACAATTCGCGTTGGCGGATCCCCACTGTCTAGGCCTAGGTCCCTTCCATGGTGGCTCAGCTGGCTGAGACGGCTGTGGTGGTTCCTTGACTGACAGAAACACGCTGACGGCTTTGCAGCGTACTCTTTTCAAAAGTCAGCAATGGTTATTTTACATGCCTCTCACCATAGACAGTGAGAGACATGGCTTGCCTTTGATAACCCAGTTAGCTGCACTGGGGGTGAACCTTTATATAATGGTCAAAAAGATACATACTGATCTTATTGGAATAAACAGAAATTAAAAAAAAAATTTGTTGTATTTTGTTAATTTTTGGGGGTTACCACAGTGATTGATGGGTTTACAAAGGGCCTGTCAGATTAAAATGAGGATGATTTATCTTATCATCTCTTCCTAATACTCTTCCGAGACATGTTTTCTAAAAGTTTATATGGCTGAAGTGCAGAAAAATGTTTGGTTGATAAGGACTATTGAGCTTGGAAGAAGTGCAATCTTTGTGCTCATTTTTCTCTAAAATGTCTTTTGAAATTTTTAATTGAATACTGACACAAAAAATGACATAGCTCGGTCAGTTTTCAAGGTATTGACAAACTATTTGCTGCATTTTGCAGCTTTGGGATTCCTCTATCTGACTGCGTAAAAAGCTCATTTTTCATTTTTGGACCCAAGAGCCTACGTTTGGTGGAGTGGCTCACATATAAGAGGTTTGGGAAACAAAGTCAGAGAGGCTAGATTGAGATGGTTTGGACATGTACAAAGAAGGGATAGTGAATATATTGGTACTAGGATGCCAAGGTTGGAACGACCAGGCAGAATGCCTAGAGAAAGACCAAAGAGAAGATTTATGTATGTGTTGAAGGAGGACATGAAGGCAGTTGGAGTAAGAGTAGAAGATGCAGAGGATAGGGTGAGATGGAGGCAGATAATTTACTGTGGCGACCCCTGAAGGGAACAGCCGAAAGGAACACAAGAAGAACAATACTACTACTATTACTACTATGACAACTACTACTACTACTACTACTACTACTACTAATAATAATAATAATAATTGTGTTAACTGTCATGTATTCATTAATTTGCCAAACCACCTAATCCACATACTACAGTCGTTCAGGAGACAGAAGCCAATCTCAGCCTACTGTAGGCAGGGTTCACCCTGAATAGCTTGCCAATCCATTACAGGGCCAACACATGCAACCATTCAAACTCAGACCTAGGGACAACTGAGAACAGTGAATTAGTCTTATGTGCAAGCTTTGGACTGTGGAAAGAAACCAAGCAAAATAGAGAACATACAAAATCGATACAGAAATGATGCCCAAACTCAGGACCTTTGTGCTGTGAGGTGGACGTGTTCAGCACGAGCCACTCTTCCACCATACGCAGTGCGAAAGAACTTCAAAAAACACAACAAAGACAATTAGTGAAATAAGTAAGCATGTCATGGGTGCCCAAGATTAACTGATATTGCCTTAATCCTGAGATGAGGTACCACAAACTAATGAGACTGTTATTGCTGTGTCTGATTGGAGTTGAAACACAATGTGGGGTTCTGGTTAACTCCAGACCAGTCAAAGGGTGTTAACATTATCTCCGATCAGCCTATACAGTGGGTATAATAGAGAATCACCCCTTCAAAATATTTATTATTTTATTATTATTATTATTATTATTATTATTATTATTATTATTATTATTATTATTATTATTATTATTATTATTATTATTATTATTATTATTATTATTATTATTCACATAATTATATGAAAACACATACAAAAATATCTATTTTTTTCCACCTATATCCAATGCAACTTTTAACAGCCAGATAAATGGGTTATCAATGGCCGGCCATATCTCTCACTGCCTGTGTTGAGAGGCAAACCAAAAAAACAATGTTGACTTTCATGAAGAGGAGGGATTAGTGACTGAAGCACCCTTGAGCAAGGCAACTAACTCCCAGCTGCTCTCCAGGTGCCCAGAGTGTGAACAGGAGCCCACTGAATGTGTGTGTGTGTGTGTGTGTGTGTGTGTGTTCACTTTAGATGGATTAAATGCCAAGGGTTGAAGGTTCAAGCCTTACCATCACCAAGTTGTCACTGCTGTCCCTCTAGTGCAGCTAATTGTGCTATCAAAGGATAAGCATGTAAAAGACCCACTGCTGTCATTTTTAAAGAATTAGGTTGCCATCAACATGTTTCTTCCACTGCCATATCCTGGTGAGCAGTTCAAGGTGTTCTCTGCCTGTGTAAGGAGTTGGCTGAGATGGGTGCCATCATCCAAATCACCTTAATTAGGATTAAGCAGTTCAGAAAATGAATGAATGGAGTGTCTTCTTCTTCTTCTTCTTCTTTTACTTTCGGCTGCTCCTTTCAGGGGTCGCCACAGCAAATCAGCCGCCTCCACCTCACCCTGTCCTCCTCTTCTTTTCTGACTCCAACGACCTTCATGTCTTCCTTCACCACATCCATAAATCTCTTCTTTGGTCTTCCTCGAGGCCTTCTGCCTGGTAGTTCTAACCTCAGCATCCTACTGCCAATATACTCACTATCCCTCCTCTGTACATGTCCAAACCATCTCAATCTAGCCTCTCTGACTTTGTCTCCAAAACATCTTACGTGGGCTGTCCCTCTGATATACTCATTTCTGATCCTATCCATCCTCGTTACTCCCAGAGAAAACCTCAACATTTTCATCTCCGTTACCTCCAGCTCTGCCTCTTGCCTTTTCCTCAGCGCTACTGTTTCTAAGCCATACAACATCGCTGGCCTCACCACCGTCATGTACACTTTTCCCTTCATTCTTGCTGACACTCTCCTATCGCACATCACACCGGACACTTTTCTCCAACCATTCCAGCCTGCCTGCACACGCTTCTTCACCTCTTTTCCACACTCTCCATTGCTCTGGATTGTTGAGTCTAAATACTTAAAATCCTCCACCTTCGTTATCTCTGCTCTCTGTAACATCACCGTTCCTCCTGGCTCCTTCTCATACACACACATGTATTGTGATTTTCTGAGGCTAACCTTCATTCCTCTCCTTTCCAGGGCATACCTCCACCTCTCTCGATTTTCCTGCACTTGTTCTCTGCTCTCACTACAGATCACAATGTCATCTGCAAACATCATAGTCAATGGAGATTCTTGTCTAACCTCGTCTGTCAGCCTGTCCATCACCATAGCAAACAAGAAGGGGCTCAGAGCTGACCCTTGATGCAGTCCCACCTCCACCTTGAATTCATCGGTCACATCGACAGCACACCTCAACACTGTCTTACATCTCTCATACATGTCCTGCACCACTCTAACATACTTCTCTGCCACTCCAGACTTCCTCATACCACAGTTCTTCTCTTGGCACCCTGTCATATGCTTTTTCCAGATCAACAAAGGCACCATGTAGCTCTCTCTGACCTTCTCTGTACTTCTCTATTAACATCCTCAAAGCAAACATTGCATCTGTGGTGCTCTTTCTTGGCATGAAACCAAACTGTTGTTCACAAATGCTGACCTCTGCCCTTAGTCTAGCTTCCACTATTCTTTCCCATAACTTCATCGTATGGCTCATCAACTTTATCCCTCTGTAGTTGCCGCAACTCTGCACGTCTCCCTTGTTCTTAAAAATGGGCACCAGCACACTTCTCCACCACTCCTCTGGCATCTGCTCACTCTCTAGTACCTTGTTGAATGTTCTTGTCAGAAAATCTACTGCTACCTCTCCTAGACACTTCCATACCTCCACAGGTATATCATCAGGACCAACTGCCTCTCCATTCTTCATCCTCTTCAATGCCCTCCTCACTTCACCCTTACAGATCTTTGCTACATCCTGCTCCTCAATGGTCACCTCTTCTACTCTTTTTTCTGTCTCATTTTCCTCATTCATCAGCTCTTCAAAGTACTCTTTCCATCTTCCCAGCACACTTCTGTCATCAGTCAATACATTTCCCTCTCTGTCCTTTATCATTCTAACTTGCTGCACGTCCTTCCCATCTCTATTTCTCTGCTGTGCCAACCTGTATAGATCATTTTCTCCCTCTTTACTATCCATCCTATCATACAAGTCATCATACGCCCTCTGTTTGGCCTTAGCCACTGCTACTTTCGCCTTACGCTGTGTCTCCCTGTACTCCTGTTTACTCTCTTCGGTCCTCTCAATGTCCCACTTCTTCTTAGCTAACCTCTTCCTTTGTACACACTCCTGCACTTTCTCATTCCACCACCAAGTCTCCTTATCTACTTTCCTTCCAGAGGACACACCAAGTACTCTCCTACCTGTGTCCCTGATCACATTTGCTGTGGTTGTCCAGTCATTTGGAAGCACTTCCTGGCCTCCCAAGCCTGTTTCAACTCCTCCTTGAAGACAACACAACACTCTTCCTTTTTCAGCTTCCACCACTTTGTCTTCTGCTCTGCCTTCGCCTTTTTCACCTTTCTCACCATCAGAGTCATCCTGCACACCACCGTCCTATGCTGTTTGGCAACACTCTCACCCGCTACTACTTTGCAGTCACTGACTTCCTTCAAATTACATTGCCTACACAAGATGTAGTCTACCTGTGTGCTCCTACCTCCACTTTTATAAGTCACCCTATGCTCCTGTTTCTTCTGGAAGAAAGTATTCACCACAGCCATTTCCATCCTTTTTGCAAAATCTATCTTCTGCGTTCCTGTCCTGGATACCAAACCTGCCCATCACTTCCTCGTCCCCTCTGTTGCCTGCACCAACATGTCCATTGAATTATGCACCAATGACCACTCTTTCACCTCTGGCGGTATCTGCATCACTTCATCTAAGTCACTCCAGAATCTCTCCTTCTCTTCTAGCTCACATCCTGCCTGTGGGGCATAAGCACTAACAACATTGAGCATTACACCTTCAATTTCTAACTTGAGACTCATCACTCTGTCTGACACTCTTTTCACTTTCAGAACATTCCTGACAAACTCCTCCTTCAAGATGACTTCTACTCCATTTCTCTTCCCATCCACACCATGATAAAATAGCTTAAACCCTGCTCCTAAGCTTTTAGCTTTGCTACCTTTCCACCTGGTCTCCTGAACACACAGTATGTCCACCTTCCTCCTCTGCATCATGTCAGCCAGCTCTCTTCCTTGTCTCTGCATAGTTCCAACATTCAAAGTCCCTACTCTCAGTCCTAGACTCATGCCTTTCCTCTTCTCTCTCTGCCTACGGACACGCCTCCCACCTCTCCTTCTTCGACGTCTTCGACCAACAGTAGTCCAATTTCCATCAGCACCCTGCTGGTTAACAGAGTAGATAAGGAGACTTGGTGTTGGAATGAGGAACTGCAGGAGTGTGTACAAAGGAAGAGGTTAGCAAAAAAGAAGGGGGACATTGAGCGGACCGAAGAGAGTAAACAGGAGTACAGGGAGACACAGCGTAAGGCAAAGGTAGCGTTGTCAAAGGCCAAACAGAGGGCGTATGATGACTTGTATTCTCGATTGGACAGTAAGGAGGGAGAAAATGATTTATACAGGTTAGCACAGCAGAGAAATAGAGATGGGAAAGACGTGCAGCAAGTTAGAGTGATAAAAAACAGAGAGGGAAATGTATTGACTGATGACAGAAGTGTGCTGGGAAGATGGCAAGAGTACTTTGAAGAGCTGATGAATGAGGAAAATGAGAGAGAAAAAAGAGTAGAAGGGGTGACTGTTGAGGACCAGGAAGCAGCAAAGATTAGTAAGAGTGAAGTGAGGAGGGTATTGAAGAGGATGAAGAGTGGAAAGGCAGTTGGTCCTGAAGACATACCAGTTGAGGTATGGAAGTGTCTAGGGGAGGTATCAGTAGATTTTCTGACAAGAATATTCAACAAGGTCTTAGAAAGTGTGCAGATGCTGGAGGAATAGAGGAGAAGTGTGCTTGTGCCCATTTTTAAGAACAAGGGAAATGTACAGAGCTGTGGCAACTACAGAAGGATAAAGTTGATGAGCCATACAATGAAGTTATGGGAAAGAATAGTGGAAGCTAGACTTAGGGCAGAGGTCAGCAGTTTGGTTTCATGCCAAGAAAGAGGACAGATGCAGTGTTTGCTTTGAGGATGTTAATTGAGAAGTGCAGAGAAGGTCAGAAGAAGCTGCATTCTGCCTTTGTGGATCTGGAGAAAGCATATGACAGGGTGCCGAGAGAGGAACTGTGGTATTGTATGAGCATGTCTGGAGTGGCAGAGAAGTATGTTAGAGTGGTGCAGGACATGTTTGAGAGATGTAAAACAGTGGAGAGGTGTGCTGTCGGTGTGACAGAAGAGTTGACCGATGAATTCAAGGTGGAGGTGGGACTGCATCAAGGGTCAGCTCTGAGCCCCTTCTTGTTTGCTATGGTGATGGACAGGCTGACAGACGAGGTTAGACAAGAATCTCCATGGACTATGATGTTTGCAGATGACATCGTGATCTGTAGTGAGAGCAGAAAACAAGTGGAGGAAAATCTAGAGAGGTGGAGGTCTGCCCTGGAAAGGAGGGGAATGAAGGTTAGCCTCAGTAAGACAGAATACATGTGTGTGAACGACAAGGACCCAAGAGGAACAGTAAGGTTACAGGGAGCAGAGATAAAGATTTTAAGTACTTCGGCTCAACAATCCAGAGCAATGGAGAGTGTGGAAAAGAGGTGAAGAAGCATGTGCAGGCAGGCTGGAATGGATGGAGAAAAGTGTCCGGTGTGATGTGTGATATGAGAGTATCGGCAAGAACGAAGGGAAAAGTGTACAAGACGGTGATGAGGCCAGCGATGTTGTATGGTTTTGAAACAGTGGCCCTGGGGAAAAGACAGGACGCAGAGCTGGAGGTAGCAGAGATGAAAATGTTGAGGTTCTCTTTTGGAGTAACAAGGATGGATAGGATCGGGAATGAGTACATCAGAGGGACAGCACATGTTAGATGTTTTGGAGACAAAGTCAGAGAGGCAAGATTGTGATGGTTTGGACATGTACAGAGGAGGGATAGTGAGTATATTGGTAGTACGATGCTGAGGTTGGAACTATCAGGCAGAAGGCCCAGAGGAAGACCATAAAGATTTATGGATGTGGTGAAGGCGGACATGAAGGTAGTTGGAGTAAGAGTAGAAGATGCGGAGGATAGGGTGAGATGGAGGCAGATCATTTGCTGTGGTGACCTTTGAAGGGAACAGCCAAAAAGAAAAGAAGAAAGAATATATATATATATATATATATATATATATATATATATATATATATATATATATATATATATATATATATATATATATATATATACATATATATACACTTACAGTTGTTGTATCGTCAACTGGAATACATTTTGGACTGTGATGAATTTTCATATATGGTTTTATGTTTTTCTTAATGGGTTCACGCAAATAAGGATGTATTTCACTTTTAGGCCTGGTTCGTATCAAGGATTGTTCCTCGCATCAACCGAGGGAGTTTTTATTTGCCACAAATGCCACGGCCTTGCTCATTGGGGGTATGTAAGGATTGTAGAAAATGTTTAAACTCTTTTACATTTTGTGTACGCCTACTTTTACTGTGATTTACTTGAGATTTTTTTGTTTTAAATGCGTTTTTTTGAAGGCAGCATTATATTAATGTTCTCTTCGTCCATTTCTATTGTAATAAATGCTCGTGACGTTCATGTCTCATTGAATAAAAGGTCAGGATTTCCAAAATCTTATCTTGATTTAACTGATTAATTCAATCAACAGCTAATTATGTTTGGTTACAAAACCTATTAAATCCATATTGGAATTTTTTGACAAAAACCTCTAAATCCAAATTAATGGCCAAACAACAAGGAATTGTCTATAAACATTATAAAAATGGTGCCGTTATTATCAGATAAGAATAGGCACAGTGTCTCAACTGCAAAGCAATGTCAAGAGAGCCCACATAAGGAGATAGCAGTCCTTTTTCTGGAGGGATCTACAGGACTGTGTTTCTGTGGAACATGGCTCGAGGAGAGTACACCCGATAAGATGAACAAACAAAACAAGAAATAAAACAAATTAAAATGAACAATAGCATGCTAGCTCTGCTAATAGCATGCTCGCTCTGCTAATAGCATGTTAGCTCTGCTTAGTTATACACGCCTGAAGATACTGTAATCTTATCACTGTAGTACAGTCGACCGGTCATAGACAAGCATAGAGCAAAAAAACAAATAAATCGAACAAAGAAACAATTTGACTCTGAGAACTCCGTGACGTCGCCCCCTGGGCAGCGCCATCTTGGAGACGTCACTTCAACTTCAATGTAAAAGGACATGAAGAGTATTGTAATAAAGTTTATCCTTTTGGTATCATTTGTTGAACATGCTACAGAACATAAAATCTCACGCATAAACATGAACTTAGGTACTGGACTGGAATAATAATTGAAAAATATTTTAATACAACAGTTCAGAGAAAACCGTCGTTTCTCAGGAGAAATTCTATTTTTGTTCAGAAGAGAGTTCTAGTGTTTTCTATCGCTTAGCCAGAGAAGACGCATAGCTTTTGAGTGGTATCATAAAGCTTAACTGGTAATTAAAACACACAAAAAAGAGGCTCATTGACAACTTGTGTGCAAATGAGAAAAAGGGGCAGGGCATCAGCTCAACCAATCAGGAGAAAGAAGGGCAGCCATTGGCTGAATTTGAATCACGTGCCGGTTGCTTGGCAGTCAGCAAATACTCAAACCGTGGGTGCAAAACCGCAAATAGTCAAGGGCCTACTGTACATGCATATTATGCTAATTGCCTGTTTCTAAATTGCCCCTGGATGTGAGTGTAATTGGTTGTGTGTCTTCTCATGTGACGGTTGGCAAGCTGTTCAGGGTGTATCCCTCCTTCTCCCATTGTTTGCTGAGGTATACTCCAGCCTCCTCACAACCCCAGTACGATTAAGCAGCTTAATAAATGGGTGAGTAAATGAGTTTTATTGCCATATATAGATAATTACCACAGATTAAATTCTTAACATCAGAGCATCAGATGTTGCATGGTTACATACATAAATAAATAAATTACTTAATCAATTAATTAAAATAATAATAAGAATGATACTACTACTACTACTACTACTACTACTACTACTACTACTACTACTACTACTAATAGTAATAATAATAATAATAATAATAATAATAATAATAATAATAATAATATCAAGCTCAGAAAATGAATGAATGGACGAATGAATGAAAAAGGCTTGTTTTTACTTAATATGTTCAAGTTGATCTGTTACTCCCTGTCTATTTGTCCAAGTAAGCCTATCTCTCTCTCTCTCTCTCTCTCTCTCTCTCTCTCTCTCTCTCTCTCTCTCTCTCTCTCTCTCTGTGTGTGTGTGGTGCGTGCGCGTGTGTGTGTGGGTGTGTGTGAGTGTGTGTGTGTGTGTGTGGGTGTGTGTTTGTGTGTGTGTGTGTGTGTGTGTGTGTGTCTGTGTGCGCGTGCATGCGTGTGCGCGTTAGTGAACTTTTTTGTGTGATTGACCCTGTCTGTGTGACTGGTAATGAATCTATTTGCCCTGTTTATGTGAGCAAACCCATTTGTATAGGTGAAAACCCATTTTGTGTGCCTATGAGTGACTCCAGTGATCAGTTTATTTCTGAGCCTTCCTATGTGAATGAACTCATTTGTGTGCGACATGATTGCATCCCTGACTCTCCCTGTGTTTGTTATCAGAGGCATGGAGTTTTCCAGTTAGATTGTCAGTTTATTTTTACAGTATATTCAGTGCTGTGCAATACTTTTGGATTTTTTATTTATTTATTTATTTTTTTTTTAACTTTTTTTTACTTTTTTCAACTTTTGTCACACTTAACTTTTTCAAATCATCAAATAAATTTAAACTTCGCACAAAGATAACCCAATAATTCAAAAAATACAGTTTTCCTGTTGTGATTTTATTTGTTAAGAGAAAAATCCTATCCAAACCTACATGAACCTCTGTGAAAAAGTAATTACCTCCTTGTTAAAAGGTGAAATAATTGTGATTAATTCTATTATTGTGGAAAACTGAGTTCAATTTTACAGCCACACCCAGGCCTGATTGCTGCCAGACATTTCCAATCAGGAGATCCCTAACATAACGTTTGTCTGACAAGGTGAGGCAGACCATATTAAACACACATCATCATGCCGCGATCCACAGAGCTTCAAGAGCACACAAAAAAGAAGATTATAAAGATGTCTCAGTCTGGGAAAGGGTACAAATTCATAGGTAAATATTTTGGACTCCAGCAGACCACATTCAGAGCCATTATCTATAAATGGAGAAGGCATGGCACAGTGGTGACCCTTCTCAGGAGTGGCCGACCTACCCAAAACAGCTACAGGCCTCAATTGCCTCAATTAATGTCAATGTTCATGACTCCACCATCAGAAAGACTTCTTCTTTTCTTTCCGACTGTTCCCTTCAGGGGTTGCCACAGCAAATCATCTGGCTCCATCTCACCCTGTCCTCTGCATCTTCTTCTCTTATGCCAACAACCTTCAAGTCTTCCTTCACCACATCCATAAATCTCTTCGTTGGTCTTCCTCTAAGCCTTCTGCCTGGTGGTTCCAACCTCAGCATCCTACTACCAATATATTCACTATCCCTTCTTTGTACATATCCAAACAATCTCAACCTAGCCTCTCTGACTTCGTCTCCAAAACCTCTTACATATGCTGTCCCTCTGATGTACTCATTCCTGATCCTATCCATCGTAGTCACTCCCAAAGAGAACCTCAACATTTTTTTTTATCTCTGCTACCTACAGCTCTGCCTTCTGTCTTTTCCTCAGTGCCACTGTTTCTAAAACATACAACATCGCTGGCCTCATCACTGTCTTGTACAAGTGTCCTTCATTCTTTCTGATACCCTCCTATCACACCAGACACTTTTCTCCAAAAATTGAAACTGGCCTACACACGCTTCTTCACCTCTTTTCAACACTCTCCATTGCTTTGGAATGTTGAGCATAAGTACTTAAAGTCCTCCACCTTATTTATCTCTGCTCCCTGTAACCTCATCTCTCCTCTTGGGTCCTTCTCATTCACACATATGTATTCTACCTTACTGAGGCTAACCTTCACTGTTCTCCTTTCCAGGGCATACCTCCACCTCTCTAGATTTTCCTGCACTTGTTCTCTGCTCTCGGTACAGATCGCAATGTCATCTGAAAATATCATAGTCCATGGAGATTCTTATCTAACCTCATTTGTCAGCCTGTCCATCACCATACCTCCACCATCAGAAAGACACGATGCAAAAATGCCATCTATCAAAGAGTTCCAAGGTGAAAGCCACTGCTGACAAACAATATCAAGGCACAACTCACTTTTGCCAAGAATCATCTTGATCATCCCCAAAGCTTTTGGGAAAATGTCCTCCGGACTGATGAAACTAAAGATGAACTTTTTGGGAGAAATGCATCCTGTTGCATCTGGTGCAAAAGGAACACTGCATTGGATAAAAAGAACATTGTGCCAACAATGAAACATGGTGGTAGAAGTGTGATGATCTGGGCCTACTTTGTTGCTTCAGGACCTGGGTGACTTGTCATGATTGATGGATCCATGAATTTTGCTCACTACCAAGAAATCCTGGTGAAGAATGTTCGTCCATATGTTTGAGACCTCAAGCTGAAGTGCACCTGGATTCTGCAGCAAGACAATGATCCAAACCACACCAGCAAATCCACTTCTGAATTGCTAAAAAAGAACAAAATAAGGGTTTCGGAGTGGCCTAGTCAAAGTCATGACCTGAACCCTATTGTGATGCTGTGGCATGAACTTAACCCTTGAATTACCCAATGTTAAATCGCAAAATGCCATGCATTTTTTGGTGAAGGTATAACTACTATTTTTTTTTTGAATGAAGAAACTACCGAATAAATACCATTATTCATATATATATATATATATATATATATATATATATATATATATATATATATATATATATATATATATATATATATATACATAATTGGTTCCCAGAAAGTGTGTGTAAGGCGAAAAGTTAAGTCTTCCGAACATTTATTTCCCATAAGAAACCATTAAAATGAGAATAATCCGTTCCCAGGTCCCCATAAAACATAATTTTCTACTAAATAAGCCTTAAAACTACACAAAAATATACCTTATTTTATGTATAATAAATGTGCTATTGTATTGTAATTAAAGAAATAAACTGTACTGTATAATAAAGTCGTTTTATTTACCTTTGTGATGGTAGTTGATGGCTTGATGGAATGGAGTGGGAGGAGGAGGGAGGGAGGGACTTACTGTTTGGAAGGAGTGTTTGGAAACGCCTACTGTTTGGAAACACCCTTAGCCACACACGCACCCTTAATAGCTTCCTTGTTCTTAAGGATCGGAGCAATGGTAGACTTAGCGTACTGGTACTGGGACACTAAGTCACACAAACGCACACCTCGTTCGTGTTTTTCAATGATCTCCGCCTGTGGTGGGGTCTTTTTCGGTCCCATAATAGCAAAAGTACACTCAATATGGTCCAAAATGCAAACACAAACCACTTCCGCATTCAAAGAAAGGGGGTGACGAACTGTGACACCATGAGCATGCGTCAGCTTTAATTCTTCTATAATCACCTGAAGAGAGAGGATGGTTTCACCACCCCTCGAAACAGATCTGTAGTGATAAATGGAGTTTCAATGGAGTTTCAATAGAATGTCTTTGTCCTGTCCTTTTATTTTTGTTATTTGCTCTACCAAAAAGTATTGAGCACTCTCCTACGGAAGGATCTACTCAGAAAATCATATACATATATATATATATATATATATATATATATATATATATATATATATATATATATATATATATATATAGAGAGAGAGAGAGACACAGAGAGAGAGAGAGAGAGAGAGAGAGAGAGAAGCATTTGCCGTAAATAATAAAGACATTGTGAAAGTGGGGCTTGTCCCCAGCTCTATGGGACGGAGAGGAGTCAAAGACCCCACTGGATTTCAAAAGAGGCCTGACAGCTTGTGAAATCCTGGCTGAGATGTATGAAAGAGCATGGCATAAGCATGGGCCCCCATTGCCAGACACACAGATGCATGCACACATATTCAGTAATTCTGTTTTCCTCTTTTTCTCTACTCATATTGGCATGTATTTATGTATGCACACACACACACACACACACACACACACACACACACACACACACACACACACACACACACACTTATATAAAGTCAATATATAGATAGATAGATAGATAGATAGATAGATAGATAGATAGATAGATAGATAGGCCTGTAGCTATGTTTTTTTAATGCTGAATGGGGAGGGGGTGTTCCTTCAAGCAGGAGGCTTTTTGTCCTGCCAGGTTATGTGAGCCACTAAAGTCCTGGGTGAAAACATGGCGTGGGGCCTGGCTTTTTTTTTTTTTTTTTTTTTTTTTTTGGGGGGTTAAGGTTAGGAGGTCTCCCTGAAGTTAAAAATAGATTTTGTACTTTTACACTTTTTACCAGTAAAATTTAAATCCATACAGAGACAATAGTTTTTAATAGCATACAGAGGGATTTTTTTTTTTTCTTAACAAAATGTTAAAAACTTTTTTTAGCAGAGCAAGTAAACATGTACAAATAATTGTGAGAACTTCACCACCAAATCCTATTTCTGCTAAACAGAGTAAAATAATCTGATACAGTTATCGATCTATTTGTCCAGATATGTTTGTTTGCAGGCACAAAGTCCATATCCACCCATGGTCTTGTTATGTCCTTTCAGATGTCAACTCCTGAATATCACAGTACCGGTCCGTGGCTCAATTGGTACCGGTCCGTAGAAGAAATAATTAATTATCTTTGTTTTATTTCTTATCTGAGTCTGAACGATGTTTATTTTTTGAAAAATGACTGGATTCTTTCGGTTACATGTATATTAATAATAATAATAATAATAATAATAAGAAGAAGAAGAAGAAGAAGAAGAAGAAGAAGAATGATTTGTATAAATAAATTATATTTACAATATAAACAATCTATACCCCCCCAAGTCCGCGATAAAATTGTCAAAGGTTGGGGACCCCTGAGTTAAGGTATTTAATATTGCAAGAAAACTGTCATGAAAATTGGCTCTAACTTTTTATGTACTGACCAACCAGTCGTAAGTCGGATATTTAACACAATGAAACCAAAACCACCCAATACTCTATGAATTCATGTGAAGCATGTTCTTCACCTGCACATCTTTCAACATGCGAAATAAACTTGTAGCTTTACTTTGCACTGCTCGCAACATCACTTACACATTTCTTTGTCTATTATCTTTCAACCATGTGTCCAGTAGGCCCTTGATATGCACGGACGGTGAGCAACTCTCATGTGATTCAAATTCAGCCAATGGCTATCCTCCTTCATGCTGATTGGTTGAGATGATGTAACTCCCCTTTTTCCTCATTCAACACAAGTTGTCAATGAGCTTTTTTAGTGTGTTTTAATTACCAGTTACGTTCTATGATGTCACTCAAACACCTGCTAAGCACCAGAAAAAGGTAATGGTGTTGGATGTCTCAACAGATGCTGATAGATTTTGCAAAATGGATGGAAATGGCTGTGGTGAATACTTTCTTCCAGAAGAAACAGGATCATAGGGTGACTTATAAAAGTGGAGGTAGGAGCACACAGGTAGACTACATCTTGTGTAGGCGAAGTAATTTGAAGGAAGTCAGTGACTGCAAAGTAATAGCAGGTGAGAGTGTTGCCAAACAATATAGGATGGTGGTATGCAGGATGATGCTGATGGTGAGGAAGGTGAAGAAGGCAGAGCAGAAGACAAAGTGGGGGAAGCTGAAAAAGGAAGAGTGTCGGGTTGTCTTCAAAGAGGAGTTGAAACAGGCTTTGGGTGGCCAGGAAGTGCTTCCAAATGACTGGACAACCACAGCAAATGTGATCAGGGACAGAGGTAGGAGAGTACTTGGTGTGTCCTCTGGAAGGAAAGTAGATAAGGAGACTTGGTGGTGGAATGAGGAAGTGCAGGAGTGTGTACAAAGGAAGAGGATAGCTAAGAAGTGGGACATAGAGAGGACCGAAGAGAGTAAACAGGAGTACAGGGAGACACAGCGTAAGGCGAAAGTAGCAGTGGCTAAGACCAAACAGAGGGCGTATGATGACTTGTATGATAGGTTGGACAGTATAGAGGGAGAAAATGATCTATACAGGTTGGCACAGCAGAGAAATAGAGATGGGAAGGACATGCAGCAAGTTCAATTGATAAAGGACAGAGAGGGAAGTGTATTGACTGATGACAGAAGTGTGCTGGGAAGATGGAAAGAGTACTTTGAAGAGCTGATGAATGAGGAAAATGAGAGAGAAAAAAGAGTAGAAGAGGTGACCATTGAGGAGCAGGATGTAGCAAAGATCAGTAAGGGTGAAGTGAGGAGGGCATAGAAGAGGATGAAGAATGGAGAGGCAGTTGGTCCTGATGATATACCTGTGGAGGTATGGAAGTGTCTAGGAGAGGTAGCTGTAGATTTTCTGACAAGAACATTCAACAAGGTTCTAGAGAGTGAGCAGATGCCGGAGGAGTGGAGAAGTGTGCAGGTGCCCATTTTTAAGAACAAGGGAGACGTGCAGAGTTGCGGCAACTACAGAGGGATAAAGTTGATGAGCCATACGATGAAGTTATGAGAAAGAATAGTGGAAGCTAGACTAAGAGCAGAGGTCAGCATTTGTGAGCAACAGTTTGGTTTCATGCTAAGAAAGAGCACCACAGATGCAGTGTTTGCCTTGCGAATGTTAATGGAGAAATACAGAGAAGGTCAGAAGGAGCTGCATTGTGCCTTTGTGGATCTGGAGAAAGCATATGACAGGGTGCCGAGAGAGGAACTGTGGTATTGTATGAGGAAGTCTGGAGTGGCAGAGAAGTATGTTAGAGTGGTGCAGGACATGTATGAGATATGTAAGACAGTGATGATGTGTGCTGTCGGTGTGACAGAAGAGTTCAAGGTGGAGTTGGGACTGCATCAGGGGTCAGCTCTCAGCCACTTCTTGTTTGCTATTGTGATGGACAGGCTGACAGACGAGGTTAGACAAGATTTCTCATGGACTATGATGTTTGCAGATTACATTGTGATCTGTAGAGAGAGCAGAGAACAAGTGCAGGAAAATCTAGAGGGGTGGAGGTCTGTCCTGGAAAGAAGAGGAATGAAGGTTAGCCTCAGAATATCAGAATACATGTGTGTGCATGAGAAGGACCCAGGAGGAACGGTGATGTTACAGGAAGCAGAGATAATGAAGGTGGAGGATTTCAAGTACTTAGGCTCAACATTCCAGAGCAATGGAGAGTGTGGAAAAGAGGTGAAGAAGCGTGTGCAGGCAGGCTGGGATGGTTGGAGAAAAGTGTCCAGTGTGATGTGCGATAGGAGAGTGCCAGCAAAAATGAAGGGAAAAGTGTACAAGACGGTGGTGAGGCCAGCGATGTTGTATGGCTTCGAAACAGTGGCGCTGAGGAAAAGGCAGGAGGCAGAGCTGGAGGTAGCGGAGATGAAAATGTTGAGGTTCTCTCTGGGAGTAACGAGGATGGATAGGATCAGAAATGAGTACATCAGAAGGACAGCCCACATAAGATGTTTTGGAGACAAACTCAGAGAGGCTCAATTGAGATGGTTTGGACATGGTCAGAGGAGGGATAGTGAGTATATTGGCAGTAGGATGCTAAGGTTGGAACTACCAGGCAGAAGGCCTCGAGGAAGACCACAGAAGAGATTTTTGGATGTGGTGAAGGAAGACATGAAGGTCGTTGGAGTCAGAAAAGAAGATGCAGAGGACAGGGTGAGATGGAGGCAGATGATTTGCTGTGGCGAACCCTGAAGGGAGCAGCCGAAAGTAAAAGAATATTCCAGTACATTACCTAAGTTAATGTTTAGAATGTTTATTTGTGTGATTTTATTGACTGTTGTGTAGCATGTTTCTCATTTTGTTTTGTTTATTCAATTTATTACATGTCTTGTTCTTTTGTGTCCTTTTTGTTATGGTCTGTGTTTTGGGGACTTTGATTTTGGCACTGTACCTCTCACTGACTGTTTACGCTCCGCTTCTGCTGAGGGCCGTGGCTGAGCTGCTCGGTCGCTCACACCTGAATTCACTATTCTCATTTACTCCCAATAAAAGAAAGCACGCTCACCTCTGTGTCAGAGGATTAACTCACATCACATCACTGCTTCTTTGGTTTGTAACGCTTTCTAACTCTCTCACTGTAAAACTCTGTTTTTCTACTCACTAAGGCTGAGGAGCATGGCTGAGGTGCTCAGACTTAATGCAGTTCATACCTGAATTCAGTCATCTCATGCCTAATGCACTACCTTCCTCTAGTGGGCATTTTTTGAAAACTACAGTGCTGTATGTTTCAAGGAGAATGCATTTAAAGGTCTTTTTATTTGTATCCTGTATAATGTTTATATTTTATTATCAATAAATATCACAGTAAAAAATAAGTTTTTCTTAATCATCACTACATTTTACTACATTAATACTGAATTAATGAGTAAGACTGTCTATAGAATGTGTTTAAGAAGCATATTTTAGCACATGTAATGATACATGGTATTTTACTTCTGGTTGCTGATTCACGCATGTAATATGATACATGGGGTTTTATTTCCAGGTACAGAACTCGTGGATTATCTCGATTCGCAGGAAGGGCTAGAACTGAACCCTGACGAATATCGAGGGCCTACTGTATCGCAAATTTTTCATCTCTGCAATCAGTCCTTCATGCTGTTTTGTGATGATAGTTGACTTAATTGGGGCTGCTGCTTTTACTGCTTCCTTAA
The DNA here is from genome assembly GCA_024760905.1 of Plotosus lineatus. Taxonomy (NCBI): domain Eukaryota; kingdom Metazoa; phylum Chordata; class Actinopteri; order Siluriformes; family Plotosidae; genus Plotosus; species Plotosus lineatus. Next base: position 48,913,878 of record CM045739.1, read on the forward strand.
TGCGGTCCTTGTCCTTCAAAATTGTAGACACATTGTTGTAGGAGAGATGGAGATTTCACTTTCACGTTCACCTCCAGTCTCTCCAGATAACAGAATGAATGCTGGGTGGTTTCCAGTGTGCTCTTGTTCATTTATCACACTTAATACATTCATCACGCAATTTTGCCTGGTTGGTCAGTCAGGTTAGGGCAAACATCTAATAAATCAACCCTGTGGTTCTCTGTGTACACTGTTCATAATTTTACATGTTTCCACCAGCTTCATCATCCTCCAAAAGTCAATTAACAATCACATTGTATACTTCATCAATATGCTGGGCTTTATTCAGTGTAGCAGCCCTTAGGATCAACCAGTGGAAACGTCTCTAACAGGTGTATGTGTGTTTATTTGTCTGAAGCTTTTTTGACACCATAAAAATAAATGCTGTTTTCTAAACAAATCTGTCAAAGAGAGACATTTATAGCACAATAATTTAACTCTTTCACCCAAAATTGTGCATTAGTGAACATATAGTGAACTTCCTTGGAGCGCCTGTTCACTCGAGCTAAACACAATAACTGCTGATATAATTCATAACATACCGTACTTATAAAATACTATAAATTAAGCATTGATGAAAATGCCTGAACAACTACTGCTCATTCTATTGTGCTGTATTCCTCATGCGCACCCTGGAACATTAATAACAACAGGTGTAATGAGGCCACCTGCTGGCATGTTTCTTTTCTGTTTGCTTTGTTATTTTTATTATGATTTTTGTGAATTATGGGACTCTGTTATGTATGCAAGTTTGGCTTATTTACGGTTAACTTGAGGTGAATGAATGAAATCAGAGCTAATAAACATCACTTTCTACACTGTGCTATGAAGGTGATTAGGAAATCTGTAACTTAATTCATTAAAGTCTCTGTGTGTGCAAATAAAATGGAATGTTTGAAAGAATACACACTTTTGGAATCACCTGACAAGCTTTATATTTTTTTCTTTGAATTAACGTACTATCGTCATTCCTGGTACAAGGGACCTCTTAATACAACTTTTGCAGCAGAGTCCAACACCCTGATCATGAATAGATGCATGTGAAATATAGGAATAAGAAAAATATTATAATATGTGAAAACAGTTTCGTCTTCATTTTCATCTTCTTCCGCTTAATCTGAGGTCGGATCTTGAAGGCAGCAGCCTAAGCAATGAGGTCCAGGAGTCCCTCTCCCTATCCACTTACTCCAGTATTTCTGGAGGGACACCGAGGCATTTCCAGACCAGCCAAGAGACAATCCTTGCAGCATGGACCCCCCCAGATCCTGGTAACGTTCCCTGGTTCCCAACCTTTTTTTACTCCTGCACCCCTAAAAAGATTTTGCTCTGACCTCGAATCCCCACAATTTAAACATTGTTCAAGGATAATGGATGTGGAATTATGCTAAATTTTATCAAAATGGGGTATTTATTTAAAAAGATACAGCCCTGTTCTCACATCCCCTGAAATGATGTCTCACATCCCCGGGGGGGGGCGAGCACCCCGGGTTGGGAACCCCTGCTGTAGAGCGTATAGAGTTGGTCAGGAGTGCTACAGCCAGAACAAAAACCACATAATTCCTCCTAAATCTGAGGTTCAACTATCGGTAAGATCCTCCTCTCCAATATTCCTGCATAGATTTTCCTGGGTAGTCTGAGGAGGTGATTACATGATAATTGGAACACACCCTCTGGTCCCCTTTCAAAAAAGGGGGACTACCACCTCGGTTTGCCAAGCCTGAGGTGTAGCCCTGATGACCACAGAATGTTGCAGAGATATGTCAACCAAGACAGTCCTACAACATCCAGAGCCCTGAGGTATTCAGGGTGGACCTCATCCACCGTTGAGCCCAACCACCATGGAGCTTTTCAAATACCTCAGTGACCTCAGCTCCAGTGATGAGCAGATCCCCACCCAAACCCCCAAGGTCTTCATCCTCCACAAAGGGTGTGTTGGTGGGATTGAGGAAGTCCTTTAGTATTCCTCCCACATCCCAACAACACCCCCAGTCGAGGTAAGCAGCTCCCCACTTCCACTGTAAACAGTATTTGTGGAGAACTGCTTCCCTTCCTGAGGCGTTGGATGGTGATACAGAACCTTTTTGAGGCTGACAGATAATCACTCTCCAGGCCCTCACTGAACTCCTCCCCTGCCCAAGATTGTTGACAACTTGTACTGCAGCATGTTTGACCGTCCAGAACCGCTCTGCTGCCTAGAGAGTTCCACAGGCCCGATATAAGATCTGATAGGCCTCCTTTATCAGCTGCACGGCTTCCTTCACTGCAGAAGTCCATCACTGGGTTTGGGGATTACCAATATGACAGGCACCAATGACCTTCTGGCTACAGCTATGGGCTGCTGCCTCGCAATGGAGGCACAGAATATGGTCCATTCCGATTCCATGTCACCCACCTCCTTCAGGAAATGGTTGTAGCTCTGCCAGACATGGGAGTTAAAGGCCCCTCTGACAGGAGACTCCAGAAAATGTTCCCAGGAGACCCTACTACATGCTTGGGCCTGCCAGATTTGGAGGGTGGCCTCCCCCACCATCGGAGCCAGCTCACCACCATGTGGTGATTGGTTGTCAGCTCAGCTCCTCTCTCTACCCGAGTGTCCAGAACATGCAGATGCAAGCCTGGTGATATGACTACAAAATTGATCAGCAAACTGCAGCCTAGGGTGTTTTGGTCCCAAGCGCACTTGTGGACACCCTTATGTTTGAACATGGTGTTTATGATGGACAAACTGTGATGAGCACAGAAGTCCAACAACAAACCACCATTCAGGTTCAGACCGGAGAGGTCGTACCTACCAATAGCATCCTTCCAGATCACACTATCATTGCCCACATGGGCATTGAAGTCTTCTAGGGCAATGGGTGAGTCTCCGAAGAGAATGTTCTCCAACAAACACCCTAAAGACTCCAAGAAGGGTGGGTACTCTGAAATGTCATTTGGTGCATAAGCACAAACGGCAGTCAGCACCCATCCCCCTACCCAAAGGTGCAGAGGAACTACCATTTTGTCAATTGGGGATAACCCCAACATGTGGGCACTGGGTAGGGGGGCAACAAGGATGCCCACACTGGCTCGTTGCCTCTCCCTATGAGCAACTCCAGAATCGAATAAGGTCAAGCCTCTCTCAAAATAGGTTGTTCCAGAGCCCAAGCTATGCATTGAGGTGAGTCCGACTATAGCTAGTTGGTATCTCTCCACCACACACACACCATCTCAGCTCCTTCCCCACCAGAGAGGTGACATTCGAAGTCCCAAGAATCAGGCTGCCACCCAACTCACACTGCACCTGACCACATTTGCTCCTCCCACAGGTGGTGGGTCCATGGGAGTGAAAACAGCTTTACGTATTTAATTGCAGCCAATACATAGGCATTTCAAATACTCAAATATTAAGTTGCTGTGATAATTACATTATATCTGAAATAAAATTGCTGTTTTGATCTAGTCAATTAATTTGTTGTGATTAGCTTCAGTAACATTTTTGCCTGGCATAATTTGTCATGTAATACAGTGATCTCTGACTACTTCATACTTCAGTTTCTATGGCTTCAGTGCATCGAGGGTCTTTCAAAAAAAATATTCATTGAAACATTTTAAAAATAAGGAAATTAAGGGAAAATGGGGGCACAAAGAAGCCCAATTATGCAAAAGGGGAAAAAAGTAAATAAACTAACAAACAAACAAACAAAACAAACAAACAAACAAACAACCCAACAAAACTACGTACATGTTTATGTGAGGTGCACATATGAGTGTGTGTGTGTGTGTGTGTGTGTGTGTGTGTGTGTGTGTGTGTGTGTGTGTGTGTGCGCGCATATCTGTGTGTGTATTTATATTTTATTTACATCTTATGCATTATTTTTGAATGGTTAATTGTTATTATAAGGATTTATAGTGTTCAATATGTATTTATTGATATTATATACACATATATATGTACGTATACATCAATCGATCCTACATCACGGAAATTGGCGGTTGCTGGTGGTCTTGGTCCTCATTAACAGCGGAAAGTGAGGGATCCCTGTACATTAATAATTTGCTCTTTATGATAGCTTTGAAGTACTCCTAATTCTTGCAATTGTTAGGCTACATGTACAATATTGTTTATATACTAGTATTATTTAAATATATGTATGCATGGGCAGTGTTGGATAGGTGGTAAGGTGCTGGATTACGATCCTAAGGTTGGGGGGGGGGGGGGGGTTCAAGCAAAACTGTCAATGGTTATCACTGCTGTCCCCCAAATGCAGTTGACTTTGTTATCAAAGGTCGGCCATGTCTCTCACTGTCTGTGGTGTGAGCTTCGTGTACAAACCAGATTCCAAAAACGTTGGGACACGACACAGATTGTGAATAAAAACTGAATGCAATGATGTGGAGGTGCCAAATTTCAATATTTTATTCTGAATAGAACATAGATGACAGATCAAAAGTTTAAACTGAGAAAATAAATAAATAAATAAATAAGAGAAAAATATGTTCATTTTAAATATCCTGGTGTCAACAAATCTCAAAAAAGTTGGGACAAGGCCATTTTTACCACTGCAAGGCATACCCTCCTCTTCCAACAACAGTCTTCAAACGCCTGGGAATTAAGGAGACAAGTTTCTCAAGTTTACAAATAGGAATGCTGTCCCCTTCTGGTCTAATACAGGCCTCTAATTGTTCAACTGTCTTAGGCCTTCTTTGTTGCACCTTCCCCTTTATGATTAGCCAAATGTTCTCTATAGGTGAAAGGTCTGGACTGCAGGCTGGCCATTTCAATACCCGGATCCTTTTCCTAAGCAGCCATAATGTTGTAATTGATGCTGCATGTGGTCTGGAATTATCATGTTGAAAAATGCAAGGTCTTCTCTGAAAGAGACGACATCTTGATGGGAGCATGTGTCGTTCTAGAACCTGGATATACTGTTCTGCATTGACGGTGCCTTTCCAGATGTGCAAGCAGCCCATGCCACATGCACTCATGCAATCCCACACCATCACAGATGGAGGCTTCTGAACTGAGTGCTGATAACAACTTGGGTTGTCCTTGTCCTCTTTAGTCCGGATGACATGGAGTCTCAGTTTTCCATAAAGAACTTTGAATTGTGATTCGGCTTACCACAGGACAGTTTTCCACTTTGCCACATTCCATTTTAAATGACCCCTGGTCTTGAGAAAATACCTGCACTTCTGGGTCCTGTTTAGAAATGGCTTCTTCTTTGTACTGTAAAGTTTCAGCTGGCAACGGCAGACGGCACAGTGGATTGTGTTCACCGACAATCTTCTTCTTCTTCTTTTCCTTTCGGCTGTTCCCTTCGGGGGTCGCCACAGCAAATGATCTGCCTCCATCTCACCCTATCCTCTGCATTTCTACTCTTACTCCAACTATCCTCATGTTCGCCTTCACCACATCCATAAATCTTCTCTTTGGTCTTCCTCTGGTCCTTCTGCAAAACTTTCTGGAAGTATTGCTGAGTCCATTCTATGGTTTCCCTTACAGCAGCATTCCTGTTTGTGGTGCAGTGCCGTTTAAGGGCGCGAAGAACATGGGCATGCAGCATGTTTATTTTTTAGCCTTGACTTTTATGTACATAGATTGTTTCAAATTCTCTGAAACTTTGGACTATGTTATGCACTGTAGATGACAACATCAAACTCTTTGCAAATTTTTGCTGGGAAACACCTTTCTGATATTTCTCCTTGTCTTTCTGCGCAATTTTATTTATTTATTTTTTTAATTCACATATCAAATTTGCCCAGGTGAGATGTTTTTGAGACAAAGACAGAGAGGCTAGATTGAGATGGTTTGGACATGTACAGAGGAGGGATAATGAATATATTGGGAGTAGGATGGAATTGCCAAGCAGAGAAAGATGACAACCAAAGCTTATGCTCAAGCCACCTCTTTCATTTCCCATAGGCTCTATGTTAAAGCGTCATCGTATAAGTATTAAAATATGTGAACTTTTGTTCACCTATCCTATTTTTTATACAGGTGAAATGGCAAGCAATTTGAGATCAAAGAATCAGATTTATTAAAAACAGCTAAAGCATACACAGGAGGTTGTCAACTACCTACAATTGGAGATGCTCTGCAATATTACGTGTACCGAGTGAAAGGACATTCAAGAAAACATGATCAATTTTATGTGAAGTCCTGGTTTTTGTCTCGCTTAGCTGTGAAAGCTCCCGTGGAGATTTGACTTTACTCAAATCTTTCAGAGAAAGCAACATGCCAGCTGCACAATTGTCCCTTAAAAAAAGTATTAGGTCAGCTTTGGTACCTCAGTGAAGAATTGGTTGTATTGGCATTCTTCGATTCAGATATTAATTCTACTGAGAAGCAGCCAATGGCTGGGGAACTTGAGCGGGAAGGATTGCCCAATTCACCAAGCAGGATCTCCTTAAAGACTTCAGCTATATCTGGGATGAGACTTTGTGACTTTTTATCCCAAAGGACACTCAATTTCTTCAAAATAAGAGATCTTCCTGATAGTTCCTTGCAGAAGGACCCTCAAACCTGGGAAGATGATTCGGATTTCAAAGTTCTGTCTGAACTGCGTTTTATAAATGACACCACAGAACGTGGTGTTTCCCTTGTACAGGAGTACAGTGGACTTCTGTCTAAGGATGGAGAACAACATCAGTTCCTCCTTCAGATCAGTCAGGACAACAGGAAAAAATTCCCTGAAGCCAGAAAAGTGACAATTGTTCATGAGCTACAAAACTAAAAGAACCTCATATTTCAAACTTGATATTGGATTTTTGTTCGAATAGTATACATTTTGTTTGAATATATATATATATATATATATATATATATATATATATATATATATATATATATATATATATATATATATATTCTTCTTCTTTTCCTTTCGGCTGCTCCCTTCAGGGGTTGCCACAGCAAATCATCCGTCTCCATCTCACCCTGTCCTCTGCATCTTCTCTGACTCCAACGACCTTCATGTCTTCCTTCACCACATCCATAAATCTCTTATTTGGTCTTCCTCTAGGCCTTCTGCCTGGTAGTTCCAGCCTCAGCATCCTACTACAATATACTCACTATCCCTCCTCTGTACATGTTCAAACCATCTCAAGCTAGCCTCTCTGATTTTGTCTCCAAAACATCTTACATGGGCAGTCCCTCTGATGTACTCATTTCTGATCCTATCCATCCTCGTTACTCCCAGAGAGAACATCAGCATTTTCATCTCTGCAACCTCCAGCTCTACCTCCTGCCTTTTCCTCAGCGCCACTGTTTCTAAGCCATACAACATCGCTGGCCTCACCACCATCTTGTACACCTTTCCTTTCATTCTTGCTGACACTCTCTTATTGAACATCACACCAAAGACTTTTCTCCAACCATTCCAGCTTGCCTGCACATGCTTCTTCACCTCTTTACCACACTCTCCATTGCTCTGGATTGTTGAGCCTAAGTATTTAAAATCCTCCACCTTCCTTATCTCTGCTCCCTGTAAGATCACCTTTCCTCCTGGTCCTTCTCATTCATACACCTGGATTCTGTTTTTATGAGGCTAACCTTCATGCCTCTCCTTTCCATGGCATACCTCCACCTCTCTAGATTTTCCTGCACTTGTTCTCTGCTCTCACTCCAGATCACAATGTCATCTGCAAACATCATAGTCCATGGAGATTCTTGTCTAACCTCGTCTGTCAACCTGTCCATCACCATAGCAAACAAGAAGGGGCAGAGAGCTGACCTTTGATGCAGTCCCACCTCCACCTTGAACTCTTCTGTCACACCGACAGCACACCTCACCACTGTTTTACATCTCTCATACATGTCCTGCACCACTCTAACATACTTCTCTGCCACTCCAGACTTCCTCATGCAATACCACAGTTCCTCTCTTGGCACCCTGTCATATGCTTCTCCAGATCCACAAAGGAACAATGCAGCTCCTTCTGACCTCTGTGCTTCTCTATTAACATCCTCAAAGCAAACACTGCATCTGTGCTCTTTCTTGGCATGAAACCAAACTGTTGTTCACAAATGGTGACCTCTGCCCTTAGTCTAGCTTCCACTATTCTTCCCCATAACTTCATTGTGTGTCTCATCAACTTTATCCCTCTTTACTTGCCTCAACTCTGCACGTCTCCCTTGTTCTTAAATATGGGCACCATCACACCCCTCTTCCATTCCTCCAGCCTCCTTTCACTCTCTAAGACCTTGTTGAATGTTCTTGTCAGAAAATCTACTGCTACCTCCCCTAGAAACTTCCATACCTCCACCGGTATGTCATCAGGACCAACTGCCTTTCCATTCTTCACCCTCTTCAATGCTCTCCTCACTTCCCCCTTTCCAATCTTTGCTACTTCATGATCCTCAACAGTCACCTATTCTACTCTTTTTTCATTCTCATTTTCCTCATTCATCAACTCTTCAAAGTACTATTTCCATCTTCCCAGCACACTTCTTTCATGAGTCAATACATTTCCCACCCTGTCCTTAAGCACTCTAACTTGCTGCATGTCCTTCCCATCTCTATTTCTCTGCTGTGCCAACCTGTATAAATCATTTTCTCCCTCTTTACTATCAAACCTAGCATACACGTCATCATACGCCCTCTGTTTGGTTTTGATTCCGCTACCTTCTTCTTACGCTGTGTCTCCCTGTACTCCTGTTTACTCTCTTCGGTCCATTCTATGTCCCATTAATTTTTAGCTAACCTCTTCTTTTGTACACACTCCTGCACTTCCTCATTCCACCACCAAGTCTCCTTATCTACTTTCCTTCCAGAGGACACACCAAGTACTCTCCTACCTGTCTCCCTGATTACATTAGCTGTAGTTGTCCAGTCATCTGGAAGCACTTCCTGACCACCCAAAGCCTGTTTCAACTCCTCCTTGAAGTCAACCCGACACTCTTCCTTCTTCAGCTTCCACCACTTTGTCTTCTGCTCTGCCTTTCCTTGTTCACCTTCCTCACCATCAGCATCATCCTGCACACCACCATTCTGTGCTGTTTGGCAACACTCTCAGCCACTATTACTTTGCAGTCACTGACTTCCTTCAAATTACATTGCCTGCACAAGATATAGTCTACTTGAGTGCTCCTATCTCCACTTTTATAAGTCACCCTATGTTTCTGTCTCTTCTGGAAGCAAGTATTCACCACAGCCATTTCCATCCTATTTGCAAAATCTACCAACATCTGTCCCTCTGCGTTCCTTTCCTGGATACCAAACCTGCCCATCACTTCCTCGTCCCCTCTGTTTCCTGCACCAACATGTCCATTGAAGTCTGTCCCAATGACCACTCTTTCACCCCTGGGAGAACTCTGTATCACTTCATCGAACTCATTCCAGAATCTCTCCTTCTCTTCTAGCTCACATCCTGTCTGTGGGAGATAAGCACTAACAATATTGACCATCACACCTTCAATTTGTAACTTGAGACTCATCACTCTGTCTGACACTCTTTTCACTTCTAGAACATTCCTGTCAAAACCCTCCTTCAAGATGACTCCTACTCCATTTCTCTTCCCATCCACACCATGAAAAAAAACATCTTAAACCTCGCTCCTAAGATTCTAGCCTTGCTACCTTTTCACCTGATCTCCTGAACACAGTATGTCGACTTTCCTCCTCTGCATCATGTCAGCCAGTTCTCTACCTTTTTCTTTCATAGTTCCAACATTCAAAGTGCCTTTTCTCTTCTCTCTCTGCCTATGGACACGCCTCCCGCCTCTCCTTCTTCAACCGACAGTAGTCCAATTTCTACCAGCACCCTGTTGGTTGACAGCACTGATGGCGGTCGTTGTTAACCCGGGCCTCGACCGATCCAGTATGACATCCTTTCTTGTGATTCGCATATTTTATTTGGCATTTGTTTTACGCCAGATGCCCTTCCTGACGCAACCCTCTGCATTTATCCTGGCTTGGGACTGGTGTGAGGGAGAGACACTGGTTTGTGCCCCCCCCCCCCCAACCCTTATGGCAGCATTATATATCTAAAACGCACAGCAAGTACACTACTTTTGCAAGTACACTACTTTCGGTTTTGAGCTCCCCACATATTGTAAGCATTGATTAGCTGTTTTAAGCTTCATGTAAAGTGACTCGGTATAAATAAGTGACTTATTTGAAATTAATGTTGATATTATTTGAGATATTTGATGTTACTTAACATAAATATGTAAAGTAACATGAAATATCTCAAATAATGTTTTATGAGATACGGTAATGGTATTTATGGATGTATAGTACAGTATGAGCGTCATGTGTCACACGTCATACATCATACGTCACGGTAAAAACTTATGTTCACTTTCAACTTATGTTTGGCCATCCGGAACCAATTAAAAGCGTATGTTGGGGAGCGTCTGTAATATTTTAAGTTCTAAACCCCTGTGTTTTAAATCCTGATTTCCTTCCCTGAGCACATAAAAAGTTGTCATGTTTTTGTAAATAAAACCATATTTTAAAAACAATATTATATAAAATTTATATTACACAGTCAGCCCTCTACTTACAAAATTAATCCGTTCCAGAGCCTTTTTCGTAACCTGGAGTTTCCATAAGTAGAGGCGCATTTTACATGTAAGATGCATAATTCGTTCCAAAGCTCCCAAGACTACCTCATAACCCCTTTAAAAATGATAAAAGTACACCAATTTTGCATGAAATATGTATTAAATATGTGTAAAAAGTAAAAGAAAAGTATTTATTAAACCATTTAAACATTTTATTAACATATTAAACCATTTTATTCACATATTTATGAAGTAAACCATTATTAAACAGTTTTATTAACACACACACGCACACACACACACACACACACACACACACACACACACACACACACACTCTCTCACTTACTCACACACATACACACACAATACACACTTCTGGCCCGCTCCACTGAATGAAAGGCTCTGCCCGCATTCAGAACGCCCGAGCATTTTAAGATGGGGAACTCAAAGCGCATTCTCTGCTTGACAGATCGAAGGTCCAAACTCAACTTTAACTTGATTCCTGGAGGGATCGGAGGTCCAGATGAGTCGCGTTTTGCTCATATTCGGCAGATCACGCCACATGTATTAAACATTTACTGAATTAAACAACTTAAAAAAAATTAAAAATAAGCTGCAATGTGCTCTCTCGAAAGAAAGTTAAACCGCCTTTCATCTCTTGCTGACTCTGTAGGCAGTCTCTCTCTCTCTCTCTCTCTCTCTCTCTCTCTCTCTCTCTCTCTCTCTCTCCTTCTCTCTCTCTCTCTTTCCCTCTCACACAGACACACACATTGTCTCTTTCTATCTCTATCTCTCTCTCTCCCTCTCACACACAGACACACACACAGACACACACACACACACACACACACACCTGTTTCTCTAGTGTGTTTTGCCGAATGCAGGCTCCACCCACACGCAACGCGCAGCTAACGTAAAAATTGTATTTAAAAGTTTAAATGGAGAGTATGTTGTATTTTAAGTGGACTTATAGTACCTGTTTGAAAGATCAGAGGTCCTGATTAAATATTAACTTGCTTCCTTGCGAGATCGAAGGTCTTGTCCCTTAGATCACTCAGTTTTCATGCTTCTTCTGCTTCAATATCTTGGTGAAATAATCACCTTTGTCACTGTATTTCTGCTTTAAGGTCTCCTTCTGCTTCAATATTGTCCTGATTGTAGAGGGGTTTTGCCAATAACTAAATATAACACTCCATGAACAATCTCAAAACAAGGCAACAGTCATGTTCAATTCTCCGTCACACGTGTGACAAAAAGGAAGTCTGGGTACAGAAATTATGGGTACAGGTCAGCTCCCTCCTGACCAATGGGAGGCCAGCAGGGTGGGACGTTGGGAGACAGCCAATGAGAGAGCAACTCGCGCACCGCGTGAAATTTTGATTGGCACATTTGAATTTTTGAATGGCACATTTGGCCCTTTTCGTAAGAGGAGGCTGTTTTGTATACAGAGGATGAAAATTTAGGAAAATGTTGTTCGTAACCTGGAGTTTTCGTACCCAGATGGTTTTGTAAGTAGAGGGCCGACTGTATTTAGTTGTGTAGAGGTCCGCCTCGCTCAGGTGTTTCTGCATGGAGTTTCCATATCTTCCCCATTCTCGTGTGGGTTTCTTCCAGGGACTCTGATTTCCTTTCACAGACCCAAAACATGCACAGTAGGCTCAATGTCTGTCCCAAATCACCCCAAAGTGCGAGTGTAAGCATGAATGGCTGTGTTAGTGTTGGCCCTTCAATGGCCTGGTGAGCAATTCAGTGTGTACTCCGCCCTCATCCGGAGTCAGCTGAGGTGGGTGCCAGCCTCCTTGCAACCCCTTTTAGGTATAAGCAGCGTGGAAAATTAAGTAATGTGAATTCATATTTATATTTATTATATGTATTTATGATATGTATAAACAAGTTATGTGTATTGTATAGGGATCCCTCACTACTTTGCACTTCAATTCATGTGGCTTCAGTGCATCATGTTTTTTTTTTTTATAAATAAATAAATAAATAAATACAGATGCTCCCCAGCTAAGGAACGAGTTAGGTTCCGGATTGCCGTTCATTAGATGAATTTGTTTATAAGTCGTTACAGGGCGTTCTTTAGAGGGGAATGTATGTTTAAACCTTGTATAAGTAACTTATACGAGTTTGTACTGTATGCAGTCTCTCTCTCTCTCTCTCTCTGCATAATCATCTGTACATTATCAATATCATTATGTCCCATGTTTAAACTCCTGGTTCCTTTCAAACACAGCACAGCGGATCTGATAAGATTCACAGAGAGTTTCACTCTTATCCAGTTCATTATAATACTGGAGTCAATTTGTTTCTTCTTTGAAAGGTATGGCACGAGTTCAGAAATGTATCCTTCTGCTTCTCCAACCTCAGTGTGGAGTAAAGCATGTGTTAGCACAAGCACGGGGAGAACATGCAAACTCCACACAGAAATGCCCAGGCCGGGAATCGAACCCGGGCCTTCTTGCTGTGAGGCGGACGTGCTAACCACTACGCCACCGTGCCGCCATATATATATATATATATATATATATATATATATATATATATATATATATATATATATATATTTATATATATATACTTTCACCACAGACAGTGAGAATCATGGCTGACCTATGATAATCCAGTTAGCAGCACTGGGAGTCAACATTGACAGCGCTGACAGTGGGATTGAACCCCCCTACCATGGGATCAGTAATCCGCCACCCTACTACCAGACCACAATTGACCCAGAAAGTCTAATAGCAGAATAAATCAATAAATATCATTGTCATCTTCTTTAAGAGGTAATGTCAAATGTTTGTCATTATAATTTCCTTATGACCACTTAGACGCAAGCAACTGTAATTATTTTCATTATATTTATTGAAAATTAATATTTACTTGGGTTCTGTTAGCAATTGTGAAAATCTGAAGCCGTTGGAAGAACAAAGTCTTGCTGGTTTGAAACAAACTCTCTTGGACCTTAACTTAAAAATAATGCTTGTAGGTATTTTAAGCGAGTTTGTGACTAGCTCTGCAATGTTTAAGAAAACACTTTAGTTTTTCTACCCAATCACATTACTGTTTATTGTATTTTTGCCTACCTTGACGAGAAAAAAAAAATGCAATGATTGGTGACTGCTGTATCATTAAATGATCCTTTTTTGATTTGTTTCAATGCCATTCATTTTTAAGTTATCTATACATGCACTGCTTCCATAGGCTAACGTTTTATTAGAAAAAAAAAAAAAAATGAAAATTTTCTTTATACTATCCCTCTTTGGTTAGAAAAGAGAGATCCACACAGAGCAAAAGATCTAATGGATCGACTCTGCTTGCTTGTCTCTACAGAAAGCTTTTGTTTCCCTCAGGGTTCCTAATCATCATTGAGTGGTGGGAAGAGACATAAAGATAGACGGTGACCCCATTGAAAGACCTTTGACCATTCTGGAGTAAAGGGGTCAGATTTGCGGCAACTGTGTCACAACCATTTGCTCACCAAAGAGCTCTGCCCTGTTTGATGGCTCAAATGTAAACAGGCTGAATACAGCCAGTAGTGAAAATACAGTAGTTATTGTAATAAGTTATTGGGGAAAACACAATTTACAATACTGAAGAATTAATTTTACCAGATTGGATCAGCGTATCAGTACGGCAGTGCTATTTGTTTACAATTTCATGCCTATATTATTGTAATATCTTTGTAATAAAACACTTCTTGGACAAATACTTTCCGACCCCTGTGGTGAATAAGTCAGAAAGCTACACATTTGTATATTACTGTATGTCAATTGCCAATATTTTTCTTAAATTTGTCAATAGGATATGTGCTTTTATGCACTTTTAAAAGAAAAAAAAAGGAAAAACAAACTTGTGCTGTGTGGGTGATTGACTCTGTGAAAAAGAAGACAAAAAGTAAAACGTTTGTTACCTTTAAGTTTCAAAATTACGATGAAGTGGCCTCCCTGACCTAATGGAGCACTGGGTAATGCTTAATTGACCTAAGAACAACAGTCCACTGCTGGCCAGATGTTATGTGTGCATCTCTGTGTGAGCCTGGGAAGGTTTCCCTAATTGACCTCCCACACCCATAAACATGTCCAATGAGCTGGGCAGTGGAACATTATTGACTGAATCCACATGCAGATTACATATGTCATGCAAACATGTAATAAACACAGCTTGGCAGCCATACGGAGAATTTATTCTTGATCAAAGAAAAAATAAATGAATTATAACAAAACAATTATAGAAAAATAATTATTCTAATTTATCCGGTATATACTAGTATCTAGTGCTTTACTTAATTTTCCTTTTTCTTTTGGCCTGTTGTTTGTATGTTTATATATATATATATATATATATATATATATATATATATATATATATATATATATATATATATATATATACATATATACATATATATATATGTGTGTGTGTGTGTGTGTGTGTGTGTGTGTGTGTGTGTGTGTATGTGTGTGTGTGTGTGTGTGTGTGTAACATACACACACAGTGGTACCTTGGTATTCGAACGCTTTAGAGATTGAAAAAATCGGAATTCGACCAAAAAAAAAAAAAAATCCAGGATTTTTCTATTCCTTTTGAATTTTCCCTTTTTTTTCTTTACGAAAGTCAGCAATGTTTTTTTTTTTTTTTTTTTTTTTTTACATGAACCTCTCACCATAGACAGTGAGACACATGACCGGCATTTGATAACTCAGTTAGCTGCACTGGGGAGACAGTGCTAACCTTGTGGAGAGTGATACTGAAACCACCAAGCTTATGATCAGTGATCCAGCGCCTTTAATTAATACTAATTAATAGTAAATAATAATAAAACAAGAATAAACAATAAGTCATCTCACCCCTCTGATCACCGACTGCAGCGATGATGTCATGTGGGCGCGAAAATGTCACGTGGACAGGCAGGAGGTGGTCTGTAACAGAGGAGGGGGGAGGAATTTTGTGTGTGTGTGTGTGTGTGCATACTATGTATGCCGGCAAGGGAAACCTTGGGGGTTTGCATTTTTGCCATACTTTACCATAATTTAGTGTAATTTTGTCCCCACTACAGTAGGTGACAGTAGTGCTCTCACTGTATTCCCTATACAAATAAATAGGGCCTATAACATATATTACAGTATTTGACATGACAAGCACCCAGGGCACTTGAAAAATTGGAGTGGATGGGTGCTTATTAGAATGTTACAAGCAGAGTGGCACGGTTAAGTGCTTATTACCATCGAGGTGGAAAACATGAACAATAACAAAACAACAAAAGAGTTTTACTTTCATTTGTGTTTTCCATTTTGTGGTATCACTACTTACATGAAAGATGAAAATAAACAGAACACAGCATGAATTAAAAAAAAAAGAAAAAAAGAAAAAGAAAAGACCCCTTACTTTTCCCTCCCTGTGCTGTCCTGGAAGTAAAATCGAGCCAATCAACATGAATGTCAACTTTAGCACATGGCACGTTGAACCAATCAACACGAACATAAACAAAAGCACGTGGCACAAGTCTTTAATTTTAGGAAGTTAGTGAGCAGGACAATCGGGTGAAAAATAGTCATCATCACTTTCTGATGGGTCCATATCTGGCTCATCACTCCATTCATCCAGAGTATCTGATCATTTTGCTGTAGCAGTTTCTAATGGTTCATCGATTGTTGGACATTTATCAAGAGAAAACAGCAAAATATTTTCCTATTTTTAATGCATGGTGGAACAATCAAATGTGTTGTTACTGATTAACATTATACACTTTCCCCATTGGCAGGGGGCATGCAATACTGTGTAAGTTCATTTTTACAGGCAGTGGATGCCTCATTTTACGGTTACAGAGACTGATCGAATAAAATCGGTAAAATCTGGTGGTACCAGACACATGGGCGGTTATTAGGTGTATGATAAAAAACATTGGGGGTGGGGGGTATTGGAGCAAGGTGCTTATTACGTCAAATATGGTATTGCAATTTTACTTTGTTTGGTGTACACTGGCACCGATGCATATTTTCCTCAAAAAACAAGGTGACTGGCCTCTCCGTGGTCAGATAATAGCACACAAAATATTCTTCGTTGTATGAACATTTAGATAGAATCAAATCTATATTACTTTAGAGCCTATATGAGACATCCTTGTCACATTGCCCATATTTATACCCAATATACTCTAAAGGATGAGCCCCCAGTGCGGCTAACTGGGTTATCAAAGGCGGGCCATGTCTCTCACTGTCTATGGTGAGAGGCATGTAAAAGAACCATTGCTGACTTTCGTAAAGAGTAGGCTGCAAAGTCGTCAGCGTGTTTCTGTCCCTTGCTAAAAGGGTTGTGACAGGAAGGGCATCCGACGTAAAAACCTCTGCCAAATCAAATGTGCGAATCAGATGATTCGCTGTGGCGACTCCCGAGTAAAAGGGAAAAAGCCGAAAGGAAGACAGACAGACATACTCTAAAGGATGAGCTTTGCAGGCTTCAAAATCCTCGTGGCGTGTTTACTGTGAATACGTCCATGGACTTAACTTGCATAATGTGAATTCATAGGTTGTCATTAGCAGGATCATTTGTTCAGACAGCTACTTTTACAGTATCAACATTCAGAGACTCATTCATCAGCTCTTTTAGCCAAGCAGAGCTCCTTGATTTGAGCACAAGTTTGGTTGTTATAGCCACTGAACTGGGATGTTATTGGGAAAAGCACAGATGGAGGTTTTGGTTGAATAAGGCAGTGATCACTATGTCAAGATGTCAGCATGTAGTCCACCATCTCTTCTCAATGTCAGACAGCAAGAGAAAAAACTCAGTTGAACAGATTAAACCCAGTGTTCTTTGTTATGAGAGACTGCTGTGATGGATGGAGTAATATCTTAAGTTATCATAGGATTTTATGATGACAAAATGGTCCACTCCATCCTAGATGAATGCATCCATCTTCTGGAAATTGACAGCTTGTATTAGTGAATTAATGCTTATTAAATTCATCTAACCAAGCACGAGAGGAGATGAAATCAGTTGTGAATCATTAACAGTCAGTGCTGAATTTCAATGCATGCTAATATATTACGTTTCACTTAACAATCATTGATTCCTTTAAGTCCATGATGCATCTCTTTTGACTCTGCTATGTAGTGTTCACCCTGAACTTGAATTGAATAGTGCTAAGACGCACACTGCTATACAGTACTTAGAGACAGTCTGAGTACATTAAATATGTCAGGAAGTCCATGGGCCAAGTTGTTTTTTCAGAGACAAATTTTACTCAGTCTGCTTCTGCAAAACGAATAGAACAATAACTGGATGGGTTTTTGTTTCACTTGGCCACCATGATAGGTCTGATTATAGATAACAATAAGTCAGCTGACAGGAAAGAGGACAGACCTCTGTGGCAATGCCATGACAAGAACAATCTGGAACTTGACACATCCAAACATAAGGAGATGATAATGATCTTCAGGAGATTGAAACAAGCTGAACATTCTGTCTTATACATCGATGGAGAGGAGATAGAGAGGGTAGAGTGCTTCAAGTTTCAGCTGGACCGCAAACATGTCCCACCATGTAGGGAAAGCACAACAAAGGATGTACTTCTTCAGAAAGCTCAGACAATCCTGTCCACCCTGACCCCACTGAAGAACTTTTAACGCTTATTTTAAACACAACTGTACATGCACACACACACACACACACACACACACACACACACACACACACATATATATATATATATATATATATATATATATATATATATATATATATATATATAGTGCTACCATAACTTATGGGAGCCCCTAATAATGAATTTTCCATGATATGAGCTTTGATCACACCAAAAATCTTTTATGAGCAAATTATGAGCAAATCTTACAAGTTCTGCTGGGGAAATGGCTTTTCTGGGTTGATTAGCCTTGTATTTTTTTCACCTATATTCCTCCGTGCTCCGAGAATGCCTTGTGCAGTGCTTCTCAATTATTTTCTGCTATGCACCCGATAGGAAAAAACAAACAATAAAAAAATAATAAAAATAATAATAAAAAATAAAAATTTTACGCCCCCCCAGTGTTAAACTGCACTTCATATCGTTTGCTCGGTGCTTTTTCCCTACACCATAGAAAACACAGAGAGAGCGCTACTGTCACCTGCTGTAGAGAATGTGCAATTACACTTATATAGCTGGTCCACTTCTTCTTCTTTTTCTTTCCCAGGTTCTCTTCAGGAGTTTTCACAGCAAATCATCTGCCTCCATCTCACCCTATCCTCTGCATCTCCTTCTCTTATACCAACTACCTTCATGTCCTCCTTCAAAACATCCATAAATGTTCTTAAAGATGGTCCACCAGTATGTTTAAAAAAATCATGTTCCCCAGGGTTATATGTGCCAATTAGCCTCATATTCTTCCACGTGTATTCCTAGAGCAAAGTTCTGACTATGATTTCTTTAAAAGGACCCTTCTAAAAGTTTGAGTTAGTGTGCGAAGCTTACCGTCAGAAATTCAGAAATGCTCATAAAAAGGACCATGAAATCTTTGTAGAGTTTGCTAGGGAAAGGGAAACTTTGTTTGATAGATGGTGTAGTTCTAAGGAGGTTTCAGATTTTGATAATTTGAGACATTTTTGATGGAGGATTTTAAGCAGTGTGTTAGTTTGGAGCTCAAGACTTATTTGGATGTACAAAATGTTAATGTAAATGTAAATGTTTTACATGATGCGGCGTTGTTGGCTGATGATTATTTTTTGACTCACAAGAGTTCTTTTCAGTCTCCGGGTTTTTCCAAGTTTTCTCGCCATAAGGGCTTTTCCCCGGGTAAGACTTCATGTCATGCAGGTTCTCGTAATGGTACAGGTTTAAATGCTTCTGACAAGCAGGCACATTCTCAGTCTAAACATAAGACTTCCAGTGACTCTGATCCTCTTTGTGCTTATTGTAAGAAGCCAGGTCATTTAATTTCTGCATGTTAAAAAACTCAGTCCACAGGTTCCCCAAATGCTTGTGCGTCTATCACGCCTAAGCCTTTCTTTCCAGGTGGTTCTGAGGAGAGTGCTATTTGCGAGAACAAGATTTAAGTTTCTATGTTTCTGAAGGAGTATTTACCTTTCATTTCTTATGGCTCTGTTTCACTTATGGGAGATGATTCTACCCCACAGCCTGTTACGATATTGAGGGATACTGGAGCTCTTCAATCTCTGATTTTGAAGGATGTAGTGCCTTTTTCTGTCGAGTCTTCAGCTAATTTGAATGTTTTACTACAGGGTATAAGTGTCAGTTCCCTTGATCCTCTCCACTTTGTCAATTTGACTTCAGACCTGATTTCTGGTGACGTTAAAGTTGATGTTCTCGATGCTCTCCCAGTTTCGGATGTTGATTTGTTGATCGTTAATGATCTTATGGGGGTAAATGGGAGCTGATCATTTTCTCACTGTTTTTCCGGAAACTTCACATTGTACAAAAAAGTTGGAGGAGGATTTTCCAGGTATTTTTCCTTCTTGCGCAGTGACTTGTTCGATGTTGAAAGACATTTGTTCAAAGACATCCAAGAATTCTTTGCTGCATGATTCCATTTGGGATTTGTCAGATGCTTTTGTGGATCATTCTTTTCATGAGGGAGAGGCTGATGACTTATCTTGAAAGGGCAATAACTCTTCAGGTCTTCTTGATAAGTCTGATAGTTTTTCAGGTGGTGATCAAATTCTCTTCAGAAAGCAGCTTTTTAGTGCAAAGATTATTATTATGGATGCTTATATAGCACAATTTCATACATTTTCAATGTGCATGAGACCACAGCACTCCCTGCACAGCACCAATTGTTGTGTTGTTCTATCCTTTTGATGCCTAGCGCCAAGCAGGAAGCAACAACTCTGAAATTTTAACATCTCAAGGTATGACACGGCTGGATTCGAACTCCGACCTTCCAGAGGATAAAGCAGACACTCTACCAACTGAGCTAAATCCCCGGAAGATGTTGAGTTGCTGAAGTTGGTTGGTAATGGTGTTTCTTTTGAGGAGGTTAGTGAGGTTCCAGTTGGTTATTACCTCAAGGATGGTGTTTTGATGAGGAAATATAGGCCGCCAGATATTCCTGCAGAGGATGAATGGAAATTAAATCACCAAATTGTTGTTCCGAATTTTTTCCGAAATCATGTACTTGCATTGGGCCATGAAAGTCCCATGGCAAGTTATTTGGGCGCATTTCTTTTGGCTCAGTTTGAGAAAAGATGTGGCTGAATTTTGTAAAACCTGTCATGCATGCAAACTTGTTGGTAAACCAAATCAGAAAATCCCTCCCGCACCTTTAAAACCTTTACCGGCTTTTGAGGAACCTTTCAGTAGAGTAATCATGGATTGTGTTGATCCATTGCCGAAAACTAAGTCTGGTAATCAGTATCTTCTTACCATCATGTGTACTTCTACCAGATTTCCTGAAACAATTCCTATTCAAAGGGTTGTTGCTCCTGTGATTATCATGGTTTTGAGCAAGTTTTTTACCTTAGTTGGGTTGCCAAGTTTTTTTCAGTCAGATCAGGGCTCTAATTTTATTGCTAGGTGTTCAAACAGGCAATGTATCAATTGGGCATTCAACAGGTTAAGTCTAGTGCTTATCATCCTGAGTCTCAGGGAGCTTTAGAATGATTGCATCACACTTTGGACAATATGATCAAGACTTATTGCTTTGAGACAGAGAAGGATTGGGAGGAGGGTGTGCATTTGTTGTTGTTTGCTGTCTGGGAGTCAGTTGCGGAAAATTTAGGGTTCCGTCCCCTTGAGCTTTTTTTTGGACATAGCGTTCATGGTCATTAAAGAATCTAAAAGAGCAATGGCTCAATCGCAATCCCGAGATCAATCCTTTGGACTATGTTTCTGCTTTTCGAAACAGACTTTCAAAAACATGTGAGTTTGCCAGACAAAATTTGAAAACATCACAAGCAAAAATTAAACAAAATTATGACAAAAAGTCGGAATAAAGAAATTTTACTCCTCGTGAAAAAAGTGCTAGTGTTGCTTCTGATTCATGGTCAACTACATTGAGCTCGATATTAAGGTCAATATCTGATTGACAAAAAGATTAGCGAAACGGCCTATGTTGTCCTGACTCCTTGTCGATGTGAACACAAATGGCTATGTCATGTAAACATGATTAGGAATATCATGATAGGAGACAAACAAAACATGTAAATTGTATTGCCTCACTCTCCCCAGTTACTGATTGTACTTCTGCTGTTGATGTAGCTGTTCTTGACAATGCTGAGGATGTTGGGGGCAATATAAAGTTTGAGTGATAATGTTTCACTAAAATTGAACAATTCTGATGTGTTAGCTGACCGTGAGGAGAATTTGTCACATGTATCTTCTGAACAACAAGTCCAAATGTCAAATTTGATTTTTGAGTTCTCTCATCTATTTCCTGAAATGCCTGGCTGCACAGATGTTGTTAGTCATGATATAGATGTAGGTGATGCTGCGCCTGTGAAACAACACCCTTACAGAATAAATCCTGTGAAGAGTGAAATTCTGCAGAATAAAGTGAAGTACATGCTGGACAATGGCATCATTGAACCACTGACAGTGTGTGGAGTTTACCTTGTGTTCTCGTGCCGAAGAGTTCTGGAGGTGGTTGGCACTGCTGTGCTGACTTGAAGGCTGTCAATGCCCTCTCATGAACTGACTCTTATCTGATTCCGAGAATGAATGATTGCATTGATCGAATTGGTCAAGCCAAGCATATAACCAAGTTTGACCTTTTGAACGGGTTCTGGCAGGTTTCACTCACAGAGTGTGCGAAGATTATCTCTGCTTTTGCTATGCCTGAAGAACTTTACCAATATAAAATGATGTCATCCGGCTTGAAAAACGCACCAGCAATGTTTCAACGGATTGTCAACAATGTTACTTAAGGTCTAGAAGGTGTGGAAGCATACATGGACGATATTGTCATCTATGCCATGGAATGGGAGGACCATTTGAAAAGAGTCCAATCTTTCTTCGAGAGACTGTCTAGAGCTAAATTGACTGTCAATCTTGCAAAATGTGAATTTGGAAAGGTGCAGGTTGTATTTTTAGGGCATGTTGTAGGGCACGGCCAGGTACAACCAGTCAATGCCAAGGTGGAGGCAATTGTATATTTTCCTGTTCCACACTGTAAGAGAGTTCTTGTAAAGTTCTTGGGTATGGCAGGATATTATAGGAAATTTTGTCAGATTTTCTCAGATGTTGTACCTCCACTTACAAACCTTTTAGGGAAAAGAAATAAATTTCAGTGGGATAGCAGTTGTCAAGCTGCATTTGAGAAAGTCAAGGCCATACTCATGAGTTATCCTGTGTTACAGGCACCAAACTTCAAGAAAGCTTTTAAATTGCAAATTGATGCAAGTGATGTGGGTGCAGGTGGTGTCCTGATTCAAGAGAATGATTCAGGTATTGATCATTCGATGTGTGACTTTTTAAGAAATTTTGATAAGCATCAAAGGAATTACTCTGACATTGAAAAGGAAACACTGGCTCTTTCGTTAGCTTTACAGCATTTTGAAGTGTACTTAGCTACCACTACTTTGCTAGGTGAAGTCTTTACTGATCACAATCCCTTGACTTTTCTTCACAAAATGAACAATAAAAACAAGAGGCTCCTGCAGTGGAGTTTAACTTTTCCAAGGGTTCAATCTTGTTATTAAGCACATTGAGAGTAAAGATAATGTTTTGCTGATGCACTTTTGCTGATGCAGTTTCGACAAAACTTTATTTTCTTTAAGAAAGAGAGTGTTATGAGCATGTAAACAATAAATGTAAATATATTTATTCCTTTCAGCTTTTTCCCTTTCTCGGGAGTCGCCACAGCAAATCATCTGATTCGCACATTTGATTTGGCATAGGTTTTTACATCAGATGCCCTTCCTGTCCCACTCTCCACAAGGTTGTCACTGTCCCCCCCAGTGCAGCTAACTGGGTTATCAAAGGCGGGCCATGTCTCTCACTGTCCATGGTGAGAGGCATGTCAAAGAACCATTGCTGACTTTCGTAAAGAGTAGGCTGCAAAGTCGTCAGCGTGTTTCTGTCCCTTGCTAAAAAGGGTTGTGACAGGAAGGGCATCCGACGTAAAACCCTCTGCCAAATCAAACGTGCGAATCAGATGATTCGCTGGTGGCGACTCCCGAGTAAAAGGGAAAAAGCCGAAAGGAAGACAGACATTTCATCTAACCACATCACATTCTCCCAATCCTCCTCTGGATCATCCAGATGGTTTTTAGCATATTTCAGACGGGCCTTTACATGATTTTTGTTTAGTAGGGGAACCTTTCGGGCAATGGAGGATTTCATTTCATGACGACGCAGTGTGTTAGTTATTGTCATATTTGTGATGGTGGTTCCTGCCGTCTTCAAATCATTGACTAGTTCCTGGCGTGTAGTTCTGGGCTGATTACTCACTGTTCTCAGTGTTGAACCCCACGAGATGAGATCTTGCATGAAGCGCCACTCCTAGGGAGGTTGTCAGTGATGTTATACTTCTTCCATTTTCTAATGTTTCCAACTGTTGATCTTTTCTCACAAAGTTGTTTACCAATTGCAGTTTGACTCATCCCAACTTTGTGCAGCTGTACAATTTTATCGATGGTGTCTTTGGGAAGCTCTCTGGTCTTGGTCATGGTGAAGACTGCAGTCTGACAGTTTGAAGGTGTGTGCAGGTGTCTCTTTTGCATCTAATTAGTTCAAACAGGTGTCATTCATACTGTTCACGAGTGGGAGCCAAAAAAATGTTTGTTTTTGAGCTGCCCAGTACTTATTGGTCTCCCATTTTAACAAATTAATAGTTTAAAAATCATACAACGTGATTTCCTGGATTTTTTTTTTTGTTCACATTCTGTCTCTTCTTCTTTTTCTTTCGGCTGTTCCCTTCAGGGGTCGCCACAGCAAATGATCTGCTTCCATCTCTCCCTATCCTCTGCATCTTCGACTCTTACTCCAACGACCTTCATGTCCGCCTTCACCACACCCATAAATTTTCTCTTTAGTCTTCCTCCGGGCCTTCTGCCTGGTAGTTCCAACCTCAGTATCCTACTACCAATATACTCACTATCCCTCCTCTGTGCATGTCCAAACCATCTCAATCTAGCCTCTCTGACTTTGTCTCCAAAACATCTAACATGTGCTGTCCCTCTGATGTACTCGTTTCTGATCCTATCCGTCCTCGTTACTCCCAAAGAGAGCCTCAACATTTTCATCTCTGCTACCTCCAACTCTGACGCCTGTCTTTTCCCCAGTGCCACTGTCTCTAAACCATACAACATCGCTGGCCTCATCACCGTCTTGTACACTTTTCCCTTCATTCTTGCCGATATTCTCCTATCACACATCACACCGGACACTTTTCTCCATCCATTCCAACCTGTCTGCACACGCTTCTTCACCTCTTTTCCACACTCTCCATTGCTCTGGATTGTTGAGCCTAAGTACTTAAAATCCTCCACCTTCTTTATCTCTGCCCCCTGTAACCTCACCATTCCTCTTGGGTCCTTGTCATTCTTCTTCTTCTTCTTCTTCTTTTCCTTTCGGCTTTTCCCTTCAGGGGTCGCCACAGCGAATCATCTGCCTCCATCTCACCCTATCCTTTGCATCTTCTTCTCTTACACCAACGACCTTCATGTCCTCCTTTACCACATCCATGAACCGTCTCTTTGGTCTTCCTCTAGGCCTTTTGCCTGGTAGTTCCAGCCTCAGCATCCTATTACCAATATACTCACTATCCCTCCTCTGTACATGTCCAAACCATCTCAATCTAGCCTCTCTGACTTTGTCTCCAAAACGTCTTACATGTGCTGTCCCTCTGACGTACTCATTCCTAATCCTATCCATCCTCGTTACTCCCAAAGAGAACCTCAACATTTTCATCTCTGCTACCTCCAACTCTGCCTCCTGTCTTTTCCCAGGGCCACTGTTTCTAACCCATACAGCATCGTTGGCCTCAACACCGTTTTGTACACTTTTCCTTTCATTTTTGCCGATACCCTCCTATCACACATCACACGGACACTTTTCTCCAACCATTCCAACCTGCCTGCACACGCTTCTTGACCTCTTTTCCACACTCGCCATTGCTCTGGATTGTTGAGCCTAAGTACTTAAAATCCTCCACCTTTCTTATCTCTGCTCCCTGTAATCTCACCGTTCCTCTTTGGTCCTTGGCATTCATGCACATGTACTCTGTCTTACTGAGGCTAATCTTCATTCCCCTCCTTTCCAGGGCATACCTCCACCTCTCTAGATTTTCCTGCACTTGTTCTCTGCTCTCACTACAGATTACAATGTCATCTGCAAACATCATAGTCCATGGGGAATCTTGTCTAACCTCGTCTGTCAGCCTGTCCATAACCATAGCAAAAAAGAAGGGGCTGAGAGCTGACCCTTGATGCAGTCCCACCTCCACCTTGAAGTCTTCTGTCACACCGACAGCACACCTCACCACTGTTTTACATCTCTCATACATGTCCTGCACCACTCTAACATACTTCTCTGCCACTCCAGATTTCCTCATACAATACCACAGTTCTTCTCTCGGCACCCTGTCATATGCTTTCTCCAGATCCACAAAGGCACAATGCAGCTCCTTCTGACCTTCTCTGTACTTCTCTATTAAAATCCTCAAAGCAAACACTGCATCTGTGGTGCTCTTTCTTGACATGAAACCAAACTGTTGTTCACAAATGCTGACCTCTGCCCTTAGTCTTGCTTCCACTATTCTTTCCCATAACTTCATTGTATGGCTCATCAACTTTATCCCTCTGTAGTTGCCAAAACTCTGTACATCTCCCTTGTTCTTAAAAATGGGCACAAGCACACTTCTCATCCATTCCTCTGGCATCTGCTCACTTTCTAAGACCTTGTTGAATATTCTTGTCAGAAAAAAGAAGAGACAGGAGCATAGGGTGACTTATGAAAGCGGAAGTTGGAGCACACAAGTATACTGCATCTTGTGTAGGCAATGTAATTTGAAGGAAGTCAGTGACTGCATAGTAGTAGTGGGTGAAAGTGTTGCCAAACAGCATAGGATGGTGGTGTGCAGGATGATGCTGATGGTGAGAAAGGTGAAAAAGGCAAAGGTAGAGCAGAAAACAAAGTGGTGGAAGCTGAAAAAGGAAGAGTGTCATGTTGTCTTCAAGGAGGAGTTGAAACAGGCTTTGGGTAGTCAGGAAGTGCTTCCAGATGACTGGACAACCACAGCCAATGTGATCAGGGAGACCAGTAGGAGAGTACTTGGTGTCAAAATTGGAAACAAACCTGTGAAATGGAAGCATTGGTTGAACCTTGGTTTAACACAAATTGGTGATATTATGGATGTGAATGGTAATGCAGCCATGAGGCAGGGGGGCACTAACCAGTGTCTCTCCTCCACATGCCGGTCCCAAACCTGGAGAAATGCAGAGGGTTGCAACAGGAAGGGCGTCCGGCGTAAAACTTTTGCCAAAATACAAAAATGCAAACCGGAGAGACTAAGCTTATACCGGATCGGTCGAGGCCTGGGTTAACAACGACTGCAATCAGTACTGTCAACCAACAGGTTGCTGATGGAAATTGGACTAATGTTGGTCGAAGATGTCGAAGAAGGAGAGGTGGGAGGCGTGTCCGCAGGCAGAGAGAGAAGAGGAAACGCACGAGTCTGGGACTGAGAGTAGGGACTTTGAATGTTGGTTCTATACAAGGAAAAGATAGAGAGCTGGCTGATATGATGCAAAGGAGGAAGGTGGACATACTGCGTGCTCAGGAGACCAGGTGGAAAGATAGCAAAGCTTAAAGCTTAGGAGCAGGGTTTAAGGTGTTTTATCATGGTGTGGATGGGAAGAAAAATGGAGTAGGAGTCATCTTGAATGAAAGGTTTATCAGGAATGTTCAAGAAGTGAAAAGAGTGTCAGACAGAGTGATGAGTCTCAAGTTAGAAATTGAAGGTGTGTTGTTCAATGTTGTTAGTGCTTATGCCCCACAGACAGAATGTGAGCTAAAAGAGAAGGAGAGATTCTGGAGTGAGTTAGATGAAGTGATGCAGAGTACCCTCAGAGGTGAAAGAGGGATCATTGGGGCAGACTTCAATGGACATGTTGGTGCAGGCAACAGGGGGGGATGACGAAGTGATGGGCAGGCTTGGTATTCAGGACAGAAACACAAAAGGACAGATGTTGATCGATTTTGCAAAAAGGATGGAAATGGCTGTGGTAAATACTTACTTCCAGAAGAAACAGGAGCATAGGGTGACTTATAAAAGTGGAGGTAGGAGCACACAGGTAGACCACATCTTGTGTAGGCGATGTGATTTGAAGGAAGTCAGTGACTGCAAAGTAGTAGTGGGTGAGAGTGTTGCCAAACAGCATAGGATGGTGGTATGCAGGATGACGCTGATGGTGAGGAAGGTGAAGAAGGCAAAGGCAGAGCAGAAAACAAAGTGGTGGAAGTTGAAAAAGGAAGAGTGTCGTGTGATCTTCAAGGAGGAGTTTAAACAGGCTTTGGCTGGTCAGGAAGTGCTTCCAGATGACTGGACAACTACAGCTAATGTGATCAGAGAGACAGGTAGGAGAATACTTGGTGTGTCATCTGGAAGGAGAGTCGATAAGGAGACTTGGTGGTGGAATGAGAAAGTGCAGGAGGGTGTACGAAGGAAGAGGTTAGCTAAGAAGAAGTGGGATATTGAGAGGACCAAAGAGAGTAAACAGGAGTACAAGGAGACACAGCGTAAGTCAAAAGTAGCAGTGGCTAAGGCCAAACAGAGGGTGTATGATGACTTGTATGATAGGTTGGATAGTAAGGAGGGAGAAAATAATCTATGCAGGTTGGCACAGCAGAGAGATACAGATGGGAAGGACATGCAGAAAGTTAGATTGATAAAGGACAGAGGGAAATGTATTGACTGATGACAGAAGTGTGCTGGGAACATGGAAAGAGTACTTTGAAGAGCTGATGAATGAGGAAAATGACAGAGAAAAAAGAATAGAAGAGGTGACCATTGAGGAGCAGGAAGTAGCAAAGATTAATAAGGGTGAAGTGAGGAGGGCACTGAAGAGATGAAAAATGGAAAGGCAGTTGGTCCTGATGATATACCTGTGGAGGTATGGAAGTGTCTAGGGGAGGTAGCAGTAGATTTTCTGACAAGAATATTCAACAAGGACTTAGAAAGTGAGCAGATGCCGGAGGAATGGAGGAGAAGTGTGCTTGTGCCCATTTTTAAGAACAAGGGAGATGTACAGAGTTGTGGCAACTACAGAGGGATAAAGTTGATGAGCCATACGATGAAATTATGGGAAAGAATAGTGGAAGCTGGACTCAGGTCAGTGGTCAGCATTTGTGAACAACAGTTTGGTTTCATGCCAAGAAAGAGCATCACAGATGCAATGTTTGCATTGAGGATGTTAATAGAGAAGTACAGAGAAGGTCAGAAGGAGCTGCATTGTGCCTTTGTGGATCTGGAGTAAACATATGGCAGGATGCCGAGAGAGGAACTATGGTATTGTATGAGGAAGTCTGGAGTGGAAGAGGAGTATGATAGAGTGGTGCAGAACGTGTATGAGAGATGTAAGACAGTGGTGAGGTGTGCTGTCGGTGTGAGAGAAGAGTTCAAGGTGGAGGTGGGACTGCATCAAGGGTCAGCTCTCAGCCCCTTCTTGTTTGCTATGGTGATGGACAGGCTGACAGACGAGGTATGAATAAAATCTCCATGGACTATGATGTTTGCAGATGACATCGTGATCTGTAGTGAGAGCAGAGATCAAGTGGAGGAAAATCTTGAGAAGTGGAGGTATGCCCTGGAAAGGAGGGGAATGAAGGTTAGTCTCAGTAAGACAGAATACATGTGTGTGAACGACAAGGACCCAAGAGGAACGGTGAGGTTACAGGGGGCAGAGATAAAGAAGGTGGAGGATTTTAAGTACTTAGGCTCAACAATCCAGAGCAATGGAGAGTGTGGAAAAGAGGTGAAGAAGCGCGTGCAGGCAGGTTGGACTGGATGGAGAAAAGTGTCAGGTGTGATGTGTGATAGAAAAGTATCGGCAAGAATGAAGGAAAAGTGTACAAGATGGTGATGAGGCCAGCGATGTTGTATTGTTTAGAGACAGTGGCCCTGGGGAAAAGACAGGAGTCAGAGTTGGAGGTAGCAGAGATGAAAATGTTGAGGTTCTTTGGGAGTAACGAGGACGGATAGGATCAGAAATGAATACATCAGAGGGACAGCACATGTTAGAGGTTTTGGAGACAAAGTCAGAGAGGCTAGATTGCGATGGTTTGGACATGTACAGAGGAGGGATAGTGAGTATATTGGTAGTAGGATACTGAGGTTGGAACTACCAGGCAGAAGGCCCAGAGGAAGACCAAAGAGAAGATTTATGGATGTGGTGAAGGCGGACATGAAGGTCATTGGAGTAAGAGTAGAAGATGCAGAGGATAGGGAGAGATGGAGGCAGATCATTTGCTGTGGTGACCCCTGAAGGGAACAGCCGAAAGGAAAAGAAGAAGAAGATAACAACAAGAGAGATACACAACTGCCTGCTTGAATATATATATATATATATATATATGAGTGTCCCTAATAACAAATTTTCAAGGATATGAGAGTCGATCCCACCAATAATCTGCACCAACCAACGAGCACATTTTATACTTACGAGCTCAGTGGGGGAAATAGCTTTTCCGGGATGATTAGCCTTGTATTCTTCAACAAGTTTTCCTCTGTGCTACGAGAATGTCTGGTGCAGTTTTCTCAATCATTTTTTGTGAGACCCATATATGGAACCATGCCAGCTCGAACATCACCCAGATAAACAGGGTCCGCATACCCAGCTGAACAATCATAGCTGGATTGATAAGTTGGCTACTGAAGGATCGCAAAACATCACATCAAAATTAGCACTTGAAATTTTCGGACACTCAGAGAGCAAGGAAGACTCCAACTGCTTCAAAAGGAAAGTTTACCATATGGTTGCGACATTCTTGGTCTGCAGAAATTCACTGGACAGGTAATGGCACGTTAAGTGGGGGTGAAGTTATTTGGTCTGGTGAGGAGAAGACTCAAAGAAAGAGAATTGAGTTCCTGCTCAGCAAACATGCCAAAGAAACACTTTTGGGTTTCAAACCAATTAGCCCTAGAATTATTCTTACAAGTTTCAAAGGCCAACCACTCAATCTCTATCATTCAAGTTTATGTTCCAACTGCAGATAGTAGTGAAGATGATATTGTTTCATTCTATGATAACTTGAAGCGACCATGAAATATACCAACAAGAAGGACATCAAGGTAGTCATTGGTGATTGGAATGCAAAAAAAAGTGATTGTGATAACTCTGGGTATGAAAGGAGTATGGGAAGATATGGTTACGGAAAGCAAAACAATAGAGGGCGGCAATTACTGGAATTCACCATGAAGCATAAACTATATATACTGTATACTATATTATACTATATATAAATAGACCTCGAGAACACCAGACAGAACCAGTCCCAACGTGATTCTAATTGAAAGACGATGGCTTACGGCCATTAGAAACTGTAGATCATGTCAAGGAGCAGATATTGTTTTGGATCATAGCCTCATCCTCAGAAAATGTCAAGTGAGATTCAAAAGAACAACTAAAAAGAGTGTAAGATTCAGCACCAATATAGAAGCACTCAAAAATGATCTTATTCACACCGCATTTACCACTAAGCTTAGGGAAAATATTGACAGTAACAGACGTCCACAAAATTTGTAAAAAAGAATGAACAATTTCTACAAAGCAATGCACAAAGCAGCAGATGATACCATCCTTTGCGTTCAGAAACCTAACAACAAGTGGATTACAGAAGACATGCTTAAGCTATCCACAGAGAAAAGAAGAGCGAAGCTTAAGATGCACCAATCGCCAGGAAAAAATACTTTGTATTAAGAGCTTTGGAATCAGGTCTGAAAATCTGCATGCAAAGATAAAAAGAACTGGTTGAAAGACAAATGTCATGATATTGAGAGGAATGCTCAAGAGAAAATGTCACGCAAGGTTTATATGCTTGTCAAAGACCTCAAGAAGTAGAGGAAACTGAAACCCTTTGTGATAAGAGATGCTGATGGTAATATGCAATCAAAAGATGTTTTGAGGCGTTGGACTGAGAATCGCACGAATCTCTTCAAAAACAACATTGATAATAGTGACTTCGTGCAAGAACAAAAGATAGTCACTCCTCTCTTGGGCACTCATGGGGACACAATCCTTTACTCTGAAATCAAAGCTGCACTCAAGAAGATGAAACCAAGGAAAAGCCCTGGGCCAAATGGAATTCCAGCGCAACTTTTTCAAGCAGGAGGTGATACGGTGATAGAACAACTTCACATCATTAGCAACAATGTTTGGAGAGAGACATTGCCAGAAGAATGGACAAAGTCAATCATTGTCAGTCTTCCAAAAATGGAGATCTCAGTGAATGCAAGAACTATCACACACTCGCCCTTATTAATTACATGTGCAAAGTCTTCCTCCTCATCCTTCTTGAAATGCTTAAATACGGCACAGAACCCTTTCTGGCAGAAGAACAAGCCGAGTTTAGGAAAGATCACAACACAGTTCAACAAATCATCATACTTCGCTTAATTGCTGAAAAGTATTTACAAAAACAGGACATACTCATCTACAACTGCTTCACTGACTTCACAAAAACATTTGACAGCATTACTCATGAATCAATTTGAGCTATTCTCAAATCCCTTGGGATCAACACAAAAATGGTCAACATGCTAAAATGTATTTACTTGTACATGAATAATCAAGCTGCAGTCCGCATCAATAACAACATAGGTGATTGGTTTAAGCAGGAGAAAGGTACAAGGCAAGGGGTTCCTTTCTCCCCTTTCATCTTCATTACATACATTGAGTATATCCTTCAGCATGTACAGGAGAACATGGACGGGGTTTCCATCCATGGTCGGGCCATCAACAACATTCGGTTTGCTGATGACATTGACTTGGCAGAAGATAGCTTCCAGAAGCTTCAGTATCACCAAGTGTTAGCTAACAATGTGGCAAAGAAGGCTGGCCTTAAAATAAATGCCAATAAAACCAAAATTATGTTTTTTGGCAAGGCTGGTAACATTGAAAACTTAGGTGTGAATGGTCAAGAAGTGGATAAATGTGTTTATCTTGGAAGTTTGATGATGATTGCCGTAAAGAGATTAGAGGACAGATTGCATTGGCAACCAGAGCTTTCAACTGTATCAACACTGTTTAGAGAAGCAGAGATATTAGCATCAAAACTGAGGTTCAAATCGTCCACACTTGTGTCTACAGTGTTTTCCTGAGACATGGACACTCTGGAAAGATGGCATTCGTAGACTCAATGAGTTTGAAATGTACTGCTTCAGAAAAATCTTTAGCATCCTGCTGGTTTCGTCATATCCCCAGTACAGAAGTCATCCACTGTATGAAGCCAGACTACAATCTGGTGCAAATGATCATAAAACGCAAAATGAGCCTTTGTGCCACATCTGCAGGATGACAGACAATCGTTTCATCAAGCAAGTGCTGTTTGGCATTACAGTAGGCCCTTGACTATTTGCGGTTTTGCACTCGCACCTCCGCATATTCGCAGATTGCCGAGCAACTGTCACGTGATTCAAATTCACCCGATGGCTGTTCTCCCCCCTGCTGATTGGTTGAGTTGATGTAATGCCTCTTTTTCCTCATTCGCGCACACTTTGTGCATATGCTTTTTTGTGTGTGTGTGTGTGTGTGTTTAATTACAGTTAAGCCTCGTCATGCCACCCAAAGGCTGCGCACCTTCTCAAGCGTCTGGTAAGGTGCTGCAGTGCCAGAAAAAAGTAATAACGCTGCATGAAAAAGTAGAACTGCTTGATATGATTCAGGAAAGAAAACATTTTGCTGCAGTAGGGAGCCATTATAAAGTGAATGAAACTGCAGTCCACTAAATAAAGAAAAAAATGAAAGGCAATCAGAGCTAGTGTAGCATGGAGCTTTTGGGAAGTGCTAAAAAGGTGAATGTTCTATGAAACAAGGTCATCATCAGAATGGAACCTGCCTTCGTGTTCTGGATACTCCTAGTAACTAGAAATACTCAGAATGCTAATGAAGGTTCCATTCTCAGTTATTATTGCAGTACAGTACTGTACCTAAATTAAGGTTTAGAATGTTCGTGTGTGAGATTTTATGTTCTGTAGCATGTTTATTCAAACTCGAAGTATCCACGTCATGTCATTGGTATCCATTTCATGTAAATATAATATAATGCAATACAAAGTAAATATAATGCAATGCTGCTCTCTAGTGGCCATTTTTAAAAAACTACAGTGCTGTATGTTTAAAGGAAAATTGACATATATATATATGAAATCTTTATATTTATATGTATAATGTTTATATATTTTATTAATACATATCACAGCACAAAATGTAAAAGTTTTTGTTAATCATTGCTACATTTTATTAAATTAATACTCTATTAATGAGTAAGACTGTCTATAGA
Organism: Plotosus lineatus; assembly: GCA_024760905.1. Taxonomy (NCBI): domain Eukaryota; kingdom Metazoa; phylum Chordata; class Actinopteri; order Siluriformes; family Plotosidae; genus Plotosus; species Plotosus lineatus. Next base: position 48,947,858 of record CM045739.1, read on the forward strand.
ATCAATTTAAGAAGCACATTTTAGTGCATGTAATAAATACATAGTATTTTACATGGGGTTTTACTTCGGGGTACAGAACTCGCAGATTATCTTCATTCGCTGGAGGGGCCAGAACCAAACCCCGTGAATAACGAGCACTTACTCTGCTGGCCAGAGTAGAATATTACGACCATATAGAAATTGGAAAGATTATATTGAGGAGTGCGGTAGGAGCGGTATTGCTAAATGTCCCAGAATAGTCCTGAGCACAGCCCATTGGAGAAAATGGACAAAGCTGATCATTGACACCTACGGGTTCGAAAGGACCCAGGGAGATTAATGATAACAAATGATAGATAAAATGCAAGTCAAAAATAAGAATTCCATACTGGATCGGGCGAGGCCCAGGTTAACAACGACCGTCGTCAGTGCTGTTAACCAGCAGGGTGCTGGGGAAAAACAACGTGAAATAAATGTGCATGCTCCATCCAAAAACAGTGTATTGTCAAAGTGCTGATAAACATTTTTTTTTTTTTTTTTTTTTTTTTTTTTTAAGACAAAATGATGTATGTAATCCAAATAACTGCAACTCAAAATAACCAAACGTGTGATAATGGCTGTTATCGTGTAAATGCTACAACCTTTAACCAGCGTTAGCTCTCTGGTCACCATTGTCTAGTTGACACATCACTCTAAAAGCTAGAGGCTAATCTCCTCCTCATTGCACTCTCCTAAAAACAGTTTGATAAAGGGTCAATAATCTAATTCAGAGGTTCACAAGCACTCTTTCCTACATATTTAAATATGTTTCCCCTGCTCTGTCACACCCACTCCAAATGCTGTTAATTATCTAATTAGTTAGATGGGAACAAGACCAACATTAAAATGTTCAAGTAATGGGTGAGGGTTGGAATTCAATTATTTTTAGTGAAGTTTTTAATAATAAAAAAAAAATAATAATAATTATAATAATAATGAAACAAAATGGGTTTTGGATGTTGGAATTTGATTTAGGACTGGTAAGCTGTTCAGGGTGTTTCCCCACCTTTACACAGACTTGACTGAAATATGGTCCTGCCTCGTTGCCACTCTAGATGGTTTAAGCAGTCAAATAAATGACAAAAGAATGAAATAGTGTGGGTTAGATATTGGTTCAAAAAAATCCAGATCACATATTAAAGTGGACTGGTTTTGTAATAGAATTGTTGCCTCCATAACCTTCTATACATACAAGAGTATGGACTGAGTCTGTGATATACTAATTCTTCTTGGCTGCAATATTGGCTAAGTACTATGAATTCTTTCTAAATATTCAGATAACACCATACTCCTATACACTATATGAATTATTTTTGGCCTGTGAGATATACAATACTTCCCTTAACACTTCACATTTCACCAGTCGAATAGTAAGCATCCCTGGAGGCAAACTAAATCTATTAAGTGCATTGTCAGCTTCCATTGTTTGCTTTCTCCTTTGTATATGCTGTTCAGTATTCTAAGGGAACTCTCAAGTCATCTCAACTGCTAATTGACTATGTTTTTGTTTTTTTGTTTTTTTCGGTTTTTAAGTTGCTGTTTTTATGCGCAGCAACATTAAAAATGTGTTGTTTTTTTAGAAGAAAATGTAATTAAAAGTGAATGCTTTTAGTTTGCAAAAACATTCAGTATTCAGGAATATTTATTGGATATTCCCCTTCTCCTCCCCACTTACTCTTCTTATTTCATTCAGACATCAAATATCTTCAGCAAATACTTTATCCTGTAACTAGGAGGGGAGTGCACCCTAGATAAACCATTGGTCTCATGGTAAGTAATGCAAATGTATATCAAAAAAAATTTTATGCATATTTCATGGAAATTTAGGGGAAAAAATAATAGATTATCTTTTCACTGCTAAAATATGCATAATATCTCAAGATGAAACATATATCTTCTTCAAAATATAACCACAGATAAGAAAAAAACAAACACAGGATTGCGACCAAAAAAAAAAAAAAAAAAAAATATATATATATATATATATATATATATATATATATATATTTATATATGGAGCAGCTCATGACCCCACCATTACATTTTTCCTGCTTGTTCAGGATTTGAACCAGTGACCTTTCAGTTCCAAAGCTGCATCACTAAGGCTACAGCTGCTCCCAAAGTGTGTGTGTGTGTGTGTGTGTGTGTGTGTGTGTGTGTGTGTGTGTGTGTCTGTCTGTCGGGAGTGGGGGGGGGGGGGGGTTTATCATCAACCAGTTCAAAGGCCAGGAAATGTCATAGCATTAGGTTGGTCTTTGGCAAAGTTAACTGGCCCTTCTCAGAGGTAGCAGTCATGAAGAAAATACTTCAAAACTTTGGAGCAGCATATATTCTTGGCATATTTCGAAAAAATAAAATAAAAAAAAATAAAAATAAAAGCACATTCTAAACAGATTTACATGGTTTTCTTGGAGAAGAAGACCAGTCAGCATGCTGCCCTGACCTGTCGCCAAATGATAATGTGCAGTGAATTTTGAAACTGACATTTTATTGACCCTGTTATTTTTTGGACACATTAAGAATGGCTTGCAAGAAAAATGGAACAAAATATCATCAACTATTTCCTCACCTTATGTTTTCACTTCTTAACGTTTAAGTGTCATGAGAATTGTTTTTATTTCTTAAAGGAATGGAAATTTAAATGTTTAATTTACAAAGAAAAATTAAATCCATAAGCTAAAAAATTCAATATTTGATTTTAATATACTGTATTAATCCCTCATGGAAAATTATTGCCTCTGCATTTGACCCATCCAAAGTGAGCACACACACTCGGAGCAGTGGGCTGCCACACACTGGGGGTGCCGGGAGAGCACTTGGGGGTTAGATGCTTTACTGAAGGGCCATTCAGCCATGACGGTGGAGGAAGGGAAGGTGCAGCTTACTACCCCACTTCCACACATTTTTCCAACTGGTTTGGAATTGAACCAGTAACCTTTCAGTCCCAAAGCTGTTTCTCTGACTACAAGGTTACAGCTACCTCTATATTGTGTTATTTGTTCAGTTTTGAGTTCAAAACAATCAAAATATTATTTAAAATCATAATTTTAAACACAGTTATTTATTTATATATTTATTCATTGTTGTTGAACATCACAAATCGTTGTAAATTATTAAACGTGAGACAAATATACCACGCAACTGTTCATGTTTTGCGAGATTCTAACTAAAAAAGCCTCAGGGATAGAATCCAAACAAAACCCATGCATACAAAGTCTATGTAGTTAGCAAAACATATCATGTACTGTAAATGTTATACTGTTATTTATTATAATATACTGCATTTTGGTAATAAGACATAATTCAGTTATCTTTTGTTCTTTAGCCATGCATCTCTCTCTCTCTCTCTCTCTCTCTCTCTCTCTCTCTCTCTCTCATATTCAGCGCAAAAAGATCAGATCACACAGGTTTCTCAGTGCCCTATCCACAGTGTATTTGAAAAATATGGTTGTAGATGGGTAAGATACACTCATCAAATGAGAATACAGTGAAGAAAACGTAAAACTGATTTTATTCGAAGAAAAGCCCATTTCAGCCTTGATAGCCAAGGACGAATCATCAAAATAGAATTGTTTTAGTCTTCCTGAATATTTTGAAGTTTTAAATCATTCTGCATTTTTTTTTTTTAAAGTTGTAATTTTATTTTACTGTAATTCTACTATATTGCTGCTGCAGATTATTTTCCTTCAACAAATAGAGAAGTGAAATATATAATGTACCTATCTGTAGTGTATAATCCATCAGATTCTTATGATAGTGAATAGTAAATTTCTGTGAGAAGATGTCCAGACATACACTTCTTAAAGATGTTCATATGGGACCCATTCCCTTCTGCAAATATATGTGTATATATATATATATATATATATATATATATATATATATATATATATATATATATATTTTTTTTTTTTTTTTTTTTTTTTTTTATCCTAAAATGAATGTAGACTGTCTGGATGATGGACCAATGCATTGTTTTTCAATTACTGTGCCAAGGCAGAATAGTGCTGTGAGACATTGTCAGGTGTGCAATTGAAAATTATCCAATTTCACCTTGAGACAAGATAATTACTGATACACGAATATGACAGGTGTGAATAGCGTTTTCTCCTGTAAAAACACATTATGTCTTCTTTTCTTTTCTTTCAACAGAGATGTAACAAAAAATAAATATAATCAGTGTCTCAATTCAACTGAACTGCCCCATGGCGGTTGCCGTTGGGGTGCTACAGATAACCTGTCAACAAGTCCTCTCCATCCCTCTCTGTCCTCCGCACGTCTGACCGCCTCGCTCAGCTTCAATCCTGTCCATTCTGTGATGTTGTCTTCCCATCTCTTCTTCTGTCTTCCTCTCTTCTTACTCTGACTGTTCCCTGGAGCACTGTTTTGGCAAGCCCCTCTCCTCTTGTTACGTGACCGAACCATTTTAATTTGCGTCTCTTGATGGTAGTGAAAAGATCTTCATAAGGACTAATGGCTTGCCTTATTCTGTTTTTGACTTCCTCATTGGTTGTATGGTCTTTGTAAGAGATGCCAAGCAGTCTTCATCATCTCATTTCTGTGGCCTGAATCCTCTTCTCTATTTCTGCTGTAAGGGTCCATGTTTCACAAGCATACAGGAAAACTGAGTAAACAAGGGAATGCATGAGTCTTATCTTTGAGCTGAGTTTGATTGCCTTGTCCTTCCAAATGGTGTTCAGTTTGGCTAGTGTTGCAGCGGTCATTGCAATTCTGGCTAATACTTCAGGCTTGGACCACTCATCTGAAACTATTGCTTCAAGGTATTTGAAATTCTTCACGGTTTCAAGCTTTTCTCCATTGGCAGTGATGTCAGTTTGGATGCCATTGTCATTATTTGTCATCAGTTTTGTTTTGCTTGCACTGATTTCCATGCCGTGAGTTGTAGAGGATCTGTCTAGTTGCCTGACCAGGTTCTCTAGTTCTTGTTCTGAGCATGCGAGTCCTTCTATATCATCAGCAAAACCCACGTTTGTGATTGTTCTGCCACCAATGCTGACTGTTCCTTGGTGGTCTTCAAGTGCATCTGTCATAATTCTTTCAAGGAAAACGTTGAAGAGTGTCGGTGAGAGCAAACATCCTTGTCTCACTTCAACTGTGGTCCGAAACTAATCTCCAATGTCCCCGTTGAGGTAAACCACTCTGCTGGCCTTGTCGTAGAGGTTCTGTGTGACGTGGATGAGGTTTGCATTGATGTTGTAGTGATTCATGGTCACCCAGAGTGCTGCATGCCACACTCTGTCGAATGTCTTCTTGAAGTCTACAAATACATGGTAGAGTTTTTGTTGGTGTTGAAGGTATCGCTCGCACAGAATCCTGAGGTTGAAAATCTGCTCAGTTGTGCTGTGTCCTGCCCTGAATCCTGCCTGCTCTTCAGCTATAATTGCTTCAGCCTGGGGTCTTAACCTGTTCAGTATGATCCTGAGCATCACTTTGCTAGGATGGCATATCAGGCTGATGGTGCCGTAGTTGTTGCACTGCTGTAGGTTGCCTTTCTTGGGTAGGGTGATCACTAAGGACTGGATCCACTGTGTTGGCCACTCTCCTGTCTCCCAGATCTTCTGGCAGATTGCATGTAGCACATCGATCATGGCCTCACCCCCTGCTTGCACTAGTTCTCCTGGGATGTTGTCAATGCCTGCTGATTTTCCTTTTTTCAAGGACTTCACTACTTCCTCCACTTCTTCTCTGAGGATCGGGAAGCTGTCTGTGTCTGTTGATGGAGGGGTGTTAAGCTTCTTCGTGTCTCCTGTTGTGCAGTGTGAGTATAGATCTACGGTGTACTCTGTCCACCTGTTCAAGATATCTTTGGACTCTGTCATACACTTCCCGTTTTTTTCGAGAATGGTGCTGGGCCGTCCTTGCTTGCTACTGGTGAGGTCTTTCACTACTTGGTAGGCCTTCTTGGTGTTTTTTTTTTTTTTTTTTGCAATGAGGTTCCATTCAATGTCGTTACACTGATCAGTAACCCATTCTTCCTTTGCCTTGAGCATGCTCATCTTGACCTGCTTGTCGGCTTGCCTGTACTTGTCCGCTCCCTCATCACTGTTATACTTGGACTGCTTGAGGTCTCTCCTTTCATCACACAGCTTGAGTAAGTCTAGCGTGACCCAAGGCTTCTTGGTGGTCCGCTTCTTGCTGAGAACTTCATTGGCCAGCTCAGTCACTGCGATGTTGAATGTGTCAATGAAAGTGTCTGAATCTGCGCCGTCCATGTCAAGTAACAAGAGTGGGGCGAATTTTCCTCCAATCTTGGCCTTGAAGACTTGTGCCACATCTGGGTTTTTCAATTTCTCCAGATCAAACTTGATTCTGGCATGGCCTTGTTTCTTCATCTGCCTAAGGTGTAGACGGAAGGACATCATGACGAGCTCATGGCTGCTGCTGCTGATGTCCGCTCCGGGGAAGCTGCGTGTCCTGGCAATGTTGATTGATGTGTGGAAGCGCCACTTCACTAGGATGTAATTTATCTGGTGGTGGAATCCATTTGGACTGCGCCAGGTCCACTGTCTGGATGCTTTGTGGGGGTTGAATGTGTTGGTCATTTTGAGGTTGTTGAGCATTGCAAATTCGAGCAGTCTCAAGCCTCAATCATTGTTCTCTGTGTTACAGTAGGGCCCGCATGTCTCTTTCCAGTCTGTGCATCTTCTCCAATCTTAGAATTCCAGTCTCCTTGAACAACTAGAATGTCTTTCTTTGGTGTTTCATCAATAACTTCTTGTACTTGATGGTAGAAATCTTCTATTTATTCATCAGAGTGTGTTATGGTTGGCGCGTAAACTTGCACAATTGGGATGTTGAAAGGTGAAGCCCGTAGGCGTACGGTGATGAGCCTGCTAGAAACTCATCTGCATCCCATCACTAGCTGTTATTTTGTTCACGAGGAAATCCACACCTCTATGTCTGTCATCTCTTCCACTGAAGTAAAGCTTGTGACCTTTGTGGGTTGTTGTTTCTCCCATGCCTTTCCATCTCACCTCACATAGCCCTAACATATTCCATTTGTATCTGTTCATAGCATGGGTAAGTTCTTCAAGCTTGCCAGGAATATTCAGTGTCCTGACATTCCATGTGCTGACGATGATGCTGTTGCGCCTAGCACTGATCTTGTCTTTGGTGGCACCAGTAACATATTTTCCACTTCCGTCCTGATGCCTCATTGTTGTGGTGGTTGTTGGGTTCTGGACCACGACCAAGCCGGCATGAAATTTGTTCTGGTTGTATTCCTCATGTAGCGAATCTTAAACAATCATGCCCGGCGGAGCCCATCCTTCTCCAGGCCTGGCCACGGCCGACTTCCCCCAACTCGAAGGCTTGCCCTCGCCACGGACGCTTAGCTGTTGAAGTTCTTCTGAACCCCTTCCGCCCTGGCTGGTGATCTGCTTCTAGGATATCCTTTCCCAATTTTGCAGTGACAAAACCACCCACTGACGTGGTTTAGCCCACCAGCTGAAGCAGTGTACGGGGGTGCAATGCTTGGAGTCAGCAAATGAGAGATTTAGGAGTTGGAAGAGGACCAGTGATGCCCGTCCTCCTAACTAGGTAGGAGCAGCTGCCGAACAACAAAGGTACTACTTCTATACAAAATCCCCTACGCCCCATAATCAGTGTGACAGTCCCTAAAATTAATATTTACATCTCTGTTCATTGGACGTTTGAAAAATAAATGTTACACGAACAGTCCCTTAATATGATTCTAAAATCGGATAACAATAGCCTAATAGCTTTTCATATACAGGGATCCCTTGCTACTTTGTGCTTCAATTAATGTGACTTTAGTGAATCACGTTTTGATTTTGAAAATAAATAAATAGATACCGATTGAATTAAAAAAAATAAGGAAAGTAAGGAAGAATAGGTAGAAAAGTTAAGGGAAATGTCACAAAAACAAGGACAATTATGCACACAAAAAAAACCCTTAAAAAAACAACAAAAAAAAAAATAAATAAATAAAAAAAAACAAAATCTCCCATCAAAACTGGATATATTATTGCATCTGTATGTGCGCAATTGCGCAGCCACGACCCCCCTCTGCCGGAGCCTAGTATTAAGTGTACCTCAGGATAACATTTAATCATACTTCATACTTATATTTATGATCTATTTTTCTGTAGATTTTATTTTACATTTCTATTTCTATGTGTTCTTCAATTTCATTTCACTTTCACTTTCTTTTTTGACCGTGGACAGCTTAGTGTCTCCAGATGTTTGCAAAACAAATGTTGGTAAGTTGGAGAGCGTTTGTATTTAGATTTTATTTACACCTTATGATTTTTTTTAATGTTTAATTGTCATTATAAGCATTTATAGCATTGGATATGTATTTATTGATATTATATACACATATACATGTATATATACTTCAGTCGGGGTGGGAGTGGGGTGATCCTACTTCGCGGATTTCGATGGTCATGTGGGGATCTCGATTACAATTAACCGTGGAAAGTGAGAGATCCCTCTATTATGCTTGGCAAATCTGAATGTTGCGAGTTTGCTACATCCACGTTTCTGATCAACAATTGTTTTGATGCTGCGGAATTTGTTGACTCCTTTGCAAATTCTATCACTTTCAGCTTGATTGACATATCATATGCTTTTACATGCTTCCACTTTTGTGACAATGTTGCATCCATCATAACATCTCATCTTCATTTAGGATTAAAACAATTCAGTACAAAGTGGAAAGATTCCACATTTAGTAGATACATCATGTACATACGGGTTACCTTTGGGCCAAAACGGCACTTCCTTTAAACATGGCATCAACTTTAATATGTGATAGTTCTATTTGAGGATTTCATATTCGTCATGCTATTTGGCAACCCTTCCTTAATGAACAGAAACAATGTACCGTTGGCTGTATCCCCACGATAATTTTGCTGTAGCAGTCTCTAATGGTCCATCGGTTGTTTTTGGACATTTACCAAGAGAACACAGCAATATATATATATTCCTGTTTTTTTTTTTGTTTTTTTTTTCTCATTTTTAAGCATGGCAGAATCCGGTGTGTGAGAGGGCCTTTCGGTTGCCACTCATGGCGTTAAGACGTGACAACGAGTAGAGCCGTCGAATCCAACCCCATCTCTCAAAATAATGGCCTCTTTAAGAAAAACTGGCTGACCAAAAGGTGAACCTGATTCATCCGGACAAACTAAGCAAGAAATTCTCGAGAAGTATTTGAAGAACAAGGGAAATCCACAGGCGAAGTAAAGTCGACTGAATCTAGTGCAGTGAATATGGCGGCTATTACCAGGGAAACAGTGGAGGACTTAAAATTGTTCATCAAACAAGCGTTACAGAGTCAGATGGAAGTAATAACAGCGGCAATTAATGCCATCAAACACACCGTCTCCTCGCTGCAAGATAAACAGGAAGATGTTTGGACTAGTGTGGAGAATAACGCCACCAATATCATAACAAAACCACCACCATGAAGAAGACTGAAACGAGGTTACGGAATGAGATCGGCATGCTGGAACGCAAACTTTTACTTCAGGAACTTTATTCAAGACTTATGAATCTCTTGGTGTATGGGATACCCGACACAGTAGAAGACTTGGAAGGTGAGTGTAAACTTTTGTTTAAAGATTTTGGAGTTTCCGACACTGATGATATTCAGTTCATAAATGTACATAGACTACCAAGCAAGATTGCTAACCCGGATGCACCTGTGCCCATCATTATCAAATTTGTTCGCATGAAAGACAGAAACCGCATTTTCTCTACAAGTCTGAAATCTGTCATGAACTTACAAAAAAGAAAAAAATCAACCAGAACGGATCTGTCACCTGCCATGCAACAGTTGCGAGCTAAACTGTCGAAGAAAGCCTTCTTTTTGCGAAGTGATCATCACCTACAGATTAGAATCAGTGAAATCGGCCTTGATATTATACTCAAGTATCAGAAAAATGCCAACGCTGTTTAGAAAACTTTGGGACTTGATGAAGAACCAGGAGAAACCTGAACTCACATGTAACTACATGGTGCTATAGCTTCCTGTACGACATACGTTCCACAGGAGACTGCTTTGTGGAAGAATAAGCGTCGCAACTTTGCATATAGATCCACATGCATTGTTTTTTTTTTTTGTTTTGTTTTTTTTTTTTTCTTCTTCTTCTATGTCACTGAGGTAAACTTTCACATAACTCTTTTTATTTGTGAAGTTTACATGGGCGGACATGCAAAACTAGTTCCACTACTCGTCTTGTGACATTTTGTTATCACGAGAATAGTCACGTGGCTCAGAAATGTGTAAAACTTGCTGTGGGTGTGAATTAACTCTGCATGACGATATATATATATATATATATATATAGTGTTTTTTTTTTTTGGTCGATATATATATATATATATATATATATATATATATATATATACTTTCGAACTAGGGTAGATGTGCACAAACAATGAACTTCTTAGGGCTTTATATATATACATCTACCCTAGTTCGAAAGTTATAAATGTTGCTCTTTTATTGCATCGACTCCAGGATGTGTCCAGTTTCTAATAGTATTAATATGTAAGTGGCTGACCCCGTGATTCGTGCCCAGTGAGACAGGGTACCTTTTTTCATTTAAGTTGGGGTGGAAATAACACCGGATGTGTCTATTCTTCTATTTTTTTTTTATTATTATTTTTGTTGTTGTTGTTGTTATGTTCCTGGTATGAATGTGAGTGAGAGAGAGTGCAGTTGCAGACTTTTTGATAATTATATGCTTGTGCTTAGACATAGACAGAGCTCAGTGTTACAATGTCCACAAACACATTCTTCGAATTTTTTTGTTATAAGACATGACTGATAGTAAAATAAGTATAGGGTCTATGAATACCAGGGCCTTAATGACCTTAAAAAAGTAGGGATGTGTTTAACTTCTCACGTTCGAAGAAGTATTGTTTCTATATGTTACAGGCGTGAAGAAAACTCAGACTCACAGCAGTTTACATGGTGAAGAAGAGCACCAACTAAACAAGCAAGATTTGATTTTTTTTTTTTTTTTTTTTATCTGAAAATGTGTACGTTGATAAAGCAAAAGTTGAACGTTGATAAAGCAAAAATTTGTCCTGGGTATCGTACTGATTACTCTTTAATTAACTTATAGTTTTCATTTAGAATACAAAAGTCTAAATACACTTACAGGAAATTTAACTGCTCCCTATTGAAAGATATAGAATGTGTAAAAAGCAGTTCACAAGACAATCTCAAGAGTAAAATGGCAGTATGCAGCATTTGTTTATGATACGGAAAATTTGGATGAGATAAGGGCACCTGAAATTCACTTTAGAATTGATGACCAGCTTTTTCTATAGAAGTTTTATTGATGGAAATTAGAGGTAGGACGACATCATATGCTTCATATAAGAAAAGATAACAAGGGAAGAAAGAAAAGATATTGATAGAAACAATGGAAAAGCTTGAAAATAACATTGATATTGACTTCAAATTGTTAGAACAAACTAGGAAGGAGCTGGAAGATACAGGGGGTGGACAAAATAATGGAAACACCTACAATTTTTGCATTATAATCTTTGAACATAATTTAAACAACCAAAACTTGGCATATGTTATTATTTTTTGTATAATAGTTTTCTTATTTAATATGTTGATGTAAAAAAAAAAATATGTATATATATATATATATATATATATATATATATATATATATATATATATATATATATATATATATATATATATATATATATATCATCATCATCATCATCATCATCATCATCTTCTTCGGCTTAGTCCAGGGTCGGGTCGCGGGGGCAGCAACCTCAGCAAAAAGGTCCAGACGTCCCTCTCCCGAGTCACTTCCTCGAACTCTCCCGGGGGGACACCGAGGCGGTCCCAGACAAGCCGAGAGACATAGTCCCTCCAGCGTGTTCTAGGTCGACCCCGGGGTCTCTTCCCGGTTGGACATGCCCGAAACACCACACCAGGGAGGCATCCGGGGGGCATTCTGACCAGATGCCCGAGCCACCTCAACTGGCCCCTCTCAATGCGGAGGAGCAGCGGATCTACTCCGAGCTCTCCCCGGATGGCAGAGCTTCTCACCTTATCTCTAAGGGAGAACCTCGCCACCCGGCGAAGGAAGCTCATTTCAGCCGCTTGTATCCGTGATCTTGTTCTTTCGGTCATTACCCAAAGCTCGTGACCATAGGTGAGGGTTGGAACGTAGATCGACTGGTAAATTGAGAGCTTTGCCTTGCGGCTCAGCTCCTTCTTCACCACAACGGATCGGTACAGGCACCGCTTAACAGCAGAGGCTGCAGCGATCCGTCTGTCGATCTCTCGCTCCATCCTTCCCTCACTCGTAAACAAGACCCCAAGATACTTAAACTCCTCCACTTGGGGCAGGACCTCATTCCCGACCCGGAGGGTGCATTCCACCATTGTCCGACTGAGAACCATGGCCTCGGACTTGGAGGTACTGATCTTCATCTCGGCTGCTTCGCACTCAGCTTTGAATCGCTCCAATGAGAGATGGAGGGTCCGACTTGATGAAGCCAAGAGGACAACATCATCCGCAAAAAGCAGAGACGATATCCGATGGCCACCAAACCAGAACCCCTCATCGCCTCGACTGCGCCGAGAAATTCTGTCCATAAAAATTATGAACAGAATCGGTGACAAAGGACAGCCTTGGCTGACTCCAACCCTCACCAAAAACGAATTCAACCTGTTGTTACTAATACGGACCAAACTCTGGCTCTGGTGATACAGTGATTGGATGGCCCATAGCAACAGGTCTGAAAGTCCATACACCCTGAGCACATGCCACAAGAGAGTACAGGGGACACAGTCGAAAGCCTTCTCCAAATCCACAAAACACGTGTGGACGGACTATACAAACTCCCATGCCCCCTCCAAGATCCTGTGAAGTGCATAGAGTTGGTCAAGAGTGTTATGGCCAGGACGAAAACCACATTGTTCCTCCTGGATCCGAGGTTCAACTATCAGTCGGATCCTCCTCTCCAGTTTCCCCTGCATAGACTTTCCCAGGTAGGCTGAGGAGTGTGATTCCCCAATAATTGGAACACGCAACCTCCAGTCCCCTTTTTTTAAAAGGGGGACTACTACTACAGTTTATGTTCTAAAAGTGAAAAGAGTGTCAGACAGAGTGATGAGTCTCAAGTTAGAAATTGAAGGTGTAATGCTCAATGTTGTTAGTGCTTATGCCCCACAGGCAGGATGTGAGCTAGAAGAGAAGGAGAGATTCTGGAGTGACTTAGATGAAGTGATGCAGAGTACCACCAGAGGTGAAAGAGTGGTCATTGGTGCAGACTTCAATGGACATGTTGGTGCAGGCAACAGAGGGGACGAGGAAGTGATGGGCAGGTTTGGTATACAGGACAGGAACGCAGAAGGACAGATGTTGATAGATTTTGCAAAAAGGATGGAAATGGCTGTGGTGAATACTTTCTTTGAGAAGAAACAGGAGCATAGGGTGACTTATAAAAGCGGAGGTAGGAGCACACAGGTAGACTACATCTTGTGTAGGCGATGTAATTTGAAGGAAGTCAGTGACTGCAAAGTCATCGTGGGTGAGAGTGTTGCCAAACAGCATAGGATGGTGGTGTGCAGGATGACTCTGATGGTGAGAAAGGTGAAAAAGGCAAAGGCAGAGCAGAAGACAAAGTGGTGGAAGCTGAAAAAGGAAGAGTGTCGTGTTGTCTTCAAGGAGGAGTTGAAACAGGCTTTGGGTGGCCAGGAAGTGCTTCCAAATGACTGGACAACCACAGCAAATGTGATCAGGGACACAGGTAGGAGAGTACTTGGTGTATCCTCTGGAAGGAAAGTAGATAAGGAGACTTGGTGGTGGAATGAGAAAGTGCAGGAGTGTGTACAAAGGAAGAGGTTAGCCAAGAAGAAGTGGGACATTGAGAGGACCGAAGAGAGTAAACAGGAGTACAGGGAGACACAGCGTAAGGCGAAAGTAGCAGTGGCTAAGGCCAAACAGAGGGCGTATGATAACTTGTATGATAGGTTGGCTAGTAAAGAGGGAGAAAATGATCTATACAGGTTGGCACAGCAGAGATATAGAGATGGGAAGGACATGCAGCAAGTTAGATTGATAAAGGACAGAGAGGGAACTGTATTGACTAATGACAGAAGTGTGCTGGGAAGATGGAAAGAGTACTTTGAAGAGCTGATGAATGAGGAAAATGAGAGAGAAAAAAGAGTAGAAGAGGTAACCATTGAGGAGCAGGATGTAGCAAAGATCAGTAAGGGTGAAGTGAGAAGGGCATTGAAGAGGATGAAGAATGGAAAGGCAGTTGGTCCTGATGATATACCTGTGGAGGTATGGAAGTGTCTAGGAGAGGTAGCAGTAGATTTTCTGACAAGAAAATTCAACAAGGTACTAGAGAGTGAGCAGATGCCGGAGGAGTGGAGGAGAAGTGTGCTAGTGCCCATTTTTAAGAACAAGGGAGACGTGCAGAGTTGCAGCAACTACAGAGGGATAAAGTTGATGAGCCATACGATGAAGTTATGGGAAAGAATAGTGGAAGCTAGACTAAGGGCAGAGGTCAGCATTTGTGAACAACAGTTTGGTTTCATGCCAAGAAAGAGCACCACAGATGCAATGTTTGCCTTGAGGATGTTAATGGAGAAGTACAGAGAAGGTCAGAGGGAGCTACATTGTGCCTTTCTGGATCTGGAAAAAGCATATGACAGGGTGCCAAGAGAAGAACTGTGGTATTGCATGAGGAAGTCTGGAGTGGCAGAGAAGTATGTTAGAGTGGTGCAGGACATGTATGAGAGATGTAAGACAGTGGTGAGGTGTGCTGTCGGTGTGACCGACGAATTCAAGGTGGAGGTGGGACTGCATCAAGGGTCAGCTCTGAGCCCCTTCTTGTTTGCTATGGTGATGGACAGGCTGACAGACGAGGTGAGACAAGAATCTCCATGGACTATGATGTTTCCAGATGACATCGTGATCTGTAGTGAGAGCAGAGAACAAGTGCAGGAAAATCTAGAGAGGTGGCGGTATGCCCTGGAAAGGAGAGGAATGAAGGTTAGCTTCAGAAAATCAGAATACATGTGTGTGAATGAGAAGGACCCAGGAGGAATGGTGATGTTACATGGAGCAGAGATAACGAAGTTGGAGGATTTTAAGTACTTAGGCTCAACAATCCAGAGCAATGGAGAGTGTGGAAAAGAGGTGAAGAAGCGTGTGCAGGCAGGCTGGAATGGTTGGAGAAAAGTATCCGGTGTGATGTGCGATAGGAGAGTGTCAGCAAGAATGAAGGGAAAAGTGTACAAGATGGGCCAGCGATGTTGTATGGCTTAGAAACAGTGGCGCTGAGGAAAAGGCAGGAGGCAGAGCTGGAGGTAGCGGAGATGAAAATGTTGAGTAACGACCTGGGAGTAACGAGGATGGATAGGATCAGAAATGAGTATATCAGAGGGACAGCCCACGTAAGATGTTTTGGAGACAAAGTCAGAGAGGCTAGATTGAGATGGTTTGGACATGTACAGAGGAGGGATAGTGAGTATATTGGCAGTAGGATGCTGAGGTTGGAACTACCAGGCAGAAGGTCTCGAGGAAGACCGAAGAAGAGATTTATGGATGTGGTGAAGGAAGACATGAAGGTCGTTGGAGTCAGAAAAGAAGATGCGGAGGACAGGGTGAGGTGGAGGCGGATGATTTGCATTAGTTTTCTTTTTTTTTTGGTAACTTTGTCGGCATGCATTGCTACCATAATTTCAGACATGTTTTTCAACCCAGTACCTCACTCTCTTTTGAGCTGCACCATGGAGGCCATTTTTTAAGATGTATTTCAAATGTGTGTCCCTCTCTATGTCTCTCATCTTTTATTCCACTATGTATTCGGAATGCTTTTTCATATTGAATTCTGAAATCTTCTTTATTTTTCTCCTTAGTTTTCTCTTTTTCATCTCTGTCTTTGCCTTTCCTTTTTTTTTTTCTTTTTGTTTGTATTTCTCCTTCATGCCTTTTTACTTGTCATTTTAATCAATGCCTTTACTTCTTCCCATCCTTGTTCTTTTTTTTTTTTCATTTTTTCTTCATTATTTTTACAGTTCCGACTAATAACCTAGGGTGTCCTAACACTTGTTTACCTTGCTGCAGGACAAGGATAAACTATTCCCATGGTAACCCTCAAGCTTCTACCTTTTCAGGTGGAGGATTCTTGCCTCTGCATCCACAGAAATTCATTGTTTTGATCCCGCAGTTGTTAATATGAGGAGGTTAATCAAGGATTACATCCTTCATTCACACACACATTCATTCATCCACGGCCGTTGTATTTTCTCAGACAGGGAAGTCCGCCCTCCCTTCTTTTATTAACTGTCTCTTTACAACCTCTTGTTGCTTTTATTTATCTGCCATTGTCTAGAATACCCAGGGTTTTGTTCTTAGACAGGGGAGTTCATCCTACCTTTTTTCCCTACACTAGGAAAACTTTATTCTGTCCCTACACTACGGGAATTGAACTGTCTCTTTACTTTTCATCCATTTTATGTAACCTTTGTTACCGAGCTCATTCACTTCTGCTTTTAAAAGAAATTAAGTCACCGGATGTCTCCTCCTCGGATTGCCATCAACCGTCAGATTCCTGTGGACGGGTCGATCCTCCCGGTCCCGGAAAGGGTTTAATGTCAACTCACTCTTGAGTTGCCTTGGCCAAGGATTTCACCAGTATCCACCACGTCAGCAGGAATCCTCAGGTGTCTTGGCATCCGGCTCGAAGGACCAAGTTAATGTCAGGTTCTAAATTAAAACAGACATCATAAAACACGTACACGCAGGAAGAAAGACACAGAGAGTTAATTTTCATTGATTTTCACAGGTACTCTGAGCTGAGTCCAGTTGAGAGCCTCTTTTATTTCCTTAGGGGTGGTCCCTAGTTACATATGTTGTAAAGAGCAGTTATTCTATGTTAACCTTTCACATATAGAATGGAACATTTTTTCTTCTATTTCGCCCCTTTCAGCAGTCGGTGAAACATCCGGTGTCTCATCGTTTGCGTGATAGCTCAGTTGCGGTTAGGCAATTTCCTGAAAACAACTTCAGCAAGCAGTTTCAACACCCCCACACATAGGTAAAATAGAGAGAAGCTGTGATCAGTTATATGTACAATTATTCTAACAGCTCCACAACAGCAATTGTAAAACTTGCAAAGGTTTAGATGGTAAGTATAAAACTGACTAGATGAGAAATAAGCAAGCATTTTAAAAGTGTTTCAACTTTGGCACAATGATTGATACTGGTTACAAATGTCATAGTTTTTCGTAGTGACTGAACCTTGATGGATACTTGATCAGATGGCCTGATCTGGTTCAATATCCATCAGTGCTGTCTGCCTTCTGGTTGTTGGTCTGGTCATGTTGTATCTTGGACTGGTCATAGTGTTTTTGTTGGTGTTTGTTGAATGTCACTTTCTTCTCACTGGTTTCTCTCAGTTGATACCGGTTTCTTCGAAGGATGCCACCTTCAGGGGTTTGTAGAATCTATGACCGAGGTTCATTACATTTCTGTGTAACATTCCCTGGATTCCAATGTTTGGTCACCTGGTCTTGTACTCTGACTCATTGTCCACAATACAGTGGGGGTAAGTCTTTTACATTCTTATCATGATATTGTTTCTGGTCTTCCTGCCTTTCATGTCATCTCTCTTGTATCTGGTCTCCCATTGTGTTGGTATTTTGCTCTGACATAGGTATGTTGGTTCTAAGCTTGTGCTGAAATAGGATCTCACCTGGGCTTGCTAGTTTGTGGTCAATCGGTGTTGAGCGTAATGCAAGTAAAACTGACTGTGTGTCTTCCTTCCCCTCTTCAGATTTTTTGAGAATGTTTTTGACGGTTTTTATCTGGCATTCAATGAAGCCATTTCATCTAGGGAATCTCGGGGAACTGGTGATATGCTTGATGTTCCAATTACTTGCAAATTCTCGATATACTTGGCTGTTGAAATGTGGTCCGTTGTCAGATATGATCATCTTTGGTGTGCCTTGTTCAGCCAGTATTTCTTTGGTGAGGTTGACTTTGCAGGGGCAGGTCCCGGAAGGAGAGCCACACTTGTTGTCTGACCTTGTAGGGAGGTGCCGGGGTTCGGTGGCGATCAGCCATCCTCCGGTTTCGGGCCGCTGTTCGCTCCAGGGCAGCCCGTGCTTCCTTCCAGACCTGATGTGCTCTGTGGAATTGTGCCTGGATAGATGGGATGACCACCTCGACCTCCTGGCTGGGAAACAGGGAGGCTGGAACCCATTGACCACCATGAAAGGGGATATCCCGGTGGCGGTGCAGATCAGCGAATTGTGTGCGTACTCTACCCATGGGAGGTGTGTGGCCTGGGAGGCTGGGAGGCGGGAGGCGACGCAGCGCAGGGAGGACCCGAGGCTTTGGTTCATGCGTTCCACCTGCCCGTTCGACTGGGGGTGGTAACCCGAGGTCAGACTGCAGGAGACTCCCAAGGTATCACAGAACACCTTCCAGACTCTGGATGCAAATCGGGGGCAATGTCTGACACAAAGTCCTGGGGAATGCCATGGAGGCGGAAGATGTGTTGGGTCAGGAGACCCACTGTTTCCATTGCCGAGGGGAGTTTGGGTAGGGCAACGAAATGGACCGCCTTGGAGAACCGGTCCACTACTGTCAGGATGACAGTGTTTCCCTCAGACAGAGGTAATCCGGTGATGAAATACACCGCTATGTGCGAGCAGGGGTGATGGGGAATGGGTAAGGGTTGGAGGAGACTCGTGGGCACATGATGTTTTCCGGGCACAGATGATGCAAGCTCCCACAAACTCCCTAGTGTCGGCTGCCATTGTTGGCCACCAGAAACATTGACGGAGCAGGAAGAGAGTTCGGTGGGCTCCGGGGTGGCAGGCTAACTTTGATGCGTGAGCTCACTGGAGTGCTGGGGTTCTGGCTGGTGGGGGAACATATGGTCGGCCTTGAGGGCACCCGACGGGCTCTGATTCCCCCTGATGAGCATCCCGAACTAGTTGCTCTACCTCCCATTGGGTGGCTCCGAGTATGCAGGAGGAGGGCAGGATGGTTTCTATGGTTGAGTCTTCACCTGAGGAGAACTGCCTGGAGAGAGCATCTGGCTTAGTGTTCCGGGAGCCTGGTCGGTAGGTCAGCATGAAGTTGAACCTCCCCAAGTAGAGTGACCAACGGGCCTGGCAGGAGTTCCACCTCTTGGCCGTACGGAGGTAGGCCAGATTCTTATGGTCGCTCCAGACCACAAAAGGGTGAGCCGCTCCCTCCATCCAGTGCCTCCATTCCTGGACTGCCAAGACTACGGCCAGCAGCTCGCTATTCCCAACATCATAATTCCGTTCCGCCGGGGACAAGCAACGGGAGAAGAAGGCACATGGGTGGAGCTTCTGGTCCGTGAGGGACCATTGGGAGAGGACCACCCCCACCCCTGAGTCTGAGGCGTCGACATCTACCATGAACTGCAGCGTGGGGTCCAGGTGGATCAGTACAGGGGCGTGGATGAATTTCACCTTTAGCTTGTCAAACGCCACCTGGGCACTAGGAGACCACTGGAACGGAGACTTGGGTGATGTGAACTGTGTGAGAGGGGCTTCTAGGCGGCTGTAGTCCCGCACAAACCGGCGGTAGAAGGTTGCAAACTCCAGGAGCCTCTGCAGCTGTTTCCACGTCCCTGGAGTCGGCCACTCCGCCAGTGCCTTCACTTTCACTGGGTCAGGTCCTATCCGCCCCTTCTCCACGATGAACCCCAGGAATGAGACTGAGGGAACATGGAACTTGCACTTTTCTGCCTTCACGAATAATCTGTTCTCCAGGAGCCTCTTTAGTACCATCCTCATATGGCGGAGATGTTCATCTTGGTCCTTGGAGAAAATCAGAATGTCATCTAGATAGACGTATATGAAGTGGTTCAGCATGTCCCTAAGCACGTCGTTGACCAGAGCTTGGAAGACTGCCGGGGCGTTGGTTAGTCCAAACGGCATGACCAGGTACTCGAAGTGCCCCAAGGGCATGTTGAAGGCCGTCTTCCACTCGTCCCCCTCCCGAATTCAGACTAGGTGGTAGGCATTGTGCAAGACAGTGGCATCGTGGAGAGGGGTGTAGGGAGAATCGATTAGGGGGAGCGGGTATTTATTTTTCACGGTTATCTGGTTCAAACCTGTGTAGTCAATGCAGGGTCTCAGGGTCTTGTCCTTCTTCTCGACAAAGAAGAAGCCGGCCCCAACCAGGGAGGATGAGGGCCGAATGAGACCTGCAGCCAGCAACTCGTTGATGTCGGCCTCTATGGCATCTTTCTCTGGCTTAGAGAGGTTGTAGAGTCACTGGGACGGGAGTGTGGCACCTGGGAGTAAGTTGATGGTGCAGTCATGTGGTCGATGCAGGGGTAAGGAGCGAGCCCGGTCCTTGCTGAAGACTTATTGCAGATTGTGATATTCCTCGGGCACGCCGGCCAAGTCCAGGTCCTCCAGGTCGACCGGGGTTCGTGATGCTTGGGAGGGGACTGCCGCCATCAGGCAGTGCTGCAGACAGTAGTCGCTCCAGCCACATATGGTGAGGGTGTGCCAGTCTATGTGGGGATTGTGGGTCTGCAACCAGGGCCATCCCAGCACTAGGGAGGAGAGAGAGAGAGGCAGGGAGAACAAATAGTTGCTGGTATTCTTGGTGATTACCAGGTAACGTGAACTTCACTGGCCTGGTCTTGTGCATAACGCGGGCGATGCGTTGGCCATCTATTGTCACCACCTCCTTGGGGGTATCGAGTTCCTCCACGGGGAGCGCGTGGAGCTCAACCATCTTCGGATCGATAAAGTTCGCGTTAGCACCTGAGTCAATGAATACCTCTACAGGATGAGAGTGTTGTGCAGAGTGTAGCATACCTTGAACTCATAGGCGCTTCCCGGGAGTGGAGGATCCTCGCGTCGCTGGCGGGATCTCCCAAGCGGGGCACTGGGCAATGCAATGGCCATTACCAGTGCAGTAGATGCAGAGGCCATCGTCCAGCCACCGTTGCCTCTCTTCGGCCGTTAGTCGGGTTCGGTTCACCTACATGGGCTCTGGGTCATCATTATCCCTCAGGGGAGGAAGTGGTGAGTGCATTCCCTCTCCCTCAGCCGGTTGTCCAATCTCGTGGACAAGGCGATTAATCCCTCCAGCGTGGTCATCTCGTCTCGGGCTGCGAGCTCATCTTTCAGCTGTTCGTTGAGCCCCCCGAAGCGCGGGGTCATTCCAGCCGCTCTCGATGGCGAGAATCCGGAATCGGATGGCGTATTCTGACACCAACTGTGCACCTTGCCGGATACGGAGGAGCTGGGAGCTCACCTCCTCACATTTCACCGGATGATCAAACACCTTCTTCATTTCTTGCATGAACCGTTCGACCTGGGAGCATAATTGCGGGGTGTGGATAGCGACTGCCAGTGCCCAGGACGAGGCTTGCTCATGATGAAAGCGGTTCTTGCTTGATCTGTGGCGTATGTGAGTGGCTGCTGGCTGAAAACGAGTGAGCACTGGTGGAGGAACGGTGCGCAGGAGCCGATCGCGCCCAAATACCTGGCTGGCATGGGGATGAGTGGTTCTCGGTGCGCGGGGAATAACGCTGGTGCTGCTGCCGAAATGGAGGGTGAAGGGTGCGGGGGCGGCGTCGTGGCAGCGAGATGAGTGGCGACAGCGTCCATCCTTCCCCCGAGCTGCTCCATGCTGGTGGTGATGTGCTGGAGGGTATCCACCATTTGGTGCAGAGTGGAGTCGTGTCGTCCCAACAGGGCTCTTTGGTCAGACAAGGCTTGCCGGACCTGAGCGGTCTCCGCTGGATCCATGTTCAGGTCAGCAGATTCTGTCGTGGTGAGAGTGTTTGCATAGGACCCAAGGATGCAGGAGACGGAAGGAAGGTTCAACAATTTATAAAACGTTCAGAACTGGAAATCGCTAGAAAACACAGAATAGCGGGAACTGGTCGTGCACGAAGCGCGGGCCAGGAATCAGAGAGAACGTCGAGGAACAGAGTCACTGGAATAAATCTTCTTACAGCGGAGGGAAGCATACCACTCCCATTTATAGCTGGCTGCCTGTGATTGCTGATTGGGACCAGGTGCGCTCTGCTCAGTCAGTCCATTCATTATTTAGTCGTAAAGCAAGAGGTGTTACTCTCCAAATTAATTTCTCTGCCCTATTTATATCCGCAAATTCCATGGCTGATCACAATGTGTTTTGTTAGGTCTCTCTCTACCTTGCCAAAAATTCACTCCCATTTTGTTATTGTGGCTGGAAAATTAAACTTCAATCTCTTGGCACATTAGCTTGTAAAAAGTATGTTACGTTAACATCTGCAAAACTCATGAATTTGTATCGTAGATGTATAAAGACACTTGAACCCCAGTATACAAAGTTATTCCTTTTAATCCCCATACATCACACATCCACATGTATTGATTATTTCTTCATATACAATAAAATATTTCCACTTATTCAGAGCTATAGCCATCACAGCAAACTTATCTCTATTTGTTGGATGATGGATTTAGGTGATGAAGTCTTGAACGACGAAACTTGGATGAAGCACGTTGGTTGATCCGCCTTAGATAATTTCCCTTAGATGATTTGTGCGAGCCGGTCGGGAAACGGGTCCTTATATAACTTCCCTAAATTTCGGGAAATTCCATACTGGAATATTCTAAATCACCTGACCCGTCATGAGTGCGTATGCGCAAATAGATCCATCTGGAAGTTTCCTTAATATGTTGGAAAGGTCCAGACCCAATTAGACTATGCAGGCAAAAATCAGTGACCCAAAAACAGCTGAGTAATACTGTGCGCCACCATTAACAGCACACCAACTGAATATAATTACACTCAACGTTTATACATTCTTTATATTTATATTTACATTTATGCATTTATTTATATGCCCATAACATTGTTGAATTTATATCACAACAAATCAATGTTTTATTGACACCAATGTAAGAGCTGATATTATCCATAATGTAATATGGGAGGCATTTATTTATTTATTTTATTATTTGTTTATGCATTGTCCTAACCTCAGCATTAGCAGCTGGGCCACCAGTCACTTGGTGGGACACTGACGTTGAGCACTGAGGAAGGTGTTGACTTCACATTTGAATTTTTGCCTGTCATGTGTGGTCACAGTTTCTTCAGGTAGACTATTCCACAATCTTACTGCGGCTGGAAGAAAAGACCTCAGGTGGCTTGTTGTTGATGAGCGGGGGCATTCTATTGTTGCTGAGTGCCGAGCACTAGACTGTCTGGTAACACGTCCTGCTGGTTTAGGCTGAGGAAGTAGGGCATTTAGTAGGGCAGGGACTTCTTTGTGGTACATACGGTGGAGCAGTGTTAGTGCGCCCACATTTCTACGTTGTTCCAGAGGCTGAATTTGCATTGAATTCAGGTCAACTGGCTTAGATCCTATTATTTTGATAGCTCTTCTTTGTATGGTATCAAACCACGATAATGATGTAGGAGAGGCACGAATCCAGACCGATGAGGCATATTCCATTCGAGACCTCACCATACTCTTATATATCATAGCTCTCTGGTCAGGATTCAGGTACCTGGAAACTCTTCTTAGGAGTCCCAAGCGACAGCCAGCATCTTTAGCTATCTTTTTCATGATGTGGGCCAATGTGAGGTCCTTGCGTATGGTAATTCCTAGTAACTCCACTTCATCCACCTCTGCTAGGATGGCGTCCATAAAATGGAGGTTGGGGTGGTTCCCTTCTGCATCTTTCAGTCGACTGACTGTGATGCTTATACACTTTGCTGCTCCGAAGAGGACATTCCATTTAGTTGCCCATTTCTGGATGTCATGCAGGTCTTAATTTAGCTGCTGTGGCTCTGTTTCCTATCTTTAATGATGCTTAGAGCCTCAGATTTCAAGCCTACATGAGAGGACAACTAATATCTCGTAGTGCATGATAAGCAGGGTCTTTTACTCTCAACAGTCTCATGCATCATATTCAGAATTTGGAAGTACGGGAATACCTCACTTTCTGCGCTTAATTGGGATTGAGACCCCCTCCCCCCACCACAACCACCGATTTCCACGAAGTAGGATCAATCCCCTGACTGAAGTATGTATATATGTGTATATAATATCAATAAATACATAGTAAGCACAATAAATGCTTATAATAAGCTAAACATGAAAAAAATAATAATGCATAAGATGTAAATAAAATATAAATTCACACACATACGGATGTGCGCACGCACAGATGCATGAGTGCACACTCAGATGCGCACCTTACATAAAAATGTAAGTAGTTTTATGCATTTTTTTGTTTGTTTATTTGTTTTTTCTTTTCATAATTGGCCTTGTTTTGCTGCATTTTCCTTAACCCCCCCCCCTCTTTTTCCTTAATTTACTTATTTTTAAATTTTTCGATGAATATTATTTGAAAAATCCACGATGCCCTGAAGCCGCAGAAACTGAAGCACGAAGTAATGAGGGATTACTGTATATTCAACCCCTCTCCTGTCTTGTATAAACAGAAGCTTCTCCTCAAAAAAAGAGTTTTACAACATCAGCACTATTAATACTGAAGAATTGATGTCGAAATTTGACACACCAACTATGAGTATGGGCCGGTGGAGTAGTGGTTACGGTGCTGGGCTCATGATCAGGAGGTCAAGGGATAAAATCTCAGACCCTCACTGTGCTAAGACCTCTGCACATGATCTAATCCACAAGTGTGCCTCTGTCCACCCAGCACTTCTGCAGTGAAGTCAGATTGCTGACATGTCATTGCTTCAGGGTACAGAAACCAGAAATAAGCACTGGCCTGAAGTAAAGCCCAACAGCTTTTCCTTACAATGAATATGGTGATAAACCTCACTGAAATGGGTTTTCAGTGTTGCAGTAATTTCTATTCCTGTGTTTGACATCCTTTAGTTATGTATTTGCATTTTCTCCCTTATGGAAAATCACAAAGTGTTCTTATAAGTATTGTAACCAAGATGTTCCTCTTTTCTCACAAAACTGTTACCAAATGGTCCACACATGATTTCAGTAAATAGCTCCTTGCACCGATTCTGCACTACATATTCTCTGTATTATCTTTAGAGTTTATGAAACCACATTGTACACACCTTGGTCGGGACACAACAGTCTTGTGACCCCCACCCATGAACACCATAACCCACCTAGAATGGTTTAAATACTCTGTTTACCTATGTATGCTTCAGTGAGCTTGTAAATAAATAACTTGATTTTATTGTGTTCATCACTCTTTATTGCAAGCCGCCCCACAGTGCACAGTGCTCTGGGTGACACAGACAACTTATATGCGAGAAAAGTATACCTCGTTCAGAGTCAGTGAGAAAAAGAACGAGACAATGAAGAGAAGTCCTTACACTCACCAACTTAGAAAATCAGCTGCTTCAAAAGTCACTACAGAAACCAGTACAAGCTGTGGTCTTATCTTTAAGAATTAAATAATGCTGTCCAAAATTGTTATGTTTCTCTTTTCACTTCTGAGGAACAACCTACCTTTGAGGACATGCATATTTTTGGTGATCTTCATGCACCACACTTATTAGAGTATGTGGCTAGGAATCTTGACAGGCCATCTACCTCTGTAGAGTAGGAGGAGTCCTGAGCCAGATGGTTTCCCATTTGATTTTTTTAAAAACATTCTTTGGAAAGCTTATCGCCTTGCTTCTGAACATGTTCACTGAGTCTGTTTCCTCAGGTATTCTTCCCAAAATATTATGCTTGTTCAATGTCTCTGCTTTTGAAAAAGAATAAGGACCCTCATTGTTGTGGTTCTTATCATCCTATTTCACTGCTAAATGTAGATGTCTAAATTTTAGCCAAGATCCTTGCTCATAGTCTTGAGAAAATCTTACCTAATATCATATCAGCCAATCAAAAAGGGTTTTATCAGGAAAAGGTTTTCATTGTTCAATGTAAGGCGCCTGTTTAATATTCTCCAGTGATTCCTTGCTACTTTGTGCTTCAGTTTCTGTGGCTTCAGTGCATCGCAGGTTTTTCAAAAATCATTCATTTGAAATAGGGGCAGTGGTGGTCTAGTGGTATAAGGCGCCGGATCGCTGATCCAAAGGTTGGGGGTTTGAGTCCCACTCTCCACAAGGTTGTCACTTTCCCCCCAGTGCAGCAAACTGGGTTATCAAAGGCCGGCGATGTCTCTCACTGTCTATGGTGTGAGGCATGCAAAAGAACCATTACTGACTTTCGTAAAGAGTAGGCTGCAAAGCCATCAGCGTGTTTCCGCCCTGCGATGGCCTGGCGAGCTGTCCAGGGTGTACTCTGCCCTCGCCCTGAGTTGGCTGGGATGGGCACCAGTCTCCCAATGACCCTAATTAGGATGAAGCGGTTACAGAAAATGAATGAATTCATTTGAAATAAATAAAATAAAAAATAAAATAATAATAAAAAAAGGAAATTAAGGAAAAATAGTTTTTAAAAGCCTCAGGAATCTTTTGCAGGTGTTTAGAGTTAATTGGTTGATTCAGATGATTAGGTTAATAGCTCGTTATGAGTACCTTTTCATAATATGCTAATTTTTTTGAGATAGGGATTTTTGGTTTTCATGAGCTGTATGCCAAAATTTCCTCTTCTCTCTCTGCCTACGGACACACCTCCCGCCTCTCCTTCTTCGACGTCTTCGACCAACAGTTGTCCAATTCCCACCAGCACCCTGTTGGTTAACAGCACTGATTGTTAACCCGGGCCTCGACCGATCCGGTATCAAATTACATTTTGTATTCTGGCAAAAGTTTTACGCTGCATGCCCTTCCTGACGCAACCCTCTGTATTTATCCGGGCTTGGGACCGGCATGAGGTCAGGCACTTCTTTGTGCCCCCCCCTCACAGCTGCATTAATAAATATCTTTTTCTTCTTCTTTTACTTTCGGCTGCTCCCTTCAGGGGTCGCCACAGCAAATCATCCGCCTCCACCTCACCCTGTCCTCTGCATCTTCTTTTCTGACTCCAACGACCTTCATGTCCTCCTTCACCACATCCATAAATCTCTTCTTTGGTCTTCCTCGAGGCCTTCTGCCTGGTAGTTCCAACCTCAGCATCCTACTGCCAATATACTCACTATCCCTCCTCTGTACATGTCCAAATCATCTCAATCTAGCCTCTCTGACTTTGTCTCCAAAACATCTTACATGGGCTGTCCCTCTGATATACTCATTTCTGATCCTATCCATCCTCGTCACTCCGAGAGAGAACCTCAAAACTCCTACTCCATTTCTCTTCCCATCCACACCATGATAAAATAGCTTAAGCCCTGCTCCTAAGCTTTTAGCTTTGCTACCTTTCCACCTGGTCTCCTGAACACACAGTATGTCCACCTTCCTCCTCTGCATCATGTCATCTAGCTCTCTACCTTTTCTTTGCATAGTTCCAACATTCAAAGTCCCCACTCTCAGTCCTATACTCATGCCTTTCCTCTTCTCTCTGCCTACGGGCATGCCTCCCACCTCTCCTTCTTCGACGTCTTCGACCAACAGTAGTCCAATTTCCGACAGCACCCTGTTGATTGACAGCACTGATGGCGGTCATCGTTAACCCGGGCCTCGACCGATCCGGTATGGGGGTAATACTTCTGATTTGCATCATAAAAGTTTGGCATTGGTTTTACATCGGATGCCCTTCCTGACACAACCCTCTGCATTTCTCCGGGCTTGGGACCGGCATGAGGGGGATAGACACTGGTTAGTGCCCCCCCCACCCCATGGCTGCATTGCTGCATTGCTGCATTAATAAATATAACAGCTCAAAATTTAAAAAGTGTTTTCTTAATAATTACTAAATTTTAATACATTAATACTGTGTTAATGAGTAAGACTGTCTATAGAATGTGTTTAAGAAGCATATTTTAGCACATGTAATTGATACATAGTATTTTACTTCTGGTTGATCATTCGCAGCACCGGGGATTTAGCTCAGTTGGTAGAGCGTCCGCTTTATCCTCCGGTAGGTCAGAGTTCGAATCCGGCCGTGTCATACCATAAGACGTTAAAATTTGGCAGTTGTTGCTTCCTGCTTGGCGCTCAGCATCAAAAGGATAGAACAATGCAATAACTGGTGATGCACAGTGGTGACAGGTGCCTAGCGCACAAAGCAAATTTCAATGTATGTAATATACTTTGACAATAAAGAGTTAGTTTAGTTTACATCTAATATGATACATGTGGCTTTACTTCCAGGTACAGAACTGATGGATTATCTTCATTCGTGGGAGGGGCCGAAACCAAACCCCTGTGAATAACAAGAACCTACTGTACATATACATCAGTCAGGGGGCTCGATCGTAATTCGTGGAAATCGGTGGTTGGGGGGGAAGCTTGGTCCCCATTTACCGCGGCAAGTGAGGGAGCCCTGTATATCACTCATTCAATTCACCAATTCTGAAAATAGTTCAATTGTTAGATGCTGATAAGACCTTTGATAGAGTTGAATGGAGTGATTTGTTTTACACCCTTGAAAAGTCTGGTTTTGGTCAGGAGTTTATTTTTTGGTGTAAGTTGATATATGCACTTCTGCAGTCTATTCGTTTCATACAAATAATACATTTCCCAAATACTTTCAGATAAACTGTGGCACAAGACAAGGGTGTCCACTTGCACTCTTGTTCTTTGCCTTGGCTATTGAGCAATTACTATTGGCTCTGAAACACTCCTCACTGGTGCATTGTAATATACGGGAGGGCCAGGGGGGGGTGGTCTCTTTATATCATGATGATTTATTCTTATCAGACTCTGGTAACGCTCTCCCTTATGTACTTAATATTTTGGATTCATTCCATAATCTCTCTGGCTACCAATTTAATTTGGAAAAAAAAAAAAAAAAAGCGCTTTGTTCTCAATTAATGAGGCCACCAATCAATATATGTTCAGTTTCTTGCCTTTTGAATCTTGAGGTCAATGTTGTATGTAAATGCTCTAGCCTCTTTTCTGTTAACTTCTTACCTCTCTTACAACAAGACGGAGCCTGTACAAATGCAAACAAATGCAATACAAAATCCTACATCAATCCCATTTGACCAAAATAAAACCTTCCAGATGCTTTCCAGATGTTGATCCTACCTGCATCAGTGTGTCTTATTCCCTGTCAGTCATTCTCATATGTTCTGGTCATGTAGCAAACTGAAAGGCTTCTGGTCATTGAATTTTAAAGTCATTTCAGATTATATTGGCACATGTATGACTCCCTGCCCATTCATAGCTGTTTTTAGCGTCTCCCCAGATCACCATAATTATCCAGTATACAATCTGATTGTATTGCTTTCTTGAATTTTATTGCTAGAATTTTATCGATCTTCTTTTTTATCTTTATCTTGATGTTTAAACTATTTTTTACTTTGTAAACTGTTACTTATACTGTGTAAAGCTGCTTTGCAACAATGTCAATTGTAAAAAGTGTGATACAAATAAAACTGAATTGAATTGAATCTTACTTAAGTGTAAGGATCCTAATGCACCCACCTTTACCTGTTGGATTGAAGATGTACTTTCTTTAACTAAAAAACACAAGGGTCTCATTAAGGAACTCTGTTAAAAGGTTTTATGATTTGTGGTACCCATTTATCAATCATGTCAAAGATCAAATCCATCTGCCAGTTAAATAAAGGGTATAAAATGCCTACTGTACATGTATCCAATCCACAAAACTGCAAGGTTATCTGTCCAATGTAATCTCTGCCTGGAACTGTATTGTGGGTTTTTTCCCTTCCTCTTTGTGTATGTGTTAGGTTACTGAATCGGCCAAAACGAATACTCCTCAAGGATTGATTTGTCTGTGTCACCCAGAGCGCTCTGGTACGAGTCATGAAAAGACAGCAGTCCATGTAAAAAACAACAGTCTTTATTCACGAATCACCAACACACAATGGTGGCGTACACATATACTAGCATACAGCTCTAAGTTGGTTCCCCATCCTAGTTGAGGAACCGGTTGAGGTTGATTTGTCTAAGGGAAGCTGGTGGTGGTCATCAGTACTAACAAGTCTACAGTATCTAGGAGTAGCTGGACTTTATCAAATAGTAGATAAAACGTTTCACAGAGCAAGGTCAGACAAGACACATTCACAATAGAAATTGCAGCCGATTGTTACAAAAATATATAAACCTGTAATTTTTCATAATGTCAGAGCATGAGGATTAAGAACATTTTTCCTTCAGTCGGTAGGTTTTGTTTTTTGTTTTTTTGTTTTTTTTTTTTTGGGAGGGGGTTGGCGATTGAAGTTATCTTGATATTTTTGTCCATATAATATTTGTGCATCTGTTTATGTGCTGTGTTGTTGAATATAATAACACTCTATTGTACAATTTTTGAAAAGCTCTAATAAATGATCTACCTCTCCTTTCCCTCCATTCCTGCAAAAACAATTAAAACAGAACATCAGAACAGAATAGTTGCCTTGTGTCTGCACAACCATGTCACCCAGAAGTACGTATTTGGGATTTTATTCTGTATATAAAATGCACCCATTGTAAGGGTGGATATGTCTATGTAAAAAGGTAAAATCTGTTGGGCTTTTTACACCTGAGCCATAGTGGCTCATCATGCCGGTGCTTATCCCTGGTTTCTGTAGTGTGAAGCAACTCTGAGTTCAACTCCTCCTGGATGGGACGCTAGTCCATCGCAGGTTAACTTACTAGTATATTTTTACTAGTACCTATTTATACTGCTGGGTGAACAGAGGCACACTTGTGGTTAAGACCTGGCCCAGGGGTCTTAGCACAGTGGGGGTCTAGCTGGGATTTGAACTCACAACCTCCTGATCGTGAGTCCAGCGGTCTAACCACTATGCCACCGGCCCCATTATATGTCTATGTACCAGTTTAAAAATGAAAAAAAAAAAAAAAAAAAAAAAGCCCACCCTCAA
This sequence comes from Plotosus lineatus, assembly GCA_024760905.1. Classification (NCBI taxonomy): domain Eukaryota; kingdom Metazoa; phylum Chordata; class Actinopteri; order Siluriformes; family Plotosidae; genus Plotosus; species Plotosus lineatus. The sequence goes on from CM045739.1 coordinate 48,978,741, forward strand.
TGAAATGCACAGGGAAGTAAATTGCTACAAAAATCATTTAAGTGTTTGTATGTGCACCTACCGTCTCCAATTCTTACCAACTTCTGCAGAGGAACTATAGACAGCACTCTGACCAGCAGTATGTTAATCTGGTCAAGAGCCTGTAATGCATCTAATTTGAAGTCCCTACAGTTGGTGGACAACAGAGAAAATTATTGGGACCTCAGTTCCTCCCTTCCAGAACCTTGCAAAGAAGCGACGTCTGACCAGGGCTCAAAACATCATCAGTCCCACTCTACCCACCACATCATAGACTATTCTTACTTCTGGCATATGGAAGCCTCTTCCGCAGTCTATGCATCAGATCATCCACGTTCAACAACAGTTTTTTTTTGTTGTTGTTTGTTTGGTGTTTTTGTTTGTTTGTTTGTTTGTTTTGTTTTGTTTTGTTTTTTCATATAAATATGGGGCCGCAAAGTTTGCAAATAAGTTCAAGAAAGAATGGAGTAAAAAATATCTCTCTATTACATCCGTCCGAGATGATAAAACCAAATTTAGATGCAACACTTGCAACTGAACATTGTCTTGTGATCACCAAGGGGAGGCAGATGTTAAGAGGCATGTCTGTAATTATTGCATGCAATCATATTACAGTATTCAACAAAGTTTAGTCTGCCTAATTGGCTGTAGTAGTTCTGATATTATTTCAGTCCAACAGGCCAAATTGCCCAGAGACTTTTTCCATAATTAAGTGGACATTTTATAGTCTAAATTACCATCATTTTAAGCATAAACTTCAAAAATGGATCAAGTCACTGCTGCTTGCTATGGCTGCTTCAATCCGCAGCCGCAGCCTCCGACATCGTTCCTAAATCTCACTCTTTCTCAAATGTCTAACTTGCCCACCATTTGACCAATTGTATTCATTAGATATGATATTAGGTAAAAGTGGAGTACACTATAAACAGCTCAGCAGACCATAACAGAGACAACACACAGACATTCACATTCACACCTAGGGAAATTGAAATAGCCAATTAGCCTAATGGCTTTGGGCTGTCTGTGGAATCCAGAGTAACAAGAGGAAGCCCACACAAGCATAAGACTAACAAACCGCACACAGCTGCTCAGGGTGTACTCTGCTCTCACCTGAAGTCAGCTGAGATGGGCACCAGCCTCCCCATAATCCTAATAGGATTAAGCGGTTACAGAAAAAGAATGAATGAGTGTATTATGTTAAAACAAAACACTTGACAACTTAATATTTAACATATTAATTTTGACCTATGTCACAAGCTTTGGGTAATGACCGAAATAACAAGATCGTGGATACAAACTCCTGAAATGAGCTTCCTTTGCTGGGTGGTGGGGCTCTCACTGAGAAATAGTGTGAGAAGCTCAGCCATCTGGGAGGAGCTCAGAGTAGAACCAATGCTCCTCTTCATTGAGAGCAGCCAGTTGAGGTGACTCGCGTATCTGGTTAGAATTCCTCCCAAACATCTCCCTGTTGTGGTGTTTCAGACATGTCCAAATGGGAATAGACCCTGGAGTCGAGCTAGAACACGCTGGAGGGATCATGTATCTTGGCTGGTCTGGGAATGCCTCGGCATGCCCCAGAAGAGTTGGAGGAAGGCTGGGGAGACCTCATTGCTTATGTTGCTGCCCCTGTGACCAGACACCAGAATAAGTGGATGATGATGATGATGATGATGATGATGATGATGATGATGATGATGATGATGATGATGATGATGATGATGATGATGATGATGATGATGATGATGAGTTTTAACCTAAAACAGATCCAGGGCATATCTTTTCAAATGTGAGCTTCAATTTTTGACCTAATTATTTATAATAGTAATAATTTTAAAATGAATTATTTTGGATATGGGATTATTTAACATTGTTATATGCAAAGTTGCTTTTAAGAGTACTCTTATGAAGATATCAATGTCGGAAACACTAAGGAAATGACATCAGACTATTGCATTGGCCTTATTAGCATATGATGCCACTCTCCCTACATTTTGGGAAATAAACATCCTTGATCCAGGATAGATTTCAATCTTCAGGTTTAAGAACAGCACAAACTCTCACTCTCACTTTCTGATCATTTGTCCTTTTTTATTCACATACCATGGCAATACCAGGAACACCCCAAAATAAAATTGTTCATAAAATTAAATGAAATGGAATATAATGGTTCTTTAAAACAAGCAGTTTTGTAAGGCGCATTGTGGAAGCCATATCCAATATGAGGTGTGTTTCTTACAAAGCGTGTCAATTGTCAGAATTCTGACACTTCATACTCTTCCGAGATGATTCCTTAGATTCATGCCAAAATTTTCTTCATGCCAAGGTCTTTTAGATATTAAATTTTGAACGAATGTTACACATATCTTCCACAATGTTGAAATGGTGACAGAATCATTACATGTAGATTAATTGTAAACTGGATATGACTTCTTTATGATTTGTATGTGTAGCAAACTTTAAAACTTATTGTAATATGATATAATGGCAATGATAATAATCACATGTCCAATATGACTCTCTGGTCTAGTGCCAACATCTGACAGCAAATCAAATGTTTTGTTTTTTTGTTTTTGTTTTTATTTTATATTATTTTTTATGTCACCAATCCCGTTTAGATTTCACCTTTGTGGCTCATTAAACTCATGTCCACTTTGATGTAAAAGATAAGATAAGATAAGATACAGCTTTATTAATCTCACAATGGGGAAATTTACAGTTACAGGCTCTTGAAGTACCATCAGTAGGGGGTGCAAAATAGCTCAGAAAGGTGTAACATTATATTATATATGTATAATCAAAAAAAAAAATAAAAAAAAATTAGGCACCCTGGGACAAAAAGCATACAACCACCTCATCAGCCACAAATCTGCATAAGTGATCATTGGATAACGAAAAAAAACATCATATAAACATGTTGGTTGATATCAAAAGGTTTTCTTCTACATGTAACATAATATATCAATAAAAGAACAAATTAAAAGACTATTGTTAAGGACACACAACTAAAGTATTTTAGTACTGCTGCTTTATTGGTCCTTACAGTTATTAAATCTGTCCACATTTTTGCTTTCCCACATGGTCAGCTCTCCATCTGCATGATGCATGCAGAAGTCAGTGTTTGTCAAAACACCCCTCCATGACACCTCAGACAATGCAGATTTTCATTTTCTCACATTGTTTGCGATCGTGGAGGGGTGTTTTGGAAAACACTGACTTAGTTTTTATTGTCCACTTTAATGTTTTATTAATGTAGTAAGACAAAATCTATTAAAACCAAAGCCAAACACAGTGGTAGCTGAATAAAGGTACCAGACATTTATGTGTTGTCCTTTCCTGGAATTAATCAAGCTGTTAACTTAATTCTTCGTAACCTTCAGGAGTTTTGTTGTGATTGCTTCCATTTAGTTGTCTACACATGCCTGAGATTGCATGGGGCCTGGTAAACCATATCAGCTCTCATCTCTGTGTCAGCATTATGTTACACCTCCGTTCAGGACTGCGTCGTAGTCTGACAAACATCCCTTAGGATTTTCAAAATAGAACTGCTTTTTCACTGAGAGCTTTTTCTGTAGACATTTGTCTCAACCCCCAACCCCCACCCCTACCAGCCTACTGATGCCTCCTCTCTCTCTCTCTGTCTCTCTCTGCAATCTGTTCTGCCAGCTCCCACGGTCTGTCTTTGGAAGTGATCTGTCCCAGAGCATTCAGCAGTGCCACTCCATGTTCACATTCCCTGAGGGGCCTTCCCAGTCTGCTCACTATACTGCATCTTCCTTTGTCAGGCAAATTGATACCAATTAAATCAACTGTTCTCCAATTAGGATTTGGAGGGACTCTATCTTGTTCAGTATTAAAAAGAAAAAAAAAAAAAAAAAAAAAAGGCCTTGCTCCTCCTACCTAACACATTCATGCAATCACTTTTGTCACAAAACATCTGTCATGAATTTTTTTTTTTTTTTTTAAATGCTGGTGTGTGTGTGTGTGTGTGTGTGTGTGTGTGTGTGTGTGTGTGTGTGTGTGTGTGTGTGTGTGTGTGTTCTGAGAGGCATGTCATGTCACTATCGTCAATTAGTTGCATTTTCAAAGTAGGGCAATTATGCCTCTCACAAATGGACGACCTTCTCCAGCCAGAACAATGTCTCTGCTGTTTAATGCATTCTTTCTTTGCCTCATTTATTTCCTTATGTTACTGATTGACTCTACTTGCTGTCCTATTTTCAAGAAACAAATGCTATTATATTCATAAAAACAGAAAAATAAAGAAATCATTCAATCAATCAAAACATTGGGTCAACTTCAGTTAGTTCTCAGTCAATTGAACCTCAGTCACATCTGTAATAAAATTCAGAAAATTCCTGGTGGATATTTAACATTAACATGTGATTTTTAATTTTATTGAAAAAATAATAAAACAATGGCAATCAAAAAGTACCTGGGAGGCACCATACTGACAATATGTTTATTCAGTTATACCATAATTTTTTGTAAGGGCCCATTTTGTTGTTTGTTTGATATAATGACAGGGGATACAAGTAAACATACAGTACACATAAATTAGATCATGTCAAACATCTACACACTTTTCCTTTCATTCTTGCCAATAGCTTCCTATCACACATCACACCGGACACTTTTCTCCAACCATTCCGACCTGCCTGCACACTCTTCTTCACCTCTTTTCCAAACTCTCCATTGCTCTGGATTGCTGAGCCTAAGTACTTAAAATCCTCCACCTTCTTTATCTCTGCTCCCTGTAACCTCACCTTGGGTCCTTGTCGTTCACACACACACATGTATTCTGTTTTACTGAGGCTAACCTTCATTCCTCTCCTTTCCATGGCATACCTCCACCTCTCTAGATTTTCCTGCACTTGTTCTTTGCTCTCACTACAGATCGCAATGCCATCTGCAAACATCATAGTCCATGAGGAATCTTGTCTAACCTTGTATGTCAGCCTGTCCATCATCATAGGAAACAAAAAGGGGCTCAGAGCTGACCCTTGATGCAGTCCCACCTCCACCTTGAACTCTTCTGTCACACCGACAGCACACCTCACCACTGTCTTACATTTCTCATACATGTCCTGCACCACTCTAACATACTTCTCTGCTATTCCAGACATCCTCATACAATACCACAGTTCTTCTCTCGGCACCTTGTCATACGCTTTCTCCAGATCCACAAAGGTACACTGCAGCTTCCTCTGACCTTCTCTGTACTTCTCTATTAACATCCTCAAAGTAAGCACTGCATCTGTGGTGCTCTTTCTTGGCATGAAACCAAACTGTTTTTCCCAATGCTGACCTCTGCCCTTAGTCTCACTTCAACTATTCTTTCCCATAACGTCATCGTATGGCTCATCAACTTTATCCCTCTGTAGTTGCCACAACTCTGCACATCTCCCTTGTTCTTAAAAATAGGCACCAGCACAACCAGCACAATTCTCCTCCATCCCTCCTGCATCCTTTCACTCTCTAAGACCTTGTTTCTCTCTCATTTTCCTAATTCATCAGCTCTTCAAAGTACTCTTTCAATCTTCCCAGCACATTTCTGTAATCAGTCTAACATGCTGCACATCTTTCTCATTTCTGTTTCGCTGCTGTGCCAACCTGTATACATCCTTTTCTCCCTCCTTACTGTCAAACCTATCATCATACAGCCTCTGTTTGGCCTTTGACACCACGCTGTCTCCCTGTATGTGTGTTTGTGTGTGTGTGTGTGTGTGTGTGTGTGTGTGTGTGTGTGTGTGTGTGTGTGTGTGTGTGTGTGTGTGTGTGTGTTTGTCTGAATGGTCTGTTGATGTGTAAAGAGCTAGCTCTGCATAGAGTGAAAGGGAACTAGTGGGTGACAGCCTTCCTTGCTCATACATGGCAGTTGCAAAGCTTCCAATCCCTCTCATAGACAAGCCCGATGTAGTTCCTCCCCGCAGTGACACACAGAAACTGGGTACCTTGTGGCCCCAGGCTGAACTACGAGGACTCGGAGGTGGTCTGACCCTAGACATGCGGCATGCGTGGCCCAACGGTGTGTGGACATGCCCTGGTGCCCATGAACAGACCCCCTGCTATTGGGCAAATAGCCCCTGTGCTCCCAATGTTGGTCTTCTGGCCAGGAGCTAAGGGTGAGGTATCCCTGACAGAAACCTCTTGGTACTACTCACCACAAACCAGTCTACTCTGGCAGACTGGGCGGATGAAATCATCAATAATCACCAGATTCAACAGTCAGCAAGGCAGAGTAGCAAGGCACTGTAGAGTGCTTAGAGCGTGTCAGAGCACGAGTGAAGGGCACAGTCATCTACTGCAGCTGATGTTTTCCCCAGACGTAACGACTCTTCGTGCCACTAGATCAGGACCTCGAAGGACGAGAAAGTGGGACTTTCACAGTGCAAATGCTCTTCCACTGAAATAACCTCCACACACAGGTCTAGGTTGTGCATACAAACAAGACCAACAGTGATAGGGAACTGGTGAAGCAACAGGTGGAGATGACCACTATCAGTTGTAGTCATGAATCTCCATGTAGGCAGCTTTGGACATTGTTTGTTCTTCTTTGAACCCATGGGCAGCAACGAAGTCTGGGAGAATCTATAGCAACTGGGCAGCCCTATTCAGGAGAGTGCTGCTCACCCAAAGGGCCTATAAAAGGTGGCCTGAAAATTGCTTGCTCTACCAAGTCTGGCCTGCCCACCGCAGATGGCAGATCACCCCCCTAAGTGGTTGAAACAATAAAAAACACAGAAAGAAGCTCATATTAGGGGCAATGTCCGCACCTTAATGGACAGACCACAAAGAAGAACAGCCCTGGTTGCCAAGGAATTGTCTAACTATAACATAGTTATAGCTGCTCTTAGTGAGACAAGACTAGCGGACAAAGAATTTCTCATTGAACCATGATGGAAAATGCAAACCAGAAAATGAAGACAGGATCCATGGAGTCATCTTAGCCATAAAGTCTTGTCTGTTGAAACAGCTCCCAGACCTTCCAGTTGGTATCACCATAAGACTAATGAAACTTTGCTTGCCACTTGACCAAAAACGACATCTCACAATCATCAGTTCCTATGCACCAACGCTGCCAAGCAAAGAAGATACCATAGAACTGTTCTATGCTGACCTCGATTCCCTTCTGTGTCTTCCAACGATGGTATTTTTTCCATCTTTGCCAGAGCACTTGTTGCTGCACCAATTCTACATTTCACTTCATCTTCGCTTGTGGTCTTTTCTGTGATCATTGAGCCCAAGTACTTGAATCTTTTCACTCGTTCAAGATCTTCTCCATTGAGAGACACAGTAATCTGACCCTCCTCACCTCTTCCTGTGACCATCAATTTGCTTTTCTCACTGCTGATTTCCATGCCATTGCCGTTGCATCCAGTCTTGCAGTGATTGTTCTCAATTCATCTTCTGTATCAGCGATAAGGTCTATGTCATCTGCAAACCGTAAGTTGTGCACAGTTCTTCCTCCACAACTCGGGCCTTGTACATAATTTTCCAAAGCATCAGCCATAATTCTTTCAAGAAACAGGTTAAACAAAGTGGGTCAGAGGATGCAGCCTTGTTGAACTCCGACAGTTGATGTGAACCAGTCGTTATAAATTTCTCCAGTAAGGACTGTTGTTCTTGCATTCTCATATAGCTGTTGTATTAGTTTTGTCATGTTTTTTCCGACACCTTGCCTTTTCATTGTATGTCACAACGCACCATGCCAGACCCGATCAAATGCCTTTTTGAAGTCTATAAAGTTGTGGTAAAGCTTCTTTTGATGATTTCGGTATTTTTCACATAAAAGACGAAGATTTAGGACTTGCTCAACTGTGCTGCGGTCTTTTCTGAAACCAGCCTGTTCTTCACTAAGGATTAGTTCGATTTTTGGCCGAATACGTTTGAGGATGATTGTGAGCATAACCTTGCTTGCGTGGCTTATGAGGCTGATTGTCCGGAAGTCATTGCACTTTTTACTCATCTTCTTTTTTGGTATAGGGATCAAAACAGATTCCGTCCATTGAGATGGCCAAATTGCAGTGCGAAGAATGTTATTACACAGGGTGCAAAGAATGTCAACCACTGTGTCACCTCCATTCTTAATTAATTCAGCCGGTATGTTGTCACGTCCTAGGGTCTTGTTTGCTTTCAGTTTTTGGATGTCATGTTCGACTTCTGTCTTGAGAATTGTCTGATCTTCATCTTCCTCTTTGCTGTCGACATCTTCATCTAGTATTTTCAGATCCATGTTAGATCACTGTTGATAGAGTCCATTGCAGTATTCCTTCCATCGAGAAGCTACATCAAGACTGTTTGTGAGCAAGTTTCCATATTGATCCTCTACTGCATTAATTCTTCCATTTCTTTCCTTTGTCAACTTCTTCACAGCTTGGTAAGCCACCTTGCAATTATTTTTGGATAGTCCTTCTTCAATTTCTTTAGGTTGTTCCTCCAGCCATTCATTCTTTCTTGCGATAATTTTCTTCCTTATTTTTCTGTTTGCTGATCTGTAGATGTCAAGGTTCCTGTCACTTTCGAATCTGGTTTTCTTGAGCTGCCACCTTTCCTCACAAGCTTCAAGGATTTCATCAGTAATCCATGGTTTCTTAATTTTCTTTGCTTTGCCAAGGACTTCATCGGCTGTTTCATTCATGATTTTGGTGAAATTATCACCTAAGGTGTGGGTATCCATATTTTCACGCAGAAGAAGTGGGGCAAAGCGGCCCGCAATTTCTGCTTTGAACTTTGACGCAATGTTTGGGTCTTTCAGTTTGTCAAGATCAAACCTCATTCTCTTTTCTTTGCAGGGTTTCTTTTTGCACAGTTTCAGTTTGAATTCCATCATCACTAGGTCATGGTCACTTCCAATATCCGGTTTCTTGAAAGACTGAGTTTTTGGTGCATTTATCCCAGTTGCGTGTTTCTTGCTTACCAAGATATAGTCAATTTGATTATGTATCAGTCCATTTGGTGAGTGAAAAGTGATTCTTCTGGAGAGTTTGTGATTATGGAGTGTGTTTGCAACAACAAGTTGGTGACGTTTTGCAAATTCCATCAGCTTTCTTCCCCTGTTATTCGTTGTTCCTGCACCATAGTTTCCTACTGTTCCATTCCAGTTTTTTGATTCATTAGAGCCGATCTTGGCGTTCCAGTCTCCTTGCACAAAGAAAACCCATGAGAGCAAAACCAATAATCTTCCTCGATATACTAGTATATATATATATATATATATATATATATATATATATATATATATAAAATAAAAATAAAAGGACAGAACAAAGACTCTCTATTGAAACTCCATTTATCACTACAGATCTGTTTCGAGGGGTGGTGAAACCATCCTCTCTCTTCAGGTGATTATAGAAGAATGATTACAACGTGCTGGGGGCGGTATTATGTCGATAAACATGGCGTCCTCTAGATGGAGTGGTGTTCATTATGTATTCGGGGGCGGGTTCTCTTAAATATTGGTATCGATACATGCATAAATGTGCATACATTTTTACATGCCCGTGAACTCACATATGTACACACACACATATATATATATATATATATATATATATATAGGCATCCACACATACACACTTACATACACACACATATATATATATATATATATATATATATATATATATATATATATATATATATATATATATATATATATATATATATATACAGACACTCCCTGACTTACGTTTTGATTTGGTTCCGGACGGCAGACCGTAAGTTGAAGTAAGGTGAAAGTGAACTTAAGTTCAGTGACATATGACGTGTGACGTATGACACTCATACCGTACTATACATCCATAAATACATTACCGTATCTCATAAAACACCCCTAAATCAATTATTATAAACATAACATTATAAAATAATATTAACATTAATTTCAAATAAATTAAATTCAAGCAAAATAATTTCAAATTGCTAAATTTTAATTAAATTCACTCATCAAATATCAAATGCAGTATCAAATATATAACCTTTAACATTCTCTATGATGCCATCATTCTGCTTGTAAATGGTTCCGATGGTCGACGGATGGTCACTTTACATGAAGCTGAGCTGAGTCACATTCCATGAAGCTGAGCCGACTCACTTTACATGAAGCTTAAAACAGCCATTCAACGCTTACAATATGTGAGGTGCTCAATATCGAAAGTCGTTTACTTACTGTGCTTGAAACAAAGCATACGGACTTCTGGTCTTTCAAGTGAGCAAGGGCGCCATTGAACTAATTTGGTTCTCAGCCTGCACTGATGTAAATCACCAGCAGAGCAGAGAGTTCTCTTTCTTTCTGGATAAGGGTTTTCATTCATTTTACAACACTCTTTAATTCACTGAGTATGCATGGTAGATTGCGCCGATCCGAGCAGATAGTTAATTCATCTCTGTGTATGAGACTTGTACCCATGCTAGTAGGCTATATATATATATATATATATATATATATATATATATATATATATATATATATATATATTCATTTTCTGAATCACTTAAATCAAATTAGGGTTTCAAACAATGCGCGAGTTGCTCTCATTGACTGTCTCCAAACATCCCGCCCTGCTGGCCTCCCATTGGCCAGGAGGGAGCTGAATCGCCATAGTACTGTACCCAGAAAGCTTGTTTGTCACACGTGCCCGTGTGTTGTTAATATCCTTTGTAACTTTTGTCATAGCTGAGTGCTGTACCGACAGGAAATTCCACCAACTTGGTTGTGTGGCATTAATAAATGATTCTGAGTCTGAAATGATTGTAAAGGGGAGTTGTACTGTTGGTTCGTAAGTTTCTAAAGTGCTCATTGCAGCTTATTTTTTTGTTTTATAAGTTATTTAATTCAGTAATTGTTTAATTAATGTGGCACACTTTGCAGAATGTGGGCAAAATGTGGCTCATCTGGACCTCCGATCCAGTGCTGTAGTGGTCAAAAAATATGTGAAATACTTCAAGTGCAATGTAAAAGGACATGAAGAGTACTGTAATAAAGTTTATCCTTTTGGCATCGCTTGTTAAATATGCTGCAGAACATAAAATCTCACGCATAAACATGAACTTAGGTACTGTACTGGAATAATAATTGAAAAAGATTTTAATACAACAGTTCAGAGAAAACCATCGTTTCTCAGGAGAACGTCTTATTTCTTCAGAAGAGACAATCCAGCGTTTTCTATCGCTTAGCCAGAGAAGACGCATAGCGTTTGAGTGGTATCATAGAACTTAACTGGGAGTTAAAACACACAAAAAAGAGGCTCATTGACAACTTGTGTGCGAATGAGGAAAAATGGGCAGGGCATGAGCTCAACCAATCAGGATAAAGGAGGACAGCCATTGGCTGAATTTGAATCACGTGCCGGTTGCTCGGCAGCCAGCGAATACTCAAACCGTGGGTGCAAAACCGCGAATAGTCAAGGGCCTACTGTATGTATATATATATATTGTATATATATATATGTGTGTGTGTGTGTGTGTGTGTGTGTGTGTGTGTGTGTGTGTGTGTGTGTGTGTGTGTGTGTGTGTTGACAAGGCTCTTATGTTGATGGTGATGATGAAAAATAAAGAAATTAAAATAGGTAATGGGTAACATATGATAAAGCTAGTCATACTACACGTCTCCCAAATTAAAATAAACTGTAGATAATATCTGGGATTTGATCATTATAGATTGGGGGACTTGTTGGCCAACAAAAATCTGTTTCAGACATTGTGAACTTGCACAGACCACTACATTACAACTGAACTCTGAACATTCCAGTCAAGAAGCAAACCAGATTGTGAATTTCATGGATGTTATTTCAGCTGTATTTGCACCCAGTAAATGAACGGCTGTGAATGCTAACTACTTGGCCCTCACAAAATTGTGTTTTTTTTCTCTGATCATCTGTACTGAAGTATATTCTGCCTCAAATAATTTAATCATAACTTTTGACTCATTAAACTTGCCAAAAAATCATGTTTATATATTATATCATAACAAGCTTGTGGCATTCTATTGATGATAGACAGACAGACAGACAGAGAAGCAGGCAGAGAGACAGACAGATAGATAGATAGATAGATAGATAGATAGATAGATAGATAGATAGATAGATAGATAGATAGATAGATAGATAGATGTGAACAATTGATTCCAAAGCAAACTCTATTTTCAATGTAGTGAAGCATTTCTTTGGCTTCTCCAGCTTTGGCCCATGATTTCTTGAACAATAAATAAACAAATGAACAATCACTGCATTTTCTTCACAGACTAATTCCAGAGGGGGAGGGAAAGAAAGAAAGAAAAAAACAAACAAACAAAAAAAGAATTAACACCCCCCACCACCACCACCACCACCCCACCCCCTTTCTTCCTCTCCAAATGAGGCCCACACATTACTTGGCAGGGGATCTCCGAATGATCTCCAGAGGCCTTGCATCTTTTCCAGTCTGTGAGGAACATTTCAGTTAAAAAGTCTACTTTTGCCAGAGAGGAGTGTGGAGAACATGAGAGAAACACAGTCATTTGCAGCAGTGGGATAAGGGTGCTATTGAGCTCAGAAAGGGATGAAGAGGACAAACAGAAAAAAAGAAAGATTGCATGGAAGTGTAGGACTGAAAATAAAGGTAAATTTCACAGCGTAGTTAGATTATAACAAGGTGAATGAAAATAGAATCCAATTATCAAACTATTGTTCTTGTGGGACTTGACCCAAGATGCAGGAGTGCATGGCAAATGACTTTAACCTTTTCCCTAGCAACACCAAATGTAACTTTTTTTTTGCAGTTTTGCATGATCCAGAGATAACAGCAGTGCCAGTAAAGGTGTCACGGACTTCAAAATGGCCTGCTCCAATGCAAGGCCAAAAAGCCCTGACCCCATCGGCATTCTGACCTGAAAGGGCATCAGGCCTGAAGGCCTTCCATGAAACTCATGAGACAAAGGCCATCTCTTAGAAAGAAACTTCTAACCACTCGAACTGGCGCTTCTCTTTTAGGGATGACATTATCTTTATTATAATGTGATGTTTTTGTTTTTTGTTTTTGGCTCAATCCGAAGCAGTTGTTGTTTGACCCTATCAGGATGGCCTAAGCCAGGGGCATGGTTGGTATGTCAAATCTGATTTGGAGTGATGGGTAGACAAGGGGGTTTGACAGATTGGTCAATGTTTTCTCTCGTAGTGTCATCATAACAAAGAAATAATCAAATATGATTTGGGCTCCAGGCTCACACACACACACACACACACACACACACACACACACACACAAATATACAGTGCAATATGTATGCTAAAATGCATCGTAACCTGTACTGTAATTAAAGTATTTCTAAAAATATAAAATAATAATAATAATAATAATAATAATAATAATAATAATAATAATACATGTTTTAGTATGAACAAAACCGAGGCACAAATTTGACCTTTTAAAGAAATGCTGAATGAATAAATGACAAAAATGAAATAAGATATTTCAATTTACTGTTGTAAGACATGTAGAAACCTGCAAAAGAACTGTGTTTTACTGAAACCAACCCTTTCTTTAGAGTGGCTGTGACACATGGCACATAGGCAGTCTTTTAAAACTCTTTTTTATCTGAATCTGCTTAACCCACATTGCACTTATGAATGTTTCCAGCTGACATGCAGAGGAATGTCAGTAATTCTTGGTTTCTAGTGACTTGTAAAAAAAAATGTACACTTCAGTTTGTCTTCATTAATCAACAAGCAGGTTTATTCAACATTGAAGAGAGCCCTTCACTGTCCTTTCTCTAATGTGCCATTAAGCTTCATTCAGGTAGACTGCAGTGGTTGTCAGCCAAAGTGATGAAGCCCAAAGTAATCAATGGTAGTTAAGAGCTGTAATTTATCACCATGCCACAAGCTGGGTGGAGGGAAAGTAAGGACTGGTGCAAGCTAAGAAAGATGGGATGAAGGGATTATGTGACAACAGTGTTATAGGACAGGTCAGAGCACAATTACTCTTCATCTTTCATGTCTTGTCCACTATCAAAAACCTGCTATACTGAAACCATTATCAGGTTTCTATAAAAAGAAAAGCATTAAAAGTCATTGATTTCTGCATAGGTGGCTGTAGATTTTTCTGAGTAAAATTGGTTCCTTTAACATTTAAAACAAATCAAGGGGTTGATTTGTGATGGAGTGCAATGCATACAGTAGCTCAGTGGTTACTACTCAAAAGCTTGGCAGTTCAAGCCCCAATATCAAAACATTGCCAGTGTTGGGCCTGTGAGCAGGAGCTCCAAACCACAACTACTCAGTTGCATGAATGACAAAAAAAATCATATTTATGATTTGACATTTTCCACTTTTCCACAAAATTTATTTGGATATGGTATTTGTTTGATTATTATTATATCATTGATATGGCTGTTTTTTCATGGTGTGGATGGGAAGAGAAATGGAGCAGGAGTCATCTTGAAGGAGGGGTTTGTCATGAATGTTCTAGAAGTGAAAAGAGTGTCAGACAGAGTGATGCGTCTCAAGTTAGAAATTGAAGGTGTGAAGTTCAATGTTGTCGGTGCTTATGCCCCACGGGCAGAATGTGAGCTCGAAGAGAAGGAGAGATTCTGGAGTGAGTAGAGTGAGTTAGATGAAGTGATGCAGAGTACCCCCAGAGATGAAAAAGTGGTCATTTCTGCAGACTTCAATGGGCATGGTGGTGAGGGCAACAGAAGGACGAGGAAGTGATGGGCAGGTTGGATATCCAGAACAGGTACACGGAAGGACAGATGTTGATAGATTTTTCAAAAAGGAAATGGCTGTGGTTGGTACTTTCTTCAAGAAGAGACAGGAGCATAGGGTGACTTATAAAAGCGGAGGTTGGAGCACACAGGTAGACTACATCTTGTGCAGGTGATGTAATTTGAAGGAAGTTAGCGACTACAAAGTAGTAGTGGGTGAGAGTGTTGCCAAACAGCATAGGATGGTGGTGTGCAGGATGATGCTGATGGTGAGAAGGGTGAAGAAGGCAAAAGCAAAGCAGAAGACTTAAATAGGAAGAGTGTCTTGTTGTCTTCAAAGAGGAGTTGAAACAGGCTTTGGGTGGTCAGGAAGTGCTTCCAGATGACTGGACAACTACAGCTAATGTGATCAGGGAGACAGGTAGGAGACTTATTGGTGTGTCATCTGGAAGGACAGTAGATAAGGAGACTTGGTGGTGGAATGAAGGAGTGCAGGAGTGTGTACAAAGGAAGGGGTAAGCTAAGAAGAAGTGGGACATAGAAAGGACCAAAGAGAGTAAACATGAGTACAGGGAGACACACGGCAAGGTGAAGGTAACAGTGTCAAAGGCCAAACAGAGGGCGTATGATGACTTGTATGATAGTTTGGACAGTAAGGAGGGAGAACATGATTCATACAGCTTGGCACATCAGAGAGATAGAGATAGGAAGGATGTGAAGCAAGTTAAATTGATAAAGGAAAGAGAGGGAAATGTATTGACTGATGACAGAAATGTGCTGGAAAGATGGAAATAGTACTTTGAAGAGCTGATGAATGAGGAAAATGAGAGCAAAAAGAGTAGAAGAGGTGACCGTTGAGGACCAGGAAGTAGCAAAAACTAGTCATGGTGAAGTGAGGCGGGCATTGAAGAGGATGAAGAATAGAAAGGCAGTTAGTCCTGATGACATACAAGTGGATATATGGAAATGTCTAGGAGAGGTGGCGGTTAATTTTCTGACAAGAACATTCAACAAGGTCTCAGAGAGTGAGCAGATGCCGGAAGAATGGAGAAGAAGTGTGCTGGTGCCCATTTTTAAGAACAAGGGAGACATGCAGAGTTGTGGCAAAGTTATGTGAAAGAATAGTGGAAGCTAGACTTAGGGCAGAGGTTAGCATTTGTGAACAACAGTTTGGTTTCATGCCAAGAAATAGCAGCACAAATGCAGTGTTTGCTTTGAGGATGTTAATAGAGAAGTACAGAGAAGGTCAGAGGGAGCCACATTGTGCCTTTGTGGATCTGGGGAAAGCATATGACAGGGTGCCAAGAGAAGAACTGTGGTATTGCATGAGGAAGTCTGGAGTGGCAGAGAAGTATGTCAGAGTGTTGCAGGACATGTATGAGAGAGGGAAGACAGTGGTTAGGTTCGCTGTCGGCATGACCAAAGAATTCAAGGTGGAGGTGGGACTGCATCAATGGTCAGCTCTGAGCCGCTTCTTGTTTGCTATGGTGATGGACAGGCTGACAGATGAGGTTAGGCAACAATCTCCATGGGCTATGATGTTTGCAGATGACTTTGCAATTTGTAGTGGGAGCAGAGAACAAGTGGAGGAAAATCTAGAGAGGTGGGGGTATGCCCTGAAAAGGGAAGAAATGAAGGTTAGCCTCATTAAGTCAGAATACATGTGTGTAAATGAGAAGGACCCAAGAGGAATGGTGAGGTTTTAGGGAGCAGAGATAAGGAAGGTGGAGGACTTTAAGTATTTAGGCTCAACAATACAGAGCAATGGAGAGTGAGGAAAAGAGGTGAAGAAGCGTGTGCAGACAGGTTAGAATGGTTGGAGGAAAATGTCTGATGTGATGTGTGATAGGAGAGTATCAGCAAGAATGAATGCAAAAGTGTAGAAGACGGTGTTGAGGCCAGCGATGTTGTATGGTTTAGAAACAGTGGCACTGGAGAAAAGACAGAAGGCAGAGCTGGAGGTAGTAGAGATGAAAATGTTGAGGTTCTCTCTGGGAGTAACGAGGATGGATAATATCAGAAATAAGTACATCAGAGGGACAGCCCATGTAAGCGGCTTTGAGATTGAGATTGAGACTGAGATGGTTTGAACATGTACAGAGGAGGGATAGTGAATATATTGGTAGTAGAATGCTGAGGTTGGAACTACCAGGCAGAAGACCTAGAGGAAGACCAAAGAAGAGATGTATGGATGTAGTGAAGGAAGACATGAAGGTCGTTGGCATAAGAGAATAAGATGCAGAGGACAGGGTGAGATGGTGGCAGATGATTTGCTGTGGCAACCCCTGAAGGGAATATATATATATATATATATATATATATATATATATATATATATATATATATATATATATATATATATATATTTTTTTTTTTTTTTTTTTTTTGAGATGCTCCACTAAATGTCGGCACTTGTCACACGTGACATATGGTGCTTATGAGACAAAGCACGGCTTATCTGTTCTTCTGATCTTTCAAGTGAGCAAGTGAAAGTTGAGTACTAAACCAGTATTCAATGTGCATTTGCTCACTTGAAAGATCAGAAGTCCGAATAAGCCGCGCTTTGTCTCACAAGCACCATTTGTCACACGACAAGCGCCTACAATTCACTGAAGTGCCTCAAATATATATTTACATATATTTATTGATAATTATTTACTACACTTACAATTATGATTCATCTGAAGGTCAACTTAAGGATGGACTGCTTGGTTTCCCAGTCTGTGTAAAGATCATCCAAAGATCATACAAAGGGGTCACAAATCAGTGGCAATTGTAGATATGTGGAAGTACCTGAGACTACAACAACATGCAGTGGAATAATCATTGTTTTAACTTGTCTACTGCACACTAACGTTTGGTGATTTAATTGCTCAGTCCTGAGCCAATTTTAATTTCATTAGACCTTCCCCTTGCAACAATTGCAGTTTGCCTCATTTTATTTAGATTTTAAAGCAAGTTGGGTATGAGTAAGGGAAGTACTGTGTATCAGTGGCCTGTGTGTGGTACAGTGCAGAGAAAGAAAAGTGAATGCCAGAAAATCAGATCATGTGTAGCAATTATTCACAAATCATAACTGGTCAGAGCTGGTGATGAAAGAACAATAAAAGAAAGAAAAGTTGAAAGAGAGCCCATGAAAAATAAATAAATAAAAATTTCAATTCCAACAGTGTTATTATTTTCATTAATCACAAGACCCTGCCTTCAAAACCTATCCTTATGGCTTAGCTGGGGATCTATTATATGCTCCATTTATTCTGACCATATTACCCCATACGTTTTCCTGGCTGACCTAATAGAACTTAGGAGACAATTTGCTGTTCATTATGTGTCATGTCAGAGAAATCAATCTATTAGCATGTATTAACTAGACCAGGGATGCTCAGAGAGGATGCTGCATGCTTGATGGGAAAAATAAATGGATATTTATACATTACACATCCTTAATCATAAAGAGAGGCATTTAAGAGCCACACTCCTAGCCCCCTCATCAACCCAAATTCACCACCACTCTCATATCATGCACACGCCTCTCCCTGCACCAAACAGTGTTCCATCAAAAAGCCCATACCTTGGTAAATGGCTTTATTTTCCTTGTGGTGGAGGCACACTCCTTGCCTCTTCAGAGCCCTTGACCTATGAACAATTCTAACAAATTAGCTGTTATTGTGGAGCCAAAGGTGCCATCAATGAGGGGACGCTTGGCTGAGCCTAAATTATGATGAGAGAACATAGGCAACAGAGCAAAGACCCCTGACATGATTGAATTAACCCCTTGTGTAAAATACCCTGGTATAAAAAGCTTTCTTTTTTAGAATGCATGGCAGGACATTGAAGGCATTTTTAGTTCTATGTTTTATATTTTACAATTCTGTAAAAATGTGTAAACATCATAAATTCTGAAAGCACATCCAGGATATTAGTATTCTGAATATATATAGATATTAATTAGGGCCAAGAGAAATATATGACTCACTCCAGAATAATACAAATTAAGTGGGAAATCTTACATATTGTGATATTCATATTTGGAAAGATTTTAGTATGCTTTGTAAGGGAAGAATACAGCCTCGACTCTTATGTATGAAATGAACTTTGTTACTCTCACTTGAACATTGTCACCCTCACTTGAACTTTGTTATTCTCACTTAAACAGGAAGCTTCCATAACTTTTACACCTTGTCTGCGTCTACAGTCAAACCACAGGACCGGTTCAGACTGGTTGCCTGGGCGACAGTTGCTTCACACCTGGGAGCCTGGAAGGGGGTGGAAAGTCCCACTTCTTTATACCTCGGGGGGCACGCTCCCTTATAAATATCATGTAACCCATGGCATGAATAGAGATCTCTCTGCACATGCTGGTTGTATGTGTATTGCTCTGAATAAACTCAACTCCTGAGAAATATTGACTTCTGCCTGATCGATAATGAGAAACATTGACTTCTGCCCGATCAGTAAGATTTCCACGACAAACTTGTCGACGAGGATGGGATCCCATGAGAGGTCATCAGCGTCTTGAGTTCGGGGAAAGCGCAACCTGAAGTAAAAGTACTTCATCCACAAAACTCAATTAGACGTTGAGAGAGACGTGGACAGGACACAAACGTTGATCACCGACGCCGGGATCAGGCGAAAAGAAAAAGAAGAGAAAATTAAAACGATGAGAAGTATTTATCTGTCTGTCTGTCTTCCTTTCGGCTTTTTCCCTTTTACTCGGGAGTCGCCACAGCGAATCATCTTGATTCACACGTTTGATTTGGAAGAGTTTTTTTTTACGTCGGATGCCCTTCCTGTCACAACCCTTTTAGCAAGGGATAGAAACATACTGACGACTTTGCAGCCTACTCTTTACGAGAGTCAGCAATGGTTCTTTTACATGCCTCTCACTATAGACAGTGAGAGACATGGCCCGCCTTTGATAACCCAGTTAGCCGCACTGGGGGGGGGCAGAGACAACCTTGTGGAGAGTGGGACTCGAACCCACAACCTTTGGATCAGCGATCCAGCGCCCTATACCACTAGACCACCACTGCCCCGATGAGAAGTATTTATCTAAATTCTAAAAAGGCATTTTGAAGGAAGTCACTAAAGGATTTGAATTTGTTCTGAAATTATTATTTCTATAAGATTACTGAAACACGTTGAATAGAAATAGTATATGGAAATGCGATAAAATAATCACAAGTTTACTGAAATATTGTTGGGTGGTTGTTTTCATGAAACTACAATTTTGTAAGAGAATGTAAAATCGTGTGAACAAAATGGGTAGTAAAGGAAGTAAAACAGAATATGACGTCAATAATGAGTCTCCTATAATGAGGGATATGAGACAAAAGTATGGAAAGGAATGTGTAGAATGTGCACAAGTCTGGATTGCAAAATTCGGATTCAAAGATGGAGAATCTTTGAGTAAAAATCAACTGGAAGTTTTAAAAATTAAACTAAAAGAGGAACAGAAGAGGGTTAGAAGGAAGAGCGGTGGAAAGTCTGAAAAGGTGGCAGAAATAAACAAGCACATAATATGTTTTGAGCAGTGGAAGGAGGAATGTGAAAGTAGGGAAAGAAAAAGGCAAGCCAAAAAATTACCATATGTTGATATAGATAATGAAGACGAGTGTTTCATCACTCTAAAAAAGGAAACTGGTAAAGGGAAATTATATCCATCTCTTCCAAGGATGACCAATGACACGTCCACCTTCTCGGTGACCCCGAAAACGATCGCCCACATCCTTACCACCAGGCGCCAAGTGCCCCGGCCAGGTTCGACCTGAGTGACGAAGTGGCTGGCCGCTGTACAGGTGCCGCGAGGGTGATGACACGCCAGCAGAAAAAAACAGCGCGACACCTCCAGCCCGCTCATGCCCGAAAACCTCGACCCAGTCAAACAAGTCTAGCTCCGATGGTCGAGGTGATGGGCCCAGACGGGCCACGCATCGTCTTCAGACCCTGGATGACGAAAGAGATAGTGGAGGCAGCGAAGGACTTGGGTAAAGTGGAAGAATTAGGAGGAAATAAGTTTACTAAGCTCCTTCTCGAATTCATCGACATGTATGCACCTACCAGCAAGGAACTACAGAAAGTGCTGTCACTGAGTATGACGCCAGCCTTGTACAAACCGAGTCAAGGACGTGTTCACCGGGGAGTGGAACCACCCGGGAACCCCTGGCTAGCGGCGTGGAGACATCGCGGACGAGGACGACGCTTCCTATCAATGAGGCATAGACCAGCTACAGAAAAGAATCATCCAGTGTTTCCCGTTCCAGTGCAACATGAAGACTATCACTGAGACGACTCAACACGAGGGACAGAATGTCGAGGACTTTCTCCACCACCTCGCTAAGGCCTTCAGGGACAATTCTGGCATAAATCCAGATGACAATCCAACCAGCCCATACCAGGTGTTTCTGAAACAACACTTCCTGTCTAATCTGCAATCACAGTTAAAAGAGAGTGTGCAGTCAACCTGCATAGGGTTCTTGGACCCAAGCACCCCCCCTGACCAAACTGGTGAAACATGTGATGCGTGCTCAGAACAGACAGAGAGAGCACAAGCAACGAGAACAGGAAAAAAGAAAGGAAGTGAAACTCCTGAGAAATATGGACTTCTGCCTGATCGATAATAATTTCCATGACAAACTTGGCGACGAGGATGGGATCTCACAAAAGGTCGTCAGCGTCCTGAGTTTGGGGAAAGGCCAACCTAAAGTAAAAATACTTCATCCACAAACCTCGATTAGACGTTGAGAGAGACGTGGACCGGACAAAGACACTGATCACCGACACCGGGATCCGACAAAAAGAAAAAGAGAAAAATTAAAATGGTGCGAAGTATTTATCTAAAAAAAGGCATTTTGAAGGAAGTCACTAAAGGATTTGAGTTTGTTCAGAAATTATTATTTATTATTATATATAAGATTACTGAAACACGTTGAATAGAAATAGTATACGGAAAAGAAATTATTTCTATAAGATTACTGAAACAAGTTGAATAGAAATAGTATTTCTCTGAGCCGCTCAAATGTAATTTTCCAAGCGAAACAGCACACTTTTTCTACTTGTTTCTCATTAGTGATGTCTGTCCCATAAATTTACTCGGCAGAGATTTAATGATTACACTTGGAATAGACGTGGTGTCTACTCCAGAAGGTGTGAAACCAGTGAGATGGCCTAAATTGTTATGAAATCAAGAACAAGAGACCCTGTACGTGTATCAGTGGTCAGTAAATTGCCCTAATCCACAACTACTGCTTGATGAAGCAAAAAAAGAGAGTCTCTCATGGAGCGTGTTTTATAACCCCACATTCCATACATTGCACAGCTCATGTTGCTCACCACAGAGACGAAAAATATGAGGAAGCTCTCTTTAAGGTAATGAGAGATGAAGTAAAAGGTGTAAATTTATTTTGGAATTCCAATAAAAGTGCACTCCAAATTCGTTTGTCTGCAGAACAAGTTGAAAAATTTGATGTTGAAAACAGTTATTCCCATGTTTCCCTCTCCAAACACCCATGTGACGAGAGGTTGGACTTGGGACCATGGGGAAGAAGCTGTACAGAAATGACTGACTGGGCCCCGACTGACGACAGCAATGTATATTATTCCAACACTCTGAATGTTTACAGACAGGAGACGGAAATTTTTCCTGATTGGTGAAACAAACCTAAACCTAGTAATTGATCAGGGACCAAAGACCGATTGTATTTTTACCACTCTTGAAGACGAAGACCTGACTAAAGAGCCCGACACGCTGTGGGCAAAAGACAAGTATGACGTAGTTTAATTAAAAACTGTGAACCTGTTCTGATCACTCCAAAATCCATGTATCACACAAAGAGACCACAGTATCCTCTCAGTCCAGAGGCAATAGCCGGAATTAAACCAGTATTTCTTTTCACTACTTCAGAAAGGTGTAATCGTGCCATGCGATAACTCTCCCGTTAACTCTCCCATGCTACCAGTTAAGAAATATTGTGAGCCCCCAGCACCGCCAGAATGGAGGTTCATGCAAGACCTTGCAAGCTGTCAACAGTGCAGTGCAGGCGAGGATGCCATGTGTGCCGAATCCTCACACCATTTTGACTCAGATTCCTGCCACGGCCACGTGGTTCTCAGTGGTTGATCCATCTAACACCTTTTTCAATGTACCAGTACACCCAGACTCACAATTTTGGTTTGCATTTCAGTTTGAGGGCAAAGGGTACACCTTTACTAGATTGGCTCAGGGCTTTACTGAAAGCCCCACTATCTAAAACTGTGCACTAAATAGTCACTGGATACGCTCTCCCTCGCTCCAGGAACAGTCTTATTACAGTATGTTGATGACGTTCTCGTGGCAGCTCCCACGCAAGACCGGTGTTGGCCTGACACTATCGCGCTTTTGCGCCACTTAGCGGCTGAAGGCCACAAGGCCACCAAGACCAATTTGCAATTCATACAACAAGAAGTCACATTTTTAGGACACGTACTCACACCCAATTCCCGGGTAATGTCGAATAAACACATTACTGCCATCCAAAACATACCAGAGCCACAAACTGTAAAACAACTAATGTCATTTCTGGGAATGTGTCCGTACTGTCGGAGTTTCATAACCAACTACTCTGTTCTAGAGAGACCACTGCGATCCATGTGCCATGGCCCAGGAAGACAGGCGTCGTCATTACTCCAGTGGACACCGGAAAGAGAGGAGGCGTTCACTGAGCTGAAAAAGCAATTGCAGACCCCTAAAACCTTGGGGCTGCCAGACCAAACGAAGCCGTTTGTTCACACAGTGGATGAAAAAGGAGGTTTCAGTTCTTATGCAATGTCACTGGGACAAGCTACGCCCAGTGGCGTATGTCTCTGCTAAATTGGAGCCTGTAGCCAGTGGCTTTCCGACCTGTCTCCGCCGATAAGGCTTTGTCTTGTTTCAGGAACATAGTGGGTTGGTCAGAGCTAATCCTTTTGGTCCCACACGCAGTGACAGCTATCCTGAATGAAAACAGGACAACCCACTTGTCGGCTGCGCGCCTTTTGCGCTATCACACAAGCTTATTAGACCTACCAAACGTCACTATCAAGCGTTGCACAGTTCTGAATCCAGCCAGCATCTTGCCACTTCCTGATGATGGCACACCGCATTGTTGTGTTGCAGAACTGTCAGTGTCGTGCACCCGCGCCCTGACTTATCGGTTGAACCCCTAACAGAAGCAGATTTCACATTGTATGTCGATGGATCAGCATCACGTGACCCAAACACAGGCTTATGTCGAGTAGGTTACGCTGTGTGCGACGGCGATTCTGTAGCCCGCTCAGGGTCGCT
Organism: Plotosus lineatus; assembly: GCA_024760905.1. NCBI lineage: Eukaryota > Metazoa > Chordata > Actinopteri > Siluriformes > Plotosidae > Plotosus > Plotosus lineatus. The sequence continues at coordinate 49,002,740 of CM045739.1, forward strand.
CTCTCCACATTTCTCCCCTCAAGCTGCTGAGTTAGTAGCCCTAACCAAAGTGTGCAAATACACAGATGGGCAATATGTAAATATTTTCACTGACTCTAGATACGCTTTTGGTGTTGTACATGACTTCGGCGCCATGTGGAGGCACCGAGGCTATATGAAATCAGATGGCCACCCCATTTTAAATCACAAACTAGTGGCTGCCTTTCTAGAAGCCATTCTGTTACCATCTTCTATAGCCGTATGCAAATGCACTGCTCATACTAACGCTTCTAACCCTATTTCCACAGGAAACGCGACAGCTGACAGCAAAGGCAGCCATAGCAGATGAGCCACAACCGCTTTCTATTTTCTTCTCTGACTCCTCGCCGCAACCGCTCTCTGACCTGTAAATTTCTGCTCTCCAGACCCTCACGTCGAAACTGGATGAGAAGCTGTGGTTGGCATCCGGAGAGAAGCGCTCCCCTGATGGTTGGTTTGGTCCCGATGGTAAACCCTGTCTGCCGTCAGCCCTATTTCCACACTATGCCAAGTTGACCCATGGGTTAGACCATCCGTCAAAATGGGGGATGTATACAGCACTATCAAAGCATTGGTTTACCAAAGGCTTCACCGCCTATGCACAAAGACACTGTGAAAAGTGCCTCATCTGTCTCCAGAAGAATCCTGGAAGAGCTATAAAACCCACAGCTCAGGCAGCACATGCAACCCCAACAAAACCATTTGACCACATCATGCTCGATTTAATCGAATTAACACCATCTGAAAACAAAAAGTACTGTCTGGTCATAGTGGACCTGTTCTCAAAATGGATAGAAGTCTTCCCAGCAAAAAATGCGACTGCTCAGGTAGTGGCTAAAGCACTCCTCACGGAAATGATTCCGCGATGGGGCATTCCGGCAAAAATTAGCAGTGACAATGGTACACATTTTGTAAATGAAGCCATCAGCAACCTCACTGCTCGTCTGGGAATTGACATGAGATGCCACTGTGCTTACCATCTAGCATCAGGTGGAGCTGTGGAAAGAGAAAATGGCATGTTAAAGACTAAACTGAAGAAGTGCTGTGAGGAAACAAAACTGCCATGGGCAAAAGCACTCCCCATGGTGCTGATGTACATGCGCATGCGCAAGCCAGCAACCTAAGTCCTTTTGAAATCCTGTTTGCTTCCCCTCCACAGGTAGGATGGGAGCCAAATGAACTGCTTCAGACCCCTCATAATGAACATTCCATTCTAACCTATTGTACTAACCTGACTAAGACTCTTAAAGATATCCATAGACAAGTAGCCTGCGCTCTACTTGTCCCAGCCCAGCAGCCACTCCACCAGCTACAACCTGGAGACTTTGTACTCATAAAGAACCACCGGAGAAAGAAATGGAGAACTCAGCGCTGGTTGGGACCCTTTCAAGTTCTTCTGACAATGCACATGGCCGTAAAGATAGCAGAGAGCCACTTGGGTCCACGCATCCCACTGCAGGAAGGTGCCAGATGTGCCAAGTCCCAACGACCAGGGTGAGGTGAAATAAGTGCTCCCCTGCAACAGTGATGTGCCAAGACCCAACAATCAGCTAGGAGCTGTGCTCGAGCTGCAAGAACAACGCCCGAAAAAGGATGTGGAAAGGAATAATCTTACTCTCAACCCTGGCGAGAGTTCACGGAATAGATGTCGGCACAGCAAGTATGAGTTGGATTAAACCAAAACCGACTCCCATAATTGTTTGCTGCAATGGAACACACAAGGCCTCAGTGATATGTGTGCCCCACAATGCCACGACAAGGGTGCTGATACAGAATTTAGACCAGGTGGGAGGAGGCCATGGGCTGCAACACTGTGACAAACAACATTGATACTTCCTCCTCGGCGGGTATAACATATGGGATGGACTAATAGCAGACCCTATAGGGCAAGAATGGAAGAGCTACTCAGACCATGAGGCCGTCCAATGGAGAGCAAGATTGCAAGTTTACAACCGTACAGACAGAAGCTTCCAAGTGGAAACCAGCAATAAAAAAGCGAACATTACTAGGTGTCTGAGGATTACAGTGTGGTGTTGGAGCTCAGGATACGAGTATCTATTGGGAAGCTTCATGGTCTGCCAAAACAACTCACTTCGGGCGAATGCCACAGCACAGTTGTCGACGGCCGCGGCACAAGGGGGCCTGATAGTTCTAAACTCAAAAAATGGAAATCGAAGATTGGTTCTCAGTAACCACTGGGGTATCTAAACAGGGGAATAACTGGCTGTTAATGGCACAAGAAGCAGGAAAAGCAGCTAAACAGAACTGTATAGTATAGTATGCATGGGGCCACGACCAATGCTATGGATAGTTCCAGCTGAAATAACTCCATCGTGCCTAATAGACTTGATGAACAACACAATCTCAAGTAATAGCTGTATGCCCTGGGACAACTTGATGTCCATATTTGGGAAATACAGAGCTCTTATTTCATCCATTTTTATTTCAGTAGCAGTATTTGCCGCCTCGCTCACCCTTTGTGATTGTTGTTGTATCCCCTGCATCTGTACCCAACAAGAGAAACTCATCCAGAAAGCATCAAGGGACCCGCAAGGTCAGTACGCACAGCCTTCTGTGAATCGACCCTTTCCCTTTTGTACTGACTCCGACTATGATTGTGAAGATGGTGATAATGAGGCTAGTGTGTAAACTTGAGGCTAGTTTATAAATCTCCCTTAATTTTCTCTCTGCAAAGCTTAGCTCACGACTAAGTCCGTCTGAGGCTACAAAAACAGCCAGCAACACTCTCTTGTGTTTTCCCTTGCACATTGCGTATGATAGCTTTTCTTAAACCGATGAGGTGTGAATTGTCTTGATGTCCACTTTACAATGTGTAATCTGTTGTATTCTCTTTTTGTATATTTTCTTTTTTGCATCTTTCCTTTTGTATTCTGTGTGCAATCTTGTGTATTTTTCTTTATGTCAGGATGATCATACATGATCAAAACAGGGGAAATGTAAGGGAAAAATACAGCCTCGACTCTTATGTATGAAATTAACTTTGTTACTCTCACTTGAACCTTGTCACCCTCACTTGAACTTTGTTATTCTCACTTGAACAGGAAGCTTCCATAAGTTTTACACCTTGTCTGCGTCTACAGTCAAACCACAGGAGCGACCATTTGAGACCGGTTGCCTGGGTGACAGTTGCTTCACACCTGGGAGCCTGGAAGGGGGTGGAAAGTCCCACTTCTTTGTACTTCGGGGGCACGCTCCCTTATAAATATCATGTAACCCAGGGCATGAGTAGAGATCTCTCTGCACATGCTGGTTGTATGTGTATTGTTCTGAATAAACTCAACTCCTGAGAAATATTGACTTCTGCCTGATCGATAATAAGAAACATTGACTTCTGCCCGATCAATAAAATTTCCATGACAGCTTCAAAATGTACAATACTGGATTATAGCATGGAGATGGACTGAGTTCCATCACTTTGTATGTGGCTAAACAGGAAATGCTACTTTAGAGAAAATAGTAATTACATTTACAGAACCAGCTTCTTAATGTCTGACTCCCTAACATCGACACATTAAATTAATCCGGCTCTTAACCAATCGGCACCGTCTTACTAGTGTCTTCCTAGCTACAGATGAGTTCTATATACAATGAGTAATGTCTGTTTTGAGGCTTCTTCTTGTTTTTCCAATGTATGGTTCAGGGAATCCTTCTGGGATTCTATAAGTAGGGAGAGTATTTTGGTAGTGAATATGGATAATAGACTCAATTCGCATTACGACTGCGCATGTATGGGAAACGTGACCCAACAGCTGATCCAAGGGTCACTGCTGCCAAACTATATTGCAGCCACTTGCTGTTGTATAGAAACACATGTGAACAACTGCCATTTAAAGTCTGCCTTAAGCCTTAAATTATTGACCTGCCAGGTGCGCATTGTACCGTAGTGAACTGTGGGAACGTCATGTATCATCTCGAGCGTTGGATAAAGCTAGTTTGCAGTATACATGCCTGCAAATTTTGGACTAACGCGTGTACATGTCTGCCGCCGTTCACGCTATTTACCTTCCCCACCGAGCTGAAGGATCCGGAGGGACGCAAATGTTGGATTAAAGTAATAAGTTTATAATTAAAGTGTTCTTTATTCGAATTCATAGACTCTATAGACTATATTACCTTTTATTTACCTGTTAATGTACCATAACAGCCGGTGATGCCAAATTATATATGTAAATTATCATTACACATCATAGAGTTAGATCTTGAAAATTACTGTTATATTGATGTGTAAAATAGACTAACAAGAGCTGTCAGATCACTTGGTGACAGCTGTTAAACTTGTATTTACCTTCTTTGTAGTCATTACGAAGTCACGCTAGTAGGGGTGCCTGGTCCTTCATTATCAAAAAATCCGCTGTCAGTGTACATACACTTCGATAAGGCGCCATTTTATGTCTCCCAGCCGTCTTGAAGTCCCAAGGGGTCAGAAATAGTCACGATTTCCTCATCCACTTCAAATGTCAACAAGCTGGCATAGTCACGTAGGACTTGTTTAGATTCCTCAGCCTTTGACAAAACTATCGGCAGTTTTTGTAATGTCACCGCAAATGCAAGTGCAACAAGTTCATCTTTACGCTTGCGGGAATAACCTTGAAGACCCCTACGTATACAATACGCCTGAAGGTCGGGAACTTTCCATAAATTAAACGCATCGATAGTGCAGTTCTCATCCACAGCAAGGTTTACTTCCGCCACGTTTGATAGTCGAGATCCCATGATGCCGTGCGCGAGCTGAGATGCGAATTATGTCTATTAGGTGACATGAGTCTGCATGTTTTCACCACTAAAAGAGCAGTTTTGGGGTTTTGTTTCCCTGTGTCCACCCCCATCCATCTCCCCAGAATGACTTACGTGGCCTTGACTCCTCCCTTGCTTCCAATTATCTCCATACCTGTTCCTCATCTACATTTCTATTTATACCACAGGAAACTGCTTCCCCACGGCTGGTTCACTATGAAGTCACTACTTGCAATCCTGTCTGTACCAGCTCCACGATCACGCCGCTTGTTTGTCTGCTAGCCAGCCCTGCCTCAGCAAGTTCTAGCAGAACTTTGATTTTTCTGATGCCTGGAGCTCACATAAGTCTCATTTTCCTAACCTCTACTCAGTCTTCTGCAATCCTATGTTTGAGTTCTAACTAGTCTGCCCTATACTGTGACATTAGGAAATACCCTGAGCAATTACAACAGCTGTTTGAAAATCAGAAAAAATAAGTAGATATTTATGTTGTTTTACAAATACTTGGACATGCAATGCTTTCTTAAATAAGTAGTTTTGCAAACGTTGACTAATTTATCGTAGACTACTTTATTTGAATTTGGACATTTCGAAGCTTATGCTTTAAAGCTTGTTTATTATTATTATTATTATTATTATTATTATTATTATCCCCGATATTACATTTTTCAATTTACTTGGGACTTTACCTAAAACACTACCTTATGCTGAAGCAGGTCACTTTTTCTTTTCTTTTCTTTCTTTCTTTCTTTCTTTCTTTCTTTCTTTCTTTCTTTTTTTAATATAATATCTGACTTGTATGCATATTGGTATAAAGCAAGTATGGTTTCTGCATCATAAAATAAATATGCACAAAAGGTCAACACCTCATGTGACACTATTCCAGTGCTGCTTTGCATTACTATGGCCATCTCCACTATTTTGTTTCTCTATTATTCCTCTGTCATTTGCATACATGTTTAAATTTAGTCTGCAGAAATATAATGGGAATTCATTAAATAGTCTTGAAATTGTTCTAAATTAACTGTGTTAGTTTTCTGGCCTCAGAGCATGTTAGTTTAACTTCAATCTCTGTGCTGACTTCACCTCTCATGCATAGATATATATGTGGATGAGCACACACATCTGCATTAAGGTGCCAGGATGATTGTCACTAGACTACAACCATCATCATAAACATCAGTAAGAGTTCACATTATGCTGCCAATTATGCATTTGTTCAGCAGTCAGTTTTGATTAAAAAAAAAAAAAAAAACACTTTGGATTAGTTTAAGTTCATTGCCTGTTCATTTTCTGTACGTTAAAAAGACATAGTAGTAATAATTAAGATAATAAACTGGCATTTGGTGTCATATTTAACTATCTGTAATCAAAATAAACAAGGATCCATCTTTCTGCCCTATAAAGTGTGCAAATTTATTTCTGTTTATTTTAATTATTAAATCATTTGAAACTGTGACATGGTCTAATAGAGCAATGGGGCTTGGCATATACAGTCGGCCCCCTACTTACGAAGACCCCTGGGCACGAAATCCCTGTGTTACAAAGATCATTTTCCTAAGTTTCCATCTCCGGGATATGAAAACATCTTATGAAAAGAAATTCAAGATTCAAACGTGCCAATCAAAATTTCACACGACGCATGAGTTGCTCTCTCATTGGCTGTCTCTCAACGTCCCGCCCCGCTGGCCACCCAGATAGAGACAGAAGGAAGCTTCACTCTTTAGTTTTAAGTTTAGTTTTTTAAGTTGTTTAATTCAGTAAATGTTTAATAAATGTGGGCGCATTTGAGCTCATCTGGAATTCCGATCCCTCAAGGAATCAAGTTGAAGTTGAGTTTGTCAAGCAGGGAGTGTGCTTTGAGTTCCACATCTTGTGGGGGTGGCCCGCAGAGAGAGAGAGAGAGAGAGAGAGAGAGAGAGAGCTGTGTGTGTGTGTGTGTGTGTGTGTGTGTGTGTGTGTGTGTGTGTGTGTGTGTGTGTGTGTGTGTTAATAAAAATGTTTAATAATGATTTAATTAATAAATATGTGAATAAAATGGTTTAATATGTTAATAAAATGTTTAAATGGTTGAATTATTTTCTTTTACTTTAAACACATATTACATACAAAATTGGTGTACTTTTATCATTTTTAAAGGGTTTATGTGGTTTATCCAGTCCAAAGACTGTAAGACTGGAGTCTTGGAACAAATTAGGCATTTAACATGTAAAATGTGACCCCTACTGACGAAATCCCCGCGTTACGAAAAAGGCTCTGGAACTGATTCATTTCGTAGGTAAGGGGCCGACTGTATCGTGAAAGCTATCCATCGTAATTACCATTAATGTTTCAGAAACGTATCTTCTTATAAGTCAAATTTTCCTGACTCTATTGCTGCAGTACTTATGAAAGGACCTCTAACCAGCATGCACTGTGCAACAGCATTTCAACACCAGTAGCTTCCATACTATACAGCTGGATCTCACTCTACACTCTTCTTAAGAGATTAAGGGGATATTGCACCCACTCTGTGGAGCATGACCTCTGAGCCTTTGACCAATTTGCTACCTTTATGTGTCAGGAGTAAACTAAACAAAAGTCTCTTAGCTTGCTGTGGTCTAGATTCCCCTGGGTGCCACCAAAGCATTGACCTGACAAACAGAACACTTGCCTATACCTACTCCTACATAGGCTCTTGACACCTTTCATTGCCTTATTTTGTCATGCGCCTATCTCCCTCCTGAGTGTTTGAATACCATAACACCTTAGCAGCCAGTAGAAGTGCAACACCAAACATTCAGCCACAACCTAAAAAAAAAAAAAAAAAAAAAAAAAAAAAAAAAAAAAAACATACCTCTGTACCTTCCTGAACATTAAAGGACGAATGATCAAAATATTGAATTATATCAGCTGAAGTAAGAAATATCCAGTGATCATTATTCGACCATATGATTGAGTTGCTTAAACAAATATTTTGATTTTCTTTTGTTTTTGTTTCAGTCTGTAGGAGAAAACCAAAAAACACATTTATTTATTATTACTATTGTTATTGTTTTAGTATAGTTTTACCTTGCAGCATTATTGTGTTTGTTAAAATTAAAATTCCCACTTCATTAGCAGAGTTGATTTTCAAATTCTGGTTCTGCCAAGGTTAATAGCCTTTCTCAGAGCTCCAATGGGTTTCCCTCGGGCCTTAATAAAGTATCTAGCTACCAATATAGATGGTGTATAGCAGCTATTTATACTATTCGGAGGGCAATATAAAACTTTTTTTCCCCCCAGTTTGTTTACTGAGCATTCATACCAGCATGATTATCTAAAAATCTGTTCTCACATGTAGTTCATAATGAGCTCTTTGGTCTTCTTGGCATTCAGAGACAGTTTTCTCCTCACTGAGCAGTCAGATATGCTTCCTCCTCCCTATTGTCTTCCTTGTATTTGCTGATCAAACTCACCATTGTTCAAATGAGGAGGAGTAAGCACACCAGGCTTTGTTGATTTAAATGCACCCATTTTGAATGAACCATAATAAACTGGGCAGAGGTGGCTGATACAGCTCTCATGCTAACTTAAAACATGGCTTTTCCCACCCCACCTACCTCCAGCAGCAAGATCTATGAGGTTGTAGACCTGTACACATCGGCTCCAAAACTCTAATAGATTATTTTCCGTCTTTCTGAAACATACTTTTAGGTGAGTTGATGACAGCATCCTGTTGTGTACTTGAGCTGATGGGAGGCTCTTAACCGTGTATGTGTCAAAGAAAAAAACAAAGACTTATCTCACACAATGAAAAAAAGCTTCAGTGCCTCCTCAAAAAGTTCTCCAACAACAGCCTCAGCGTTAGCCTAAAGAGAACAAAATTTATGTGTCAATCCTCCAAAGCTACAAAAGTTCTAAGCAAGCATTCTTGTTGCCCCCATGCTAGTGCCCACATGTTGGGTTTCTCTCCAGTCAATAAAAATGTTCTCGCCTGTTGATGAAAGTTGACACTCTCTCCAGGGGGAGGGGGTTGGTTCGGTCTCGACTGTCGTTTGTGCTTATGCACCAAATGACATCTCAGAGTATCCTCCCTCTTGGCATCCTATGGGGTTGTGAAATAAATCTTCAGCCCTAGAGAGTCCCACATCATCCTGGGAGACTTCAACACTCATGCGAGCAAAGGCAGTATGGTCTGGAAGCATGTGATTGATAGGTATGGGCTTTTATGTCTGAATCCAAATGGTGTTTCATTATTGAACTATGCTTGTCTATGCTTGTCATGTGTTGTCCATCATGAGCACAATATTCAAACATATGGGTGTCCATAAGTATACTTGGCGTGAGGAAACCCTAGCATGCGGTGTGATGTTCAACTTTGTTGTTGTTTCATTGGACTTGTGACCACATATTCTGAACACTCAGGTAAGGAGAGGTGCTGAGCTTTCAGTTGATCACCACCTGGCAATCTGGCTCCGGTGGCTTCCAGACCTGGGAGAACTAAATGTGTAGTTTAGCTGATGTAGAAATGAATTGGGATATTTGGACCACCATATGATGCCTTAGAAGAAGGAAGCTTAACTCAATGAGCACTAAATGCTGTGGAAGTAGAGAGCTGCAAGAAATACTTCAAGGACTTCTCCAATGTCATCAACATGCCCACCAAGGAGAAGAGAGACCCTGGGGGATCAAAAAGAGATCTGCCCATCACTGGGGCAGTGGTTACCAGGGTAGTCGAAAAGCTACTTTGTGGCCAGACTCCTGGTGTATAGAACAATGAATACCTCACTACTCTGGATCTTGTTGGACTTTATTGGTTGATATGTCTCTGCAGTATCACATGGTCATTGGAGGCAATACCTCTGCATTATCAAACCAGGTTGGTAGCTTTTCTTTTTAAAAAGAGGGACCAAAAGGTGTGTTCATGGAATCACATTCCTCTGCATATCTGGGAAATTCTATTCAGGAGCACTGAAGAGGAGGATCTAACTGATGATTGAACCTGGAGGAGCAGTGTTGTTTTCATCTAGTCCGTTGCACTCCTGACTAGTTATACACACTACATTAACCTCAAGGGGGCATTGTAGTTTGCTCAATATGTCTACATTTATTTTGTGGACTTAAAGAATCCTTTTGACCATGTCCTTCACACTTTCTTGTGGAGTGTACTCCTCTAATATGGTGTACAAGACCTGTTGCTCTGGACTATTTAGTCTCCATAGTATCAGACCAAGAGTTTGGTCCACGTTGGTAACAACAGGTCAAATTTGTTTCCAGTGAGGGTTGAACTCTAGCAAGGCTGTTCTTTACCATCAATTATTTTCATAATTTTTATGGACTGAATCTCTCAGACCACAAAGGCCTGAACTCGGGTGTTTTTTTTTTTTTCGAGTTTACAATTTCTCCTCATGCTTGGATGGGTTTTCTATAGGTACTCATGACATAGTTTTTATGTATTTATTTTAGATGCCTAGTATACTTAATAGTACCAAATAGGCTCAACTGTCAAGACACTTGCAAGGTCAATTTTATATTGAGGTAGGGTCTGAATGCACTTCTAAGCATTTTATTTAGTTGCTTCCATGAAATGATTAAAAAAATGAATTTTATATGGCATAATAATCATGCACTGTATCCAGTCTATGAACCAAAATGCGTGGTGCATGTCAATATACATTTTTCAGTTCAATGTAAAATGTTTAGGGTAAATGTATGCCCATATGTTAGAATGTGCCATCTGGAGCATGATTAAGCCAGTTCCAGTACCTAGTACCTGTAGAGAATAGCATCATGATGTGTTACATTGATTCTTCAGAGCCAAAATAAGAACAACAAATGATTTCATGTCACTTTTAACAAGAAAGTAACAACTGATTTTTATTTATATTGGTGGTACCCTCATGGGGACAACACCAACAAACATTCAAGCACAAATATTTACACTTATAGGAAATTTGGAACAGCCATTTAGCCTGTGCATGTCTTTCAACTGTGGAAGGTAATTTGAGTACCCAGAGGAAACCCATGCAAGCTATGGGAGAACATGCAAACTCCACACAGAATTACCCAGACTAGGTGAGGCCCAGGAAAAGAGGTGCAAGGAAAATACATTTTTTCTCTCTCTTTAGACTGGATATTGCCTTGCAATGTTGTTGTCGTCGTTATCATCTTCCACCACTTAATCTGGGATTGGGTCATGGGGCAGCAGCCTAAGCAATGAGATCCAAATTTTCATCCCCCAACCACTTCCTCCAGCTCTTCTGGAGGAACACCGAGAAATTCCCACACCAGCCAAGAGACATAAACCCTCTAGAGTGTTCTGGGTCAACTCTGGGGTCTCTTCTCGGTTGGACATGTCCAAAACATCACACCAGGAAGGCATTTGGGAGGCATTGTAACCAGATTTCTGACCCACCTCAACTGGCTGTTCTCAATACAATGGAGCAGCAGTTCTACTCTAAGCTCCTCCTGGATGACTGAGCTGCTCACCCTCTCACTAATGAGGAGCCCTGCCACCCTGTTAAGGAGGTTCATTTCACCTGCTTGTATCCACAATGTCATTCTACTCAAAGCTCGTGATTATAGGTGAGGGTTGAAATGTAAATCAACTGATAAATTGAGAGCTTTTTTCTTGTGACTCAGCTTCTTCTTCACCATTGTGGTCAGGTATAAGCTCTTCTTTACAGCAGAGGCTGTAGCAATCTGCCTGTCAACCTCCCGCTATATCCTTCCCTCACTTGTGAACAAGAACCCAAGGTACTTCAACTCCTCCACTTGGGGCAGGACTTCATTCCAGGCCTGAAGGGAGCATCCATCCTTTTCTGGCTAAGAACTGTGGACTTGGGCTTGGAGGTTAATTCCCATCCCGGCTGGCTTGCACTCCACTGTGAATCTCTCCAATGAAAGCTGAAGGTCCTGGATTGATGAAGCCAAAAGGACAACATTATGCACAAAATATCAGAGATGAGATTCTATGGCCATCAAAACCGGAACCCTTCAATATCCGGCTGTGCCTAGAAATGCTGTCCTTAAAAACTGTACAGAATCAGTGATAAAGGACTGCTTTGGCGGAGTCCAACTCTCACTGGAAATTAACTTGACCTGCTATTACCAATGCAGACCAAGCTCTGGCTCTGCTGATGCAGAGGCCGAATGGTATGTAGCAATGTGACCGGTACACTGTACTCCCAGAGCACATCCCACAAGATACCCCAAAAGATATTGTTGAAAGTCTTCTGTAAATCCATGAAACACATGTGGACAGATTGGGCAAATTCCCATGCCCTCTCAGTAGAGTATATAGAGTTGGTCGAGAGTGCTGCAGCCAGGATGAAAATTACATTGTTATGTCTAAATTCAAGGTTAAACCATCAGTCAGATCCCTCTCCAGCATCCCTGCATAGACTTTCCTGGGAAGGCTAAGGAGTGTGATTCTATGATCATTGGAACACACCCTCCGATCGCCCTTTTACAAAATGGGTACAACCACCCTGGTTTGCCAATCCAGAGGTATGGCCCCCAATGACCACAGGATATTGCAGAGACAAGTCAACAAAACATCCAAAGTTTTAAGATATTCATGATAGACCTCATACACCCTCAGAGCACGACCACCAAGGAGCTTTGTGACTACCTTGTCGACCTCAGCCCCAGTGATGGTTGAACCCCTAGGGTCTTCAGCCTCCACCGAGTGTATTTTAGAGAGATTGAGGAGGTCCTCAAAGTATTCCTTCCAACTCCTGACAACATCCCCAGTCGAAGTAGGCATCTGCCCACTTCCATTGTAAACATGTTTGTGGAGAACTGCTTCCCCCTCCCGAGTCATGGAATTGTGGTCCTAATGACGGTTCAGTTGCTTTCTAGGCCCTCTCCAAACTCCTCCCATGCCCTAGATGTTGCATCAATGATAGCTTGGGCTGCAGCATATTTGGCCTACCAGTACCCATCTGCTGCCTCAGGAGTTCTAAAGCCAATAAGACCTGATAGGCATCCTTTTTCAGCTGGGTGGCCTCCGTCACTTAAGGTGTCCACCATTGGGATATAGGTTACCACCACAATAAGCACTTTTGATTTTCCAGTCACAGCTACGGGCTGCCTCCTCAACAATGGAGGCACAAAGCATGGCCCATTCGGATTACATGTCCTCTGCCTTTTTTATGATGTGGTTGTAGCACTGCTAGAGGTGGGAGAATTTGTCAAACAATCCCAGGAAACTCTAACTACATGATTGGGCTTGTCAGCTCTGGAGGGTGGCCTCCCCTGCCATCGGAGCCAGCTCACCACCAGGTTGTTGATCAGTTGACAGCTCAGCTCCTTTCTTCACCCGAGTGTCCAGAACATGTGTGAGCAGGTCCAGTAACAAGACTATAACTTCGGGTGTCCTGGTGCCAAGTGCACTTATAGACACCCTTATGTTCAAACATGGGGCTCATGGTGGACAAACCATGACGAGCACAGAAGTACAACGAAACACAATTAGGCCAGGGGGCAGTGGTGGTCTAGTGGTATAGGGCACTGGATCGCTGATCCAAAGGTTGGGGGTTCGAGTCCCACTCTCCACAAGGTTGTCACTGTCCTCCCCAGTGCAGCTAATTGGGTTATCAAAGGCTGGCCATGTCTCTCACTGTCTATGGTGTGAGGCATGTAAAATAACCATTGCTGACTTTCGACAAGAGTAGGCTGCAAAGCCATCCGCCCTGCGATGGCCTGGCGAGCTGTCCAGGGTGTACTCTGCCCTCACCCGAAGTTGGCTGGGATGGGCGCCAGCCTCCCCGCGACCCTAATTAGGATTAAGCAGTTACAGAAAATGAACAGGAGAGGCCAGACTTACTGATCAAACCCTTCTAGGTCACATTATTGTTGGCCACAGGGGTGTTGAAGTTCTTCAGGTCAATGAGTGAGTTCCCAGAAGGAGTGTTCTCCAACCCCCCCAAAGATTCCATGAAGGCTGGGTACTGTTAACTATCATTTGTTGCATGTGCACAAACAGTCAGGACCTATCCCCCCCACCAGAAGATGAAGGGAAGCTACCCTTTCTTCAAACAGGTGGCGATTCAAGCAAGGGACCTTGCAATGCGTAATACCTATTGACTGTAAAATGAAATCCACATAGCCTGCTAGGATGTCACCAATTGGGTTGTGTTTTCTTGCTGAACTTCCCTGAGGAAGCCTGGAAGTTTAAAATTCATCACTGCCATCTTTGATTTTGGATATAAGTGACTTATTTTAATACAAGTAACATGCTGGGAAGTCTGCCAAAATCCAACCCTTTGTCCTAGTTGCGGGAGGTGGAAACAGGCAAAGTAGGGGATTGCCAAGCGGGGTGGTACATCGTGAGTAGTTTTCTGCCTGGGTCATTATGGTTGCCATAAAGGCCCGTTTGGAATAACCCTGAAACTTGCTGGCTAAAGGGGCTCTGGTGAAGCTGGGTAGGCTAATCATCCGCTCAGTGGTTCTTCCACGATTACAGAAACATCGACTAATAGAAGACGTCGGATTGATATTGAGATGGAGGAGCCTCCATTTAGAAGGGCAAGTATGACACAGAGTGGACAAAGCTGAATGGAATCTGCACTGCCGATGCTTCTAACATCAATGACAATCACAAGGATAGAGATGTGGAATGTGAGGACTACGTATGAAAGAGGAAAGGCTACCATAATTGCAAGAGAAATGAAGACCTATAACCTGCAAGGTCTCGGTTTGTGTGAAACATGTTGGATCAAGGCAGGTCAGTCTAAGCTTATATCAGGCAAGGTAGTTCTGTATTCAGGTCATATGGAAGAGAATGCATATCACACAGAGGGGGGTGGGACTCATGTTCTCCACGGAAGTGCAGAATGGTCTGATAAACTGGGAACCCATCAGCTCCAGGATCATTACAGCTCAGTTCAAGACAAGCCATCGCAGGATAAATATCAATGTAGTGCAGTGTTATGTGCTGACAAATGAGGCCACAGATGAGGTTAAGGAAGATTTCTATGACATTCTGCAGGCTGTATTCAACCAAAGTAAAGAAAGGGAAATTATACTTCTCATGGGTGATTTCAACGGTGAAGTTAGATCTAACAATAATGGATATGAAGAGATAATGGGAAAGCATGGACTTTATCATAGGAATGAAAATTGTGAGCATTTTGTTGACTTCTCTGCAGCTGATAGGGTCGTCATTGGGGGTCCATTTTTCCACATAAAGGAGTATATAAGGGTATGTGGTTTCTCCAAATCATGTCAGTGAGTAACAGATTGACCACATTGGTATTGGAACAAGGTTTAGGAGATCTCTTCTGGATGTCATGGTAAAATGTGGGGAGGATACTGCTTCTGACCATCCCTAGTTGTCGCTAAACTGAAGCTCAAGCTTAAATGATGGGAGACTATTTCTAACACGAGGACTAAATACAACATCAATCTCCTGATGGAAAAGGCATATGTGGATGCCTTCCACATCTACGTCAGGCTTTAGAAGAAGCTCAAGAGGACAACAGTAGTAGCATGATAGATATGTGCTGGGAGAACAAGAAGAAAGTATGGAAGGAAGCTTGTGAGAAAGTTGTTGGGAAGAAGAAATGTCAGAACAGGCCTTGGATTACAACAGCCACAGTTAAGAAAATAGATGAGAGGAAGACAAATGGCATGCTTAATAAGAGCTGAAGACGGGCAGCAAAATCAGTAGCTCAGAAGCAGTAGGCAGAATGCCATAAGGAGGTTAGAAGATGCAATAGACAAAATAACAGGAGTTACACTGAAGAATTGGCTAAGCAAGCACAAGAGGCATCTACACAAAGGAATATGAAGCAGCTGTATGACAGCACCAGAAAATTAGCAAGCAAATATAGACAGAGTAGTGGGCTGGTGTGGGATGAAAACAGAAACCTGCGACACAAGAAGGACAACCAGCTAAAAAGATGTGCTGAGCATATTAGAGCAGTGTTCCCCAACCTTTATGAGCCAAGGCACACCTTTTACATTATAAAAATCACGAGGCACATCACGGAACAAAAATGATACTGCCCTCTAGCAGAACAGCACTGTTACTACACAATAAGTGAAATTGGTTAATGTTCCGTGGCACACCTGATGATTTCTCACGGCACACTAATGTGCCACGGAACAGGGGTTGGGAAACACTGTATTAGAGGGCTGTTAAAAAGACATGCGCCTGGAGAGATGGCAGATGTACCACCAGCAGAAAGTACACTTCAGGTAAACTGTGAAGTGCCAACAAGGGAGGAAGTACGCAAGGCCATCGTGCTGCTAAAGAATGGAAAAGCAGCTGGTCCAGATGAAATTCCAGGAGAGGCCTTGAAAGTAGCAACATATACATCATCGGAGATCTAGGATGGATAATTGAGAACATCTGGGTGAAGGAGGAGGTAATAGTGGAAGAAAGGTTTTCTAGAAAGGTAGAGTGGAAGAAAGGTTTTCTAGTCAAGCTACCAAAGTAAGGAGACCAAAGTGTTTGCAATAATCACAGAGGGATTATGGTTCTGTCAGTACCTGGTAAAGTTCTTAGTCGGATTATGTTAGAAAGGTTGAAGATGGCAGTGGACAAGGAGCTAAGGGACCATCAAGCAGGCTTTAGAAATGAGGGATCTTGTATTGACCAAATTGAAATACTGAAGATTATAGTAGTGCAATTGCTGTATTGAAACTTATCCTTGTATGTAACGTTCATTGACTTTCAGAAGGCAGTTGGTAGTGTGGATAGAGAAACACTCTAGAAGCTGATGCAGTATGATGGAATCCAGTAGGCCCTTGACTATCTGCGGTTTTGCACTCATGCATGCGCATATTCGCAGACTGCCGAGTAACTGTCACGTGATTCAAATTCAGCCAATGGCTGTCCTCCATCCTGCTGATTGGTTGAGATGATGTATACTCCCCTTTTTCCTCATTCGTGCACAAGTTGTCAATGAGCCTTTTTTAGTGTGTTTTAATTACGAGTTAAGCTCTATGATGCCACTCAAATATTGGATGTCTCTTCTGAAGAAATAAGACTTTCTCATGATGAAACAACAGTTTCCTCTGAAATGCCTGAAGAGGAATAATTATCTGAAACGTTGTAAAGGAGTGCAGTATTCAAGTCTTTTTCAATTATTATTCCAGTACATTACCTAAGTTAATGTTTAGAATGTTTGTGTGTGAGATTTTATGCTCTATAGCATGTTTAACAAACAATACTAAAAGGGTTAACTTGAATAATTATGCTTCATGTCCTTTAACACTGAACGTGACCTCTGCAAGATCGCACTCCCTAGAGGGTGATGTCGCAGAGTTCACGGAGTCAAGTTTTTTTGTTGTTTTAATTTGTGTTGTTTGTTGTTTTATATGTTGCTGTTTGTTTGTTTTTTGCACTATGCTTGTCTATGACCAGGCGACTGTACTACAGCTATGAGAGCGTGGTCCTTTTGGAGTTTTAGAACTGAGCTTGCGAAACTCCTATTCTGAGCTCAATGCTATCCACACCCCGGATAACAATAAGCCCAGGTGGAGATGCGGTAGGCGGGGAGGGGCCGAATGATGACTCCTGCTCTTGGTTGGCAGTGGAAGGTTAGCACTCACAGTCATACTGCTTGAAAATGTTCAGTCTCTGCAAAACAAGATGGACGAGCTTCATGCTCGGATTGCAGCACAGAAAGATCTACAGGACTGCTACATGCTGTGTTTCTGTGAAACATGGCTCGAGAAGAGTACACCCGACAAGGCAACAAGGCTACACAGCCTTCAGGGAGGACCGGAGCGCAGCGGATAGCAACAAGGTCGGAAGCGGAAGAATGGCAGATTTCGTGAAATAAACCTTGTGTACTGACTGTAGATTATCTCCAAACCCTGCTCTGCGAATGTGGAACATCTAACCATCTAACTTTGAAGTCGCGGCCAATTTTGATTATTCAGAGAATTGTATATATATTGAATTAAAGCAGTGGATTGGGCTACAGGTGCCGCATTCCCCAGGTCAAGCCACTTTTGAACCAGAAACAGCGGCAGAAGCGCCTGACCTGGGCTATAGAGAAGCAGCACTGGACCGTTGCTCAGTGGTCCAAAATACTTTTTTCGGAAGAAAGCAAATTTTGCATGTCATTCGGAAATCAAGGTGCCAGAGTCTGGAGGAAGACTGGGGACAAGGAAATGCCAAAATGCCTGAAGTCCAGTGTCAAGTACCTACAGTCAGTGATGGTCTGGGGTGCCATGTCAGCTGCTGGTGTTGGTCCACTGTGTTTTATCAAGGGCAGCATCAATGCAGCTAGCTATCAGGAGATTTTGGAGCACTTCATGCTTCCATCTGCTGAAAAGCTTTATGGAGATGAAGATTTCATTTTTCAGCATGAGCTGGCACCTGCTCACAGTGCTAAAACCACTGGTAAATGGTTTACTGACCATGGTATTACTGTGCTCAATTGGCCTGCCAACTCTCCTGACCTGAAACCCATAGAGAATCTGTGGGATATTGTGAAGAGAAAGTTGAGAGACACCAGACCCAACACTGTGGATGAGCTTAAGGCCGCTATCGAAGCATTCCTGGGCCTCCATAACACCTCAGCAGTGACACAGGATGATTGCCTCCTTGCCACACCTCATTGAAGCAGTCAGTTCTGCAAAAGGATTTCTGACCAAGTATTGAGTGCATAACTGAACACAATTTTTTGAAGGTTGCCTTTTTTTGTATTAAAAACACGTTTTTATTATTGGTCTAATGACATATGCTAATTTTTTGAGTTGGGATTTTTGTTTTTTCTTTACTTCTCTGCCAAAATGATCAATATTAAAATAATAAAAGGCTTGAACTACTTCAGTTGTGTGTAATGAATCTAAAATATATGAAAGTTTAATGTTTATCAGTACATTACAGAAAATAATTAACTTTATCACAATATGCTATTTTTTTGAGAAGGACTAGTATATATATATATATATATATATATATATATATATATATATATATATATATATATATATATATAGAGAGAGAGAGAGAGAGAGAGAGAGAGAGAGAGAGAGGATTTTCTGAGTAGATCCTTCCGTAGGAGAGTGCTCAATACTTTTTGGTAGAGCAAATAAACAAAAGTAAAAGGACAGGACAAAGACTTTCTATTGAAACTCCATTTATCACTACAGATCTGTTTCGAGGGGTGGTGAAACCATCCTCTCTCTTCAGGTGATTATAGAAGAATCTTCTATAATCACCTGAAGAGAGAGGATGGTTTCACCACCCCTTGAAACAGATCTGTAGTGATAAATGGAGTTTCAATAGAAAGTCTTTGTCCTGTCCTTTTGTATATATATATATATATATATATATATATATGATTTTCTGAGTAGATCCTTCCGTAGGAGAGTGCTCAATACTTTTTGGTAGAGCAAATAACAAAAGGACAGGACAAAGGCTTTCTATTGAAACTCCATTTATCACTACAGATCTGTTTCGAGGGGTGGTGAAACCATCCCCTCTCTTCAGGTGATTACAGAAGAATGATTACAAAGTGCACTTTGTAATCATTCTTCTGTAATCACCTGAAGAGAGGGGATGGTTTCACCACCCCTCGAAACAGATCTGTAGTGATAAATGGAGTTTCAATAGAAAGCCTTTGTCCTGTCCTTTTGTTTATATATATATATATATATATATATATTATTTCCTCACCCTCCGCGGGTGGTCTCTGTCTTTTTTCTCCCTTCAAGCTCGGGTCCTCTACCAGAGGCCAGAGAGCTTCAGGGTTCTGTGCAGGATCTTTGCTGTGCCTTTGTGGATTGAGCTGTCGGATGTTTTTCCTGGGATCTGTTGTAGCCACTCTTCCAGTTTGGGGGTTACTGCCCCGAGTGCTCCGATAACCAAGGGTAGCACCGATGCCTCCACTTTCCAGACTCACTCCAGCTCCTCTTTGAGCCCCTGATATTTCTCCACTTTCTCATGTTCCTTCTTACGAGTATTGCAATCACTTGGTATTGCTATGTCAACCACCATGGCTTTCCTCTGCATCTTTTTCAATCACCACAATGTTTGGTTGGTTGGCCATCACCATTCTGTCAATCTGAATCTGGAAGTCCCACAGGATCTTCGCTCGGTCATTCTCCATCACCTTTGGGGGGTGTTTCCCACTTTGATCTTGGGGTCTCCAGCCCATACTCCACACATATGTTCCTGTACACGATACCAGCCACCTGGTTGTGACGTTCCATGTATGCTTTTCCTGCCAGTGTCTTACATCCTGCACTTATGTGGTGGACTGCCTCAGGGGCCTCTTTGCACAACCTACACCTTGGGTCTTGTGTGGTGTGGTAGATCTGAGCCTCTATCGCTCTCGTATTCAAGGCTTGTTTCTGTGCTGCCATTATCAGTGCTTCTGTTCTGTTTTTCAATCCAGCTCTTTCTAACATTGGTAGGACGTCTTTAGATCAGCCACTTCAGTTATGTTCCGGTGGTACATCCCATGTAGGGGCTTATCCTGCCATGATGGTTCCTCCTGCACCTCATCCTCTGCCCCACATTGTCTGAGACATTCACTTATCAAGTCGTCGGTTGGGGTTTTATCCTTGATATACTTATGGATCTTAGATGTTTCATCCTGGATAGTGGCTTTCATGCTCACTAGTCCTTGGCCTCCATCCTTGCGGCTTGTATATTTTGTCAGGGTGCTGGATTTGGGATGGAACCCTCCATGCATGGTTAGTAGCGTTCGTGTCTTAACATCTGTGGTCTGTATATCGTCCTTTGGCCAACTTATTATTCCGGCAGGGTATCTGATCACTGATAGGGCGTAGCTGTTTATTGCCCAGGACTTGTTCTTACCATTGAGCTGGCTTCTTAGGACTTGCCTTACTCGCTGTAGGTACTTGGTCATGGCTGCTTTCCTTGTTACTTCATCGAGGTTACCATTTGGCTAGGGGATTCCGAGATACTTGTAACTATCCTCAATGTCTGCTATTGTTCCTTCTGGGAGTGAGACCCCTTCTGTGCGGACTACCTTTCCTCTTTTTGTCACCATCCGACCGCACTTCTCTAGTCCGAGTGACATCCCTATGTCTGCGCTATAGATCCTGGTGGTGTGGATCAGTGACTCTATGTCGCGCTCATTCTTAGCGTACAGCTTGATATCATCCATGTATAGTAGGTGACTAATTGTGGCCCCATTCCTGAGTTGGTATCCATAGCCAGTCTTGTTGATCTTGTCTTGCATCAATGCTGGAGTGTCCTCTCCAATGTCCTCTCCAGTGCGCTATGAGCCTGGGCAGGAACTGTGGAGAACTTGGGCTACCCAGATGTCAAGTCCCCCCTCTCGGCCTTGCTGATAGCATCCAAAGGAAAGGAAGATCCAGTACAATTTGGTACCAGCGCAGCTGCAGGAATTGCCAGAAGGGAGGGAAATCCTCAGCCCAACTGTCTTCGGGGCTCCACTCCAGATTTCTGTAGGGTTTAGTCCTTAGCCTTCTCCCAACCAAGGGAATCCACAAGGCAGTGGGACTATTTAACCCATGGTTGGGGGTTTGGGTCATGGGCATCAGGGTGTGTCCACACGACGGTGGACCTGCATGCTGCATGTCTGGGGACCAAACCTCCTCCGAGTCCCCTGTAGTTCAGCCTGAGTCCACAAGGTACTTAGTTACCATGTGTCGCCGCGAGGAGGCACAATATGAGGCTTGATGGTGGAGAAGCTATGTACTTACAGGGAGAGACTTACTCACTCAGCTCCCCTTTTCACAAGCAAGCTGCTAGCCACCGGTGTTAGTTGAAAGCGAGAGGTGACAAGCACTACTACTACGACCACAACTACCACACTTTGCACATCACAATACCCATTTGACACACAAGACTTCGGCTCAACACGGGAAGTAGCAGTTACCGGTTAAAAGCTCATTCCGATTGGCATAGGATACGGGTGCCTGGGGCTACTTCCGACAGTGGGAGATACCATCATGTCACACTGGACAGCTACCGCCCACTCCAAGCTGGGCAGCCCCCAGCCAGTAAGGTGCTGTCCTGCCACAGCTTGCCTGCCTTGCTGGGTGCGTAGGGCTTAGGGACTGACCATCCCGGCAAGAAAGCTGTAAATTCTGCACCAGGCAGACAAAAATGGATAAATACGAAGACTCCAGCTCTTCGAATAGCAAACTGGAACATACGGACTATGTGTCCTGGACTGACAAGTGATCTTCAACAAATTGACGATGCCCGCAAGACTGCAGTCATCGACCATGAACTGACACGTCTGAATATCGACATTGCTTGTCTACAGGAAACATGCCTGGCTGACAGTGGTACTATCAAAGAGGCCAATTACACCTTCTACTGGCAGGGCCTGCCACAAGACGACCCGAGACTGCTTGGTTATGTTTCGCTGTGAATAACTCGCTGACTACAGCGATTGAACCTCCTACCAGTGGATCAGAGAGAATCCTCGCTTTACACCTCTCTAGAACTGCAGGCTTTGTAAATCTCCTCAGCATCTATGCACCAACACTCAGTTCCACCCCAGAGGCCAAGAATCAGTTTTACGAGGCTCTGGATGATGCAATTTCCAGGATCCCCAGCACTGAAGGACTTTACCTACTAGGAGACTTTAATGCTAGAATGGGCGCCGACTGTGACACCTGACCTTCCTGCCTTGGTCACTATGGCATAGGCAGGATGAATGAGAATGGGCAGCAGTTGTTGGAACTGTGCTGCTATCATGGCCTGTGTGTAACAAATACATACTTCAAGTGCAAAGACCACCGCAAAGTATCCTGGAAACACCCCAGACCTTGCCACTGGCACCAGCTAGACCTTATCCTCACCAGGTGCACAGATATGAGCAGTGTTCTCCACACAACAAGTTTCCATAGCACAGACTGCAACACAGACCACACCCTCGTTGGAAGCAGGATAAGGCTGATAACAAAGAGGATCCATCACTCCAAAACTAAAGGCCTCCCACGCATCAACATCTGCGTCTCAAGGGATCCCCAGTGAATCCGTTTCATGACACAGTCAAGGAGAAGTTGGCTTTGCAGACTCCTGGCAAAGACATCAACAGCAAATGGATCTTCCTGAGAAATACTATCTACACAACAGCCCTCACCGCATTTGGGAAAAAGGAGCGTCAGAGTGTAGACTGGTATGAGGCTCACTGGGAGGAGATGCAGCCTGTGACAGAAGCCAAGACGGAAGCCCTCCTAGCATACAAGCAAAACCCCAGCACCAGTACTCGGGATACCCTCAAAGCTGCACGAAAGAAGGACCAACAGACAGCCCGCTGCTGTGCAAATGACTTCTGGCTGAACCTCTGCAGCAAGATCCAGATGGCAGCTGACACTGGCAATGCAATGGCCATGTACAATGGCATCAAGACAGCTACTGGCCCAACCACAATTAAGACTGCACCCCTCAAGACCATGACTGGGGAGGTGATCACAGACCAAGGCAAGCAGCTTGAACGCTGGGAGGAACATTACCTGGAGCTGTACGCAACCAAGAAGGTGGTGACGATGCAGCATAAAATGTCCTGCCAAACTTACCTGTCATGGAGGATCTGGCTTACCTGCCTTCAGTGGACGAACTGGGCAAAGCCATTGATTATCTGGCCTGTGGAAAAGCCCCTGGAAAGGATGGCATCCCCCTTGAAGTCTTGAAGAGTGGCAAGCCAGCACTCCTGCAGCACCTACATGAGCTGCTGTGCTTATGCTGGAAGGAAGGGTTCATCCTCCAGGACATGCCCGATGCAAACATTGTAACCCTCTACAAAAACAAGGGCAACCGCAGTGACTGTAACAGCTACCGTGGCATCTCCCTCCTTAGCATCATAGGGAAAGTCTTTGCTCGTGTTGTCCTTACTCGCCTTCAGATTCTTGCTTCCCGGGTGTACCCAGGATCACAGTGTGGTTTCAGGACAGGCTGATCCACAGTCAATATGATCTTCTCACTTCATCAACTGCAAGAGAAGTGTCGGGAGGAGCAGAAGCCCCTGTACATTGCTTTCATAGACCTGACAAAAGCATTCGACCTGGTCAGCAGAAGCGGACTCTTCAGCCTCCTGCAGAAGATTGGATGTCCTCAAAGGTTACTCCAAATCATGACCTCCTTTCACGAGGACATGCACAGCACAGTCTGCTTCAATGATGGGACTTCTGCAGTCTTCCCAGTGAGCAGTGGTGTGAAGCAAGGCTGCATCCTAGCTTCGACACTCTTTGGGATGCTTCTTCAGTATGCCTTCTCTGACAGTGAGAACGGGATCCATATCCACACCAGATCAGATGGAAAATTGTTTAACATAGTTCGACTGCACACTAAGACGAAGGTGAGGCAGGTCCTAATATGCGAGATGCTGTTCGTGGATGACGCTGCACTGATGTCCCACACTGAGGCTGGACTTCAAGAGCTAGTCAATCGCCTGTCCCATGCCTGTAAAGAATTCAGACTGACCATCAGCCTGAAGAAGACAAACACCCTGGCCCAGGGCACAAACACAGTCCCAAACATCAACATAAATAACACGCAGCTTGAGGTCGTGGACTCCTTTACTTACCTGGGGTCCACTATCACCAACACTATCTCTCTTGACACAGAGATCACATGCAGAATCGGGAAAGCCGCCGCAGTGATGTCCAAACTGAACAAGCATGTATGGAGTAATACCCAGCTAACGGAGAACACCAAGCTACGTGTCTACCAGGCCTGTGTACTCAGCACACTCCTTTATGGCAGTGAGGCCTGGTCCACGTATGCTGGTCAGGAAAAGCGGCTCAACAGCTTCCACCTCCACTGTCTCAGGAGTCTGCTCCATATAAAATGGTACGACAAAGTAACCAACACCGAGGTACTACAGCTTGCTGGAATGCCAAGTCTGCTCGCACTGCTGAGCCAGAGACGACTTAGGTGGTTGGGTCACGTATGGCGAATGGACGAGGGGCACATCCCGAAAGACATGTTTTATGGAGAGCTGAGTGAGGGCTCCCGCCGCACAGGAAGACCACATCTTCGGCACAAGAATGTGTGCAAGCGGGACATGAAATTATCTGGCATCAACATCTACACCTGGGAAGGCAATGCTGAAATACGCCAGCTCTGGAAGACCACTGTCAACGAGGGGGCCAACAAAGCTGAAACTAACAGAATAAACAAGCTAGCTGAGAAAAGAGCAAAGAGGAAAGAAAGGGCAGCCTTCAAAGCCCTTTTGTATGCAAGAATTGTTTAAGAAACTGTCACTCTAGGGTGGGCCTTTACAGTCACTACCACAAATGCCTACCATAGCGCTACACCATCGTCTCTCGAGACGTACGGCTGCCGACGATGATATATATATATATATATATATATATATATATATATATGTATATATAGGGATTCCCCTCCCCCCAACTTCGAGCTTCAATTAATGTGGCTTCAGTGCACGGTGCTTTTATAAATAAATAACTAATTTTTCATCGAATTAAAACAATAATGAAATTAAGGAAGAATAGAAAAAAAAGAAAAAACAAACAAACAAACAAACAAAAATAACAAAACCTAAACCAACACAAAACACCCCCAATCTATCATCAAAACCATCCAGAGATACAAACAGGGCTGTTGGTCGAAAGTGAAAATGAAATCAAATTGAAGAACAAATAAAAATAGAAATATGATAACATCTATATAAATATATATCATCAATATAAGTATGAAATAGATTAAACATTATCCTGAGGTACACTTAACACCAGGCACCGGCAAAGGGGTGTCGCTGACGTAGAGATCTGGGAAGAGAAGCAGAACGAAGAAACAAATTGACTCCAGTATTATAATGAACTGGAGAAGAGAGAAACTCTTTGTAAATCTGATAAGATCCGCTGTGCTTGCGAGGAATCAGGAGTTTAAATATGGTATATAATGATATCGACAATCGAAAATCTACAGATGATTAGAGAGAGAGAGAGAGAGAGAGAGAGAGAGAGAGAGAGAGAGAGAGAGAGAGAGATTGTATACAGTACAAACTCGTAAAGGTTACTTATACAAGTTTAAACATATGTTCCCCTCTAAAAAAATGCCCTGTAACAGAATACAAACAATTAATCTAACCGGCCACCTGGAACCTAAATCGTTTGTAAGCTGGGGAGCTTCTGTACTTACATTGTTGCATTTGTGCACACATCTGTGTATGTACTAGTCCTTCTCAAAAAATTAGCATATTGTATTAAAGTTCATTATTTTCTGTAATGTACTGATAAAAATGAAACTTTTATATATTTTAGATTCATTGCACACCAACTGAAATACTTCAGGTCTTTTATTGTTTTAATACTGATGATTTTGGCATGCAGCTCATGAAAGCCCAAAATTCCTATCTCAAAAAATTAGCATATTTCATCCAACCAATTAAAAAAGTGTTTTTAATACAAAAAAAGTCAACCTTCAAGTAATTATGTTCAGTTATGCACTCAATACTTGTTTGGGAATCCTTTTGCAGCAATGACTGCTTCAATGCGGCGTGGCATGGAGGCAATCAGCCTGTGGCACTACTGAGGTGTTATGGAGGCCCAGGATGCTTTGATAGCTGCCTTAAGCTCATCCACACTGTTGGGTCTGGTGTCTCTCAACTTTCTCTTCACAATATCCCACAGGTTCTCTATGGGGTTCAGGTCAGGAGAGTTGGCAGGCCAATTGAGCACAGTCAAACCATGGTCAGTAAACCATTTACCAGTGGTTTTGGCACTGTGAGCAGGTGCCAGGTCGTGCTGAAAAATGAAATCTTCATCTCCATAAAGCTTTTCAGCAGATGGAAGCATGAAGTACTCCAAAATCTCCTGATAGCGAGCTGCATTGACGCTGCCCTTGATAAAACACAGTGGACCAACACCAGCAGCTCACTTGGCACCCCAGAACATCACTGACTGTGGGTACTTGACACTGGACTTCAGGCATTTTGGCATTTCCTTCTCCCCAGTCTTCCTCCAGACTCTGGCACCTTGATTTCCGAATGACATGCAACATTTGCTTTCATCCGAACAAAGTACTTTGGACTACTGAGCAACAGTCCATTGATGCTTCTCTGGTTCAAAATTGGCTTGACCTGGGGAATGCGGCACTTGTAGCCCATTTCCTGCACATGCCTGTGCACGGTGGCCCTGGCTGTTTCTACTCCAGACTTAGTCCACTACTTCCACAGGTCCCCCCAAGGTCTGGAATTGACCCTTCTCCACAATCTTCATCAGGGTCCGGTTACTTCTTCTGGTTGTGCAGCATTTTCTGCCACACTTTTTTCTTCCCACAGACGTCCCACTGAGGTGCCTTGATACAGCACTCTGGGAACAGCCTATTGGCTCAGAGATTTCTTTCTGTGTATTACCCTCTTGCTTGAGGGTGTCAATGATGGCCTTCTGGACAGCAGTCAGGTCGGCAGTCTTACCCATGATTGCGGTTTTGAGTAATGGACCAGGCTGGGAGTTTTTAAAAGCCTCAGGAATCTTTTGCAGGTGTTTAGAGTTAATTGGTTTATTCAGATGATTAGATTAATACCTTGTTTAGAGTATCTTTTCATGATATGCTAATTTTTTGAGATAGGAATTTTGGGTTTTCATGAGCTGTATGCAAAATCATCAGTATTAAAACCATAAAAGACCTGAAATATTTCAGTTGGTGTGCAATGAATCTAAAATATATGACGGTTAATTTTTATCAGTACATTACAGAAAATAATGTACTTTATCACAATATACAAATTTTTTGAGAAGGACCTATAGTAGAGGTACAGCGGAGGAACCTGGTGTCTCTGAAGGCAAAGGTCGCTGCTGCTGCAACTGGCTCCAGCGGCTCTACACCCACCACCGCTGGAGGAATTCCATCGCATTCACTGCCGGACGGTTCACAAGACAGCGTGAACACAACACCGCTCAACACCCTTGACGCAACGCCTGCCACCACAGCATCAACACCCACCTCGGGAAGTTTTGAAGCTCCAGCCACCAGCCAAGACGACCAAGCAAACTGTACTCTGGCAGTAGCCGAACAGCTGGTGCTCCAGAGGAAGGTGCCTTGCACGTCTGACGACTTTGAGAGGGCAAGGTTTACCAGTTGGTGGTCAGCTGTGCTCCAAAATCTCCCAAAGATGATGTACAGGCACACAAAGCTTAAAATATAGGAACTGCTGAACGATTGCCTGGACAGGGCTGAACACTTGGAGATGCAGCAGCAAGTAGAACCATCACCTCCAATGCAGCAGCGGGTGCAGCAGCTCCAGCCTCCTCTGCAGCAGCAACAACACCAGCAGTTTCCACCACCACCTGTGCACCACCAGTGGCAGCAGCAGAACCGCTGGCCACCCCACAAACACCGTTGACCACACAGTGGCCAGTTCCACCCATGCCTGTTTGGGTACCTCAAAATGTGAGGTGGGCACCACCACCACCACCACCACCGTGCCCACAACTGTCCATTTCATCTGCAGGACAGCAGCCACCACAACCTACCACACCAGTCAGTTGCCTTCTGGTGCACGTCGACGCCTGCAACCACCCCTGTAGCTGGAGAGAGACTTGGAAGTGAGACCAGCATGCTCAACCTCTCCAGTGTGCTCAGGCACTGCAGCAGTGACTTAGAGTACTCCACATGTGACCCATGAGGACTTTTTGCTTTGCGTTGTATTTTACTTTATTTCAAATAAATAACGCTCCCCGACTTACTTTTTTATTGGTTCTGGACGGCCGAACATAAGTTGAAAGTGAAAGTAAGTTGTTACAATGACGTATGACGTATGACGTAGAACGCTCATACTGTACTATACATCCATAAATACCATTACCATATCTCATTAAAAAAACCTAAATAAATTATAATAAACATAACATTTAAAATAATATCAAATATATCAAATAATATCAACATTAATTTCAAATAAGTCACTTATTTATACCGAGTTACTTTACATGAAGCTTAAAACAGCCAATCAATGCTGAGAATATGTGAAGTGCTCAATACCGAAAGTAGTGTACTTGAAAAAGTAGTGTGCTTGCTGTAGGTTATACAGACTTCCGGTCTTTCAAGTGCACAAGGGTGCTATTGAACTCGTTTAGAACGCAGCCTGCACTGATGTGAATCACACCAAAGCGGAGAGTTCTTTATTTTGTGTAAGTAAGTAAGTAAACTTTATTCAAAGCGATGCATACAAAGAACAAGTACAAATCCTAATGAATATTAATATAAAAATAAGTATACACTCTTAGGATTCATTAGGAATATTGGAACTATGGCAGGAAAAGGGAGAGAGCTGGCTGACATGATGCAGAGGAAGAAGGTGGACATACTGTGTGTTCAGGAGACCAGGTGGAAAGGTAGCAAGGCTAGAAGCATAGGAGCAGGGTTTAAGCTGATTTTGTATGGTGTGGATGGGAAGAGAAATGGAGTCGGAGTCATCTTGAAGGATGAGTTTGTCAGGAATGTTCTAGAAGTGAAAAGAATGTCAGACAGAGTGATGAGTCTCAAGTTAGAAATTGAAGGCATGATGTTCAATGTTGTTAGTGCTTATGCCCCACAGGCAGGATGTGAGCGAGAAGAGAAGGAAAGATTCTGGAGTGACTTAGATGAAGTGATGCAGAGTACCCCCAGAGGTGAAAGAGTGGTCATTGGGGCAGACTTCAATGGACAGGTTGGTGCAGGAAACCGAGGAGATGAGGAAGTGATGGGTAGGTTTGGTATCCAGGACAAGAACACGGAAGGACAGAGGTTGGTAGATTTTGCAAAAAGGATGGAAATGGCTGTGGTGAATACTTTCTTCCAGAAGAGAGAGGAGCAGAGGGTGACTTATAAAAGTGGAGGTAGGAGCACACAGGTCGACTACATCTTGTGAAGGCGATGTAATTTAAAGGAAGCCAGTAACTGCAAAGTAGTAGCGGGTGAGAGTGTTGCCAAACAGCATAGGATGGTGGTGTGCAGGATGATGCTGATGGTGAGGAAGGTGAAGAAGGCAAAGGCAGAGCAGAAGACAAAGTGGTGGAAGCTGAAAAAGGAAGAGTGTCGGGTTGTCTTCAAAGAGGAGTTGAAACAGGCTTTGGGTGGTCAGGAAGTGCTTCCAGATGACTGGACAACTACAGCTAATGTGATCAGGGAGAGAGGTAGGAGAATACTTGGTGTGTCATGTGGAAGGATAGTAGATAAGGAGACTTGGTGGTGGAATGAGGCAATGCAGGAGTGTGTACAAAGGAAGAGGTTAGCTAAGAAGAAGTGGGACATTGAGAAAACCGAAGAGAGTAAACAGGAGTACATATAGACAAAGCGTAAGGCAAAGGTAGCAGTGTCAAAGGCCAAACAGAGCACGTATGATGACTTGTATGCTCAGTTGGAAAATAAAGAGGGAGAAAATGATTTATACAGGTTGGCACAGCAGAGAAATTGTGGGGCTGGTGGCGTAGTGGTTAGGGTGCTGCGATCATGATTAGGAGGTTGTTAGTTCGAATCCCACTCAGACCCTCACTGTGCTAAGACCCCTGGGCAAGGTCTCAACCACAAGTGTGCCTCTGTTCACCCAGCAGTATAAATGGGTACCAGTAAAATATACTGGGAAGGTAACCTGCGATGGACTAGCGTCCCATCCAGGGGGAGTTGAACTCCTGGTGACTTTATGCTATGGAAAGTGGGGATAAGTACCAGCCTGATGGCCATGAGGCTAAGCCACTAGGCTCGAGTGTAAAAACCCAACAGACTTACTTACAGCAGAGAAATAGAGATGGGAAGGACGTGCAGCAAGTTAGATTGATAAAGGGCAGAGAGGGAAATGTATTGACTGATGACAGAAGTGTGCTGGGAAGATGGAAAGAGTACTTTGAAGAGCTGATGAATGAGGAAAATGAGAGAGAACAAAGAATAGAAGAAGTGACTGTTGAGGACCAGGAAGTAGCAAAGATTAGGAAGGGTAAAGTGAGGCGGGCATTGAAGAGGATGAAGAATGGAAAGGCAGTTGTCCTGATGACATACCGGTGGAGGTATGGAAGTCTCTAGGAGAGGTAGCAGTAGATTTTCTGACAAGAACATTCAACAAGGTCTTAGAGAGTGAGAGGATGCCAGAGGAATGGAGGAGAAGTGTGCTGGTGCCCATTTTTAAGAACAAGGGAGACGTGCAGAGTTATGGCAACTACAGAGGGATAAAGTTGATGAGCCTTACAATGAAGTTATGGGAAAGAATAGTGGAAGCTAGACTAGGGGCAGAGGTCAGCATTTGTGAACAACAGTTTGGTTTCATGCCAAGAAAGAGCACCACGGATGCAGTGTTTGCTTTGAGGATGTTAATGGAGAAGTACAGAGAAGGTCAGAGGGAGCTGCATTGTGCCTTTGTGGATCTGGAGAAAGCATATGACAGGGTGCCGAGAGAAGAACTGTGGTATTGCATGAGGAAGTCTGGAGTGGCAGAGAAGTATGTTAGAGTGGTGCAGGACATGTATGAGAGATGTAAGACAATGGTGAGGTGTGCTGTCGGTGTGACAGAAGAGTTCAAGGTGGAGGTGGGACTGCATCAAGGGTCAGCTCTCAGCCCCTTCTTGTTTGCTATGGTGATGGACAGGCTGACAGACGAGGTGAGACAAGATTCCCCATGGACTATGATGTTTGCAGATGACATTGTGATTTGTATTGAGAGCAGAGAACAAGTGCAGGAAAATCTAATGAGGTGGAGGTATGCCCTGGAAAGGAGGGGAATGAAGATTAACCTCAGTAAGACAGAATAAATGTGCATTAATGACAAGGACCCAAGAGGAATGGTGAGGTTCCAGGGAGCAGAGATAAGAAAGGTGGAGGATTTTAATTACTTAGGCTCAACAAGGAGGGTATCGGCAAGAATGAAAGGAAAAGTGTACAAGACGATGTTGAGGCTAATAATGTTGGATGGTTTAAAACCGTTGGCCCTGGGGAAAAGACAGGAGGCAGAACTGGAGGTAGCAGAGATGAAAATGTTGAGGTTCTCTTTGGGAGTAACAAGGATGGATAGGATTAGGAATGAGCACATCAGAGGGACAGCCCATGTAAGATGTTTTGGACACAAAGTCAGAGAGGCTGGATTGAGATGGTTTGGACATGTACAGAGGAGGGATAGTGAGTATATTGGTAATAGGATGCTGAGGCTGGAACTACCAGGCAGAAGGCCTAGAGGAAGACCGAAGAGATGATTTATGGATGTGGTGAAGGAGGACATGAAGGTCGTTGGTGTAAGAGAAGAAGATGCAAAGGATAGGGTGAGATGGAGGCAGATGATTTGCTGTGGCGATCCCTGAAGGGAAAAGCTGAAATGAAATGAAGAAGAAGATATAAACATAAGTTTAATTTTAAATGTATTGGGCATAATACATTAACTAAACATATTGTAAATACTAAACATTTAATACATTTAAAATATTGTAAATTATTTACATATAGTACTACAAACATATGGTAAATTTCACATTGATTGTATATTAAACAGCTATCAACAAATTATAAACATTAAACTTTTGAACATCTTGAAAAACAAAAAAACTGACCCATTGTCCATTGTCACACCTTCTTCTGGATGCTGGCAAACAGCTGCCAAGAGACTTTTCCAACCTCATTTTTCAGGTAGGGTTTCAGGTACTTTCTCTGTCTCGTGGCCTCTACAGTGTCTCTCTTGAGACACACCACATGTTCCAGGTCATGCATATTCGCAGTTGCACGCCACTGTCTTGGAATAATGTTTTGCTCACCGTCTTCTAGGTCCAAAGCTGCATCCTGGGTGACAGTGTATCGCATCCTCATGATGTTGTGAAGACAGACAGCAACTTCAACCATAGGTCTGACTACAGCTGGCCCTTGATGAAGTGTAGACATCAGGAACTGCCATCGGTTGGCCAAGATGCAAAATTAATTCTCAACCACTCAACGTGACCTGGATATCCAGTAGTTGTAGGCCAGTTCTTCCTCTGTAAGGATAGATAGATAGCTACAGCTTTATTGATCTCACAATGGAGAAATTTACTGTTACAGTCTCTCAAAGTACCATCAGTCGGGGGTGCAAAATAGCTTAGAAAGGTGCAACATCATTGAGTCATAATATTAGAACAAAACAATAAAATAACAACAAAAACAAACAAACAAACATATATATATATATATATATATATATATATATATATATATATATATATATACATATATATATATATATATATATATATATATATGATGTTGGGCCTGTAGGTGAACTGCCGCGGGTCTAGGGTGGAGCTCACCACAGAACGGA
Organism: Plotosus lineatus; assembly: GCA_024760905.1. NCBI lineage: Eukaryota > Metazoa > Chordata > Actinopteri > Siluriformes > Plotosidae > Plotosus > Plotosus lineatus. The sequence goes on from CM045739.1 coordinate 49,035,667, forward strand.
GGTGGTCGAGGAGGAACCTGTCCATGGTCTTCATGAGGTGGGAGGTCAGGGCAACAGGCCTGTAGTGGGCCAGTTCCTTGGCATGCGCTGTTTTCGAAACCGGGAGGTCTTCCACAAGACAGGAACCTTCTCCAGGCTAAGGCTCAGGTTGTAGAGGTGGCAGAAGACCTCACAGAGCTGGTGTACACAGGTCCTGAGCAGCCTGGGACTGATGCCATCTGGTCTTGCAGATTTCCTCTGATTCAGTCGCCTCAACTGTCTCCTCATCTGGTCCAACGTGAAGGAGATGGGGGACTGGGGTGGGCTGCAGAGGGAGGGGGATGTGTCTGTAGGGCTGCTGCAGTCAGGTAAAGTTGGCCTGGGTTGGAGATGTGGGAAGAGGGGAGGGAACAGGGAGGGGGCAAAGGGGGAGGGAAGTGATTAAACCTGTTGAAGTAACAGTTTAATTCGTCCGCCCAGCGCTGGTCACCATCAGCTGTCCCTCTGACACTCTGCCCAAATTCAGACACAGTCTTTAGTCCTCTCCAGATGTCCCGTGCATTGTTCTGAGCCAGCTTCACCATCTTTTTCCCATAATCCTTCTTGGCCCTCCTGATACTCCACTGGAGGCCACGCTGGACCTTCTTCTGCTACTTTCTATCCCCCGAGATGAAAGCCCTTTTCTTCTGGTTCAGGAGAACTTTAAGGTCAGGGGTGACCCACGGGTGGTTGTTAGAGAAGCACCGTACCCTCTGTGTTGGCACAGTGCTGTCCACGCAGACGTTCATGTATATCATGATAAAGTTCATCATGATACAGTGTGTGAGGCCGTTGATGTCATCACCAAAGGAGTCACAGAGCGTGCTCCAGTGTGTGGTCTGGAAACAGTCCCTAAGTCTCTCATTGGTCTCCTTGGTTCACACTTTCAAAGACCTCTTCTGCGCAGGTTTCTTTTGCACCCTGGGTGTGTATTGGGGGAGCAAGTAGACAAGGTTGTGATCTGAGCATCCCAGTGCGGGGAGGGGGGGGGTCTAAGCATCCTTCACATTTGCATACAGCAAGTCCAGTGTTTTATTGTCTCTCGTGGGACACTGCACATACTGCGTGAACATGGGGAGAGAGGCGTGGGTAAAGTCCCCGCTGATCAGAATCATGGCGCGGGGGTGACGAGTCTGCGTCTGATTGACAGCGCTATGGAGACGCTCACACGCGGCCACCGCATCAGCCGAGGATGGAATGTACACGCAAAACACAATCACGTGTGAAAACTCCCTCGGTGGATAATATGGCCATGTGCTCACTGCTCACTGCTCCAGGTGCCGCATGCACAGCTGTTCCTTCACGTGCACATTGGCCGGGCGGCACCACCGTTCATTCATGTCAACTGCCAAGCCCCCTCCCTTCTTCTTTCCGCTCTCCGCCACACTCCAGTCTGCGCACGCGAGTGTAAATCCGTTCGGACAAACCATAGAGTACGGTGTGTGTTCATTCAGCCACGTCTCCGAAAAATACATGAGGCTACATTCCCGGTACTCCCTCTGCTGCTGGGTCAGCGCCGTCAGCTCCTCGGTCTTGTTGACGATAGCATGGACATTTCCCATGATGACAGAGGGAACATATGTTCTCCGCGTCTTTCGTCCCCCTATGCAGCCTCTCCTTTTCCTCTGTATTTCCATGGGAACAACAAGCTTTTCCGTATGAAGGAAAGAGGGCTGCGCAGGCCAAGGAGGGTTTCACGTGTGTAAGACCTGCGTTGTTCAGAGCTGTTGGTGAATGAGTTTCCTGACGCCAATCCAAAAAGTGAAAGTAAAAGTGCAAAGCAAAACAAAAGCATTGTAAAAGTGGGCTTCCCAAATGCAGGATTAACAAAAGAAAAAGAAACATTGAAAAAAGATAAAGAAACATGCCTATATACAATAGAAAAGAGAAAACGTGGGAAAACAAGGTGAAGAGCTCATATAACTGGCTGCAGGTCGCCCAGCGAATGTGAATGCCCATACTCGCCTGGAATATGGCTTCATGAAGTACTTCCTGAGCGAAAAAGCATCATCACCAACAATGAAATATGGCATGTCCCTGTCGTCTTGGGGCAGAAGCTCTGGTGTGGGGAAGTTGATGGTCCCATCTTCAATGCACTCTCTGAGCTCCGAGGCGTTGAATATCTGGGCATCAGACATGTGGCCCATGCCACCAACGTCTATGCACCGGAACCTGTAGTTGGCGTCTAACAGTGCCAGCAGAACAATGGAGAAAAATCCCTTGTAATTGTTATAAAGGCTTCCTGAAGATGGTGGCTTTCGAATGGCGACGTGTTTCCCATCCGAGGCTCCAATGGCATGAGGCAGGTTCCATTTGTCCTTGAATTCCCAGCTGAGTGTTTTTCATTCCTGAAGAGTATTTACACACTGTACAACCTCGTATCTGTAGTGGCCAGTGAAGGCAAAATGTCCTTCCGTGGTGGAATCCACGTATTTATAGGCAGAATCAGGAGCAAATCCTTTGGTCTTTGCCGATTTTTCTGTGTTGAAACGCGGTTACTTCCTTTTCACGCATTCTGTGATCGTTTCCAGGGTGTTCTGAAGGTGCAATTTTCCGTAGGTTTTTTGACCCATTTTCCATGTAAAAATGCCGAATCTCCTCCGTCGAGTGCGTTCCGTGTCTTTCTGCCATGATCCTTGCATTCCGTGCTCCAGTGAAATGGGGGTATAAGAGATTCTACAAGGAGATTTAAAATATTGATTATGAGTTTTAAAATGAGAAATCAACCTTCTATCAATGTGTTTACATTGAGAAATCAAATACAGTGATCCCGCGCTACTTCATGCTTCAACTCCTGCGGTTTCAGTGCATCACAGGTTTTTCAAAAATATTAACTGAAAAATTAAAAAAAAGAAAGAAATTACAGAAAAATAAGAGAAAAGATAAGGCAAATGCTGCAAAACAAGGCCAGTTATGCAAAAAACAAACAAACAAACAAACAAAAACAATCCAAGCCCCCAAAACAAATGTGAGGTGCACACCTGAGTATGAATGCATGCATCTGCGTATGTGTGCGCGCGTGTCTGTATGTGCGTGTATTTATATTTTATTTACAGTCATCCCCACGCCAGCCAGGTATTCGGGTGGGATCGGCTCCTTCGCACAATTCCTTCACCAGTGCTCGCTCATCTTCAGCCAGCAGCCGCTCACACACACCATTGATTAAGCAAAAAACACCTTTATCATGAGCCTACTCACGGAGCAAGCCTCGTCCTGGGTGCTGTCGGTCGCTACCCATACCCCGGAATTATGCTCCCAGGTAAAACAGTTCATGCGAGAAATGAAGAAGGTTGTCAATCGTCCGGCGAAAGGGGAGGAGGTGAGCTCCCAGCTCTTACATATCCAGCAAGGCTCACAGTTGGTTGAAAGCGAAAGGGGTCCTTCCTTCAGGGGCTCAATGAACGGCTGAAAGACGAGCTTGCAGCCCGAGAAGAGACGACTACTCTGGAGGAGTTAATCGCCTTCTCCACCAGACTAGACAACCGGCTGAGAGAGAGGGATAGATCCCGGAAAGGGGCCCCACCTGAAACTCACTCGCCATTTCCTCCACTGAGGGAGGATGATTGCCAAGAACCCATGCAGGTGAACCGCACCAAACTGACGGCTGAAGCGAGGCACCGGCGGCTGGCCGATGGTCTCTGCATCTACTGCACCGAGAAGGGCCAGTACCTTGCCCAGTGCTCCACACGGCAGAGCCCGACAGCGACGAGAGGATCCTCCATGGCACCCGGAAAGTGCCTGCGAGTTCAAGGTACGCTACACTCAGCTCAACACTCTCATCCTGTAGACGTATTTATTGACTCAGGCCAGCGCCTAATATATATATATATATATATATATATATATATATATATTTCCTACTCTCAGATAGATGCAGCCTGCCTCTTCTTACCACTGCCCTCCAAGGACAGATAAGACTTCTTACTAATACTGTTTAAACAACACACACACACACACACACACACACACACACACACACACACACTTAACTCAGTCAGTCCGGGAGATTTTTCAGGCTTGCTTGTAAGAGAGAAAAAGCAAAGCCATGAAATAAGAGCCGAATGCCTTCAGGCATACGCAGAACACATTTGACTGAATAAACACCCTTAAATGCTCAAATTTAGCTTTTTGTTAATTTTTAACAGTTTAGTTTAAGAACAGAGCATTCCTACCCCACCCCGGACACCCAGAAGTCACATCAGGACCACCAAAAATATTTCAAGGGAGACACAGTGCAATTCACCAAGAGTTAAAAAGTGAGAAACAATTTATTCAGTCAAAGTACCTAGAATCAAAAAAGCATTGTCAGCAAATCGATGCAATCTTCAAATGAGCATTTGAAGACGACCCTGCCCCTCTGGGGCATGGGCTTATATCGCCTTGAATAATCCTGTTCAAGCTCTTGATACCATTATTTTATAGCCAGTGATTAAAGAAGGGATGTGGTTATATTGGGACTATATTGCTGTCCTTTAGACCAGTTTGGCTGAGGGTAAACTTGTTCGGCCTCTGACATTGACCTGTTTCTTCTGGGGTCTCTAACTTTATAAAATATAAAATCCCCCCCCTGTTGAGCATGGTCAAATAATCACTTAACAGTTGATTATAAATGTAAAAATCACTTATAAATTTGCATATCAGTTTAACAATCAAAACGTGATCATTTCATTATCACTTAATGGTTTGATTACACGTTTAACAGTTTAACACGCATGAATCATCAATAAATTATTTCACAATTCAAAACAGATTACAATATTAAAATTACATAGGTATTGCTAAAGTAAATAGATAGATAGATAGATAAATAAATAAATCCACTGTGTGTGTGTGTGTGTGTGTGTGTGTGTGTGTGTGTGTGTGTGTGTTCAGAATGGTCTGAAGGGTAACAACACATGAACTGTGGCTATTTGTTTTTAGCCAAAGCGGAGATCACATCTGGGACAAATAAGGTCAGGGTAATATAAAAACGATTTATCTCCATTATTGTATGTGCAGATTTTAGATACTTGTGTATACAGGGATCTCTTACTTTCTGCGGTTAATTGGGACCGAGATCCCCACGCAACCATCAAAATCCGAGAAGTAGGATCCACAACGACCGACTGACATATACACACATGTATACGTGTACATAATATCAATAAATACATATGCAATGCTATAAACAATTAAACATTCAAAAAATAACATAAGATGTAAATAAAATATAAATACACACACACATACAGATGGTATTGCATGAGAAGAAGATGATACACATACATGCGCGTGCGCACACAGATGGAACAATGTAAGTAGTTTTGATGAGAGATTTTGGGTTCTTTTTTTGTTTTGTATTGGTTCAGTGTTTTCTTTTTTGTTTTGTTTGTTTCTTTCTTTCTTTCTTTCTTTTATCTTTTTTTTTGCATAATTGGTCTTGATTTTGTGGCATTTTCATTCACTTTTACCCTATTCTTCCTTAATTTTATTATTTTTTAATTAAACAAATATGTATTTATTTATTTAAAAAAAAGTGTGCAATGTACTGAAGCCGCATGAATTGAAGCGCAAAGTAGCGAGGGAGAACTATACTTGAACTTTTCGCACTCTCTGACTGACAGCATCATTATTCCATTACTTCCCTGGCCCATAGATGCACCAATTTTATATGTAAATCTATTTTTTATAGGGTTCAAGGTAAAAGTGTGTTTTATTATTCAGCTTTTTAATATTTAAAGGTTAACCAAAGTTATTGAATATGATATTGCAATAAAGGTGTTAGCTGACAATTAAAAAATGTATCCCATTATAGCTCAGATTAGATTTATGCAAAGAAATGTGTGTAATTTTGCCTTAACCTTCCCCCTTCAGAACACACACATGCACACACACACACACACACACACACACACACACACACGCACGCACACGCACACATGGGGAGGGGGGGGGGGGGACCCTCTTTAGCAACTAGCCTCAAGGGGAGAAAGGAGGAGACACAGCAGAATTAATTTGCATCTAAGTTCCTATTAGATGGATGAATACACCAGGACAATACAAGACACTTGCTCTTTTACAATGTCCACTAACATAAACAGTACAATAAACAAACAAACAAAAATGTAATGTTCAAAATCATATTTATTCACATATACACGTGTGTGTGTGTGTGTGTGTGTGTGTGTGTGTGTGTGTGTGTGTGAGAGAGAGAGATAATATGTATATGAGTGAGACCATATCATAAACAATAATTTAAAAAGCATGTGCAAAAACATGTATGTATTTATGTCTGGCTTGTACAACATTATTGGGTATATTCAGCAAAAAGTCAAAACGTAAATACAGGTTTAATTAATATATTTCATCACAGCCAAACAATATGCCTAGCATTTGAGAATCATGTTCAGTCTCAGATACAATATGAGTTGTGGGCTGAGGTGCTTGGGCTATTTTGAACATTGGCATACTATACACAGTGAGAATAAATAAATTTTATTCACTGAATATAAATCTATCAAGAAATGGAATGCCTCTGAAACATCAAGACAGGTGTTATGTACGTAACACCATTTTGTAATAGCATGTAAAAGAATGCCCATGAACTGTAACACTTTTCTCCCCTTGATAGATATTCTTATGGGCAGGAAAGGGCTGGAACTACTGCATACTGCTGTATGGTAATGCAGACAGGACAATACTAATATGTAAGGAATAGCATCATGCCGTTATACAGAAATAGCACTCGCCAAGGAGGCTTGTGATGCAAAACTGTCCAGCCTTTACTTTTCAATTTATTCTTTCACCTTAACAAACCACAGTCAAATTTAACAGCAAGGCTTCCACATTGTATTACAGATGCTCCCTGACTTACGTTTTACTTGGTTTCAGATAGATTAAAAGTGAACGTAAGTTGTTACAGTGACGTATGATGCCCATACTGTATGATACATCTATAAATACCATTACCATATCTCATAAAACACCCCTAAATAAATTATTATGAACATAACATGGTAAAAAATTACCAAATAATATCAACACTTATTTCAAATGCATTAAATTTAAACAAAATCATTTTAAATAGATACATTTTAATCAAATTCACTCATTAAATATCAAATACAGTATCAAATATAACCTTTAACATTCTCCATGATGCAATCTTTCTGCTTGTAAATGGTTCCGATGGTCACTTTACATGAAGCTGAGCCGAGTCACTTTACATGAAGCTTAAAACAGCTAACCAACGCTTACAATATGTGAGGCGCTCAACACCAAAAGTAGTTTACTTTTTTGTGTTTGAGACAAAGCACGGGTTAAACGGACTTTCGGTCTTTTAAGTGAGCAAGGGCGCCATTGAATACTGGTTTAGTACTCAGCCTGCACTTATGTGAATCACCAGCAGAGCAGACAGTTCTGTTTCTTTTCTGGATTCGGGTTTTCATTAATTTTACAACTCTCTTTGCTTAACTGAGTATGCATGGTAGATTGCGCCGATCCAAGCAGATAGTTCATTCATCTCTGTGGATGAGACTTGCACCCATGCTCGTCGGCTTATGCTTCTGACCAACCATATTTGCTTAGGGTTACAAAAGTCCGCAAAACAGTGTAAACACAAAGATCACAGAGATGACGTCTTAGCACTATATATATATATATATATATATATATATATATATATATATATACACACACACACACACACTCTAACCAAAACTCTAACCACTACACCACCGACTCCACTATATATATATATCTATCTATATATATATATATATATATATATAGTGGAGTCGGTGGTGTAGTGGTTAGAGTGTTGGGCTCATGATTGGGAGGTTGTGAGTTCAAAGTCCACTAAGACCCTCACTATGCTAAGACCCCTGGGCAAGGTCTCAACCACAATATCTATAACTGAACTGGGAAGAAGGAGGGGCACGTTCAGTCTGTCGTTTGTAAACAATGGATGCAGTGTCATTACGTCATTGTGTCATTAGGTCAGTGTACTACGTAGATACGTCTAAACTTAAAATTTGATTATTTTTTTTTTAAACATAAAATTTAAAAAAATGTAAAATGGATGAATGTAAGTCAGGGAGCGTCTGTATTTCTCTTTAGTCGTTCTTCAAGGTCACTGCAATCCCAATATAAGAACTTAAGTGGTAATCACCGAGTGTTGATGAAGGGTGCTCCTCATATTTCCTGTATCGTTTTGCTTTTGTGCTCAAGCCATTTGTGTCAAGTTAGATCAGGACCGATTGAAAGCCAGGTGAAAATCAATAGAAATGGGATTACCTAGTTAATATGAGGTTAGAAGGGCAGTGGAGATAGGTATTGAGCAAAATTCACATATTGATACCTTACTGGTGTTTTCCACTATGAATATGGCTTCACAAAACAGTGAGTTATTATCATGGTTGACTCATGGCTATGGATTATTATGATATAATTAATCACAGGAAAATATCATGTTAAAACAATACAAGAAAGGAAACATAATGTGTGTGTGTGTGTGTGTGTGTGTGTGTGTGTGTGTGTGTGTGTGTGTGAGAGAGAGAGAGAGAGAGAGAGAGAGAGAGCGAGAGAGAGAGAGAGCACAAAAGTCATACAGAATCATGCAAAATGATCATTAGTATCAATGGATATGCCATGTTTGATGTTGAGAATATACTACCACAGGGTGCACCCCCCCACCACCAAACACACACACAGCAGTATCTGGAGTTGAGTTCTGCTGGACAAGAAATTATGTGTATTCACAATCTAATGACTAAACTTAATGACTGTTACTGAAGAGAAAGTCAAAGATAAATTCAGCATGCAGTAAACCAGAAACTGGAAGTTAACATTGGAAGATAACTTGTAATGGGCACTGAACATGTGCAAGCCCGAGCTGACCAATCAACAATCAACGACAGATGCCTATTTCAGTGGAGCGCCTCATATATTATCAGTAAGCAATAATAGCTGAACATTGTCAATCAAACAAAGTGCAAGTGTGACAATAAAGCACAATTTCTTAGTACCACTTCAAGTTCCAGCACATGTGTTCGAACACAAACATTGACACACAGAAAATCTTCTTCTTTTCCTTTTGGCTGTTCCCTGCAGGGGTCGCCACAGTAGATCATCTGCCTCCATCTAACCCTATCCTCTACATCTTCTTCTCTGACACCAACTGCCTCCTTCACCACGTCCATGAATCGTCTCTTTGGTATTCCTCTAGGCTTTCTGCCTGGTAGTTCCAGCCTCAGCATCCTTCTACCAATACACTCACTATCCCTTGTCTGCACATGTCCAACCCATCTCAATCTGGCCTCTTTGACTTTGTCTCCAAAATGTCTTACATCTGCTGTCCCTCTGATGTGCTCATTCCTGATCCTATACATCCTTGCTACTCCCAAAGATAACCTCAACATTTTCATCGCTGCTACCTCCAGCTCTGCCTCCTGTCTTTTCCCCAGGGCCACTGTTTCTAAACCATACAACATCGCTGGCCTCAACACCGTCTTGTACACTTTTCCTTTCATTCTTGACGATACCTTCCTATCACACATCACACCGGACACTTTTTGCCAACCATTCCAACCAGCCTGCACACGCTTTTTCACCTCTTTTCCACACTCTCCACTGCTCTGTATTGTTGAGGCTAAGTACTTAAAATCCTCCACCTTCCTTATCTCTGCTCCCTGTAACCTCACCGTTCCTGTTGGGTCCTTGTCATTCATATACATGTATTCCAATTTCCACCAGCACCCTGTTGGTTAACAGCACTGATGAAGGTCGTAGTTAACCTCGCCCTCGACCGATCCGGTTAGAAATTTTATGTTTTGACTCCCATATTTTATTTGGCATTGGTTTTACGCCGGATGCCCTTCCTGACACAACCCTCTTAATTTATCCGGGCTTGGGACCGGCATGAGGGTGGACACTGGCTTGTGTCCCCCCTCACGGCTGCATTCGGCAGCAGATGTAGGCTGGATGGCTTATGATTATTTTAGCCATTCATAACGGCAGAGGTCAGCATTTGTGAACAACAGTTTGGACACACATGCAGTGCTTGCCTTGAGGATGTTAATCGAGATGTACAGAGAAGGTCAGAAGGAGCTGCATTGTGCCTTTGTTGATCTGGACAAAGCATATGACAGGGTGCCGAGGGAGGAACTGTGGTATTGCATGAGGAAGTCTGGAGTGGCAGAGTAGTATGTTAGAGTGGTGCAGGACTTGTATGAGATGTAAGTCAGTGGTGAGGTGTGCTGTCGGTGTGACAGAACAGTTCAAGGTGGAGGTGGGACTGCATCAAGGGTCAGCTCTCAGCCCCTTCTTGTTTGCTATGGTGATGGACAGGCTGACAGACGAGGTAAGGCAAGAATCTCCATGGACTATGATGTTTGCAGATGACATTGTGATCTGTAGTGAGAGCAGAGAACAAGTGCAGGAAAACCTAGAGAGCTGGAGGTATGCCCTGGAAAGAAGGGGAATGAAGATTAGCCTCAGTAAGACAGAATACATGTGTGTGAATGACAAGGACCCAAGAGGAATGGTGAGGTTACAGGGAGCAGAGATAAGGAAGGTGGAGGATTTTATGTACTTAGACTCAACAATCCAGAGCAATGGAGAGTGTGGAAAAGAGGTGAAGAAGCGTGTGCAGGCAGGATGGAATGGGTGGAGAAAAGTGTCCGGTGTGATGTGTGATAGGAGGGTATCGGCAAGAATGAAAGAAAAAGTGTACAAGACGGTGTTGAGTCCAACAATGTTGTATTCTTTAGGAACAATGGCCCTGGGGAAAAGACAGGAGGCAAAGCTGGCGGTAGCAGTGATGACAATGTTGAGGTTCTCTTTGGGAGTAACAAGGATGTATAGGATCAGGAATGAGCACATCAGGGGGACAGCACATTTAAGATGTTTTGGAGACAAAGTCAGAGAGGCTAGATTGAGATGGTTTGGACATGTCCAAAGGAGGCATAGTGAGTATATTGGTAATAGGATGCTGAGGTTGGAACTACCAGGCAGAAGGCCCAGAGGAAGACCAAAGAGACGATTCATCGATGTGGTGAAGCAGGACATGAAGGCAGTGGTGTAAGAGAAGATGCAGTGGATAGGGTTAGATGGAGGCACATGATTCGCTGTGGTGACCCCTGCAGGGAACAGCCGGAAGGAAAAGAAGAAGTATGTCTTTGTTCTGTAAATATGTATTAATATGTGTTTGTGCCTTTGAATATATAAATAACTTTAGCTCAATTTGTAAATTTCTTTAGCACATGTACTTGCAGATGTAATTTGAAATATATTTGAGAATGTTTTTGGTTGAACTATAATATTTGATTCGTCTTCTGAGAGTAATAGATGAATCGCCTTCTGCTGAAAAACTGTGCGTGTTGTTGGCGTGAGATTACATGTTGTTTATATCATATAATAAACTGTGATATGCATGCACTATATTTCATGTGGTACTTTGTACCAACCCAGTGACGTCACGGTAACTTTGTGTTGGCGGGCACTTAGCAATAGCGGCTTTCAGATCGATAACTTATACGACAAGCACATAAAACAAAACCGCTGTGTGTGCAATGGTTTATTTATGATATAAAATTTAAGGCACAATCGCTTCAATAAACCATACTTAAGCTACCGCCAATATATTTAGTCGCCGTTTCATTTCCCCTTCAAGGCTTACGCCTGAAGCCCCTGGGACTCAAGTTTCGGTCAACCGAGATATGCACCCCCCATGGTCAGACCAGCTTATGCCCTTGTACTAGACAGAAATATAAGAAAACTGTACTCTGGAGTTGCCTTTTTCAACTCATTGAAAGTTTTAGTGTACATTTTCCATGGAAACACAAGGAAAGAAAACTAAAATGGAATTTGAAGTGTTCCTGTATTGCTTCTAATATTATCCACTCAGAATAATCCTAGAAAGTTTGTTTTGAAAGAATTTTTCATCACTCATCAAAATAACTTCATTACTCTTCGCTGACTGATGATAATCAGCACCACTGCAGAACACTGAGACTGGAGATTACTTTCATGATCAGTGATATCTACATTTTTTAATGACCCTTAATCTTATTGGCCAATGTGTATTATTCATAGAGAATCGGAGAATGGGTGCGGTCAAAGAATAGTAAGATGGTTATAAGATGTACTCAACTTCCATTCAGAAGTGGTCCTCCCCTTTTCATATAAATGGTGCTTTTTTTTCTCCCCTTTCAAACTTACTTGCTATCCAGGGTGTGCACATCTCTTTTTTTTTTTTTTTTTTTAATATTTCTCAAGTGGGGCATTATGATTAGCACATCTGTGTGTGTTACAGCAAGAAAGAACTGGGTTCAATTTGCAGGCCAATTGTAAAAGTGTCTGTGAGCATGCGGACCACTCAGTGTTGCAGTGTCCTAATGACATTTTTGGTGCTCTGGTGAATGATGACACTTGGCCAGTGTTTGGTTTACAGTATGTATTAACTTTCAAATGCCCTCAAATTTCCAATGACAACTATACTGTTTAAGAAAGCTATGTCCTGAGATTTTAACTCAGGTGCTATTCAAGATGGCGGCCCCCTGTTTGGCTACCAACTTGAATGGCTTGCAAAGGTTTCTGTAACTATCTAAAGAATACACAGACTAGGATGCCAGAGACAGTCAGTACTCACATCAAGTTAGTATATGACTGGCAACACTTTCTGAGATTATGGTCATCCAGTGTTTTTGGCTTGGTAGACTTGACACTCAGGAATGTTTGCATAACCTTCGCGTGCTACACCAGCAAGACCCATGGATCTATCATGTAGTGGTCTTACCTAGCAGCACAAGTTGACAGAGGAGCAAGAAGAGGCTGTGTGACCAAAGCTGGAAGTGCAGCTGTCAGGGCGGGATAATAGATAAAAGCTTACTCCTTCAGTGGCAAATCCCAAAGAGCCGGTCTGTAGATTTATATCAATCGTAAATGGTGGTGTCAGAAACTCAGACCTGGGTCCAACCCCACATGTCACCGGTGGGAAGAAAGGCCCCAAAGGTTTTTCCTGACCTCCTTTGTTCTTGTTCAATTTGCTCAAATAATACTTTAAACATAGTAAATAAAATAAAGAAACATCACAACAGATGAGAAGAAGCAGGCATCCTTCATTTAATTTACACCATTAATCAGGTATGTTTGAAAAATAACTCAACTAACATTAATCAGTCAAACAGCCTACCGTCTGAAAAACTCCCCAGAAAACCCTTTTAATTTAATTTAAATCAATTTCCCTTTATGTTGCTCTTTTGCTCTCTTCTCCTACCTCAATTTACATACATTCCATATTTCCTGTTATTTTCTAATTGTCCCTGTTTTTTTTTCTTTCTTTTTTTCAAGCTCTGCATGCTTCCACCATTCATCTTAACCTTGCACACCACTTTTTTTAAAAATTTGAAGTATGTGTAATTATTTTACTCTTGTCTCCATTTCAGACATGCTTTATTCTGTTTTTCCTTCTGACTTGGCCATGATGCCCTGATAGTCCACAGCTATGTCTTATTAGTTGCTTTTTTGCTCGTGTCATGGAGACCCTTCTTATTATGCTGCATATCCTGGACTTCAAGCCTTTAAGAATTTCATTACATTATGTTTGATCTTGCACAAGATTATAGTCAAATTTTAGTCACAGGACATAGCACTTGTTTATCTATTTATTAGCCTCTATGTATTTACTTATTTGCTTTCTTTTAGCTCAGTCAGCCTGCCATGCCATTTTTAGGAGGAAAGGAAATTTGCTGACCGCCTTGATTTCATGATACTTTTAGAAGCAACACAATTCCAACACTTGCTTCTTGTCACCAGGAACACGGCATTCAGCCAGAGACTTGTGACCAGTAAATCCAGACTGATAGTCTTACTTCTGACAGCTATTCCACTGATTCATCCTCTCCTCCTGGCTCCCCTTATATTCCCTTGGCTTCTCCTCACTACTTTCTCCAGAGCCCTCACCACAGTCTCTCATTATTAATTGGTCAATTAAATGGCCTGATTCCCTCACAGATTATTTTCCAACTTCCCCCATGGAGTTTGAACTCACTTCTTTCACCACTGATGTGGTTACTATCATTCCTTTAAGTAGGCTGACTGATTTGCAATCTCTAATTCATTTAATAAGTTTTATTTTTCTCTTTTCAGTCTCGGTGTGGTTATTTCTGCCTGCCAGCTGTTTTCAAGCTAAGCAATGCAATTATGAGAATTATATGTGAGCATTAGCACTTGTATTAATCAAAGCTAATTATGAGATGTTATATGAAACATTCTTTCTAATACCTGCCATTGTTAAACAAAGTATTGATAAAACCTAAATACAAAGTGTTGGATTCTTTCCAATAGTGTGATAATGCTAGGTCTTTCTCAAGCCATTTTTCAACAGACATTGAGCATTTGATTATAAGCTATAGATCATTCTATCTGCCAAAGGAGTTTAGTTGATTTTCCATCAATCTTCTGTACACTGAGGGCTGCTTCATTGTTGCTGGAGACTTTAACCAGGCCAACATGAAGATAATTATCCCGCCTTTTCACCAACATATAGACTGTGCAACCAAGGAAGTGAAAACTTTAGACATAGTGGACATCAACACAAATAATGCATTCAGAGCAGGCTTCCAACCTTGGCTCTTCACAACATTTATTATTTATGCTGATTCCTGAAAACAAGCCTCTACTGATCAGAGGAAAACCTTCAGTTAGGCAGATGCGAGTTTGATCTGTAGGAGCTTTCAAGACTCTACAGGACTGTTTTGAATACACTGACTGGAAAATGTTCAATGCGGCTGAAACTTACAGTGACTACTTTGACATTGATGATTACAGTATGTCTGTGTCAGCCTCAACAGTGAATGCATGGAGGATGTCAGTGTCACAAAGATCACCTCGTGGGCCAAACAGAAATTATGGATGACTGATGAAGTATGTAATAAACTAAACGCACAGAACTTAGCTTTTAAGTCTGGTGATAATGACACACTAAAGGACAACTTTAACTGTGTCATCAGATCTGCAAAACATGCTCACAGTCAAAGAGTCAAGATATTTTTCATGACTCAGTAACAAACTCAAGAACTTCTTTTGGAGGTTTGAGGTATAAAAAAAAAAAAAAAAAAAAAAAAAAAAATACCACCACTCTTGCAGATAAAGCTGTTCCTCATCAGGATAAGGAAGCACTCTGCATTTTTACAACTGAAGCTCATAGGATTCTGATGAGAGCCAACATGCACAAGGCCTGAGGCTTAGATAACATACCTGGGCAAGTGCTCAGGGACAGTTTAGTTCAGCTGACCTGTGTTCTAATGGACATCCTCAACACCTCACTGAACCAAGCCAGAGTTCCATCCTGTTTCAAGACTTAATAATAATAATAATAATAATAATAATAATAATAATAATAATAAAAACCCTTCCATAAAACATTGCCAAAAAAACCAAATTACATTGAGACACTACCAGCCTATTACAGTGGTAAGAAAAAAGTATCTGAACCTTTTGGAATTTCTCACATTTCTGCATAAAATCACCATCAAATGTGATTTGATCTTTGTCAAAATCACACAGATGAAAAAACAGTGTATGCGTTAACAAAAACCACCCAAACATTTATAGATTTTCATATTTTAATGAGGATAGCATGCAAACAATGACAGAAGGGGGAGGAATAAGTAATTGAACCCTCTGCTTAAGGAGACTTAAAGAGCAATTGAAACAAATTTTTACCAAACAATTTAAGTCAGGTGTGTGCCCAATCAGTGATGAGTGGCTTAAAGCTGCCCTGCTCACTATAAAACACATACCTGGTAAGAATTGTCTTGATGAGAAGCATTGTCTGATGTGTACCATGGCTCGCTCAAAATAGCTGTCTGAAGACCTGCAATTAAGAATTGTTGATTTGTATAAACCTGGGAAAGGATACAAAACCATCTCTAAAAGTCTAGATGTTCATCAATCGACAGTCAGAGAAGTTATCTACAAATGGAGAGAGTTTGGCATTGTTGCTTCTCTCCCAAGGAGTGGCCATCCACCAAAGATGACGCCAAGAGTTCAGCGCAGAATACTCAGAGAGGTAAAAAAAAAACAACCCTAGAGTGTCTGCTAAAGACTTACAGAAATCACTGGAACAGTCCAATATCTCTGTGCACACATCAACTATATGTAAAACAATGGTCAAGAATGGTGTTCATGGGAGGACTCCAAGAAGGAAGCCACTGCTGTCTAAAAAAACATTGTTGCTCATTTAATGTTCACAAAAAGGCACTTGGACACTCCACAGAAGTTTTGGCAAAATATTTTGTGGACTGATGAAACCACAGTTGAATTGTTTGGGAGGAACACACAACGTCATGTGTGGAGGAAAAATGGAACAGCTCACCGACATCAACACCTCATCCCCACCGTGAAGCATGCTGGAGGGTGCATCATGGTTTGGGGCTGTTTTGCTGCCTCGGGGCCTGGACAACTTGCAATCATTAATGGAAAAAGGAATTCAAAAGTTTATCAGGATGTTTTGCAGGGAAACCTGAGGCCGTCTGTCAGACAGTTGAAGCTAAAAAGAGGATGGATGCTGCCACAAGACAATGATCCAAAACACAGAAGTAAATCAACTTCAGAATGGTTTCAGAAGAACAAAATACACATTCTGGAGTGGCCAAGTCAAAGTCCAGACATGAACCCCATTGAGATGCTGTGGCATGACCTCAAGACAGCGATTCATGCCAGACATCCCAGGAATCTGACTGAACTACAGCGGTTTTTGTAAAGAAGAATGGGCCAGGATTAGTCCTGATCGATGTGCCAGACTGATCTGCAGCTACAGGAAGCATCTGGTTGAAGTTATTGCTGCCAAAGGGGGTGGGGGGGCACAAAATATTAAATGTGATGGTTCAGTTACTTATTCCTCCCCCTTCTGTCATTGTTTGCATGCTATCCTCATTAAATTTTGAAAACCTATAAATGTTTGGGTGGTTTTATTTAAAGCAGACACTGTTTTTTCATCTGTGTGATTTTGACAAAGATCAGATCACATTTGATGGTGATTTTATGCAGAAATGTGAGAAATTCCAAAGGGTTCAGATACTTCTTCCTACCACTGTACATTCACTCTCATCACGATGGACTGCTTTTTGAGGATGATTAAAAAGCATGTCACCTCCAGTCTTCCTCCCACATTTGACTCCTTCCAGTTTGCCTAATGGCTAGACCGATCCACAGAGGATTCCATATCCTCCGCCGTTTACTTAAGTCTCTCTCTTACCTGGAAAGCACTTATGATGCTGCATTTGGACTTCATTTCAGCATTTAATACCATTTTCCATAGCATCTTGTAGACAAACTGGGACCTCTGGTCTTCAACACCCCACTGTGTAACTGGTTGCAGGACTTCCTAACTGAAAGACTATAGTCCGTGCTGGTTGGTTAGAATGCCGCCAGCATCATCACCATAAACTCAGGCTGCCCTCAGGGATGTGTCCTGGGCCTTCTGCTGTTCACTTTGATGACACATGACTGCATCCATAAGGTTGTCACCAACCACATTGGAAGTATGCGGACAATACAGCAGTGGTTTGTTTCATCAAGGACGACATTGACCAAGCACTCAAAGAGGTAGAGCAGCTGGTAGGCTGATGCAGAGTCAACAACCACATCCTAAATGGGGAGTAAACCAAATAGATCACTGTCATCTTCAGGAAGAATCAGCCCACCTGCTCATCCCTTCTCAACAACACTCCTGAAGAGGCAGTCAGTAGCATTAAGGGGGTACATCACAACTGACCTCACCTGGTCTGTGAGCAGTACATTACTGGTCAATACGGCACAGCGGTGTTTGCACTTCCTGCACAGGATAAGACAAGACTGCTGTGCCTTATTGACCAGTGATGTACTGCTCACAGACCAGGTGAGGTCATTTGTGATGTACCCCCTTAGTGCAACTGACTGCCTATACAGGAGTGTTGTTGAGAAGGGAGTACATCACAAATGACCTCACCTGGTCTGTGAGCAGTACATCACTGGTCAATAAGGCACAGCAGTGTTTGCACTTTCTGCACAGGATAAGAAACTGCCTGCCCCTGTCCTTCCTTACCATATTCTACAGAAGCACCATAGAGCACCATCTTGACCAGCTGCAGCTCTGTGTGGTGGGCCGACAGTAGTGCTTCTGACTGGAAGACTGTGGGAGTGGTAAGAACAGCAAAGAAGATCATTGGGATGTCTAAATCCATTCGGGATATTGCGTCTAACACTGCTTGTTTCAAGCCATAACCATCATCAGTGGCCCCCTCATCCTCCCACCATTGCTTGCTTTTCCTGCTGGCCTTTAAGAAGACATTCTGCACCATTTAGTGCAGAACCACCAGATTCTGTATGAGCAAGATATGGAATCAGGCTGTTGAAGTCTTCATGAAAATCAATGGTCTTACTAGACACACATTTCAAGTGTCATCACCATCTATTTTCTGTACTCCTCCACAGCTCTTAAATCGACTTTGTATCATCTGCAAACAATCCCCTTGAAATTATTTATTGCATTTTTGTATTTTTGTACTGCTGTAATTCTAGAAGTCACCTTCTTACAGTATTTTGCACTGTTGTAAATTCCACAGGTCACTTTATGACATAATTTCAGGCAGTAGTGGACTGGTGGTAAAGTGCACTGGATTGCTGATCCTAAGGTTGGGGTTCAGGTCCCACTCTCCACAAGGTTGTCACTGTCCCACCAGTGCAGCTAACTTGGTTATCAAAGGCCAGCCATGTCTCTTACTGTCTATCATGAGAGGCATGTAAAAGAGCCATTGCTGACTTTCGTAAAGAGTAGTCTGTATAGCCATCAGCACATTTCTGCCCCTTGCTAAAGGATTGTGTCAGGTAGGGCATCCGGCATAAAAAAATATACAAAGTCAAATATGCAAATCAGATGATTCGCTGTAGCGGCCCCTGAAAAAAGGAAAAAGCTGAAAGGAAAAGAAGAAGACTTTATGACACAATTATAGATAGATAGATAGATAGATAGATAGATAGATAGATATTTGGTTATTGTCAATATATTAGATATTATATTAGATATATATTGGTTATTGCCAATACGGACCAAACTCTGGCTTCGGTGACACAGCGACCAAATGGCCCGTAACAACAGGTCCGGAATACCGTACTCTCTTTGCACGCCCCACAAGATTGTTTGAGGGACACGGTCGAAAGCCTTCTCCAAATCCACAAAGCATAATTTTTATGGACAGAATTTCTAGGCGCAGTAGAGGCGTTGAGGGGTTCTGGTTTGGTGGCCATCGGATCTCGGCTCTGCTTTTTGAGGATGATGTTGTCCTTTTGGCTTCATCAAGTCGAGACCTCCAGTTCTCATTGGAGGATTGACAGCCAAGTGCAAAGCAGCCGGGATGAGGATCAGTACCTCCAAGTCTGAGGCCATGGTTCTCAGACGGACAAGGGTGGAATGCATCCTCTGGGTCGGAAATGAGGCCCTGCCCCAAGTGGAGGAGTTTAAGTATCTTGGGGTCTTGTTCACGAGTGAGGGAAGGATGGAGTGGGAGCTCGACAGACGGATTGACAGTGAAGCTCTCAATTTACCAGTTGATCTACGTTCCAACCCTCACCTATGGTCGCGAGCTTTGGGTAGTGACCGAAAAAACATGATCACAGATACAAACGGCTGAAATGAGCTTCCTTCACCAGGTAGCGGGGTTCTCCCTTAGTGATAAGGTAAGAAGCTTTACCATCCATGGAGAGCTTGGCATAGATCCGCTGCTCCTCCTCATTGAGCGGGGCCAATTGAAGTGGCTCGGGCATCTGGTCAGAATGCCTCCCGGTCACCTCCCTGGTGTGGTGTTTCGGGCATGTTCAACTGGGAAGAGATCCCGGGGTCAACCTAGAACATGCTGGAGGGACTATGTCTCTTGGCTTGTCTGGGACCGCCTCGGTATCCCCCGGGAGAGTAGGAGGAAGTGGCTGGGGAGAGGGAAATCTGGACCTCTTTGCTTAGGTTGCTGCCCCCACGACCCGACCCTCGACTTAGTGGAAGATGATGATTTTGATTATATATATAATATATATATATATATATATATATATATATATATATATATATATATATATATATATATATCCCACTCTCCACAGGGTTGTCACTGTCCCCCCCAGTGCAGCTAACTGGGTTATCAAAGGCAGACCATGTCTCTCACTGTCTATGGTGAGAAGCATGTAAAAGAACCATTGCTGACTTTCGTAACGAGTAGGCTACAAAATCATCAGTGTGTTTCTGTCCCTGCTATAAAGGGTTGTGACAGGAAGGGCATCCAATGTAAAAACCTCTGCCAAATCAAATGTGCGAATCAGATTTGCTGTGGCGACTCCCGAGTAAAAGGGAAAAAGCCGAAAGGAAGACACACACACACACACACACACACACACACACACACACACACACACACACACACACACACACATATATATATAATTTTCTTTTCGGCTGTTCCCTTCAGGGGTCACCACATCTGCCTCCAGCTCACCCTATCCTCTGCATCTTCTTCTCTTACACCAACTGCCTTCATGTCCTGCTTCACCACATCCATGAATCGTCTCTTTGGTCTTCCTCTGGGTTTTCTGCCTGGTAGTTCCAACCTCAGCATTCTACTACCAATATACTCACTATCCCTCCTCTGTACATGTCCAAACCATCTTAATCTAGCCTCTCTGACTTTATCTCCAAAAGATCTTACATGTGCTGTCCCTCTGATGTGTTAATTCCTGATCCTATCCATCCTTGTTGCTCCCAACGAGAACCTCAACATTTTCATCTCTGCTACCTCCAGCTCTGCCTCCTGTCTTTTCCCCAGGGCCGCTGTTTCTAAACAATACAACATCGCTGGCCTCAACACCTTCTTGTACTCTTTTTCTTTCATTCTTGCTGATACCTTCCTATCACACATCACACCAGACACTTTTCCCTAACCATTCCAACCTCCCTGCACACGCTTCACTTTGTTTCCACACTCTCCGTTGCTATGGATTGTTGAGCCTAAGTACTTAAAATCATCCATATTCCTTGTCTCTGATCCCTGTAACCTCATTGTTCCTCTTGGGTCCTTGTCGTTCACACACACATGCATTCTGTCTTACTGAGGCTTCATTCCCCTCCTTTCCAGGGCATACCTCCACCTCGTCACATTTTCCTGCACTTGTTCTCTGTTCTCACTACAGATCACAATGTCATCTGCAAACATCATAGTCCATGGGGAATCTTGTCTAACCTTGTCTGTCAGCCTGTCCATCACCATAGCAAACAAGAAGGGGTTCAGAGCTGACCCTTGATGCAGTCCTACCTCCACCTTGAACTCTTCTGTAACACTGCCAGCACACCTCACCATTGTCTTACATCTCTCATACATGTCCTTCTCTCATACATGCTTTCTCCACATCCACAAAGGCACAATGCTGCTCCCTCCACCCCTTCTCTGTACTTCTCTATTAACATCCTCAAAGCAAACACTGCATCTGTGGTGCTCTTCCTTGGCATGAAACCAAACTGTTGTTCACAAATACTGACCCCCTGCCCTTAGTGTTGCTTCCACTATTCTTCCCATAACTTCATCGTGTGATCATCAACTTTATCCCTCTGTAGTTGCTGCAACTCTGCACATCTCCCTTGTTCTTAAAAATGGGCACCATCACACTTCTCCTCCATTCCTCTGGCATCCTCTCACTCTCTAAGACCTTGTTGAATGTTCTTGTCAGGAAATCTACTGATACCTCTCCGAGACACTTCCATACCTCCACCGGTATGTCATCAGGACCAACCATTATTTATCCATTCTTTATCCTCTTCAATGCCCTCCTCACTTCACCCTAACTAATCTTTGCTATTTCTTGGTCCTCAATGGTCACCTCTTCTACTTTTTTCTCTCTTATTTTCCTCATTCATCAGCTATTCAAGGTACTCTTTCCATCTTCCCAGCACACTTCTCAAAACAGAAACATGCTGATGGCTCGGCAAACTACTCTCGTCAAAATTCAGCATGTGGTGACACCTGAAGGGAACAGCTGAAAGGAAAAGAAGAAGAAGACCTAGCAGCACCACAGTTTTCTCATGTTGTCTTGGTCTCACTAATATTTACACTTGCCTTTGTCTGCTGGAAGGAAAATAAAGATGATGGTGTCCTTACAAATGGATGTGAGTGTCTTCCTCATAGATTCTGATGGTGGACATTGGGCACTTTGCATTGCTTTGACAGGCTGACACTTTCAACTGCAGTTTACTCCACTTTTTTGTCTGCAGTTTTGTTGTTACAAGTGACTATAATTAGTTCCATGAGTGGGATTTGCTTCCACCCTTCATAAGAATGTTATTTTTTTTCTGCAAGAGAAAATTGCCTGTAAGGCATATTTTCACCGGTGACATCATGGTTAGCATGTCTGCATCACAGCAAGAAGGCTTAAGTTCAATTTTCACCTTGGTCATTTTTGTCTGGGTCTTGCTTGTTTTCCATGTGCTCTTTCCTCCCACGGTTCAAAAACATGTACATTAGGCTGATTTGCTTTTTCTAATCACCCTTAGGTGTGAGAGTGAATGGTTGGTTGAGTGAGTTTTGGCCTGATGATGGTCTGGTGAACTGTTTGTGGTGTACCCTGCCCTAACTCAGAGTTAGCTGAAATGGGCATCATGCACACATGCAAACAACTTTCCTCAATTCAGTTGTATTTGAATAGCACTTTTTACAGTTGACATTGTCACAAAGCAGCTTTGCATAGTAAAAACAAATGTGTTTATGAATTTGAACATTTTACTATAAAGGCTACCCATCACAAAGATGGCACCAATGGAAGGAGAAAGTCTTCTTCTTTCTTCTTTTCCTTTCGGCTGTTCCCTTCAGGGGTCGCCACAGCAAATGATCTGCCTCCATCTCTCCCTATCCTCTGCATCTTCTACTCTTACTCCAACGACCTTCATGTCCGCCTTCACTGCATCCATAAATCTTCTCTTTGGTCTTCCTCTGGGCCTTTTGCCTGGTAGTTCCAACCTCAGCATCCTACGACCAATATACTCACTATCCCTCCTCTGTACATGTCCAAACCATCTCAATCTAGCCTCTCTGACTTTGTCTCCAAAACATCTAACATGTGCTGTCCCTCTGATGTACTCATTTCTGATCCTATCCATCCTCGTTACTCCCAAAGAGAACCTCAACATTTTCATCTCTGCTACCTCCAACTCTGACTCCTGTCTTTTCCCCAGGGCCACTGTCTCTAAACCATACAACATTGCTGGCCTCATCACCATCTTGTACACTTTTCCCTTCATTCTTGCCGATACTCTCCTATCACACATCACACCGACACTTTTCTCCATCCATTCCAACCTGCCTGCATGCGCTTCTTCACCTCTTTTCCACACTCTCCATTGCTCTGGATTGTTGAGCCTAAGTACTTAAAATCCTCCACCTTCTTTATCTCTGCCCCCTGTAACCTCAAAGTTCCTCTTGGGTCCTTGTCGTTCACACACATGTATTCTGTCTTACTAAGACTAACCTTCAATCCCCTCCTTTCCAGGGCATACCTCCACCTCTCTAGATTTTCCTCCACTTGGTCTCTGCTCTCACTACAGATCACTATGTCATCTGCAAACATCATAGTCCATGGAGATTCTTGTCTAACCTCATCTGTTAGCCTGTCCATCACCATAGCAAACAAGAAGGGGCTGAGAGCTGACCCTTGATGCAGTCCCACCTCCACCTTGAACTCTTCTGTCACACCGACAGCACACCTCACCACTGTCTTACATCTATCATACATGTCCTGCACCACTCTAACATACTTCTCTGCCACTCCAGACTTCCTCATACAATACCACAGTTCTTCTCTCGGCACCCTGTCATATGCTTTCTCCAGATCCACAAAGGCACAATGCAGCTCCTTCTGACCTTCTCTGTACTTCTCTATTAACATCCTCAAAGCAAACACTGCATCTGTGGTGCTCTTTCTTGGCATGAAACCAAACTGTTGTTCACAAATGCTGACCTCTGCCCTTAGTCTTGCTTCCACTATTCTTTCCCATAGCTTCATCATATGGCTCATCAACTTTATCCCTCTGTAGTTGCCACAACTCTGTACATCGCCCTTGTTCTTAAAAATGGGCACAAGCACACTTCTCCTCCATTCCTCTGGCATATGCTCACTTTCTAAGACCTTGTTGAATATTCTTGTCAGAAAATCTACTGCTACCTCCCCTAGACACTTCCATACCTCAACTGGTATGTCATCAGGGCCAACTGCCTTTCCACTCTTCATCCTCTTCAATGCCCTCCTCACTTCTCCCTTACTAATCTTTGCTACTTCCTGCTCCTCAACGGTCACCCCTTCTACTCATTTTTCTCTCTCATTTTCCTCATTCATCAGCTCTTCAAAGTACTCTTTCCATCTTCCCAGCACACTTCTGTCATCAGTCAATACATTTCCCTCTCTGTCCTTTATCACTCTAACTTGCTGCACGTCTTTCCCATCTCTATTTCTCTGCTGTGCTAACCTGTATAGATCATTTTCTCCCTCCTTACTGTTCAACCTATCATACAAGTCATCATACGCCCTCTGTTTGGCCTTTGACACTGCTACCTTCGCCTTACGCTGTGTCTCCCTGTACTCCTGTTTACTCTCTTCGGTCCTCTCAATGTCCCACTTCTTCTTGGCTAACCTCTTCTTTTGTACACACTCCTGCACTTCCTCATTCCACCACCAAGTTTCCTTATCTACTTTCCTTCCAGAGGACACACCAAGTACTCTCCTACCGGTCTCCTTGATCACATTGGCTGTGGTTGTCCAGTCCTCTGGAAGCACTTCCTGACTACCCAAAGCCTGTTTCCAACTCCTCCTTGAAGACAACACGACACTCTTCCTTTTTCAGCTTCCACCACTTTGTCTTCTGCTCTACCTTTGCCGTTTTCACCTTTCTCACCATCAGTGTCATCCTGCACACCACCATCCTATGCTGTTTGGCAACACTCTCACCCACTACTACTTTGCAGTCACTGACTTCCTTCAAATTACATCGCCTACACAAGATGTAGTCTACCTGTGTACTCTTACCTCCGCTTTCATAAGTCACCCTATGCTTCTGTTTCTTCTTGAAGAAAGTATTCACCACAGCCATTTCCATCCTTTTTGCAAAATCGATCAACATCTGTCCTTCTGTGTTCCTGTCCTGGATACCAAACCTGCCCATCACTTCCTCGTCCCCTCTGTTGCCTGCACCAACATGTCCATTGAAGTCTGCTCCAATGACCACTCTTTCACCTCTGGGGGTACTCTGCATCACTTCATCTAACTCACTCCAGAATCTCTCCTTCTCTTCTAGCTTACATCCTGCCTGTGGGGCATAAGCACTAACAACATTGACTATCACGCCTTCAATTTCTAACTTGAGACTCATCACTCTGTCTGACACTCTTTTAACTTCTAGAACATTCCTGACAAACCCCTCCTTCAAGATGACTCCTACTCCATTTCTCTTCCCATCCACACCATTATAAAACAGTTTAAACCCTGCTCCTAAGCTTTTAGCCTTTCTACCTTTCCACCTTGTCTCCTGAACACACAGTATGTCCACCTTCCTCCTCTGCATCATGTCAGCCAGCTCCCTATCTTTTCCTTGCATAGTTCCAACATTTAAAGTCCCTACTCTCAGTCCGAGGCTCACGCATTTCCTCTTCTCTCTCTGCCTACGGACACGCCTTCCGCCTCTCCTTCTTCGACGTCTTCGACCAACAGTAGTCCAATTTCCATCAGCACCCTGTTGGTTGACAGCACTGATGGCGGTCGTTGTTAACCCGGGCCTCGACCGATCCGGTATGAATTCTGTATTGATCATTTGCATTTTTTTTTTTGGCAGAAGTTTTACGCCGGATGCCCTTCCTGTCGCAACCCTCTGCATTTATCCGGGCTTGGGACCGGCATAAGGGGGAGAGACACTGGTTAGTGCCCCCCCCCGCCTCATGGCTGCATTAATGGAAGGAGAAAGTATTTCCATAAAAATAAGAATACCTGTGCATTACTGAGCTGAAGCAATGGGGGAAAATGGCCTATCAAAATTCTAAAAAGAAAACCCTGTAGAAATCCCACTGGTGAATCATATAAGACTTATACACCTAGCTCTATAGAAACCCGAGTTCTCCAGAAACTCGAGTTCTCCAGAAACTCGAGTTCTACAGAAACTCGAGTTCTACAGAAACTCAAGTTTTATGGAAACCCAAGTTCTATCGGACAAATTTTACCTTTCATGTGTGCATTAAGATTATGTATAACATAAACTTAATACACCAGTCTGAAAAAACAGCAGAACTTGTACATGTCAGCTGGGTGAACAGCTTAAAGTACGATAAGGGAGCTTTGTGAAATAAGGTCCTGGGTTCCACAAATCATATTTAGACTTCGGTAGAAATTTTAAATTGTTTTTAGAACTAAATTTGCCACCAAAATCTGTATATGTTGGTAAAACAAAAGACATGAAAATCAAAACCTCTTTTCAACAAATTATTTTTGAAAGTAATTTGGAAAACTTCTAAGTATGTTTTGTAGAACCAGCACAGGCCTATGCCAAGTGAACTAAGACCATAGCCTATATCAGTATTCACAGACATGAAGGAACAATATTTCACCCAGTGAGGCTGAACATGGAAAACTCATGAGCATTAACAAGACAATTTCTTAAGATACAGCACATATACAGATAATTAACAGTTGAGTTTCACACTAAGTTTCACACATTGAAATATCTAATCTTGCAGTTTGAAATTAGAAACATTTGATCACAATCAATCTCAATCTGTATTTGATTGTTCATTTTTAATTTTTAATCTTTTTTATTTTTTATTTTTTTGTCGAGCTTCTGGCAAATGTTTATTTTTGCTGAAATTATTTTTAGAATCTGATTCTCATCACTCCCAGGGTGTAACCATTGCACAAACTCTGGAAAATGAATAAATAAATAAACAAGTAATAATAATAATAATAATAATAATAATAATAATAATAATAATAATTTCTTGGTGGGTTTGACTAGGCAGTGCTTCCACGGAGAAGTCCCATTCGCTGTCGGGGCTGCGTGTGGAGAGGGTGAGGGCCCTGAGCTGATGATGAGCCTAACCAGCCTAACTGTGCCAGAATCACCCAATCCCTCTCTGCTGAATATAAATCTTTACTATAAATAATAATAATAATAATAATAATAATAATAATAATAGGAAAAAGTTTAGAATAATTTTCATAGATAGGGAACCAATACGACCATGTGCATGAATTTCCCAACTATATGATTACAACACATTCACTACAATGAAATGTCTGATTAAAAGCTCTGCTGGCTCAACTTGGGATACTATAGCCATATATTTTAAATCACACTGGAAAAATCAGGATTTTACCCTCAAGTCATGAGGACAAATAAGTTATTTTGGCATTATATTATATAAATTAATGATAATCTCAAGATAACAGCTTTTAAGATTATGTTTTGATCTTATTCATTGTTTGGTGCTTCTCTGGTGCAACTGTTAAAATGGAGACAAAACATGACCTCATGACTTTCCCAACTTCAAACGTTAAATATCAGAAGCCTTATATCTCGGCTTATCTAGATAAAAAATATTGTTTTAATAGTTTAACAAGCTAACAATCAAATATATATATATTTTTTTCACAACTTACTTAAGACTGTTGACACTTTGCGTTTCATTCAGCATGGGCTTCTGCTCAATGTCCCAAAATGCATTTGATTTGCACCCAGTTAAACTGCTGGTTGAAAGTTATTCCCTGGCAAAATTAATTTCACAAATTGTATAGGTTGTCTTTTTCATGTCTGTTTTACTGCAGGTTTTTGGCCCTGGCATGCATTCCATGTCAAAGATCAACCTAAAAAATACAATGCAATATACATATACAGGTATTTTGTTTCAAATATATGATATACCTTCTCAGGCAATTATAACTTGTATGAGCAGTACTAATACAGTACACGAATTGCCCCCGCTAAATATGTTACTAATGGGGCTTACCATAAATGACCTAAAAATTCCTCCAGTAACAACTGTCACTCTTCCCCATCTTACAATACTGTAAAAAAATAAATAAATAAATAAATAAAAAAAACATGTAAACAGCCAAATTGGTAACTTCTGTGAATTCCAAACGCTGCCAAATCAGGAAAAAAAATGTTTTGGTAATAAAATATATCTTACACCAGGTATATATTTTTTAAAAATCATAATTTATGATTGAATATAAAGGTCAAATACGGAAATACTAGCCTCAAGACAGGGACACTAGTCCGTCAAACAGGCACTGATCGTCTTCCTCTTGTCCTTTCAGGTTTTCCCTTCAGGGGTCACCACAGCGAATCATCTGCCTCCATCTCACCCTATCCTCTGCATCTTTTTCTCTTACACCAACTGCCTTCATGTCCTCCTTCACCACATCCATGAATCGTCTCTTTGGTCTTCCTCTAGACCTTCTGCCTGGTAGTTCCAACCTCAAAGAGAACCTCAACATTTTCATCTCTGCTACCTCCAGCTCTGCCTCCTGTCTTTTCCCCAGGGCCACTGTTTCTAAACCATACAACATCACTGGCCTCAACACCTTCTTGTACACTTTTCCTTTCATTTTTGCTGATACCTTCCTATCACACATCACACCGGACACTTTTCTCCAACCATTCCAACCTGCCTGCACACGCTTCTTCACCTCTTTTCCACACTCTCCATTGCTCTGGATTGTTGAGCTTAAGTACTTAAAATCCTCCACCTTCTTTATCTCTGCTCCTTGTAACCTCACCGTTCCTGTTGGGTCCTTGGCATTCATACACATTTATTCTGTCTTACTGAGGCTAACCTTCATTCCCATCCTTTCCAGAGCATACCTCCACCTCTCTAGGTTTCTCCCACATCTCCCTTGTTCTTAAAAATGGGCACCAGCACACTTCTCCTCCATTCCTCTGGCATTATCTCTCTCTCTAAGACCTTGTTGAATGCTCTTGTCAGGAAATCTACTGGTTCCTCTCCTAGACACTTCCATACCTCCACCGGTATGTCATCAGGGCCAACTGCCTTTCCATTCTTCATCCTCTTCAATGCCCTCCTCACTTCACCCTTACTAATCTTTGCTACTTCCTGGTCCTCAACAGTCTCCTCTTCTTCTCTTTTTTCTCTCCTAATTTCCTCATTCATCAGCTCTTCATAGTACTCCTTACATCTTCCCAGCACATTTCTGTCATCAGTCAATACATTTCCCTCTCTGTCCTTAATCACTCTAACGCACTGCACATCCTTCCCATTTCTATTTCTCTGCTGTGCCAACCTGTATAAATCATTTTCTCCCTCTTTACTTTCCAACCGAGCATACAAGTCATCATACGCCCTCTGTTTGGCCTTTGACACCGCTACCTTTGCCTTACGCTGTGTCTCCCAGTAGTCCTGTTTACTCGATTCAGTCCTCTCTATGCCCCACTTCTTCTTAGCTAACCTCTTTTTTTGTACACACTCCTGCACTTCCTCATTCCACCACCAAGTCTCCTTATCTCCTCTCCTTCCAGATGACACGCCAAGTATTCTCCTACCTGTCTCCCTGATCACATTTTCTGTAGTTGTCCAGTCATCTGGAAGCACTTCCCGACCACCCAAAGCCTGTTTCAACTCCTCCTTGACGACAACACAACACTCCTCCTTTTTCAGCTTCCACCACTTTGTCTTCTGCTCTGCCTTTGCCTTCTTCACCTTCTTCACCATTAGCGTCATCCTGCACACCACCATCCTATGCTGTTTGGCAACACTCTCACCCGCTACTACTTTGCAGTCACTGACTTCCTTCAATTTACATCGCCTGCACAATATGTAGTCTACCTATGTGCTCCTACCTCCGCTTTTATAAGTCACTCTATGCTCCTCTCTCTTCTGGAAGAAAGTATTTATCACAGCCATTTCCATCATTTTTGCAAAATCTACCAACATCTGTCCTTCTGTGTTCCTGTCCTGGATTCCAAACCTGCTCATCACTTCCTCGTCCCCTCTGTTGCCTGTACCAACATGTCCATTGAAGTCTGCCCCAATGACCACTCTTTCATCTTTGGGTGTTTTCTGCATCACTTCATCTAACTCACTCCAGAATCTCTCCTTCTCTTCTAGCTCACATCCTGTCTGTGGGGCATAAGCACTAACAACATTGAACATCATGCCTTCAATTTCTAACTTGAGACTCACCACTCTGTCTGACACTCTTTTCACTTCTAGAACATTCCTGACAAACTCCTCCTTCAAGATGACTCCTACTCCATTTCTCTTCCCATCCACAACATGAAAAAACAGCTTAAACCCTGCTCCTATTATTCTAGCCTCGCTACCTTTCCACCTGGTCTCCTGAACACACAGTATGTCCACCTTCCTCCTCTGCATAATGTCAACCAGCTCTCTCCCTTTTCCTTTCATCGTGCCAACATTCAAAGTCCCTACTTTCAGTTCTAGACTCCTGCCTTTCCTCTTCTCTCTCTGCCTAAGGACACGCCTTCCGCCTCTCCTTCTTCGACGTCTTCGACCAAAAGTAGTCCAATTTCCACCAGCACCCTGTTGGTTAACAGTACTGATGGTGGTCGTTGTTGACCCAGGCCTCAACTGATCCGGTATGAATTTTCTTGATATGACTAGCATGTTTTATTTGGCATTTGTTCTATGCCGGATGCCCTTCCTGACGCAACCCTCTGCATTTATCCGGGCTTGGGACCGGCGTGAGGGAGAGACACTGGCTTGTGCCCCTCTCTCACGGCTGCATTAAACAGGCACTGATCTGATCAATATTATTCCTGTAATTCCATTTAATAAATGCAGAATAAACACAGAGGAACTACATTTTCCAAGTTGTTTATATGTTTTGATCAAGTAAGGGAATTTGTAGAAACTGGTTAGAGTAATTATTATTGAGCCTCAATATATTTGACATTAAAAGCAACAAATAAAGAAAAAAGTTATTATACCATCCCATCTGCATCAACATAATTACCAAAAGTCCTCTGCAACCAGGCTTGGGGACTGTGTGTGCCTGGTGAGGCAAACATTTGAGGAAGCTTGATGGTTGGGATCATTGGTGTAGGAGCAGGCCTGAGGCCTATTGTATAATAATCCACTGGCACAATAATTTTAAAAAGTCCATCGCCAGTATCCCAAATCTATTAAAACTTATAGCATGTTGACCAGTCCAGGTAAACCTTAATACTGAAATGGGGGGGGAGCGCTAATGCTCCATCCCCAGTGGTCACGACAAAAAATGCTGTAGTATACATGATAAATGTATTTTTCGCGGACACTTTGGCAATCCCCCAGTGCAGTTAACTGGGTTGTCAAAGGTTGGCGATGTCTGACTGTCTATTGTGTGAGGCATGTAAAAGAACCAGTGCTGACTTTTGACAAGAGTAGGCTGCAAAGCCATCAGCGTGTTTCCACTCTGCGATGGCCTGGCGAGCTGTCCAGAGTGTACTCTTCCCTCACCCAGAGCCAGCCTTCCCGTGACTTAATTAGAATTAAGCAGTTACATAAAATGAATGAACACTTTGGCAACCAAGGGCACTTACTATTTGCCGGTGTCGCCAGTTTGTTCACCAATCAGTGCTCTGTGAGCATGCACTGATGACCGGCAACACTGCCTTTTCGTACTTACCCAAAGTGTTTATATGCCCCTCCCTCAATGTTTAAAACTGGCAATTTCACTTGTGTCATTCACTAATTGTGTCAATCAGTCACTGCTTATCCATCTGTATGATACAGCATTTTTTGCATTCTACAGAAGTTAAGAGTTCTATATACACAACCAGCTTTCCATTCATTCCTATTGAGTATTTTGAAAATAAATAAATAAATTAATTAATTAAGAAGCTTAATTATTGATGTGACGGGACATTTGCTGTTCAATAGAACGTAAACAAACTGCTATAGATGTTTTATTTATTTATTTATTTTTTTATTTTTTTTTACAGAGTAGGCTGTTCTATAGAACGTACAACATGCTTCTATAAAACATTTTTATTTTTATTTTTTTAGGAATAGAATTTAACAGCAAATATATGTAGAACACTTTGGAAATTCTGTAAGACATCGCTGTTCCATTGGAATTCCTATATAATTTTATTCAGTCCTACAGGATTTCTCTAGGATATTTTTGCCAGGGAGGTCAGGGGTTCAAGCCAAGTTGTCATTGTTGTCCCCGCAGTGCAGCTAACTGGGTTAACAAAGACTAGTCATGTCTGTTACTGTCTGTGGCGACAGGCAAATAAAAGAACCAATGATGTCATTTGTAAAGAGCGAGTGAGTTTCTTCCCTGTAATTTCCTGGCCTGTCGAGTCAGCTGAGATGGGCACCAGTCTCATCATGACCCTAATTACAATTAAGCGGTTTAAAGAAAAAAAAAGAAAGACAAACAAATCAACCAGTATAAGCATGTCAGGACAGATTACATGATTCAGAAAGCAGAAGGATCAGGATCAGATCTGGTATCTCAAAAGAAGCACACGTATCTCAGTGTTAGCATACTGAATCGGCCCACACAAATACTCCTCAATGATTGATTCGTCTGTGTCACCCAGAACTGTTCTGGAGTGAGTTGTGAAAAAAAGGCAGCACTCCATGTTAAAAAAAAAAAAAAAGTCTTCATTCACGAATAACCAACACAAAATAGGGAAGTACACATATAAACAGTTCTAAGTTGGTTCCCCGCCGAGGTGAGGAACCGGTTGAAGCTGGTTAGTCTAAGGGGCTGGTGGTGGTCATCAGTCCTTTTCCACAAGAAAAACAAGTCTACAGTATCTAGGAGCAGCTGGACTATATCAAAATAAGAGATACAGTCGGCCCCCATTTTACGAAATTAATCTGTTCCAGAGCCCTTTCATATTTCAGGGATTTCGTAAGTAGGGGTTGCATATTACATGTTAAACGCTTAATTCGTTCCAAGGCTGCAGGACTGGATAAACCCCATGAACCCTTTAAAAATGATAAAAGTACACCAATTTTGTATGAAATATGGGTTAAAAGTAAAAGAAAATTATTTATTTAACCATTTAAACATTTTATTAACATATTAAAATATTTAATTTACATATTTATTAATTAAACCATTATTAAACATTTTTATTAACACACACACACACACACACACACACACACACACACACACCTCTCGCTCTCTCTCTCTCTATCTCTCTCGCGTGTGCTGCAGGCCACGCCCACAAGACATGGAATTGAAAGCGCATTCCCTGCTTGACAAACTCAAATTTAATTTGATTCCTTGAGGGATCAGAATTCTAGATGAGCTCAAATGCACCCACATTTATTGAACATTTACCGAATTAAACAACTTAAAAATCTAAAAACTAAAGCGTTATTCCTTCTCTCTCTCTCTATCTCTCTCTCTCTCTCTCTCTCTCACTTTCTCTTGCACGCGCGCTGCGGGCCACGCCCACAAGACGTTAATTCAGAGTGCATTCCCTGCTTGACAAACTCAACTTTAATTTGATTCTTTGAGGGATCAGAATTCCAGAGGACCTCAAATACGCCCACATTTATTAAACATTTACTGAATTAAAACAACTTAAAAAACTAAATTAAAAACTAAAGAGTGACGCTTCCTTCTGTCTCAATCTGGGAGGCCAGCTGGGCAGGATGTTGAGAGACAGCCAATGAGAGAGCAACTCGCGCTGTGAAATTTTGATTGGCGGGTTTGAATTTTGAATCTCTTTACGTAAGAGGGGGTTGCAGGACGGAAAATGTGTTTCGTAACCTGGGGATTTCGTACACAGGGGTCTTTGTAAGTTGGGGGCCGACTGTACAACTTTCACAGTGCAAGGTCAGACAAGACAATGGCCTCAATTGCACACCTGAATGTTACAAAACTATGTAAGCCTGTAATTTGTCATACTCATAGAAACAAGTAAAAAACTTCACACTATGATGATTCAGAACATTTTTCCTTCAATTCCCCTCCGTTATACTGGTTTATCTAGTTTTCTTCTTTTCCTTTCGGCTTTTCCCTTCAGGGGTCGCCACAGCGAATCAGCTGCCTCCATCTCACCCTATCCTTTGCATCTTCTTCTCTTACACCAACAATATCCATGTCCTCCTTCACCACATCCATGAATCGTCTCTTTGGGCTTCCTCTTGGCCTTCTGCCTGGTAGTTCCAACCTCAGCATCCTACTATCAATACACTCACTATCCCTTGTCTGTACATGTCCAACCTATCTCAATCTAGCCTCTCTGACTTTGTCTCCAAAATGTCTTACATCTGCTGTCCCTCTGATGTGCTCATTCCTGATCCTATCCATCCTCGTTACTCCCAAAGAGAACCTCAACATTTTCATCTCTGCTACCTCCAGCTCTGCCTCCTGTCTTTTCCCCAGGGCCACTGTTTCTAAACCATACAACATTGCTGGCCTCAATACCGTCTTGTACACTTTTCCTTTCATTCTTGCTGATACCCTCCTGTCACACATCACACCGGACACTTTTCTCCAACCATTCCAACCTGCCTGCACACACTTCACCTCTTTTCCACACTCTCCACTGCTCTGGATTGTTGAGCCTAAGTATGTAAAATCCTCCACCTTCCTTATCTCTGCTCCCTGTAATCTCACCGTTCCTCTTGGGTCCTTGTCATTCATACACATGTATTCTGTCTTACTGAGGCTAACCTTCATTCCCCTCCTTTCCAGGGCATACCTCCACCTCTCTAGATTTTCCAGCACTTGTCCTCTGCTCTCACTACAGATCACAATGTCATCTGCAAACATTGTTGGATATTGATGATTAAATTCATGTAATTTAGTAATCTTGTGCTGCTCTCTGTGGGTCATATTGTTGTAAGTTTTTGGTGCCACCTTGTGGTTTTTTTCAATAAACTTCTCAGTTTTGGATCCTCATGAAGGAAGACTGTTTGTCTGTTTTCTCTGCCCATGTTTGGGAATTTAGGTAGTTTCCTGAAGATTTTTTTTTCCTGAGCATTACTCAGACTGTATTCTGCTGGATTGTGTTGTATAAAACAATCATGTCGGACAGTGAGTTGGATAAGGCAGAGAAGGGCAGGGTTGCTGCCAAGGGATGGTTGAATCGGTCTGTCAAGAATTTGGCTGAATTATTGGACTCCTTAACTGTGGACCGATATGATTTGGAGGTGGCCATGGACACTCTGACCAAAAGGCTCGAGGCATTCGAGAATGCGCAGAGTAAAGTTGGTTTCTTTTCTGTTACCGTGGGTACAGGATTTTCAATACTAGTGCTAACTGGTTTATCCTTCTCAAAACAAATCAACCTGTGATGTGCCACTTGGCACGTTGTACACTTGTCCTCACGGACATTAGCCATGTGATTTTTGCTCAAACACCTGAAACACAATTTGGCCCCCATTATTTTTCTCTTTCTTTCAACCAAGGGAACCTTCGTTAAACCAAAACACCTTTAATTTTTATGAGTCTTGTTGCAAAATGCACAGCAAATTGACCTTGAACTTGATTGCAGAGCAGCAGCAGTTCTAGTAGACCGATTCTGTGACTTAAATTCTATATTCTGAAACACATCTGAATGCTCTCTATGTTTAATCTCCTTCAAGAATTCCAAAAGAAAGTCTAGATCACTCTCGTGACCTTCTCCATCCCTAGTCCATTCCATTCTGAGCTCTATAGGAAGCTTAGATAGAATGAGAGGAGTAAGGAACACACCGTACCCTTCACCATGAACACCGAGCACTTGTAAACTGCAGACATGTTTCAACAGTCTGTCCTGTAGCTTCCACAGTTCCCCAATGCTACAGTGTAAGGGAGGCGACAACTCTAGTAGGCTTTGTATGTGGGTAAACACAATTCTCTCTTTCCTCCCGTAACGATCTTGCAGCATTTCTACTGCCACTGCATAATTGTGGGAAGTAGTGGCTAATCCATCTACTACTCCCTTAGCCTGCCCTTGCAGAGAAGATAAAATAAACAAATTTAGTAATATCTGGAATGTCAGTATCACCCACCAAAGCCTGAAATTGGTCCCAGAAAGGCTGCCAGTCCTCCAAATTCCCACTAAACTTGGGCAGCTCAAGCTTGGGAAGACGCACATTCGCAGATGACGAAGATCCAGAATTTGACGATCTGTCATCTTCAACCGCATTTGTCTCCTTGATCAATGAGGCACGGCACTTGGATGTCCTCATCCTAACCTTGTTGATTCCATCCAAAAAAAGGCCAGAATTATTCACATCTTCAATTTTAAAGTAAATCTACCAGGTGTTATCACTGTGTCAAACACTAGTCCTGACTTGAGAGGTCCTCAGGTGTTGTTACAAATGGCCAAGGTAAAAGTCAATGGTGTTGAGGGCAATGTGTTATTTGACACCGGGTCAGATCGCTCATACGTGAGCAAGGAGTTTGTACAAAGGGCTGATCCAAAGTACATGGGAACCCACAGTATGTCATATGTGGCCTTTGGGAGTCAGGGTGCAAGTCAGAGTAGACCTCGGTCTGTGTACAAGTTATCATTAAAGGGGTCTGACGGGGTCCCGGTTGACCTTGTGGCCATGGAGGTGCCGATTATATGTGCCCCTATCTACCGCCCAACCCTACCTGCTGATGTACACAGAATCTTACAGGGAATGGATTTGGCTAGTGGGTATGTAGGTGGTGAAACCAAGATTGGTATCTTAATTGGATTAGATGCCTATTGGCAGTTCATTAAACCTGAGGTACAACAAGTGCAGGATTTGATGTTGCAAAAATCCATATTTGGATGGATTGTCTCAGGGGTAATTCAAAATACAATGTCCTATGTGTCAAATGTGAATGTATCCAATGTACAATTTGGATTGTTGTGTTTAACAGATGTATCTCATGAATTATTGAAACAATTTTGGGACTTAGATTGTCTTGGGATTGGACAGAAGGTTGAAGAAAATGCACAAATAGTCCAGTTTGAAAAGGTTGTTAAATTTAAAGAAGGAAGATATGAGGTAGCTCTCCCCTGGAAGGAGGGAGCAAGGGAGAGGCTGTTGAATAATTGGAATGGGGCTAAATTAAGGTTGAAGGGTTTGGATCGCAAATCGGGGTGTGACCCAGTCCTACGTTCGTGGACGATTTCACGCAGTTACAACGGTGGCCCATGGAGAGATGTGGTTGACATTGAGATCCATGGTTTCGGAGATGCCTCGGAGAGGGGTTACGGTGCATGCATGTACCTAAGGTGCAAATTGGGTGACACCAAACAGCACCAAACAGGGACATCGTGAATGATCCAACAACTGCACTAAATGGTATGGATATTCGTCGAGACCTGTGGTGTAAATTGAATCGTTTTCGCTGCGGTACTGGCCCGTGCCGATACATGTTGGAAAAATGGGGATACATTGACTCACCAAATTGTGATTGTGGAGCTATCCAAACTATGCAGCACATACTACAAGAGTGCCCTGAAACACAACTGACAGGAGGCCTCTATGAACTACATGAGGCCACGGATGTCGCGGTTGAATGGCTGAGAAACAACAGCATACGATAGAAGAAGAAGAAGAATTGGGTGATGGGACAGTCAAGTCTTCATTGGTGATTTCAAAATCAAGGGTAGCCCCAGTTAAACGGATGACCTTGCCCAGGTTGGAACTTACAGGTGCGCTGTTGTGTGCCAGATTGTTGGTCTTTGTCCAAAAGGCCTTGTTGTTGCCTGAGGGGGTGAAAAGCTTTTTTTGGACTGATTCCATGGTAACTTTAGGTTGGATCTGTGGGGATGCTAACAAGTGGAAGCCCTTTGTTTGTAACAGGGTGTCTGAGATTCAAGAATTGACCAGTCCTGCTCAGTGGAATCATTGTACAGGCAAGGAAAACCCTGCTTATTTAGTGACCAGAGGGATATATGCTGCAGACTTAGTTTCTTCAAGATTGTGGTTGGTAGGTCCAGAATTTTTTATTGCTAGTCAGGATCCAGGGAATGGGACACATCCTATTCATGATGAAGTGGTCAAGAATGAAGAAAGGGATGAGGTTGTTTTAGCAGTCTCTCAAGATAAGACTGAGAGTTTCTTAGATTTCCATAGGTGGGGAACGTTCCAGAAAAACATTAGGGTGGTGTCCTGGATTCTGAGGTTCCTTCACAATCTGAAGTGTGGTAAGTTTGGAGAACTCAGAAGAGGTGATTTGTCTTTGGAGGAGATGACAGTTGGCAGGGTCAAACTTCTGCTTTGTTTGCAGCAAGAGGAATTCCCAGAGGAGTTTAGGGCTTTGAGGTTAGGCCATCCACTTCCTCGAAATTCTCCCATTGTTAAATTGACACCATTCATATGCTCAGATGGGTTGTTTCGAGTATGAGGCAGGGTCCAGTTCTCAGAATTGGCATATGAAGAAAAACATCCAATCATTCTCCCCAAGGGTCATTTGTCATTGTTGGTGGTAACGTTTTTCCACTACCTGTTGAAGCATACTGGTGTGGCTACAATGATTACTTGCATACGGCGTACTGACTGGATTGTACAGTTGTGGCATTTGACTAAGTCAGTTAAGGCAAGGTGTGTGGCTTGTCAGAGGCAAGATGTTAAGTTGAGTACTCAACCAATGGCTCCATTACCTGCTGCTCGTATTTCCAGAGCACCCCCTTTGCTGTTATGGGTATGTATCATGCGGGGCCATTGTATTGCTCTGATGTCCCTGGGAAGAAACACTACATTCTATTGTTCAGCTGTGCGGTGATCAGAGCGGTTCATTTGGAGTCGGTTACTTCTATGTCAGTGGTTGACTGCGTTTTGGCATTGCGCAGATTTGTGGCTAGGAGAGGGTGGCCTTCCATTGTGTATTCCGATAATGGCAAGTCCTTTATCGGCACTAGAGATCATCTGCAAAGGCAGTTAGGATCAGCATCCCCTGAGTGGCGTTTCAGTGTTCCCAGAGCGCCTTGGTGGGGAGGCTGGAGGGAACGTATGGTTAGATCGGTCAAATCTTCATTGCGGAAATCCATTGGAATTCAGTCATTGACGAAAACTGAGTTGGATACTGTGTTGAAAGAGATTGAAGCCTGTGTGAACTCACAACCATTGACTTTCTCTGGTGATGAGCTCGATAATACTCCCTTGACCCCTTCTCATTTTCTGATTGGACGAGTTGCTGGGTTTAAAGTACCAAACATGAATGGTAAGGTGGAGAGTAGTCGAAGTTCTCTTGTTTCTAGGTATTCAGAAGATCAGCAGATCATGGATAGATTTTGGTCATTATGGAGTACAGAATACATTAGAAATCTTCCCTTTGGTAGGGGTTTAAATGTTAACCGAAGTCAGCTACAGGTTGGTTGTATTGTTCTTATAAAGGAGGAGGTTATTGAGGTATATCCAGGTAAGAATGGGGTTGTACGGTCTGTGAGAATCAAAACTGAAAGGGGCATCTTTACTAGACCAATCCAGAGAATTTCCCTGCTCGAACTGGATTCTGACTCCTCGGACATTATACTTGATCTAACTGAAAATGCAAACAATGCTTCTGTTGGCATGGCAGATGTCAAAACTAGATATGGTCGTCAGGTGAAGCCTCCAGATTGGCTAGAATTGTAATAATACACTGTTAATACTTCATGAGCTGATGTGAAAGAGGTTGGTGGTCTAGAAGGCAAGGTATCTGCCACTGAGGTGGATATAACATGGTTAAGTAAAATATAAAGTTTTCAGGTTTAAATAGCATGTGTTCTATTGCAAATACGGAATATATTTGGTTGAATTACTTATGTTTAATGTTTAATTGATGTATCTAAATTTCTGGTTATTGAAAATGTACAAGGTAAAGATAATCACTGGTGTGACAATTTGTATGTTGGTAAAATGCATTTATGATACATGTATTAGCTCTCCCACTTCAATATGTAGTTATTTCATTACCTCTCTTTCAAGGTTTGATTGGAGATAGGTCTCCAATGGTGGGGAGGATGTTGGATATTGATGATTAAATTCATGTAATTTAGTAATCTTGTGCTGCCCTCTGTGGGTCATATTGTTGTAAGTTTTTTGTGCCACCTTGTGGTTTTTTCAATAAAGTTCTCAGTTTTGGATCCTCATGAAGGAAGATTGTTTGTCTGTTTTCTCTGCCCATGTTTGGGAATTTAGGTAGTTTCCTTAACAAACATCATAGTCCATGGGGAATCTTTTATAACTTCGTCTGTCAGCCTGTCCATCACCATAGCAAACAAAAAGGGGCTCAGAGCTGACCTTTGATGCAGTCCCACCGCCACCTTGAACTCTTCTCTCACACCGACAGCACACCTCAGCACTGTCTTACATCTCTCATACATGTCCTGCATCACTCTAACATACTTCTCTGCCACTCCAGACTTCCTCATGCAATACCACAATTCCTCTCTTGGCACCCTGTCATATGCTTTCCCCAGATCCACAAAGGCACAATGCAGCTCCCTCTACCCATCTCTGTACTTCTCTATTAACATCCTCAAGGCAAACACTGCATCTGTGGTGCTCTTTCTTGGCATGAAACCAAACTGTTGTTCACAAATGCTGACCTCTGCCCTTAGTCTAGCTTCCACTATTCTTTCTCATAACTTCATCATATGGCTCAACTTTATCCCTCTGTAGTTGCCACAACTCTGCACATCTCCCTTGTTCTTTAAAATGGGCACCATCACACTTCTCATCCATTCCTCTGGCATCCTCTCACTCTCTAAGACCTTGTTTAATGTTCTTGTCAGGAAATCTACTGCTACCTCTCCTAGACACTTCCATACCTTCACCGGTATGTCGTCAGGACCAACTGCCTTTCCATTCTTCATCCACTTCAATGCCCTCCTCAGTTCACACATATTAATCTTTACTACTTCCTGGTCCTCGACGGTCACCTCTTCTACTCTTTTTTTCTCTCTCATTTTCCTCATTCATCAGCTCTTTGAAGTACTCTTTCCATCTTCACAGCACACTTTTTTCATCAGTCAATACATTTCCCTCTCTGTCCTTAATCACTCTAACTTGATGCACGTCCTTTCCATCTCTATTTCTCTGCTGTGTCCACCTGAATAAATCATTTTCTTCCTCTTTACTTTCCACCCGAGCTTACAAGTCATCATACACCCTCTGTTTGGCCTTTGACACTGCTATCTTTGCCTCACGCTGTGTCTCCCTGTACTCCTGTTTACTCTCTTCGGTCCTCTCAATGTCCCACTTCTTCGCTAACCTCTTCTTTTGTACACACTCCTGCACTTCCTCATTCCACCACCAAGTCTCCTTATCGACTCTCCTTCCAGATAACACACCAAGTATTCTCCTACCTGTCTATCTGATCACATTAGCTGTAGTTGTCCTGTCATCTGGAAGCACTTGCTGACCACCCAAAGCCTGTTTCAGCTCCTCCTTGAAGACAACACGACACTCTTCCTTTTTCAGCTTCCACCACTTTGTCTTCTGCTCTGCCTTTGCCTTCTTCACATTCCTCACCATCAGTGTCATCCTGCACACCACCATCCTATGCTGTTTGGCAACACTCTCACCCACTGCTACTTTGCAGTTACTGACTTCCTTCAATTTACATCACCTGCACAATATGTAGTCTACTTGTGTGCTCCTACCTCTGCTTTTATAAGTCACCCTATGCTCCTGTCTCTTCTGTAAGAACATATTTACCACAGCTATTTCCATCCTTTTTGCAAAATCTACCAACATCTGTCCTTCTGTGTTCCTGTCCTGGATACCAAACCTGCCCATCAATTTCACATCCCCTCTGTTTCCTGCGCCAACATGTCCACTGAAGTCTGCCCCAATCACCACTCTTTCACCTCTGGGGGTACTCTGCATCACTTCATCTAACTCACTCCAGAGTCTCTCCTTCTCTTTTAGCTCATATTCTACCTGTGGGGCATAAGCACTACTACATCACGCCTTCAATTTTTAACTTGAGACTCATCACTCTGTCTGACACTCTTTTCACTTCTAGAACATTCCTGACAAACTCCTCCTTCAAGATGACTCCTAATCCATTTCTCTTCCCATCCACACCATGAAAAAACAGCTTAAACCCTGCTCCTATTATTCTAGCCTTGCTCCCTTTCCACCTGGTCTCCTGAACACACAATATGTCCACCTTCCTCCTCTGCATCATGTCAGCCAGCTCTCTACTTTTTCCTCCCATAGTTCCAACATTTAAAGTTCCTACTCTCATCCTAGACTCATGCTTTTCCTCTTCTTTCTCTCTGCCTATGGACACGCTTCCCGCCTCTCCTTCTTTGACATCTTTGACCAACAGTAGTCCAATTTCCACCAGGACTCTGTCGCTTAACAGCACCGATGGCGGTCGTTGTTAACCCAGGCCTCAACTGATCCAGTATGACATTGTTTGTTGTGACTCGCATTTTTTATTTGCCATTGGTTCCTGACGCAACCCTCTGCATTTATCCGGGCTTGGGACCGGCGGAGGGAGAGACACTGGTTTGTGCCCCTCCCTCACGGCTGCATTATACCGGTTTATCTAGTATAATACAAAATTAAGCAGTTCTTTGAAGAGTATTCGGGTGTTTTTTTACACAGCAAATTATATGTTACAACAGTAATAAGACTAGATATACAGTACATTAGGCATCTAAAAATACATGGTCCAAAAATACAGATTAAAAGTAGAATATTAACCATAGGAATAATCATCGAAAACAAAGCAGTTTGTAGTTTGCTACCCAAATCCCTACATTTGTCCACCTTGTTCATCTTGGCAGAAGGCTTTGGCAGTCTCATGCATCTGTTGTAGAGCACGGCCAAACTTACCATCGTCCTCATCATAGCAGGAATAAAGGTGCAACAGCTGTCCCCCACTATAGCACAGACCTCACCCTTTTAAGTGAAGAGAATATCTAATGCCATGTGATTCTGTATTGTAGGAAGGTGTAGTGCAGTCAATTCTCCTCGTATACCTTCAATTGTGAAAATGGTTTCATTAACAAAGGTGGCCAATCGATAGTGAGTGACTTCTACCTGGTTCCAAAGTTGGGTGATGCAATACTGTGGGAAAAAGGAGTCCCGGAATTTACTAGACTTGGATTTGAGCTGGTGTTCTGGTGGTGGGAACGTCGAGAGGGAACGTTTATGGCGGGAGTGTTGGCGATGTATAACTAAATTTACATATGATTTTATTTGGACAGGAGTGCAAGCTCCATTCCAGTTAATGGGTAAATGCATGTGTAAGGCATTGCTGCAGTACCAATACCAATCTAGTGCCATTCAAGCCCACCGATAGTTGCCTGGATGTTGGGGGTGACACTGAGCTTTCCCCTGTTTACAATTGTCATTATTATCCAATGCATGTTATATTATGATGCAAGTTGAAACATTACCCATACACAGATGTCTAGACCATGAGAAGCAAAAGTTAAAGGATACATCGTGTGTGATGATGGGTTTAAAAATTACTATGGGGTCTGAAGGTTTAAAGGTCGTATGACTCTTCATCATGTTGGAAACAACATTGGTGTGGTTACCACA
This sequence comes from Plotosus lineatus, assembly GCA_024760905.1. NCBI lineage: Eukaryota > Metazoa > Chordata > Actinopteri > Siluriformes > Plotosidae > Plotosus > Plotosus lineatus. The sequence continues at coordinate 49,079,166 of CM045739.1, forward strand.
AATGGGGTGAATTCACTACATTCACTACTTCTCAAGAAAATAACAGCTTCCATTGGTGTATTGCTGTTCAGTTGGTGAACTGCCAGAAGGTGTTATAATGAGGATGGGCGTGGGACGGTAGACTGATCATCACTATAAGGATCCCCAAGGTGTACAGCAGCTTGTGAGTCCTCATGTTCTCTGCGAGACAAGTGTCAAAGCTAACTGGACCTTTGTCTGATGGGGCATCTCGGAGGGAGGTTTCAGATAATCACTGGAAGAGACATAAACATGATCAGTAAAATATATAAAGAGGTCAATTCAGGGCTGGTTTCAACCTTGTTGTGTGGATCCACTGTGGAAAAAGAGCAGTTAGTATGACGATTCGAGTGAGGGCAATTATCTCCGCAGGTTTGCTGTATTTGGATTCCCCTAATTGCCCAGACTGGTTAAACAATTTTACTCGTACAGTCGGCCCCCTACTTAGTAAACCACCTGGGTATGAAAACTCAGAGTTATGAAAAAGATTTTCCTAAGTTTTCATCCACTGTATACGGAAACAACCCCCCTCTTACGAAAAGTGCCAAACGTTCCATCCAAAATTCAAACGCGCCAATCAAAATTCCCCACGATGCGTGATTTGCTCTCTCATTGGCTGTCTCCCAGCATCTCACCCCGCTGGCCTCCCATTGTCCAGGAGGGAGCTGACCTGTACCCATTACTGTACCCATACCTTTTGTCTGCCATACGCGTGAGGAGAGTTGAAGAGGACTGTTGGCTTGTTTTGATATCATTGCAGCATTTCATTATCGCCGCAACCCCTCTAAAATCGGAATGATATTGAAGCAGAAGGAGCATGAGCAGAGTGCTCCGTGGAACAAGACCTCCGATCTCACAAGGAAGCAAGTTAATATTGAACCAGGACCTCTGATCTTTCAAACACGCACTGTAATTCCGCTTTAAATGAAACATCCCATCCATTTAAACATTTAAATAGAATTGTTCCGTCAGCTGTGCGTTGCTTGTGGGTGGAGCTCGCATTCGGCAAAACACACCATAGAGACGGAGTTTTGTGTGTGTGTGTGTGTGTGTGTGTGTGTGTGAGAGAGAGAGAGAGAGAGAGAGAGAGAGAGAGAGAGAGAGAGAGAGACTGCCTACAGAGTCAGTCAGAGATGAAAGGAGGCTTAACTCTCTTTAAAGAGAGCACATTGCAGCTTTTTCATTTTTTAAGTTGTTTAATTCAGTAAATGTTTAATAAATGTGGCGCAGTCCGAGGAATGTGAGCAAAATGCAGCTCATCTGGACCTCCGATCCCTCTAGGAATCAAGTTAAAGTTGAGTTTGGACCTCCAATCTGTCAAGCAGGGAATGCACTTTGAATTCCCTGTCTCACAATGCTCTGGCATCCTGCGTGCGGGTGGAGCCTGCATTCAGCGGAGCACGCCACAATACACATTTAATGTGTACTGTGTAGTGTGTGTGTGTGTGTGAGAGAGAGAGAGAGAGAGAGAGAGACACACACAGAGAGATAGATAGAGACAGTGGTGTGTGTGTGTGTTTGTGTGTGTGTGTGTGTGTGTGTGTGTGTGTGCGTGTGTGTGTGTGTTAATAAAAATGTTTAATAATGGTTTAATTAATAAATATGTTAATAAAATATTTAAATGGTTTAATAAATCATTTTCTTTTAATTTTAACACATATTTCATACATATTTCATGCAAAATTGGTGTACTTTTATCATTTTTAAAGGGTTTATGGGGTAGTCTTGGGAGCCTTGGAACGAATCATGCGTTTTACATGTAAAATGCTCCTCTACTTATGAAACCTCCGCGTTGTGAAAAAGGCGCTGGAACGGATTGAGTTCCGACTGTACCTTATCCCCCTGTTTGTAACTATGTGTGGGTGTACTAGGGAGGGGGCTGGTGGAAGCTTTGATCCTGGACCATAACTCCTGCAATTTGGCAATAAATGGTGCGGATTATTCATCCATGTGAACCCTAAGATCTGAAGTACCCAGGGCTAACATTCCTTTTTGCCAAGGTAGTGGGAAAGGTCGCTCAAATATAATCTCATGTGGACACAAGTGCACATCTTTTTGGGGCATCATTCTCATTTCAGCCAACACCGCGAGGAGGAGTTCAACCCAAATTTACAGCTAGTGCTTTGCATCGTCATTGGTAGCTTACTCTTCACGGTACAGTTATTATGTTCAACAATCCCAGTGGATTGTGGGTGGTAAGGGATATGAGAACGCCAATTATGGTGTAAATACTTACAAAATTGTTGTGTGATCCTTAAAGTAAATGGGGGACCCCATATCTGGGTATGACTTCTTTGGCTAAGATACGAGTGACCGCCTTTGCATTTTCTTGGGCACATGGAAAGGCTTCAATATCTCTAGAAAATTTATCAACGAACACCAAAAGATATTGCAATGGTCCACATGTAGGCATGTGTGTGAAATCAACCTGCCTTTCCAGGAATGGTGAGGTGGGTATTGGAAGCATTTCGTGTTTAGTGGTGGTGCCAGTAGGATTGTTTTGTGCACATGTTAGACATCTTGAGAGGATTAAATCAATTATATCGTTCAAATTAGCAATACAAAAAAGTTTATTCATGTCCTCTTTTACCCCTCTTCGAGCACAATGTGTAACACCATGAAACTTGCGCAAGAGGAAAGGCACACAGTGTGAGGGAAGATAGAGTTTATATATATATATATATATATATATATATATATATATATATATATATATATATATATATAGAGTCTCTTATAATACAGAAGTGACATTCACAGTAGAAATTGCACACCTGCATGTTACAAAAGTATGTAAGCCTGTAATTTTCTATACTCACAGAAACAAGTAAAAAAACCGCACACTATGATGATTAAGAACATGTTCCCTTCACTCAGCAATAACATGGGAAATAAGAGAGAGAGAGAGAGAGAGGTGTAGTTAGGTAGAATATTAGCAAGCAGGGTCTGCACTTAATGTCTGTCTATGACAGCATAACTAATGAGAGAGAACTAGAAGAAAGACAGGCATGAGGACCCACTGTAACTCTGTTGAGCTACGAGCTATGATCCATACATTCTATCACGATTTGCTTCCGATACATCATGTACTACATCATAACAATCAGTGTGATCATCAGGAATCCTCCAAGTTCCCTCAAGATCATTATAAGTCTAGAAATTCACTCAAGATCATCACAATTCAATCCCCGAACCCCCACGGTCCTCATGATTATATTGTGGAGATGGCAGATATCATGTTCTAATGCTACCCCAGGGTTACTCAATAAGAGACTATTAACAAAATGCTTGACTAAACAAGAAACTTTTCACTATAGTCTTATTAACAGGGACCATGTCTGAGTAGCGAACATAAACTGGAACATTATTTCATTACTGTGGGGCTTTGCTAGCAAACGCCTTGCCCCAAGTATCACTAAGCAACCATCGCCTTTTGAACTAAGTGGGTGTGGTGTTTCATAAACAACAAGAACTTCACTAAGATAATGTGGTGAAGGAGGACATGAAGGTCGTTGGTGTAAGAGAAGAAGATGCAAAGGATAGGGTGAGATGGAGGCAGATGATTCGCTGTGGCGACCCCTGAAGGGAAAAGCCGAAAGGAAAAGAAGAACAAGAAGAAAGAATGTGGTGCGAGACAATTAAGTGCTTTAAAGATTAAAATCAGTGTTTTATGTTCAATATGAAATTTAATTTGGTAGCCAGTGAAGTGTGATATGCTCATATGGTTCTGCATTCTGGACTAATTGACGTTAGTTTTCTGCAGTTATTAGAACCTTCAGACGATAACACATTACAGTAAACTAATCTTGAGGCAGCAAAAGTATGAACAAGTTTTTCCGCACAATGTAGTAAAATCATATTCCTTATTTTGGTACACCGCCATGCAATCTTGAAAACATAATTGACTTAGCAAATCATTTAAAGGGTAAAGTATCAATTGTACTTGATATTAGTCTAAGTCTATTTTCCAAAAGACAGCTAAATGCTAATATGGAAGTGTTTTTTTTTTGTTTTTTTTTAAATTTAATTAATTAATTTATTTATTTATTTTTACTACCGGTACTAATGTAACATTTGGAAACCAATTATTTTCAATAAACTCACACAAAGTAAGAGGGGGAAAAAAAGAATAAAAGGTGGGAAAATGGTGACAACACTCCACTGAGAAATACACTTTAATGTAATTGATTGAGCTAATATCTGTATTCATCAGCTAAATGATGTTTCCATCTAGCTGTGTTTTTGACAGCTGGTAGCCAGTCACGCCAAGCTATAAAAAAAAAAAAAAAAAAAAAAAATATATATATATATATATATATATATATATATATACTAAAAAGACAACAGATATATGTAATCAAAAACTGTAGAATTTATTAAAAAAATATTTAGTGCTTTAAAATTTAAATTTTATGCAACAGTCAACCGATTGTCTCCAATATTTGGCCCAAAGATTGTTAAAAAAAAATTATTATTATTATTAAATCCACTACAATAGTAGAATAACCCAAGTTTTCCTTTTAATTGGGCACATTACCGCTGGAGTTATTTGGTTTCTACAAGTCCAGGTAGTTGCTAAATATTTTGGCAGCATAGAACCTCAGCACTTTCCTATTAATGGTGCGTGAAATGAAAAGTTTGGTACTGCAAATAAAATCACTGATATTCAAGGATGTTATGGTAGGTAATGCGTTGAAACAGCCATTTAATGAGTCCAGGAAGATTGGGGTAGTGTCAGCCGGAACCGCCTGGGCCCTTTCCTGACATTGCTGCTTGCCTCTCCATTCACTTAACGACTGTCAGAGCTGATTACACAGCCATTGGCAAGCTTAAAAACTACACAGACATGCTCTGTTAGTTGTCCAATTAGAATTATTAGCATATTTAGACACATTTAGGCTTAATGATCGGGTTACCCAAAGTGAGGGACCACAGGCATAATGGTGAGTTTATAAGACCATGGTCACTTCATTATCAAATGCTTGCTTTTATGTCATGTGTCGTTCTTGGGAAAGCTGAATGTATTAATTTGCTTAGTGGCTCTTAGGAGTGATGGCATAAAATTGTACATTGCTCCTTCATCTCTATTTCTAGAAATCTTGACTATGATTGCATTACTGTAGCTGTATACGCACCGTTTGCTTGTGTGTGTGTGTGTGTGTGTGTGTGTGTGTGTGTGTGTATGTATGTATGTGTATATATATATATATATATATATATATATATATATATATATATATATATATATATATATATATATAGTGTCGGCCCCCAACTTACGAAATTAATTCATTCCAGAGCCCTTTTCATATAGTGGTGATTTCGTAAGTAGGGGTCGCAGCTTACATGTTAAACGCCTAATTCGTTCCAAGGGTCCAGTCTTTGGACTGGATAAACCCTTTAAAAATGATAAAAGTACACCAATTTTGTATGAAATATGTGTTAAAAGTAAAAGAAAATAATTTATTAAACTGTTTAAACATTTTATTAACATATTAAACCACTTTATGAACATATTTATTAATTAAACCCTTATTAAACATTTTTATTAACACACACACACACACACACACACACACACACACACACACACACACACACGCACACACACCTCTCTCTCTCTCTCTCTCTCTCTCTCTGTCTCTCTCAGAGCCCACAAGACTTGGAATTCAAAGTGCATTCTCTGCTTGACAAATTCAACTTTAATTTGATTCCTTGAGGGATCGGAATTCCAGATATGCTCAAATGCGCCCGGGGTCAGTGGTGTAGTGGTTAGAGTTTTGCGCTCATGATCGGGAGGTTGTGAGTTCAATTCCACTGAGACCTTCACTGTGCTAAGACCCCTGGGCAAGATCTTAACCACAAGTGTGCCTCTATTCACCCAGCAGTATAAATGGGTACCAGTAAAAATATACTGGGAAGGTAACCTGCGATGAACTAGTGCCCCATCCAGGGGGAGTTGAACTCCTGGTCGCTTCACGCTATGGAAACCAGGGATAAGCACCAGTCATGAGCCATGAGGCTCGGGTGTAAAAACCCAACAGTCTTTACCTCAAATGCGCCCACATTTATTAAACATTTACTGAATTAAACAACTTAAAAAGCTAAAAACTAAAGCATTGTTCCTTCTCTCTCTCTCTCTCTCTCTCTCTCTCTCTCTCTCTCTCTCTCGCTCTCTCTCTCTCTCTCTCTCTCTCTCTCTCTCTCTCTCTCTCTCTCTCTCTCTGTCTCTCTCGTGCGTGCGCGCTGTGGGCCACACATACAAGATGTGAATTCAAAGCGCATTCCCTGCTTTACAAACTGAACTTTAATTTGATTCCTTGAGGGATCGGAATTCCAGATGAGCTCAAATGTGCCCACATTTATTAAACATTTACTGAATTCAAACAACTTAAAAAACGAAACTAAAAACTAAAGAGTGACGCTTCCTTCTGTCTCTATCTGGGAGGCCAGCGGGCTGGGATGTTGACAGACAGCCAATGAGAGAGCAACTCACGTGTGGTGTGAAATTTTGATTGGTGCATTTTAATTTTTTTGAATTTCTTTTTATAAGAGGGGGTTATTTCGTATCTCAGGGACGTAAACTCAAGAAAAATGTTTTTCGTAACCCGGGGATTTCGTACACAGGGGTCTTTGTAAGTTGGGGGCCAACTATCTATATACATATAGATATATCTATATATCTTCTATTCCTTTCGTCTGTTCCTTCAGGAACTGTCCCCCCGTGCGGCTAACTGGGTTATCAAAGGCAGGCCATGTCTCTCATTGTCTATGGTGAGAGGCATGTAAAAGAACCATTGCTGACTTTCGTAAAGAATAGGCTGCAAAGCCGTCAGCATGTTTCTGTCCCTTGCTAAAAAGGGTTGTGACAAGAAGGGCATCCAATGTAAAAACCCATGCCAAATCAAATGTGCGAATCAGATGATTCGCTGTGGCGACTCCCGAGAAAGGGAAAAAGCCGAAAGGAAAAAAGAAGATATATATTTTCATCATTGAAGTATCCTACAGCGTTGGGATTGTGCCTACTTAAATCATAAGTTAATAAAGTCCATAAAAATCGTATTATTCCCACAATGCAAAAATGTAGAAAGAGAGTTCTTCCCCCAACAGTTTGATGAACTTTGAAATGTTTCCCTGATCCAAAAGCATGCACTGATCTCCAGGTGCAGTCAGAAGTTTGCATTCATACAGCTAGGACAATAATTCTTCTGCAGTGTCAGGTTAGCAGTTATTTCTTTAAACTGCTATTTTTCTTGTTTTAATACTCACATCATCATCCATACTAAAAAAAAAAACATAAAGGTCTCATGAATCTTAGGTCTACAGTAGGCCCTCGACATTCGTAGGGATTCGGTTCCAAGTCCTCCCGCAAATTGAGATAATCCGCGAGTTCTGTACCCGGAAGTAAAACCCCATGTAACACGTCACATGCTGAAATGAGCAGCTGGAAGTAAAATACTATGTATCTATTACATGCTTCTTAAACACATTCTATAGACAGTCTTACTCATTAATGCAGTATCAATGTAGTAAAATATAGTAATGATTAAGAAAAACTTTTCAATGTTTAGTCTTATTTTTATTGATGATAAAATATAAACATTATACAGCATATACTGTTGTAAAGCACTCGATTTAAAGTCTTTTTCAATTATTATTCCAGTACAGCACCTAAATTAATTCTGAGAATGTTTGTGCGTGAGATTTTATGTTCTGTAGTATGTTTAATGAATGATACTAAAAGGATAAACTTTATTACACTTCATGTCCTTTTACATTGAACATTGAACTACAGCTATAGGATCGGAGTGTCTTCAAGTGTGTATAACTAAGCAGAGCTAACATGCTATTAGCAGAGCTAACATGCAATAGGCAGCTCAATGCAAGTCGCATTGAGCTGCCTACCATTGCATGTTAGCTCAATGCGAGCCGCATTCCAACTAACAAAGAAGCCCAGGCGGGAAGGGGCCGAACGACGACTCTGGCGCTTGGGATTGCAGGGGACGAAGTCTGTGTAGCTGGCTGGTATAATCGCCTTATCGGGTGTACTCTCCTCGAGCCATGTTTCAAAGAAACACAGACCTGTAGAGCCCTCTGCGCTGCCATCTGAGCATGAAGCTCGACCATCTTGTTTCGCAGAGACTGAACATTTTAAAGCAGTATGGCCGGAAGTGCTAACCAAGCGCCGGAGAATCTGAGAACTCCGCCTGGGATTATTGATAGCATTGAGCTCCCATAGCATAGCAGCTCACGATAGAAGTTATTGCGTGCTTAGTTGCCCGAAGCTGAAGCTGCTTATAGCTGTAGTAGGTTCGACCGATCATAGACAAGCATAGTGCAAAACATGAACAAACAAACCAACAACTAAAACAAATTAAAATGAACAAAAAAAAAAAAAAAATGATTCTGAGAACTCTGCGACTTTGCCCTCTGGGCAGCACCATCTTGGAGATGTCACTCCAACTTCAATGTAAAAGGACATGAAGAGTACGGTAATAAAGTTTATCCTTTTGGTATCATTTGTTAAACCTACTACAGAACATAAAATCTCATGCATAAACATGAACTTAGGCACTGTACTGGAATAATAACTGAAAATTATTTTAATACAACAGTTCAGACAAAACCGTTGTTTCTCAGGAGAAAGTCTTAGTTCTTCAGAAGAGACATCCAGTGTTTTCTATCGCTTAGCCAGAGAAGACGCATAGAGTTTGAGTGGTATCATAGAGCTGGTAATTAAAACACACACAAAAAAGAGGCTCATTGACAACTTGTGCATAGATGAGTAAAAAGGGGCGGGACATCAGCTCAACAAATCAGGAGAAAGGAGGACAGGTATTGGCTGAATTTGAATCACATGCCGGTTGCTCAGCAGTCAGTAAATACTCAAACCGTGGGTGCAAAACCGCAAATAGTCAAGGGCATACTGTATGTGTTTTGAAAACTTTGTAGAGATATGATCCAACTGACTTCAATGTTGGCAGGTTACATCTAAAGTCCTTTGTGATGTTAAAATTGTGAATATGTTATGGAGTCAATGTAAGGTGGCACATTGATGTTTCACAATGAAAGACGAGGGTATTTTTTTTTTAAATATACATTGCCCAATCTTCTTCAAACTTTACATGTTGACCATGGCGCTTCTGAGATTTCCTTTCGGCTTTTTCCTTTTTTCAGGGATCGCCACAGCGACTCATCTGATTCGCACATTTGATTTGGCATAGGTTTTTCGATCTAGGGTGTATTCTGCCCTCGCCGGAGTTGGCTGGGATGGTTGCCAGCCTCCCCATGACCCCAGTTAGGATTAAGCGGTTAAAATGCATATCTTATTTGCAAATCATTATCCTATTGAAAGAGAATTCAAAAATGGATCCAAGCATTTGCTGAACTTTAGTAAACCCTGTGCTATTTAGGGTTGTATGACATTTTAATAGCTCATGTATTAAAATAAATGTAGCTGTAAGCAGAGCTCCTGACAGGAAGTGTTCTCACACAATTTATGGATTGTAATAATCAAATGTTGAAGGATGAAATTATTTGAAGAAAATATATTCACATGACTGAAATAATCCGGCATTATTTACAAACTACCCGATACCACAAGGAAGTATGGTGTTTTTTTGTTTGTTTTTTTATTCGAGGGTAAAAATGTGATGCATGGCATTTTGGATACATAGTTAAAAATCAAGCTTAAGCGTTGGATGCTGTGTTTTAACCAAATGTCCAAATAAAGGTTCCACGAGCAAGTTGATCACTGACATACCATGGCCAAAATTGACTAATCAAATTTACACAGCTCTCAAATTATGGGTGTAGGGGTTCTGGTAGAGACATCTGCCTCACAGCAAGAATGTCCAGTGTTCAATTCCCAGCTCAGCCATTTTTGGATGGAGTTTGCATGTCCTCCACATGCTTGCATGGGTTTTCCTCTTCCTTTTGAATCTTTTGTGAAACCTTTTAAAATGTATCTCCTCCTAGAGCATTGATCTGATTCGCTCAATTCTGGGTCCACAGCATCTTAAAACAAAGATCTTTAAGTTCTATAACAAAGATTGATACATTGAAAGTAAAAAAAAATCTAGCCCTGCACTGCACCTCAGCCAGGTGGTTGAGATGGGTGTCAGTCTAGAAATGACCACAAATAGGATTAAGTGATTTAGAAAATCAATGAATGAAAACTCTATATAAATGTACCTTTTTTTATATAATGCTCTTAATAAGATCTCGTGCACTAATGATGCAAGTGTCACCAAGACATGAAATGTCCTGGAAACTTCCTTGCGCAATTTTATATTTGACTTTACCTCATTAGGCTCATAAATAACATATTCATATCTTCCGAATGCAGTGAGTGACACAATATGGATTTGAGAGCACGTGTCACCTTTTTCAAGATGCCCGGTTGAACACAGCTGACCAAATAAACACATTTTACAACATATTTTTGGTGACTAAAGGTATGTTTCAACAAACGTAACAATTCTAATATTTAAAGATGCAAATATATTTTACATATTTTGACAATATGTTTGAAGAAACTGAGATAAAAAAGGTATGAAAATATCATTTTGACATTGATTTCATATCAGGCATTTAACCTGAAAATGGCTGTGAAAAGTCTTCTTTTCCTTTCGGCTGTTCCCTTCAGGGATTACCACAGTCAATCAACTGTGTCTATCGCACCCTATCCTCTGCATCTTCTACTCTTACTCCAACTACCTTCATGTCCTCCTCCACTACATCCATAAATCTTCTATTTGGTCTTCCTATCGGCCTTCCTCCTGGTAGTTCCAACTTCAGCATCCTACTACCAGTATACTCAATATCCCCCCTCTATACATGTTCAAACTATCTCAATCTAGCCTCTCTGACTTTGTCTCCAAACTCTCTAACATGTGCTGTCCCTCTGATGTACTCATTCCTGATCCTGTCCGTCCTCGTTACTCCCAAAGAGAATCTCAACATTTTCATCTCTGCTACCTCCAGCTCTGCCTCCTGTTGTTTCCCCAGTGCCACTGTTTCTAAACCAAACAACATTGCCTGCCTCAGCACTGTCTTGTACACTTTTCCTTTCATTCTTGCCGGTACCTTCCTATCACACATCACACCGGACACTTTTCTCCAACCATTCCAACCAGCCTGTACACGCTTCTTCACCTCCTTTTCACACTCTCCATTTCTCTGGGTTGTTGAGCCGAAGTACTTAAAATTCTCCACCTTCTTTATCTCTGTTCCCTGTAACTCCAGCGTTTCTCTTGTGTCCTTGTCGTTCACACACATGTATTCTGTCTTCCTGAGGCTAACCTTCATTCCTATCCTTTCCACGGCATACCTCCACCTCTCTAGATTTTCCTGCACTTGATCTCTGCTCTCACTACAGATCACAATGTCATCTGCAGACATCATAGTCCATGGAGATTCTTGTCTAACCTCGTCTGTCAGCCCTTCCATGACCATAGCAAACAAGAAGGGGCTGAGAGCTGACCCTTGATGCAGTCCCACCTCCACCTTGAACTCTTCTGTCACGCCAACAGCACACCTCACCACTGTCTTACATCTCTCATACATGTCCTGCACCACTCTAACATACTTCTCTGCCACTCCAGACTTCCTCATGCAATACCACAGTTCCTCTCTCGGCACCCTGTCGTAAGCTTTCTTCAGTTCCACGAAGGCACAATGCAGTTCCTTGTGACCTTCTCTGTACTTCTCTATTAACACCCTCAAAGCAAACACTGCATCTGTGGTGCTCATTGTTGGCATGAAACCAAACTGTTGTTCACAAATGCTGACCTCTGCCCTTCTAGCTTCCACTATTATTCCAATAACTTCATCAAATGGCTCATCAACTGTATTCCTCTGTAGTTGCCACAACTCTGCATGTCTCCCTTATTCTTAAAAATTGGCACCAGCACTCTTTCCCTCCATTCCTCCAGCATCTGCTCACTCTATAAGACCTTTTTGAATGTTCTTGTCAGAAAATCTACTGCTACCTCTACTAGACACTTCCATACCTCCACCGGTATGTCATCAGGACCAACTGCCTTTCCATCTTCATCCTCTTTAATGCCTTCTTCACTTCACTCTTACTTCCTCGTCCTCAACAGTCACCTCTTCAAAGTACTCTTTCCAGCTTCCCAGCACCCTTCTGTCATAAATTAATACATGCCCCACTCGGTCCTTAATCACTCTAACTTGCTGATCGTCCTTCCACTCTCTATTTTTCTTCTGTGCCAATCTGTATAAATCATTTTCTCCCTCCTTACAGCTCAACATATCATACAAGTCATCATACGCGCTCTGTTTGGCCTTTGACAACGCTACCTTCGCCTTAAGCTGTGTGTCCCTGTACTGCTGTTTACACTCTTCGGTCCGCTCTATGTCCCACTTCTTCTTAGCTAACCTCTTCCTTTGTACACACTACTGCACTTCCTCATCCCACCAGCAAGTCTTCTTATCTATTCTCCTTCCTGTTTCCCTGATCACATCAGCTGTGGTTGTCCAGTCATCTGGAAGCACTTCCTGACCACCCAAAGCCTGTTTTAACTCCTCCGTGAAGACAACACGACACTCTTCCTTTTTCAGCTTCCACCACTTTGTCTTCTGCTCTGCCTTTGCCTTCTTCAGCTTTCTCACCATCAGCATCATCCTGCACACCACCAGCCTATGCTGTTTGGCAACACTCTCACCCGCTACTACTTTTCAGTCATTGACGTCCTTCAAATTATATCGCCTACACAAGATGTAGTCTACCTGTATGCTTCTACCTCTGTTTTTATAAGTCACTCCATGCTCCTGTGTCTTCTTGAAGAAAATATTCACCATGGCCATTTCCATCCGTTTTGAAAAACCGATCAACATTTGTCCTTCTGCGTTCCTCTCCTGGATACCACACCTGCCCATCACTTCATCACCTCTGTTGCCTGCACCAACATGTCCATTGAAGTCTGCCCCAATGACCACTCTTTCACCTTTGGCGGTACTCTGCATCACTTCATCTAACTCACTCCGGAATCTCTCCTTCTCTTCTAGCTCACATCATGCCTGTGTGGCATAAGCACTAACAACATTGAGCATGACACCTTTCAAATTTGAGACTCATCACTCTGGCTGACACTCTTTTCACTTCTACAACATTCCTGACATACCCCTCCTTCAAAATGACTCTTACTCCATTTTTTTCTTCTCACCCACACCACGATAAAACAGCTTAAACTTTGCTCCTAAGCTTTTAGTCGTGCTACCTTTCCACCTGGTCTCCTGAACACACAGTATGCCCACTTTCTTCCTCTCCATCATTTGAGCTAGCTCTCTACCTTTTGCCTCATTGTTCCAACATTCAAAGTCCCTACTCTCAGTCCGAGACTCATGCCTTTCCTCTTCTCTCTCTGCCTATGGACACGCCTCCTGTCTTTCCTTTTTCGACCTCTCCTTCTTCGACCAACAGTAGTCCAATTTCCACCAGCACCCTGTTAGTTAATAGGACTGATGGCGGTTGTTGTTAATCCGGGCCATGGCCAATCCGGTATGAAATTTGCTTTGATGATTGGCATTCTGTATACTGGCAAAAGTTTTACGCCGGCGGCCCTTCCTGTCGCAACCCTCTGCATTTAACCAAGCTTGGGACCAGAGTGAGGATGGATGCTGGTTTATTTTTATTTTTTATTATGTATTTATTTATTTATTTGCAGTATGGCAAAGCACTACAGTACACAAAATACTCTTGATATCATCTGTGTAGTTGACACTGAGTTTGAGGAATGTAAAGATAGCTCAGATGAAGATCCTGGAGATTCATATTACACTCCCAGAATAAAAGACATGGAGACTGATGAATCAAATTGGTGTGGTGATTCAGTCAGCAAATCAAATGATTTACATGAAGTACCACAAACAAACCTGAGCCCAAGGAAGAAAAATACAGGCCAAAAAACTCACAGAGAAATTTTGCAAGAAGCTGTCCACAGAAATGACCATGGCAAAAAAAAAAAAAAAAAAAAAAAAAAAACTATCCTCCTCATCCACGTAATCTGGAGTCAGGTTGAGGGAGCAGCAGCCTAAGCAATAAGGTTCACTCGTTCCTCTCCCCGGCCACTTCTTATAGCTCTTCCGGGGGTATACCAAGGCATACTTAGACCAGTCGAGAGGCATAATCCGTCCAGCTTGTTCTGGGTCGATTACAGGGTCTTTTCATATTTGGACATGCCCCAAACACTATGCCAGGGAGGTGAGGTGATCTGGAGGCATTCTAACCAGATGCCAGAGCCACCTCAATAGAGGTTCTACTTCAAGCTCCTCTTGTATAACTGAGCTTCTCACACTGTCTCTAAGGTAGAGCCTTACCACCCTGCGAAGGAAGCTCCTTTCAGGCGCTAGTTTTAAAAGGGAGTCTGACTATATCTGGTTGGTATCTTTCAACTTCATACCCCAACTTAAGCTCCTTCCCAGCCAGAGAGGTGACATTCCATGTCACAAGAGTCAAAGTCTGTAGCTGAGGATTGGTCCAACAGAGCCCATGCCTTTAGTTGCCACCCAGCTCACAATGCACCTGATCCCTATACCCCCCCCCCCCGACCCCCAGGTGGTGGGTCCATGGATAGAAACCCGGCCACTAGGCACTCTCCTTTGAGCTCCTCTACCAGGCCTGGCTCTGGGAGGGGTGACCACAGTGACCCGCATCTGGGCAAGGGAAAACATGTCCTTTTATGTTTCTCCATAGAGTTTTTTGAACCGTGCTTCATCTGGCCCTAGGGCCTGTTTGCCTTGGGTGACCCTACCAGGGGCATAATGCCCTGAACAACTTAGCTCCTAGGATCATTAGGATATGCAAACCCCTACACCATGATAAAGTGGCAATTTAAATAGGGTGGAAGAAAGCTCTTTTTAACCAATTTAATCGTGTTCAGAGTACCTGATTTTAATTGATTTTAACTTATTTTAAACTTTTAGCTTGAACTTGATTTATTATTCAAATATCTGAAAGTGATTTAATTATGCTGCTTACACCTATGTAAAAATTACAGCTAATCAGATGGAGGCAAGAGAAGAAAGAAATGTTCATTATCTACATTTTTGTTTAAAGTTAATGGTAAAAGCAAACACATTATTTTTACTACCCGCCAACATCTGAATTTCTATTTTTTTTAGTTATTTTTTTAGGTTTATTTATTTTATTTCATTTTATTTTAAATTTTTTTGGTGCCGGCACTGTAAAGCAGTATTTAAATCTTCTTCTTTTACTTTCGGCTGCTCCCTTCAGGGGTCGCCACAGCAAATCATCCCCCTCCACCTCACCCTGTCCTCCGCATCTTCTTTTCTGACTCCAACGACCTTCATGTCTTCCTTCACCACATTCATAAGTAAATCAGTATTTAAATATAACTATTAATATAAGATAGTTGTAGATAAAGATAAGCTGTACTGCTGAGTCGCTGTCATGGCACCTGTTAGATTAAGAATGACTGAGAAGTCGGCAAAAGTATAACAATCAGTTCATGAAAATATTTTTTTTTTTGTATTTATGGAAGTCAGAGGTAGAGACATGTGTTTAGTTTGGGTAGAGCAAATTGCCATTTTTAAGAACTACAATTTGAATGAACATTACAAGACGAAGCACGCGGGAAAATACAAAAACTTGACAGATGCTGAACGGGCATGAACATCAGAAGCTTTGTTAGCTAAACTACAGAGGAAACAAGTATGATGACCTGTGTTTTGGGGGACTTTGAATTTGGCGGCTCTTCTAAGTCTGTTTTCTGCCCAGCGGTGCAGGCTCCGGTGGAGGGGTGTGCTGACCTACGCGGGCTGACTGCAATGCACACACCTGATCCCATTCCCTAATCTACTCTTCTATAAAGACAAGCAGCGGGTTCACCTTGGTGCTAGAAGATTGTCCCGCATCGCACAACTGACACACCGTGTTTCTCTCTGGTCCCTGATTACAGCTGTACTCAACCAGTCTTCTGTGTCTTTGTCTCTAGTGTTTGTTGTTTATTATTTTCTCCAGCCACCACCAGAATTAATGTTGCCACCTGTCTCCAGTATTTCTCTTGAGCATAATAAATCGTTCTTGTTACACTTTACTCCATCTACTGCATTTCTGGGTCCAGCTGAACGTTATCCCCACAACAACAAGGCTTTTTTTGTTTGTTTTTCTTTTCTTTTTCTTTTTTTTTTTTTTTTAACCAAGTTTCACACATCCAGTGAGGCGGCAACCAAGACCGGCTTCGTGATATTCCACAAAATCGCTAAAAACATCAAGTCATTTTCTAAAGAGGAGTTCATTAAAGAGTACTTGGTATACTCTGCAGCGTCGATATGGCCTGAGAAAAACGAAGCATTAGAGCAAACCCCGTTGTCCAGGCAAACCATGACGAGACGGATCAAGGACATTTGGGGGGAATATGAAGCTTCAGCTGAAGAGTGAGGTGGCTCATTGTGACCATTTCTTCTTAGCTTTGGACAAGAGCTGTGATGTCCATGACACAGACAAGTTACTTGTACTTTTCTGTGAGATAAGGATTTGAAAATTATAGAGGAGCTGGCTGCAGTGCGGTCAATCAATCATGTTACTGATTTTGTAACTAAAATAGTAAACTTCATCAGGACACGGGCACTGAATCAGAAACAGTTTGTTGCCCCTTTGGAGGAGTATGAGACTAAACATGGTGACATTAGTTACCAAGCAGCTGTCAGATGGCTAAGCCTGGGAAAAGTGCTGAAAAGAGTGTGGAATCTGAAAGCAGAGATTCGAGAGTTTTGTGAGTAGACAGGTAAAAAAACACCCCAGATCTCTCAGATGGGGACTGGATGGAAGATTATGCATTTACTGTGATATGACTGCAGTGATGAATGAACTGAACACCAAACTTCAAGGCAATGGCCTTTTAGTGTATGAAATGCAAAGCCTGGTGAAGGGTTTCATGAGAGAGCTGCAGTTTCTTTCAAGCCAACTGGAGAACAACACCCTCACTCACATTCAAGCCCTGAAAGAAGTCACACCATCAGCTCATCACTCTCTCAGGTACTCATCCATGTTAGGAGCACTGCATAGTGAGTTGTCAAGGCAATTTGAAGATTTCAAAACAGGTGAAATGTGCATGGTCACCTCTCCCTTCACTGACAAAGTGGATAATGCATCTAGTAACGTTCAGCTTGAGCTCATTGACCTGCTGCCTGATGTGGTACTGGCAGAGCACTTTAAGTCAGAATCACTGCTGGATTTTTACTCCTCTCTCAAGGAGGAGAACTTTCCAAAGATGAGGAGACATGCTTAGTCTTAGATGTTGGTTCTCTTTGGATCTACCTACCGTACATATGTGAGCAAACATTCTCATTGATGAAGTTTAACAAATCGAGGTATATATCCTCTCTCACTGGTGATCATCTGTCTGCTGTGCTGCATAAATCCACCTCACACATTCTGCCTGACTTTGAGACACTTGCTAAAAGCCCAACAGAGACGAGATTTCTCTCACTGACTAAGGAAAAAAGAACAGAAAAACAGCAAATGGTTATAGTTATACTGTTTAATATTTGGAGTACAAAGTAGACCTTATACATTTTATACAGTTTTTAAGCTTGTCAGCTGTTGATACTTTCTTTTTTTTATGTTCGGTTCTGCATTACATTGCACTGTTCACTGTTCTTGCAAGTGTGAAATAAAACAAAATTTAATTTTTCAGTGCACACTATTACACTGTGAATAGTAAAATGACAAAGTTTTGTTTGAGTCAAAGACAATATTTATGTCTTTATAAAACTAAGGAACTGTTTTCAACTTTATTATATATGAAAATTAAATGTGTTTTCTGGTCAATGTGACTGACTGGAGAAATGAGCAGGTAATGATTGGTAAAGATGTTCTTTTTTGAGCACCATTGTTTTTGAAAATGTGATTGAATAAATTATATTTATTATAAGGAAATCTCACTTTTTCATTGCTTAATAATTACAGTTGGCCCCCATACCTACGGAATTAATCCATTCCAGAGCCTTTTTCGTAATGCGGGATTTCTAAGTAGGGGTCACATTTTACATGTTAAACGCCTAATTCGTTCCAAGGCTCCAGTCTTTGGACTGGATAAACCCCATAAACCCTTTAAAATGATAAAATTACACCAATTTTGTATGAAATATGTGTTAAAAGTAAAATAAAATTATTTATTAAACCATTAAAACATTTTATTAACATATTAAGCCATTTTATTAACATTTTTATTAATTAAACCATTACTAAACAGTTTTATTAGCACACACACACACACACACACACATACACACACACACACACACACACACACACACACCTCTCTCTCTCTCTCTCTCTCTCTCTCTCTCTCTCTCTCTCTCTCTCTCTCTCTCTCTCTCTCTCTATCTATCTATCTCTCTCTCAAGCTGCGGGCCACGCCCACAAGACGTGGAATTCAAAGCTCATTCCCTGCTTGACACACTCAACTTTAAGTTAATTCCTTGAGGAATTGGAATTCCAGATGATCTTAAATGTGCCCACATTTATTAAACATTTACTGAATTAAAACAACTTAAAAAAACTCAACTAAAAACTAAAGAGTGAAGCTTCCTTCTGTCTCTATCTGGGAGGCCAGCGGGCTGGGATGTTGAGAGACAGCCAATGAGAGAGCAACTCGCGTATCGTGTGAAGTTTTGATTGGCGCGTTTGAATTTTGAATTTCTTTTCGTATCCCGGGGACGGAAACTGAGGAAAATTATCTTCGTGACCCAGGGATTTCGTTCCCGGGGGTCTTCATAAGTAGGTAACTGTATAGCATTTACTCTTACCAGACACAGCTTGTGAAAACAATGCAATTTACGATTTTTTCCAAAGAAATAAAATTAACATGCAGAATTGAGTTCAGGTTATTGTCCCGGCCCTCCACAATATTTCCTATTTCTCATATGGCCCCATGGTAAAAATAATTGCCCATCCCTGCTTTATACTGTACAATTTTCCACACCAAAGAATAAAGGATAGCGGCTTTCAATTTTGGGGGTGGAATAGTATGGTACAATATTTAACATAAGTACAATTTTAAAATTTGCCGAAGGAAGTTTGAGCTCAGCATCGTAGGAAAACTTTGCTACATACAAAGTATCAGGGCAAGAGCTTGTAAATTCACTTGACAAAAGTGCATCTGTCCCTGCTACTTCACTTGAATGTGGGAAGTCATGCACAGAGGAAGGACTGAGGATTGAGTGTTTGGAATAGACTGGAAACAGTAGGTATCTCCTCATGCAGTGCTGAAGTGGGACTTCATCCATGAGGTCATCAATACATTCAGGGAGTTCGTATTGGAGAGTCAACCACTGAGCACTGCCATCGGTCAAGATGATCTTGAGAATCACATGGGTACCCATCCTCAGAGTTGTTTATTCTGCACACCGACATGAAAAACAGTCAATATTTATAAAACTTCTTGTAATTGACTATTCTGAGAAGATTATCAATACCGGTCATGTGTCGGTTCAGCTATGTTACGTAATTTAACTCTGTAAAATTGTATAGGTTTTTCAGATGACCAATGAAAACCATAATCGAGGATTAAGGTAATCCAACAAATATTTGATTTTGCTTTTCCCCCAGGCCCAGACAGTGTATGACATTACAGTTACAATATTTAGCAGAAGTGTGTTAAAGTCTCTCTTCTTCTTCTTCTTCTTCTTTTCCTTTCGGCTTTTCCCTTCAGGGGTCGCCACAGCAAACCATCCGCCTCCATCTCACCCTATCCTCTGTATCTTCTACTCTTACTCCAACTACCATCATGTCTTCCTTCACCACATCCATAAATCTTCTCTTTGGTCTTCCTCTAGGTCTTCTGCCTGGTAGTTCCAACCTCAGCAACCTACTACCAATATACTCACTATCCCTCCTCTGTACATGTCCAAACCATCTCAATCTAGCCTCTCTGACTTTGTCTCCAAAACCTCTAACATGTGCTGTCCCTCTGATGTACTCGTCCCTGATCCTATCCATCCTCGTTCCTCCCAAAGAGAACCTCAACACTTTCATCTCTGCTACCTCCAGCTCTGCCTCCTGTCTTTTCCCCAGCGCCACTGTTTCTAAACCATACAACATTGCTGGCCTCATCACAGTCTTGTACACGTTTCCTGTCATTCTTGCTGATACCTTCCTATCACACATCACACCAGATACTTTTCTCCAACCATTCCAACCTGCCTGCACACGCTTCTTCACCTCTTTTCCACACTCTCCATTGCTCTGGATTGTTGAGCCTTAGTACTTAAAATCCTCCAACTTCCTCATCTCTGCTTCCTGTAACCTCACCATTCCTCTTGGTTCCTTGTCTTTCACACACATGTATTCTGTTTTACTGAGGCTAACCTTCATTCCTCTCCTTTCCACGACATACCTCAACCTCTCTAGATTTTCCTGCACTTGTTCACTGCTCTCACTGCAGATTACAATGTCATCTGCAAACATCATACTCCATGGAGATTCTTGTCTAACCTCATCTGTTAGCCTGTCAATCACCATAGCAAACAAGAAGGGGCTCAGAGCTGATCCTTGATGCAGTCCCACCACTACCTTGAACTCTTCTGTCACACCGACAGCAGACCTCACCACTGTCTTACATCTCTCATCCATGTCCTGCACCACTCTAACCTACTTCTCTGCCACTCCAGACTTCCTCATGCAATACCACAGTTCCTCTCTCGGCACCCTGTCATATGTTTTCTCCAGATCCACAAAGGCATAATGCACCTCCCTCTGATTTTCTCTGTACTTCTCTATTCACATCCTCTATCAGTAAATATATTCTTAAACTGGTTTGTTAGAACAGAGACTAGGTATGCCATCAGTCAAACTCAGGTGGTAGGGGCTGTGAGGGTTTTCTTTTTTTGTGGTGTGTGTTTGTATACAGCATAATGCTTAATCTAAGTGCTGCTGAAAAAAGTATGTTTTGTACAATCTTGTATCAACTAGTGGATTCATAAAAATCAGTTCACTGAAGGTCAGAAGCATGAATGCATTGGGCTGATTTCAAAGCCTCTATAATGTTCTCAATACCAATCATATCGTTTTTTGACAGTGAAGAGCATATTGTTATGTGAAATGCAGATTTGGTCAAAATTCCCACAAGCCCCCTGTTGCTCCATAAGTTAGCACCATTCACTTCTATTAGTTAATATCATTCAATGTCACACACTCTGCATTGTGAACCTCTGATATATCAGATAACCTTTGCCTAATGACCTGTGTAACCTCCCCTTTGAGAATGTCTACAGGAAAAGTGGATATAGCTGAGACTTCAGATCAGATTTGTTCAGACATGGTGAACTCAGATAGCAAGCAATCACCATCTAATATTTTGAAGCCAGTGAAAGTGAGGCAAACTATTGAAGCAATTTATGTGTTTGATAACCCTCTTTAAAAATTATATGCTGAGCTTTAAATCACACTTTCAGCTGACTGACAAGTGGACCAAACAACTTAAATCATCTGCAGGTAGTGCTAAAAATAATGGTGTTTTGATATCAGCTTGATGTTAGGAAACAGCTCTTTGTATCACATCCTGTGCTCTGCCTTTACTTTTTTAAAAATTCCAAAGACTCATCACTAGTACTAGTATTGGATGTCCTTTAGCACCATAAGAAAGGGTAAGAACTGCAGCAAGCTTCAATTTTGATTAGTATTTCCTTCCACTGATTTTGAACTTGAGAGACCCTTAAGATTGAATGAGGTTCATTTGTCCTATCAGCCTATTTGTATGGGAACTTCCGTATGTCATTATTTAGATCACTTAATGTGAAAAGGTTTTTAGATATCAGCACTGCCTGAAAAATAAGGGATGACAGGGCTATACCATTGATCATGATTGCTAGACCATGAATGACAAAATTGAATATAAGTAACAGAATCAATAACAACTATGATAAAAAGTGGCTGTTTCCTGCAGTACCTTATTTAACAAATTACATTAGATGATGATTGGATAAGAAAACTTTTCACTAACCTGAACACTGAATTACGTGTCAATGTATTTGATTTTGATGGAAACATATTTCATTTAAGAATAGATAATTACACAATCTATCTTACGACAAATATACATCAAGAGACAGACAAGGGTAAGAAAATGTACAAAAAGAAAAATAAAGGATGAGAGAAAAAAAGAAAAAAAATAAGAAAGTGTTTAGTATGGTTAACCCTTTATGCCTGATGGTGACTAATTCGTTACACAAGAATTAAGAGCCTAAAAATTTAATATATATCACTACGGGGCTCTGGCAAATGACTGTGAAGAATATGGTGCATTTCCTGTTGAAGCGGAGAATGGCATTGCATCATCTTTTCCCACGCTTTTTTCAGTTAGGCTTGAGACATCGTGAGTGGGTGACGTCCATGAGTCGTCATTCAAATTGTCAGTACTAAAAGCACAATGAATCAAATATCAGGTGAGATTAATGCACATAAAAAAATCATCATTGAAGAATAATGGTCGTTTTGGAATTTTATGAGGTAGTAATAGTTTATTGAGTTCATTTTACTAAAAAAAAAAAAAAAAACACATTTCATATGAGTGACGTAAATAAATCATAATTGAGTGAACTTGTCATGTACCTTAATCTTGTGTGTAAAACATTTAACTTCCTTACTCCATATAAAAAGTATACTGGTACACATTTTACTTTAACATTTTTTTTTTCTTCTTAAATGAAGCCACATAATCACAACTTCTAATATTTAATGAAATGTTGTTCCACAGTTTAATTGAAGATCGGATAAACGATGATGCTCAGTACCTCAATCTTGTACATGGCTGACTAACATCATAGGAGTTTCTCAAATCATAATGTGTTCTGTTGGCTACTACAGGTGGAAGTAAATTCTGGAGAAAATCTGGAGTTAAGCCTTTTTGTATTTTATAAAATAATGTTAGTTTATGTTGTTTCTTTCTGTCAGAAAGTAAATCCCAACCTATCTCATAGTATAACAAACTAAAAGAGGTGTATCTCGGAAGACCTGTGAACATGTGGGCCGCTTCAAGTTGAAACTTTTCCATTAGATGATAAGGCTAAGCTCAAATGTTTGGGGGGTGTACTTTCTACCGCCAGCTTAATTAGGGAGACATGAAAAACTGGGTGCACCTTGAGTGAAGGTGGGAGTCTCAGTCGCTGGGGTTTATTGTTTTTTTTCAATCACGTAGGGCCCAATGTATCAGGGAGATAGTTTTTTGAATCTACTTGCAGGGGCAGGTCCCGGGAGGAGAGCAACACTTGTCCAAGCATGTAGGGAGGTGCCGGGGTTCAGTGGCGATCGGCAATCCTCCGGTTTCGGGCCGCTGTTCGCTCCAGGGCAGCTCGCACTTCCTTCCAGACCCGACGTGCTCTGTGGAACTGTGCATGGATTGATGGGATGGCTACCTCGACCTCCTGGCTGGGAAACGGGGGGGGCTGGAACCCAGCCAGGAGGTCGAGGTAGCCGTCCCATCTGGCGGTGCAGATCAACGAATTGTGTGCATACTCTACCCATGGGAAGTGTGTGGCCCAGGAGGCTGGGAGGCGGAAGGCGACGCAGCACAGGGAGGACCCGAGGCTTTGGTTCATGAGTTCTGCCTGCCCATTCGACTGAGGGTGGTAACCCGAGGTCAAGCTGCAGGAGACCCCAAGGTGTTGCAGAAAGCCTTCCAAACTCTGGATGCAAACTGAGGGCCCCGGTGTGACACGATGTCCTGAGGGATGCCATGGAGGCGGAAGGCGTGTTGGATCAGGAGACCCGCTGTTTCCATTGCCGAGGGGAGTTTGGATAGGGCAACGAAATGGACTGCCTTGGAGAACCGGTCCACTACTGTCCGGATGACAGTGTTGCCCTCAGACGGGGGCAATCCGATGACAAAATCCACTGCAATGTGCGACCAGGGGCGATGGGGAAAGGGTAATGGTTGGAGGAGACCAGTGGGTGCACTATGGGAGGACTTGCTCCGGGCACAGGTGATGCAAGCTCCCACAAACTCCCTAGTGTCGGTTGCCATCGTTGGCCACCAGAAGCGTTGACGGAGCAGGAAGAGGACCACCGTTCCGGGGTGGCAGGCTAACTTTGAGACGTGGGCCCATTGGAGTGCTGGGGTTCTGGCCGGCGGGGGGCACCCAACGGGCTCCGATAATCGCAGAAGCGCAGGGTCGTTCCAGCCACTCTCGATGGCGAGAATCCGGAATTGGATGGCGTACTCTGCCACCGACTGTGCGCCTTGCCGGATTCGTAGGAGCTGGGAGCTTGCCTCCTCCCCTTTCGCGGGATTATCAAACACCTTCTTCATTTCTTGCATGAACCATTTTACCTGGGAGCATAATTCTGGGATGTGGGTAGCGACTGCCAGCGCCCAGGACAAGGCTTGCTCTGTAAGTAAGCTCATGATGAAAGTGGTTTTTGCTTGATCTGTGGTGTATGTGAGCGGCTGCTGGTTGAAGATGAGTGAGCACTGGTGGAGGAACTGTGCGCAGGAGCTGATTGTGCCCGAACACCTGGCTGGCGTGGGGATGAGTGGTTCTCGGTGTGCGGGGAGTATCACTGGCGCTGGCGCTGCTGCCGAAACGGAGGGTGAAGGGTGAGGGGGTGGGGTCGTGGCAGCGAGGTGAGTGTTGACAGCGTCCATCCTTCCACCGAGCTGCGCCAAGCTAGTGGTTATGCGCTGGAGATTATCCATCATTTGGCGCAGGGTGGAGTCGTGTCGTCCTAACAGGGCTCCCTGGTCGGATAAGGCTTGCCGGAGCTGAGCGGTCTCCGCTGGGTCCATGTTCAGGTCAGAAAATTCTGTTGTCTGTTTGCGTAGGACCCAAGGATGCAGGAGACCGAAGGAAGGTTCAACGATTTATTAAACATCTAAAGCACTAAAAAACTAGAATACGCAGATAGAGGGAACTGGTCGAGCACGAAGCACGAACCAGGGATCAGAGAGAACGTCGAGGAACAGAGTCACTGGAACCAATCTTCTTACAGCGTAGGGAAGCATGCCGTTCCCTTTTATCGCTGGCTGCTGCTGATTGCAGATTATGACCATGTGCGCTCAGCTCAGAAACTCCTCTCTTGGCAACCACCACGCCGCTCACCAGGACCTGCAATGAATTAAGGCAGAGTTAGTTCGTCAGCCAGCACAGACCATGACATAAGTAATTTATAATTGTATTTAAAATTACACTTAAATGACAGTTTGAAACATTTCATCGAATTTTATATAATTTTTGGCCATGTTAAATTAATTCTATAATTGGTGTCCAGCAATTTTTTTAATTTAATGAAGCAATGAGGAAACAGAAACACAATAACACACGGTGACAGTATAATGTTTATTAGATGTATTAGGTGATAGATTTGATGTTTATTAATTAAACATGAATCTACTGTTAATTTCTATGAGGCGAAAAGCAGGGGTCGAAAATAGATGAGGGAACCTGATGCCAATAATACAATTAATTTAACACAACCTTTAGAAATATAAAAATTAGTAGTAATTTAAACTAGATCCAATTCACTCAGAAATTGAGACATATATATACATACATGATTAAGTTAAATTTAACTATTCACAAAAAGATATATGTCAGAGCAGGAAGTCCAATCAAGCAGAATCTAAGATTCAGCTGAATGCAAGTCATATCAGACTTTCAGCTGGCTGAATCTCGGATTCATTCAAGTATTGAATTGATAATTAACTGGCTAAATCCAAAAATTTTACATTATTATTTATTTTTCTTGAAACAATATTTTAATAATTTACAAAAAATACCTTACCACCCCTAAATGTAATTTATATGCTATATAATATGCACCCCGGTTAACAAGAAGCCCAGGCAGAGTTCTCAGAGTCTCCGCCGCTTGGTTAGCACCTCCGGTCATACTGCTTGAAAATGTTCAGTCCCTGCGAAACAAGATGGACGAGCTTCATGCTCAGATTGCAGTGCAGAGGATCTGCTGTGTTTCTGTGAAACATGGCTCAAGGAGGGTACACCCGACGAGGCGATTGCACCAGCCGGCTACACGGCCTTCATCCCATGAAATCCCAAGCGCCGGAGTCGTTGTTCGGCCCCTTCCCGCCTGGGCTTCTTGTTAGCTGGGGTGGGGTTAGCATATTAGCTCAGTGCTAGCCACACCCCGGCTAACAAGAAGCCCAGTTGACCGTGCTTAGTTACAAATGTTTTAGGCCGAATATTTTTTCAGTATAATCAGGTATAATCTGAATTCAACAGCTACTCTGATTTTTCTACATTTTAAGTTTAATTTTCGTGACCATTTCCGATACCACATAGGTCTAGAATTTACTGTTATTTTAACAAAAAAACATGTTCTGTAGTTTAAGAATTTGTGGCCATGTACTTGAGATATAATCAGCTGGGCGGTTTTGATTAATCTGATCGGGCTATTCTGACCACGGGCGATTCCGACTCACGCGACTGCATTAACATTAGGCTTATTTAGTTATAAATTTATATAGTATTATAGAATAATTCATAGCTGTAACATTAGATCTATGGTTTGTTTTTATATGTGTTTAGGATAGCCCAATACTAAATAGAAATGCATAGTAAAAACAGCTACTGTAACAGACCACCAAACTCGCCTTACATGTGTGACCTAGTTTGTTCGCAATGGCATGAAAGGCTAAAGCTTACCTTCTAAATAGTTAGTGTCATACGTGCACCTACAATATGTCTAAATATACTAGTATTTTCAATGCCATGTCACTGTGGCGCAAAACAGAGAGCCAATCCTTTCTGTATGCGGCGGGTCCGATACCTTGAAAGTCTAATTTTATTGGACTAACACGCTGCAGTGTTTATGTGACATGAAGCACGTCCCAAGTTTTGGCAGTCAGCTGCTCTGCGGGTTGAAGTTTTTACATGTCTGTCCATTTGTTTTTGTTTGCCAGCTGTACTTGGCTTCGTGGAAATCAGCTGATCAAACGAGGGGAATTTATCTCGTTACAGTACTCAAAAACAACACCCGCAGTCTGTGGCTGTTGTTCTTCTTCTTTTCCTTTCGGCTTCTCCCTTCAGGGGTCACCACAGCGAATCATCTGCCTCCATCTCGCCCTATCCTCTGCATCTTCTTCTCTTACACCAACTGCCTCCATGTCCTTCACCACATCCATGAATCGTCTCTTTGGTCTTCCTCTAGGCCTTCTGCCTGGTAGTTCCAACCTCAGAATCCTACTACCAATATACTCACTATTCCTACTCTGTATATGTCCAAAGCATCTCAATCTAGCCTCTCTGACTTTGTCTCCAAAACCTCTAACATGTGCTGTCCCTCTGATGTGCTCATTCCTGATCCTACCCATCCTCGTTCCTCCCAAAGAGAACCTCAACATTTTCATCTCTGCTACCTCCAGCTCTGCCTCCTGTCTTTTTCCAAGGTGCACTGTTTCTAAACCATACAACATCGCTGGCCTCATCACCGCCTTGTACACTTCTGCTTTCATTATTGCTGATACTCTCCTATCGCACATCTCCGAGACACTTTCATACCTTCACCAGTATGTCATCAGGACTAACTGCCTTTCCATTCTTTATCCTCTTCAATGCCTTCTTCACTTCACCCTTACTAATATTTGCTACTTCCTGGTCCTCAACAGTTACCTCTTCTACTCTTTTTTCTCTCTCATTCTCCTCATTCATCAGCTCTTCAAAGTATTCTTTCCATCTTACTAGCACACTTCGGTCCTTAATCACTCTAACTTGCTGCACGTCCCTCCCATCTCTATTCCTCTGCTGCGCCAATCTATATAAATCATTTTCTCCCTCTGTGCTTTCCAACCGAGCATAGCAGTCATCATACGCCCTCTGTTTGGCCTTTGACACCGCTACCTTTGCTTTACGCTGTGTCTCCCTGTACTCCTGTTTATTCGATTCAGTCCTCTCTATGTCCCACTTCTTCTTAGCTGACCTCTTCCTTTGTACACACTCCTGCACTTTCTCATTTCACCACTCCTTCCAGAGGACATACCAAATATTCTCCTACCTGTTTCCCTGATCACATCAGCTGTGGTTGTCCAGTCATCTGGAAGCACTTCCTGACCACTCAAAGCCTGTTTTAACTCCTCCTTGAAGACAACACAACACTCTTCCATTTTCAGCTTCCACCACTTTGTCTTCTGCTCTGCCTTTTCCTTCTTCACCTTTCTCACCATCAGCCTCATCCTGCACCCCGCCAGCCTATGCTGTTTGGCAACACTCTCATCCACTACTACTTTGCAGTCACTGACTTCCTTCAAATTACATCGTCTACACAAGGTGTAGTCTACCTGTGTGCTCCTACCTCTGCTTTTGTAAGTCACCCTATGCTCCTGTCTCTTCTGGAAGAAAGTATTCATCACAGCCATTTCCATTCTTTTTGCAAAATCTACCAACATCTGTCCTTCTGTGTTCCTGTCCTGGATACCAAACCTGCCTATCACTTCCTCGTCCCCTCTGTTGCCTGCACCAACATGTCTATTAAAATCTGCACCAATGACCACTCTTTCACCTCTGGGAGTAGTCTGCATCACTTCATCTCACTCACTCCAGAATCCCTCCTTCTCTTCTAGCTTACATCCTGCCTGTGGGGCATAAGCACTAACAGCATTGTAACATCAGGCCTTCAATTTCTAACTTTAGACTCATCACTCTGTCTGACACTCTTTTCACTACTTGAACATCCCTGAAACACTCTTCCTTCAAGATGACTTCTCCATTTCTCTTCCCATCAAGTTCATTTTCATTTTCTGTACCCGCTTAATCCTAATTTGGGTCGCGGGGAGGCAATTTCGCATTTCTCTTCCCATCCACACCATGATAAATCATCTTAAACCCTGCTCCTCAGCTTCTAGCCTTATTGCCTTTCCACCTGGTCTCCTGAACACACAGTATGTCCACTGTCCTCCTCTGCATCATGTCAGTCAGCTCTCTACCTTTTCCTGTCATATTTCCAACATTCAAACTCCCTACTTTCAGTTCTAGACTCATGTCTTTCCTCCTCTCTCTCTGCCTATAGACATGCCTCCCACCTCTCTTTCTTCGACCAACAGTAGTCCAATTTCCATCGGCACCCTGTTGGTTACCAATCAATCACATTACCTGCAAGGTTACACTGTCATTGCCCACAATTGTTTTGAACTCCCCCAGGATGACAATGGAGTCCCCAAGGGGAGTGCTTACTCACACACCAGTCGGGATCCTAAAAAGGGTCAATGACGATGCCCACATCAGCTATGTCTTTCCTTGAGTAACTCTGAAATGAAATGAGACCCTTCTTCTCTCTAGATGGGTGATTCCAAAAACCAAGCTATGTGTTGAGGTCAGCCCGGCCATGTCTAGTTGGTATCTCTCAATCTTGCCCACCAGCTCAGCATCCTTACCTGCCAGAGATTTGACATTCCATGTCCCAAAAGCCAACCCATGCATCAATGGCTGAGGATCAATCCAGCAGAACCCATGCATTTGACCGCCACCTGGCTCACACTGCACATTAGCTCTATATATCCTTCCCACCAATCGTGGGTTGATGGGAAGGTGGACCTATGTCGCCTCTTTTGGCTGGGCCTGCCGGGCTCGATAGGCAGATCACAACTACCAGGGACATGCCTTTGAGCCCCTCCCTCAGGCATGGTTCCTGGAGGGGACCCTGGTAGTTCACGTTCAGACAAGGACAACTTAGTATGTAATAATGCCCCAGACAACATAACTCCCAGGATTATTAGGACAAGCAAACCCCACCAGCATACAGGAGTAATTAAATGAGGGATATAACTGTCCTTTTATTCATTTATTCTCAGAACAGCTTCATCCTAATTAGAGTTGCAGGGAGGCTGGCACCCATCTCAACCAACCCTGGGTGAGGGCGAGGTACACTCTCTACAGCTCGACAGGCCATTGCAGAGCCAACACTCAGACGCACACCTACGTGCAATTTGGAAAAGCCAATTAATCTACCGTACATGATTTTTTTTTTTTTTTGACTGTGAGAGGAAAACGCAGTACCTGGATGAAACTCAGGATCAGTTGTATATCATGGCCATGATTTTAATAATGTGGTATGATAAGGGATGGACATGAATGTTTCATTCTTGGTGTTATTTTATACTGCACTAATAATTCAATGTTATATAAATTAACACCAAAAAAAGTACCATTTGGATCTGTCTATTATGGCATGATATCATAAAAAACATGTGTGATATACAACTATCAGTTTTCAGCTGTCAATATTCACTTACATATAGTCAGTTGCATAATGCCAAACAAGATAGTGATTTTATTTTCAATGAATATAAATTGATTTCTTAACTTTCATGTTTCCTGTATAATATACACATATTATTTTAATGACAAGCATGTATTGATTATGCATATTTAATATATTTATCTGTTATTCCTTGCACAAGCACTGCAGTGTTGCCCTCATTAATGAAACCCTCTCTTTGAATTTTGTACCACTCATCCATTGACTTTGCAAACAACAGTGTAGATTTATTTCCTCTCCCCACCGCTCTTTCTCAATTAGACCTGTGAAGGTGGAACCCCCTCCCTCCCCAAAGGAAGCTTTTAGATTAATCATATTATCTGCTGCTTCTGAAACAAGAAGCCTTCTTGACCTCCACCTTCCATAAGAATCCATTATCTTAAACTATCACAGTAATCCTGGCTTTGGCAGGGAGAATGAGGGACAGCGGAATCAAGCCTAATAGATTGCAAATAAGATTAATCTGTGATCTAAGTGCTGATTACACTTGGACCTGCCCTTGACCACTCAGGTGTAACCTTGAGATCTGTATCCACTCTAGGTCACGAATTGAATTGAAAACCCCTGGAGGACCAGCAGGTGGTGAAAAGCCTCCTTTGCCAAGCCTTTACCCCCGAGAGATCAAAGGCCAAGCAGTTTAACACTCACTAAACCTAAAATGTGCTAAATATCTACAATCTAATGGTGAAATACTGTCTAGGGCAAATTCGGTTGTGACTTAATCCATTTTGTGACACCTGCATAATACGATTATGATGTCTTACACTGGGCTTATATATTGCTCTAATTGAATGCCAGATAATATATTCAATGGCTGAATGAAGTGATAATGGTAGATGAAACTCAGTTAAGTTAACAGAAATTGAAACATACATTGAGGTACTTGATAAATGAGCTATAAGTACAGTATCATCCAGTTTGTAAGATTAGACTGGCTTGTAGGCCCAATGCAATGGTATAAAGTTTAGGAAGTGTTTCACTTACTACACTTTATATAATGTGTTCAACTAAGTAATGCAGTTCTTGTCGGAAGCTAAATAATTGCCTTGAAATGGTCTGTGCATTTCACATATTAGAATCGATAGTCAGCGAGTGTCTCTCACTCAAAGTTCACGTGTGCCCCACCCCCACCCCCTCCGTCACTTGCAGGCACCCAGACTTGTGGATCGATGCTTCAGTTTGACTCTGAAGGTGAGTGTTTGATTAATCTGATTGGGCAGTGTGCAGTGGGGCCCTATACACGGCAGTGGACACCCCTATGCCATTAGGGTAACTAGAGTAATGGAATTGTATTTAATTTGTCAGGATGAAAATGCTAATGTAAAAAAAAAAAAAGCTTTCGATAAAAAAATCACAGAAGATCAGAGGGAATGTGTTAAGCAATTACTTTGAGTGTCTGAAGTCCAAGCATTAGAATATCTGTGTTACTGCCCTAGAGGTCTTCAGGCGAATTAAATTAGTGCTCTGCTTAGCTATCTTTCTTTGGAGGTATTCTTGTGTATGGTGTGGTTAGCTTGAGTGAAACGAACCCCCAAAAATAAATAAATAAATATCAAAAAACAAAAACAAAAAACAAACAAAACAAAACAAAACAAAAAATATATAAATACAATTAGTTCTATTTGTAAATTAGTCATATTCACACAGTTAAAAATACATTCATAATTGCTTGACTATGGCAAAACAAGACAAAACAAAACAAAACAAAAATAAATAAATAAAAAATAATAAATAAAAATGTGGACATATTTAAATAATAATTATATAAGTAAAGTGCTTTAAAAGCCCAATATTGTTTTTCCTGGACTGCTTCTTACTTTTCTTTTATTTAAAAAAAAATCTATGAATAATTAAACATGTACCCATTAAAAACCTCATTCAAACTTTTTGCTGCATAAGTTTTATTAATGTGATGTTATACAGTATGTTATGACACATGTGCTATGCTATTTTCATTTTTGATATTCCACTTCATTATTTTATCCTGCATCATTTTTTTTCCCCCATAGTTTGAATGAGATATTTGTAAAACTGCTTCTGCATAGTCCATTTTGTAAATACCGGCTCCAAAAATAGTAGACATATCCTGGCTAATAATGCAAACCATGTAACTTCAGAGATCAATTTATTTTTACAGGACTAAAATATTCACTGATTAAAATCTATGACAATTGAAGATGGTAAATGTAAATGTAAATACCATCTTCTTACACAAATGTTTTTCCTCTCTTCTCTCATTGTTAATTTTTAATCTTTTATCTATCTATCTATCTATCTTTCTATCTCTCTATCTAGTGCCTGAGTTGTAGGACGACCATTGGTGACCCACCATGAAGGCTAACACCCTGGTTATCATCTTTATGGAGGTTTTCTTGGCAGGATTAGTGCTAGTGGTTTGCCATTGCCTTCTGCATGATGCGAACCTTCGGGCAATTAACCTACTATGCATGTCTTTGGATTGTGGGAGGAAACCAGAGCACCGGGAGGAAACCCACACAAGCACGGGGAGTACATGCAAACTACACACAGAAATGCCCAGGCCAGGAATCGAACCCAGGCCTTCTTGCTGTGAGGTGGACGTGCTAACCCCTACCCCACCGTGCCGCCATAACCTTTTATATTGAAACCCTTTGACTGTACTGCATCTTTTCCAAGATAGGGTCAGGAAACCTGGTTTACGGATTCAGCTCACTTACTAAATGCATTTCAGAATAATTATATTAACCTCTCTCACCACTCTGTTCTTACATTCATCTAGTTATATTTCCATAACCCCTGGTTTACTGCTTAATTAATTCAAAGGTAAAACTGCCAAACTTTGTAGGTACATTGAACATCTAAATTAAAACACACCCTTATATTATATATCCATCTTTTTATTTCTTTATTTGACGATTATACTGTATTCAATTTTCTCATCTCTATAATTATGTATCTTTATCTGAACCCTTCATAACTCATTATCGAACTCCCTCTTCCAATTCTTCTCTCTATCCATTTTGATTTTCAAAGGCATGTATGCGTTATTATCATTATTATTAATTTAAGCATTTTAAGTACTACTGTTTATAATATAATAATTCATATAATTTGTTTTCCAATTGTATCATTATTTATATTAATGTGTTGGCACAGAATTATAATTAAATACAGCAGATTGAAAGTAAACATTAGTGAGCCTATTACCCCTTGACTGTGATTAAACAATAATACATTTGTAAGACAGTATAGCACAAGCTTCAATCCCATAATAAGTTTGTGTTTTAAGTTCATATGAGAAGCAGTGTTTTTTTGTTTGTTTTTTTTGTTTTGTTTTTTTCTTCTTTTTTTTTTTATTTTCTTTTTTAAGGGCCTTAAGAGCAAAACAATAAATCTGTAGGTGGGTGCATAAAAGCTGACATATCTATTAGGGTATATCAACATTCCATCCCCTCTCCACACAAGCCTCTCCAAGATAGATGAGTGAAATAGAGAGGAAATGTATCTGACCACTGGCTTACTCTAATGAATAACCCCCACTTTGAGTCCTGCAATGTAAGCAAAAAGTCCAACTCACAGGCTCTGAAATACCCTGTCGTGAATCTAACCTGACAGCCGACATAATATCAGGGTGACAACACTTGTATGACTTCCATTTTCTTTGCTTTCTATTGATTTTCACTTAATAACCTGGGGGGAGGGGAGGGATACTAAATGTCTGTGCTGAATCCCTAATAAATCCTGTCTGAGCTTTTTATTGTGGAAAATTTAATAAAAGCATGAGTTAGGCATGGGGTTTTGTCTCTGAATCAAGAGGACAAAAAAGAGGAAGGGGGGAAGTGGAATGAAATGTCCAGAAATCAAGAGGCCACGTCCTTATTAACCCATTGATGTTGCTAAAGGATAAGGAAAAAAGTATGTAGCAATTTGCCCAAAGGTTAAACCACAAATGTTATAAGTGTTGCTATATAAATTCAAGATGTTATCTAAATGATACACATGGTTTTGGTGTTTGTTGGTATTTTTAACGTGTTTATTGGTTTATTGGAACAATAACATTGCTTGTGTGTGTCCATTATTTATTTGCCCAACCCACACCAGTACACAAATGACTTTTACATAATTTAGTGAAGTAAATCTGCTTGTTCAGCTCACATATATTATGATGGTCAAAATAACAAACAAACAAACAAAAAATAAATCAGATAGGTACAACAACTTCAAGTTAAGAAGAATGTTATAGACAATAGTCCTTAATTAATTGTGCATGCTGTGTGCTGCTGAAGCTGTAGTAACACCAGGAAATATTTGCAATGCTTGATGATGGAATAACATGCATTCCTTGCGCTTCTACAGTTCCAAGAGTGTAAATATGTTTCGTGATTACTATTGTATTTATTGCATTTATCATTTTTTAATTATTATTATTCAGATGAAGTTATCATTTTTATACGCTCCTGTGAGCCTGCTCGTAGTCTACTTATGACAAATGTTGTTCATGACCTTTACAGTTTCTTAGTGTCCAATGAACTTAAAGACACTGGATTTGTCCAATGTTGGCATAGAATAAAATTTGCAATGCTCAGACATGCTGTTCTATTCTATTCTGCTAACCTTACCAAATAAGATGGATTTTTAGAGGAATAATGCTAGAGTTAACAACATTGAATTTAAGCATGTGCCTGTAATGTGCAACTTCACACATGGCAAACTTTTATTGGTTAATGCAAAGAAATTAGAGGCATTTTCGGGGATTATTAAGCAATTAAAGAGATGACAAAACAACTGATATTTTGACCAAAAATAGTAGCAAGATATGCAAATGTGAGTAGAAAAAAGTTTTATTACCATTGATAATTGCTCACATGATGAACCTGCCACCCAAAAATCGTCTTTTTTTTTTTTTTTTTTTTTTTTTTTTTCCAGAAAAAAAAAAAAAAAAGCCAGAACCCTTTTCAGGGAACAGTAACACCTATATTATGGCTTCAATATAGTCAGCATTTCTTTTACACACAGATCTTTCCTTAAATAGATTCTATCACAATTAACTCTCTATAGGTGATCTTGTCCTCACAGGGGCGCCTTGAAAACTGATATTATGATACCGACTGATAAAAAAGATAAAATAAATAAATAGATAATTGAGCCAAATTGAAATCCGTCACCTGAGAACATGTTTCAACTTTGGTTTAAGTTCATATGGAATGACCCATCAGTACATGTTCTGTCCCTCTGATGTACTAATTCCTGATCCTATCCATTCTCGTTACTCCCAAAGAGAACCTCAGCATTTTCATCTCTGCTACCTCCAGCTCTGCCTCCTGTCTGTTTCCTCAGTGCCACTGTTTTTAAACCATACAACATCGTTGGCCTCATCACCGTCTTGTACACTATTCCGATTGCAATATTCCAATAGTAGAAGACCAAGATTATATTTACTTTGCCAGGAAGATAGTTCTTAACTGAGAAACTTCATCCACATGAAATACAATTTAATCCAATGTTATATATTTATATATCTAAAACAATTTTAGAAGAAGAAACAACGAAGAGCAAAGTAGAAAAACTAAACATAATTCCATCATCCATTCATTCATTTTCTAAGACACTTGATCCTAATTAGGGTCACGGAGAGGCTGGCACCCATCTCAACTGACTTTGGGAAAGGGCAGAGTACATCCTGACAGCTTGCCAGACCATCCCAATCGTAAGCTGGGGATTTATATTTCAGGCAGGTAACAAGTTGTCACAACTGTTCTCTCAGTGCAGCTAACTAGTTATCAAAGGCAGCCATATCTCTCATTGTCCATGGTAGAGGCATCTAAAACAAACAATGCTGACTTTTAAGAAGAGTAGGCCATTGAGATGCCATCAGCTTGCTTCTGCCCTTCGATGGCCTGGTAAGCTGTCCAGGCTGCGCTCTGCCCTTGTCCAGAGTCAACTGGGGTGGGTGCCTGGCAACCATAAAAGCAGTTCAGAAGATGGATAAATATTTCAGGCAGCTAATCATCATTTCATAATGAAGATAATAGATGCTTTAACAAGTCACTTTAAAACTATTTTGGGGGCTAAACCAATACTGAAAAAAAGGTGAATTCAAATGACTGATTATAATTACTTGCTACTTACTGGTTCCTGTTGATCCAGTCACAGTTAATACATTTTGACTGAATGAGTTTAAGACAAAAGTTAAGAGAAGCATGGCTCTGAAGTTTTACATGGCAAAGATTAAGCCTTAATTTCAACATAAATTTATGTTCAGTCTAGCCTTAAAGAATATGAATGCAGTATAAAATTAATCATTGAAAGTTGTTAAATTCCCCATTAATTTGATATATATGATATATATGTACGAGTGCTGTGTTGACGTGCCAGTATGCACTTCCACATCTGATGTTATTGATTAGAACACAGCACACGACCAAAGAATGGTCGAGAAACCCACTGGCAAAATCGAGCAGTTCTTAAAAACATTAAAATGGTGTTTAAAACAATAGAACCTGTCGAGCCTGGCCATGGATAGCAGCCCATCCCTTGAGTGGAGCCAGGTGTACTGTCGGCTGTTGCCATAAAAATTTCTCCAGATGTCTAAAAGTTCGTGTGTCTCGACAAGTTTTCTTAACGTCCTTTGCGAGGCAGTGTGTGGCTCGGGGTGGTTCCGATCTAAAAGATGATTTTCAGTACATTTAAAATCCCCACCTATAAACAGGTATTCATCCTGACCGCACCTCTGGATCACATCATCCAGGGCGCTTAAAAACAGGAGTCTCTTTGTGCCTGCGGTTGGAGCGTAAACGTTTAAAACAAAACCTTGATTTTTTTTCCTGCTCTGCTGTAACTTTTAAAATATGCCATCACATCTTCAGTGTGCACAGAAACCGGGTTAAAATCTCCGGAGAATAAAATCCCAACTCCCCCGCTATTGGCACTTTTGTGACTAAAACACCTGTCCGTTCCATTCCCTCCT
Source organism: Plotosus lineatus (assembly GCA_024760905.1). Lineage (NCBI taxonomy): Eukaryota > Metazoa > Chordata > Actinopteri > Siluriformes > Plotosidae > Plotosus > Plotosus lineatus. The sequence goes on from CM045739.1 coordinate 49,116,383, forward strand.
CCAGTCACCTTCATTGTCTATGGTGCTGTGTGTCTCCTGAATAAAAACAACATTTAGTTTCTTTACATGAATCAAGCTAAAAATCGAGGCTATTTTAAAGTCCTGTCTCGCTCTGTTTATGTTGAGCGTGGCAATTTTAAAAGTCTCCATGTAGAAAATAAAAGAGGGGAGAGACTGAACTGTGAGGGGTGAAAGCAAATTGAGTAAAAAAACAGATGAAAGGAAGAACATTAGTCCTCCTCAGTGAGTTGTTTTGTACACTTTGAAACCAGTTTCCTCAATCTATAAATCTCCTGTTCGGTGAAACCGGGCTGTCCAGGCTCACCTCACTTTCTTAAATGGAGACAGACAGAGTTGATATATAGCCTGAAGTCTGGGAAAAAAGTTTTCAGCTTTAATTCTAGCCCCTTTATTGTCATGTAGGAATTTTTGTATTTTTTTCACTGTGTATGCCATGTCTGTGTCCATTTTTTCTGTGTTCTTGTTCTCGCTCTCAGACAAGCCCTGGAACAGACAGGTTTCCCCTTTTGAGGCCTTTTTATTTTGTTCGAAATGCTGTTTTCTGTGTCTGTGAACTTTCTTTTAACTACTGTTTTTAACTCGTCAACTATTAATTCTTCATCCTCCTCACCTATTTCCTCCAGAACTGACTCTGCCACCCTAGCTGCTATCTACCACACATTTTCCTTCTGTGTACCCAACTCCATCTGATCAAAACCATGTGAATGTCCTGCACACCCATTACCCTTCACCTGTGAGTTATTTACTTGTGCGACCATCGTGGTGTCTGTGTTGGCCTGCACACCGTCCATCTGTGTCTCCGGGCTGTGAGAAACCATTTTCCTAGTCTCCGAAATGGTTGTTGTTGCTGTCTCGTGTGAATTGGAAGGGTTTCCCAACAGTTTGGTTATCGGTTTTCCCAGCGCCGTCGCTGCCGCGGGCTCGGGCTCGGACACAGCCGTCGCCGCCGGCTCAGGCGTGGCCACTGCGGCCGGTCCCGCTTCTTGCTCCGTCGGTGCACGGGAGACGGCAGCCAACCGCTCTGCTTCATCTCCCTCCGGACACGAGTGGATAAGATGGCCTTCCATGCCGCACCTGAAACATTTCATGTTCCTCGACATGACGTGAATGATGTAGTCAAAGTTATCAACTTTAAATTTCAAAGCCAAGTTCAGCTCCACGGGGCTTTTAACAATCATCATCGTTTGCCGTCTGATGAAAACTACATGTTTCAGGTGCGGGGACTGACAATTTAAGGAGATCATTCGAATCGGTTACAAAGTGGGTCAGTAGTGGTCTAGTGGTATAGGGTGCTGGATCGCTGATCCAAAGGTTGGGGGTTCGAGTCCCACTCTCCACAAGGTTGTCACTGTTCCCCCCAGTGCGGCTAACTGGGTTATCAAAGACGGGCCATGTCTCTCACTGTCTATGGTGTGAGGCATGTAAAAGAACCATTGCTGACTTTCGTAAAGAGGAGCTGCAAAATTGTCAGCGTGTTTCTGTCCTTTGCTAAAAAGGGTTGTGACAGGAAGGCCATCCGATGTAAAAACCTCTGCTAAAACAAATGTGCGAATCAGATGATTTGCTGTGGCGACTCCTGAGTAAAAGGGAAAAAGCCGAAAGGAAGACAGACATTCGAATCGGTGACAAAATCTGGCCGTATCAGGACAATTCCCGCTCCAGAACCTCATTACATACAAACAGCGGCATGTTCGAAATAGTAACGCGTTTGGCGAGATTAACCTGTGAGAGAACAGGAGTGAAACTTCCCTGAAGCACAAACCCGCTCTCTACAACTTGGTTTACTTTCTCCACGCTGTCCAAAAACATCACCACTGCGCTGTTCATCCTGGACATGGATTTCACGGTTTCAAAACTGACTAGTTGCTCGACAGCCAGAACACAGTCCTCCACCGCGCAACCGACTGTCGGGACCATTTTGATGGCGTGCCGGCGAGTCAGCTTCTCCAGCCCAGAGCCAGCCGACATTTTCCAGGTGTGCTGAGCTCAAGTGCTCACCTCCACCCGTGTCGCCACCACACCCACCACAGAAAAACTAAAGAGGAAAAATAAACAAAAAAGAAATAAAAGAGAAAATAGAAAAACCGGCTGTGAAAAGATAAAAAGGCGCACACTGCACACAAGCACACTCCCAGCACACTCACACACACACACACCAGCATGCACCGAGAGAGAGAGAGAGAGAGAGAGAGAGAGAGAGAGAGAGGTGTGTGTGTGTGTGTGTGTGTGTGTGTGTGTGTGTGTGTGTGTGTGTGTGTGTGTGTGTGAGTGTTAATAAAAAATGTTTAATAATGGTTTAATTAATATGTTAATAAAATGGTTTAATATGTTAATAAAATGTTTAAATGGTTTAATAAATAATTTTCTTTTACTTTTAACACATATTTCATAGAAAATTGGTGTACTTTTATCATTTTTAAAGGGTTTATGGGGTTTATCCAGTCCAAAGACTGGATCCTTGGAACGAATTAGGCATTTAACATATAAGATGCGACCCCTACTTATGAAATCCCCCCTATACGAAAAGGGCTCTGGAACGGATGTATTTTGTAAGTTGGGGGCCGACTGTACTCAGAGGCAACCTACACAAGCACAGGGAGAACATGTAAATTCCACACAGAAACGCCCAGGCTGGCAATTGAACTCAGGCCTACTTGCTGTACGGCGGATGTGCTAACCACTATGCAACAGTGCTTCCTGACTACTTTTTCTTCTTCTATTTGACTAAAGACATACATGTTTGTTATAAAGCATTGTTTCTTTGCATCTGGTTTTTTTTTCAATCAATTTTTGCTTGAGCATTATGTACAGTACCTTGCAAAAGTGTTAACCCTCCCCCTTTGCAACCTCATCATCATCATCACCATCATCATCATCATCATCATCATCATCATCATCATCATCATCATCTTCTGCTAAGTTCTGGGTCGGGTCGTGGTAGCAGCAACCTAAGCAAAGAGGTCCAGACTTCCCTCTCCGCAGCCACTTCCTCCAACTGTCCCGGGGGTATACCGAGTCAGTCCCAGACAAGCCGAGAGACATAGTCCCTCCAGTGTGTTCTAGGTCAACCCCAGGGTCTCTTCCCAGTTAGACATGCCAAAAACACCACACCAGGGAAGCGTCCAGGAGGCATTCTGACCAGATGCCCGGGCCACCTCAACTGGCCCCTTTCAATGCAGAGGAGCAGCTGATCTACTTTGAGCTCTCCTTGGATGGTAGAACTTATTACCTTATCGCTAAGGGAGAATCCCGCTACCCGGTGAAGGAAGCTCATTTCAGCCGCTTGTATCCGCGATCTTGTTCTTTCGGTCACTACCCAAAGCTCGTGACCATAGGTGAGGGTTGGAACATAGATCGACTGGTAAATCGAGAGCTTTGCCTTATGGCTCAGCTCCTTCTTCACCATGATGAACCATTACAGGCTCCACTTAACAGCAGAGGCTGCAGCGATCCGGCAGTCGATCTCCCGCTCCATTCTTCCCTTACCTGCGAACAAGACCCCAGGATACTTAAACTCTTCCACTTGAGGCAGGACCTCATTCCCGACCCAGAGGGTGCATTCCACCCTTGTCCAACTGAGAACTATGGCCTTGGACTTGGAGGTACTAATCCTCATCTCGGCTGCCTCGTACTCAGCTGCAAATCGCTCTAATGAGAGCTGGAGGTCCCGACTTGATGAAGCCAAAAGGAAAACATCATCCACAAAAAAGCAGAGACAAGATCTGATGGCCACCAAATCAGAACCCCTCAACGCCTCGACTGTGCCTAGAAATGCAGTCCATAAAAATTATGAACAGAATCGGTGATAAAGGATAGCCTTGGTGGACCACCTCCCACTGGAAAAAAATTCGACCTGTTGTTACCAATACGGACTGGCTCCAGTGATACAGTGACCGAATGGCCCATAGCAATGGATCCGGAACACCGTATTCCCGGCGCACACCCAACAAGATTGTTCAAGGGACACGGTCGAAAGCCTTTTCCAAATCTACACAACACATGTGGACAGATTTGGCAAACTCCCATGCCCCTTCCAAAATCCTGTGGAGAGTATAGAGTTGGTCAAGAGTGCTACGGCCAGGATGAAAACCACATTGTGCCTCCTGATTCTAAGGTTCGACTATTGGTCGGATCCTCCTCTCCAGTACCCCTGCATAGACTTTCCCAGGTAGGCTGAGGAGTGTGATGCTCTGATAATTGGAACACACCCTCCGGTCCCCCTTTTTAAAAATGGGGACCACCACCCCGGTTTGCCAATATAGATATATATATATATATATATATATATATATATATATATATATATATATATATATATAGATATATATATATATATATATATAATGTTATATTTATAGATGATAATGTAATTATCATGGATACGAATTGACATTTACTTTTCCATTTTTTTTTCTGCGAGCTGAACCTGTCTGGATCAAAAACAGTCTGGGGTTGCTTCTATAAGTACAGTCAACAACACAACATGAAGGCATGATGCTGTATTTTTATACACAAAAACACAGCTCGTTATAAGCCAGTAATCTGTGTAAAACTGTTTAAACAACAGAGTTTTGGAACCAGTCTGCATGCACACATACCTAATTAAGTGTGCATACGTCAAGTGGAATCCATCTAGAGGCATACTGTATATACTACCGGCTGTATATTAATTTCTGTCGAGCTCAAGACATTATTAATTTGATATGGTTCTCTGAAGAGCCTTCATGTTTTCACCTTTCAGTCTAAACAAGGATTATCACATGATCACAACAAGTTACTGCTGCAGCAGGAAGGATTTTCCATTTACACGCTTGTTTTATTGTAAAAGATCTCTGAAAAAACATCGCCCACACAGAAATTTCACAGAAAGTACTGAAACACATACAAGTAAGTGTTGAGATTAATTTGCTGCATTTTATTATTGAATAGCTCTAACAGGGATGTGGTAAAAACGGGGTGTAAAACCGGGGTCATAAATTCATTAGCATCACTGTGCTATCAGAATCATCATGGCGGATTAACAAATAGGGCTCAGGTTCACTCGAAGATTACTGAAAGACAATTAGCCACGTCAGACATTAAGAAGTCAGACGGTGTCAGGGTTACAGTCTAGACTGTATATATTTCTGAAGTCTCGAACTTCACATGTATGTGGCCATGATTTGGGTAGAGAAACTTAGCCTCCTGTTTAAAACAATTTTACCTCAGCGTTAGCATTGTCAATTGGGTCTATTATTCTTGGCAGGCCTTGCTAATGATATATATATATATATATATTCATTACTGGGTCCCCCTTTTCCTTTCTGGCATTTCTGAGATAAATTTTTGGCAGGAAAACATTATTTGCGAATGCAAAACTAGACTCACTTGTTCAAAGACTCAAAGAGGACATTTTTAAAAAATGAGCAAATGAGAGGGTTTGTGATATTGGTGTCAAGTCTTTAACACTTATTTGTGGTGTTTGTAGTATTGTACTAACTTTGTGGCAGTGGTGGTCTAGTGGATATGTCTTCTTCGTGGTAAAACAAGCAACTTCAATATTGAAGACTGATGTCGGTATAAGACTTGGGCTGATTTGGCCTGGCGAAGCCCATCCCTCTCCAGGTCGTAGAAACATGCTGACGACTCTAACCACTAGACCACCACTGCCCCTAATAGTATAGGGCGCAGGATCGCTGATCCTAAGATTGGGGGTCCGAGTCCACACAAGGTTGTCACTGCCCCCCTAGTAGAGCTAACTGGTTTGTCAGAGTCAGGCCATGTCTCTTACTGTTTGTGGTGAGAGGCATGTAAAAGAACCATTGCTGACTTTCGTAAAGAGCAGGCTGCAAAGCTGTCAGCATGTTTCTGTCCCTTGCTAAAAGGGTTGTGACAAGAAGCAAGAAGAGCATCTGACGTTAAAACCCATGTCAAATCAAATGAGTGAATCAGATGATTCGCTGTGGTGACTCTCAAGAATGGAGAAAAAGATGAAAAGAAAAGAAGTAGTATTGTACTAACTTTGGTGTTTTAGAAGTTAAGAGCTATTCTAAAATAAAATTTATTGCAATACCTAGATTGTTCAATTTCAAATTTGTTTATGCCCCAAGGGGTTTGATATATATATATATATATATATATATATATATATATATAGTGTATGACATTACATTTACATTTACAGTATTTAGCAGAAGTGTGTTAAAGTCTCTCTTCTTCTTCTTCTTTTCCTTTCGGCTGTTCACTTCAGGGGTAGCCACAGCAAACCATTCGCCTCCATCTTGTTCTCTTACTCCATTGACCTTCATGTCTTCCTTCACCACATCCATAAATCTCTTCTTTGGTCTTCCTCTAGGCCTTCTGCCTGGTAGTTCCTACCTCAGCATCCTACTGCCAATATACTCACTATCCCTCCTATGTACATGTCCAAACCATCTCAATCTAGCCTCTCTGTCTCCAAAACATCTTACATGGTCTGTCCCTCTGATGTACTCATTTCTGATCCTATCCATCTTCGTTACTTCCAGAGAGAACCTCAGAATTTTCATCTCTGCAACCTCCAGCTTTGCCTCCTGACTTTTCCTCAGCACCACTGTTTCTAGGCCATACAACATCGCTGGTCTCACCACCGCCTTGTACACTTTTCCTTTCATTCTTGCTGACACGCTCCTATCGCACATCACACCGGACACTTTTCTCCAACCATTCCAGCCTGCCTGCACACACTTCTTCACCTCTTTTCCACACTCTCCATTGCTCTGGATTGTTGAGCATAAGTACTTAAAATCCTCCACCTTCGTTATCTCTGCTCCCTGTAACATCACAGGTCCTTCTCATTCACACACATGTATTCTGATTTTCTGAGGCTAACCTTCATTCCTCTTCTTTCCAGGGCATACCTCCACCTCTCTAGATTTCCCTCCACCTGTTCTCTGCTCTCACTACAGATCACAATGTCATCTGCAAACATCATAGACCATGGAGATTCTGGCCAAACCTCGTCTGTCAGCCTGTCCATCACCATAGCAAACAAGAAGGGGCTCAGAGCTGACCCTTGATGCAGTCCCACCTCTAACTTGAATTCGTCGGTCACGCCGACAGCACAACTCACCACCGTCTTACATCTCTCATACATGTCCTGCACAACTCTGACATACTTCTCTGCCACTCCAGACTTCCTCATGAAATACCACAGTTCTTCTCTTGGCACCTTGTCATATGCTTTTTCCAGATCCACAAAGGAACAGTGTAGTTCCCTCTGACCTTTTCTGTACTTCTCTATTAACATCCTCAAAACAAACACTGCATCTGTGGTGCTCTTTCTTGGCATGAAACCAAACCCTTGCTCACAAATGCTGACCTCTGCCCTTAGTCTAACTTCCACTATTCTTTCCCATAACTTCATCGTATGGCTCATCAACTTTATCCCTCTGTAGTTGCTGCAACTCTGCACATCTCCCTTGTTCTTAAAAATGGGCACCAGCACACTTCTCCTCCATTCCTCCGGCATCTGCTCACTCTCTAAGACCTTGTTGAATGTTCTTGTCAGAAAATCTACTGCTACCTCTCCTAGACACTTCCATACCTCCACAGGTATATCATCAGGACCAACTGCCTTTCCACTCTTCATCCTCTTCAATGCCCTCCTCACTTCACCCTTACTAATCTTTGCTAATTCCTGCTCCTCAATGGTCACTTCTTCAACTTTTTTTTCTCTCTCATTTTCCTCATTCATCAGCTCTTCAAAGTACTCTTTCCATCTTCCCAGCACACTTCTGTCAATACATTTCCCTCTCTGTCTTTTATCAATCTAACTTGCTGCGTGTCCTTCCCATTTTTAGCTCTCTGCTGTGCCAACCTGTATAGATTATTTTCTCCCTCCTTACTGTCCAACCTATCAACTTATCATACAAGTCATCATACGCCCTCTGTTTTGCCTTAGCCACTGCTACTTTAGACTTACGCTGTGTCTCCCTGTCCTCCTGTTTACTCTCTTCGGTCCTCTCAATGTCCCACTTCTTCTTAGCTAACCTCTTCCTTTGTACACACTACTACTTTGCAGTCACTGATTTCCTTCAAATTACATCGCATACACAAGATGTAGTCTACCTGTGTGCTCCTACCTCCACTTTTATAAGTCGCCTGCTCCTGGTTCTTCTTGAAGAAAGTATCCACCACAGCCATGTCCATCCTTTTTGTAAAATTGATCAACATCTGTCCTTCTGTGTTCCGGTCCTGGATACCAAACCTGCCAATCACTTCCTCGTCCCCTCTGTTGCCTGCACCAACATGTCCATTGAAGTCTGCACCAATGACCACTCTTTCACCTCTGGGGGTACTCTGCATCACTTTATGTAAGTCACTCCAGAATCTCTCCTTCTCTTTCAGCTCACATCCTGTCTGTGTGGCATAAGCACTAACAACATTGAACATCACACCTTTTTCAATTTCTAACTTGGACTCATTGCTCTGTCTGACACTCTTTTCACTTTTAGAACGTTCCTGACGAACCCCTCCTTCAAGATGACTCCTACTGCATTTCTCTTCCCACCCACGCCACGATAAAACAGCTTAAACCCTGCTCCTAAGCTTTTTGCTTTGCTACCTTTCCACCTGGTCTCCTGAACACACAGTATGTCCAACTTCCTCCTCTGCATCATGGCAGCCAGCTCTCTATCTTTTATCTCTATCGGATGCCCTTCCTGTCACAACCCTCTGCATTTCTCCGGGCTTGGGACCGGCATAAGGGGGAGAGACACTCGTTAGTGGTTTTATATATACATATTTTTTATTATTTAGAATAAATCAGTGCCATAAATTAAATATTCAACGTTTTGTTTATTTTAAGGCATAACATCTAACCGAGACTATGGTACAGGTGAAAACTTTTAACTGTTCCCTTCAGGGGTTGCCACAGCAAATTATCCGCATCCATCAACCCCGTCCACTGCATCTTCTTCTCTTACTCCAAAGACCTTCATGTCTTCCTTCACCACATCCATAAATCTCTTCTTTGGTCTTCCTCTAGGCCTTCTGCCTGGTAGTTCCAACCTCAGCATCCTACTGCCAATATACTCACTTCGAGTCTGGCTTGAGGGAATTGTGGACCCGATCTAAAAGGAAGGTTCCAAGGTACAAGGCTATAAACAGAACTATAATTATGAGTTCTACTCCGCATGTTTATACTTGTCATTACTGCAAAGTTACCAAGATGTGTCCTTCAAAATTTCTTTGTCATCTAGCTCTACAACATGAACATGGCTGCTTTATTTTGGACCTACTAGAGACTGAGCAGGGACCAGTACTACGTAGGTACGTCTAAACTCAAAATGTAACTTTTTTTTTTTTGAAAAAGAAAAAAAAAAAACAAAAACGTAAAGTTAAAAAAAAAAAAAAAAAAAAAACCCAGATGAACGTAAATCGGGGAGCGTCTGTGTTTTACTGTGAGATTGTAAATATACATAATTTTTATGATTAGTAGTATCTCAAATTGTTTGCAGAGGAAAAAAATGAATGGAAAATCATTAACAAAACTGACAGAATGGAGGATAGAAAGGCTGCCTCCAACAATGAATGAACTATGAATTGAATTATGAATTATGAATTAATTATTGGAGGAAATTGAGACTCAAAAAACCAAGGCAAAGACTGCCCTGCACTAGCAGCTTCACTCCCTGCCCCAGCCTGCTTGCCTTCAACATCAGCTGAACCAGAGCCTGCTATAGAGTTTGCATCGAACCTACACAACCTGGCGTTTTGGATGGCAACTCATGGCAAATGGCCTCTAGTCTACACGCTGCCAGACTGTTGTAGCGGCATTGACGAGAAAGGACATGGACTGACCATGAGAGAGGTCAAATGCAAAGTCAGCCCTGGTGTGCTGTCTGTTTGACCAGATGAGTAGATTCACTTTGTAAGTTTCATATATTTTTTTTAAAATATTATCTTCCAAGTAGTTCTTAAACTGCGTATATGCAGGGATCCCTCACTTTTTGTGGTTAATTGGGACCAAGGAGGAATATGACAGGAGGAGAAATTGATACAGAGGAGGAAGGGGGACATACTGTGTGTTCAGGAGACCAGGTGGAAAGGTAGCAAGGCTAGAAGCTTAGGAGCATTGGTTAAGCTGTTTTATCATGGTGTGGATGGGAAGAGAAATGGAGTAGTGGTCATCTTGAAAGAGGGGTTGGTCAGGAATGTTCTAGAAGTGAAAAGAGTGTCAGAAAGAGTGATGAGTCTCAAGTTAGAAATTGAAGGCGTGATGTTCAATGTTGTTAGTGCTTATGCCCCACAGGCAGGATGTGAGCTAGAAGAGAAGGAGCGATTCTGGAGGGTGTTAGATGAAGTGATGCAGAGTACCCCCCAGAGGTGAAAGAGTGGTCATTGGTGCAGACTTCAATGGACATGTTGGTGCAGGCAATAGAGGGTCGAGGAAGTGATGGGCAGGTGTGGTATCCAGGACTGGAAAGAAGAAGGACAGATGTTGATAGATTTTGCAAAAAGGATGGAAATGGCTGTGGTGAATACTTTCTTCCAGAAGAGACAGGAGCATAGGGTGACTTATAAAAGCAGAGGTAGGAGCACACAGGTAGACTACATCTTGTGGAGACAATGTAATTTGAAGGAAGTCAGTGATTACAAAGTAGTAGAGGGTGAGAGTGTTGCCAAATAGCATAGAATGGTGGTATTCAGGATGATGCTGATGGTAAGAAAGGTGAAGAAGGCAAAGGCAGAGCAGAAGACAAAGTGGTGGAAGCTGAAAAAGGAAGAGTGTTGTGTTATCTTTAAGGAGGCGTTGAAACGCTTTGTGTGGTCAGGAAGTGCTTCCAGATGACTGAACAACTCCAGCTAATGTGATCAGAGAGACAGGTAGGAGAGTACTTGGTGTGTCCTCTGGAAGGACAGTAGATAAGGAGACAAAGGAAGTGGTTAGCTAAGAAGAAATGGGACATAGAGAGGACCGAAGAGAGTAAACAGGACTACAGGGAGACACAGCATAAGGTGAAGGTAGTGGTGTCAAAGCGAAACAGAGCGTGTATGATGACTTGTATGATAAGTTGGACAGGAGGAGGAAAATTTATACAGGTTGGCACAGCAGAGAAATAGAGATGGGAAGGACATGCAGCAAGTTAGAGTGATTAAGCACAGGGTGGGAAATGTATTGACTGATAACAGAAGTATGCTGGGAAGATGGAAAGAGTACTTTGAAGAGCTGATGAATGAGGAAAATGCGAGAGAAAAAAAGTAGAACAGGTGACTGTTAAGGACCAGGAAGTAGCAAATATTTAGTAGGGGTGAAGTGAGGAGGGCATTGAAGAGGATGAAGAGTGGAAAGGCATTTGGTCCTGGTGACCCATATGAATGAAGTTATGAGAAAGAATAGTGGAAGCTAGCCTAAGGGCAGAGGTTAGCATCTGTGAACACCAGTTTGGTTTCATGCCAAGAAAGAGCACCACAGATGCAGTGTTTGCATTGAGGATGTTAATAGAGAAGTACAGAGAAAATCAGAAGGAGCTGTATTGTGCCTTTGTGGATCTGGAGAAAGCATATGACAGGTTGCCGAGAGAGGAACTGTGGTATTGCATGAGGAAGTCTGGAGTAGCAGAGAAGTGTTAGAGTGGTGCAGGACATGTATGAGAGATGTAACACAGTGGTGAAGTGTGCTGTAGGTGTGACAGAAGAGTTCAAGTTGGAGGTAGGACTGCATCAAGGGTCAGCTCGTAGCCCCTTCTTGTTTGCTATGGTGATGGACAGGCTGACATATGAGGTTAGACAAGATTCCCCATGGACTATGATGTTTGCAGATGACATTGTGAGCTGTAGTGAGAGCAGAGAACAAGTGGAGGAAAATCTAAAGAGGTGGAGGTATGCCCTGAAATGGAGAGGGATGAAAGTTAGCCTCAGAATACATGTGTGTGAACGACAAGGACCCAAGAGGAACGGTGAGGTTACAGGGCGCAGAGATAAAGAAGGTGGAGGACTTTAAGTACTTGGGCTGAACAATCCAAAGCAATGAAGAAGCGTGTGCAGGCAGGTTGGAATGGTTGGAGAAAAGTGCCCGATATGATATGTGATAGCAAGGTATCAGCAAGAATGAAAGGAAAAGTGTACAAGACGGTGTTGAGGCCAGGTGGCCCTGGGGAAAAGACAGATGCAGAGCTGGAGGTCCAGAGATGAAAATGTTGAGGTTCTCTTTGGGAATAACGAGGATGGGTAGGATCAGGAATGAGCATATCAGAGGGACAGCACATGTGAGATGTTTTGGAGACAAAGTCTGAGAGGCTAGATTGAGCTGGTTTGAACATGTACAGAGGAGGGATAGTGAGTATATTGGTAGTAGGATGCTGAGGTTGGAACTACCAGGCAGAAGGCTGAGAGGAAGACCAAAGAGAAGATTCATGGATGTAGTGAAGGAGGACATGAAGGTAGTTGGAGTAAGTGTAGAAGATGCACAGGATGGGGTGAGATGGAGGCAGATGATTTGCTGTGGCGATCCCTGAAGGGAACAGCCGAAAGGAAAAGAAGAAGATTTGATTTTAACTCGTTTAGCACTTTTCGAAAAACGGCTAAATTAAAACATGTTTAGAATTAATAACCTATGTAATTCAAAGATGAAAAAAACAAAACAAAACAAAAAAAAACTGAAGGATCACTGAGCTAATAAATATTACAGATTTTCGACCCCTTTAACAAAAGCACTAAATTATAAGGATTCTAAAATCAGTCGTTTGACAGTATTATTTATATTGGTTCCAACCAGAAGAAATAAGTTTGGTCTGGGACATAGTACCTTGTGGACCACTTTGGCTAGTTTATGCATTAAAGTTGTAAAAAATGCCTCATATACATTTTGATATACTAGTACATTCAAACCTTTGATACATATTTGTACTTTCATGTCTGAAAAAGAATGCAGCCATCCTGCTATATTTTTGCTTTCTAGGAGAAAATGCTGAACATGTGGCCATTTTTAACAAGGTACATACTGCACATGTATTTTATTGTCACATGGTTATAGTTGTGTGCAATTATTTGTTCCACTTTTTGAGCTGGTCCTGCAGACCTGCTCAAGGAATTTGACATTCATAATGTCTCATTTCTTAAAATTAAATATTGCACACATTAAATATTTTGCTGTGTTGGGATGGAGTAATCATTATAACGGAATTAAGCTCTCACATTAACAACCTGAGCATGTCAGAACTTATATGTTTTTTTCAAACTGAATGGTTATTTCTGGTCATTTTTATTTTCAAAAATGTAATTTTTTTTGCATGTTCCAGGAAGAAACATGCCCTTAGCCAGTATTGAAGCTGACTGGCGGGAAGGATATTCTCCATGCAGAGGAAGTTTAGATCATGGCGGATAGAGTCAGCATGATAAAAGACGATGGGTCATGTGACTGCACATTGGGAATTGAAGTTTTAATGGCCATTTATTGGGTCTATTGGTTCCAGTCGCCAAAATGTCTTAAACGAGAAATCATTTGCTTTTTTGGAACATTTTGTTTTCAACTTGAAAAGCACAAAAACAGTACCTGTCTCTGTTGTGCGGCTACAGACAGACCTTAGACCTTTTTTTTTTTTCCTGTGTGAAACGCAGAACGCAGTATGAAATGCACACTTTAGTTTAATTGAATTTAAAATGTCAAATTACTTAGATTAATTAATGAATCCAGTTTATAATACAGTATTTGTAATATTAAATGTTTTTTTGAATGATTTGTACATATTCCAGTCTCAATATATGTACTAGTATGTGATTTCAAAATGTATTTGAATATATATATATATATATATATATATATATATATATATATATATATATATATTATCTGGAGAACTATGGGCTAAAAAAGATTGCAGGTTCTGTGAAGAACCTTAAGTGGTTCTGTGAAGAACCTCCCAATGTTTCTGTGCGGAACCCTGAGGTTCTTTGAAAAACCTCATATAAGGGTTCTTCCCAAGAACCCTCGAGTTGTGTTCTTCAGAGAGCCAAAAAGGGCTCTGCATTTGTGACAAGCTGAAGAAGCCTTTTTAGTTCTTGAAAGAACCTTTCTTTCTTAGAGTGTAGATCTCATCCACCCCTGTAGCTTGAATACTGATTTTCTTTTTGAATACCTTGGTAACCTCAGCCCCAGCAATGGGCAGACCTCAACCCAAACCCCCAGAGTCTTTTTCCAGAGATGGCATGTTTGTGGCATTGAAGAGGTCCTCAAAGTATTTCTTCCAACAACATCCTCAGTCAAATAGATCAGCGTCCCACTGTGACTTTAAATAGTATTTGTGGAGAACTGCTTCCCCCTCCGGAGGCGTCTCAACTCAGGTCAACTCCTCAATTTACTCAAATGTCCAGAATGTGCAGCCGCAAGCCTGATGACATGAACACAAAGTCAATCTGTGGCCTAGGGTGTCATTTGCCATGTGTACTTATGGACTCCCTTTTATTTGATTATAGTGTTGGATGGAGAAAATGCAAATTCACATAGAGACATCCAAGTCCAGGACTCAAACCCAGGACCTTCTTATTGAAAGGTGGACATGATAATCACTACACAACAATGCTGCCTGTGTGCAACACACACGACCATAATATTCATCTACATTTATAGTGTGCTCAGTTTTATTATTATTATTATTATTATTATTATTATTATTATTATTATTATTATTATTATTATTATTATTATTTCAATCTGCAGGATACATAAATATGCATTGGAGACTCGGAGGTTATCACCATCTGCAATATCCACAGTCAGAGGTGGAAAAATTGTAATTCAAACTACAGGGAAACAAGAAAACCAAATAAAACTAGGATTTTATACAATTTACAAATGTGGATATTAGATTTAGTTTCAAGAGATCTTGCCTTATCCCATTTACAAGCTTTTCACAACTTCATTGGTCAGGAAACTTTTGTGGACTCTTAGTGAAGTCTGTTCGAACATCCTAAAGGCTTTAAAAATAACTTTAGTGATTTGTTAAATTTGTGTGTCCACAATAGAACTACTTCATGTCTGGTTTGTCTATTAAAGATGAGTGTACCGTATGGCTTCTCAAACACACTGAAAGACAATTCTTACCCATTTGTGTATATATATATATATATATATATATATATATATATATATATATATATATATATATATATATATATATATATATATAAACACGATTTAGTTTTTTTTTTTGTTGTTGTTGTTTTCTTTTTTTTGTAAATGATATGTTTTTTGTTTGTTTGTTTTGGTTTTTTTTTGCCCCCCCTGACAAAGTGCATGATTGAATGAATGAATGAATGAATGAATGACAACAATGCAGTAATTACTGTGAAGGGAAATGCCAAAGAATTTCTATATATTAAATTCTTAATTAATAGCACTTATGATTTATAAGGCATAGTTTTCTTATTAACTCATGTCAGATGCAGTAAAAATAGAAACTTCCTCAGTTGCTTTAATTTCTCTCATCAGATTATGTGGAACAGTCATTTTCTCCTAGCCCCAGCAGAGCTTTGCTCACTCTATCAAATCCCTAGGAATTTTCTAGTGGATTCACCCAGAAAAGGAAGAGTCTGAATTTATAAATTTTTTGTACAAGCAATGCACAACTATAATTCCAAAAAAGTCTCCTCGCTGAGCCTGGGAAGTACCAAACCCATGAACTTTTCTGCTTTGAACTAAAAAAGATAAACACTATGCAACCATTCCACTGCAATGTCCAAAACATTTTTTTTTTTTTTGGTAAATTTACACTTACATAATAGGCAAGGCATGTAGGGGCAGTGGTGGTCTAGTGGTATAGGGCGGTGAATCGCTGATCCAAAGGTTGGGGGTTCAAGTCCCACTCTCCACAGGGTTGTCACTGTCCCCCCCAATGCAGCTAACTGGTTCTCAAAGGCGGGCCACGTCTCTCACTGTCTATGGTGCGAGGCATGTAAAAGAACCATTGCTGACTTTCGTAAAGAGGAGCTGCAAAGCCGTCAACGTGTTTCTGTCCCTTGCTAAAAGGGTTGTGACAGGAAGGGCATCCGACGTAAAAACCTCTGCCAAATCAAACGTGCCAATCAGATGATTCGCTGTGGCGACTCCTGAGTAAAAGGGAAAAGCCGAAAGGAAGACATACACTCATCCCACGTGGATTACTTTGTTGGGGGGGAAAAAAGACCGCATGGGATCCAAAGCTCCTATGCCCAATAATGTTTCTTTTAAAGTCAATTGATATCTTCCATAAAACCAAATTCAAACCTGTTGTTTAAAACAAATTGAGTCTAGAAGTCTCATTACTTGTGCATGGATTTTGGGGTGCACCAATCCCAGGCCAGGTATATGTAAAACAATTCTGCACACCAAATTTTATCAAACTCTGACCAAGCATTATCAAGTTATTTGTCAGGGGGGAAAAAAAAGATTTGTGTTCAAAAAACCTTTTGTTTAACTGGATCATTAATTATTTACAGATTTTGGTGCACCAATCACAGGCTAGGTACTCGTAAGACAACATTGCATTCCAAATTTTATCAAAATCCAAGCAATTTGAAAAGTTGTTTATTTTGACTGGCCTCTTTTTTGTGCTCACATATGATTTTGTTATTCATTCATAGGTTATTGTAAGGAAAGCAAAGCCTTGTGTTGAACAAATGAGGTCCAGCTGGCTCATTAATTAAGCATGGGCTTTGGCAGGCACCAATCCAAGGAGAGGTAAGACAAAGCCACATACCAAATTTTATCAAAATCCAAAATTCCTAAGTTCGAAAACCATAATGTGACAAACCCATGGATGGACAATGGACATTGGTGGATGGACAAATGGCACCCATTCCCATAGGTCCTGTCTCACTATGTGGCGTGAGCTAATAAGTGATCGTGCAATATCATGAAAGGGGAATCATGTTTTCTTTAATCTCTTAAAGAAAGATTTTGCACACATTTGACGGCACCACTGTTACTGAAAAGTACTTGCAGGTTTTAAAGTAACATATGCTGCTATCCAGACAGTGACTGGCTTGCCTGTGTCTATGTGGCATAGTTTATGTGACACATTAAGTGTAAAAAACAACAACAGCAAGCCTAAACTTGTTGAACAACTAAAGTTGGATATCTATCAAGAGAATTTTACTTTCAAAATGTATAATAATTAGTGTCTTCAGTTCCCAAACAGATAGCATTGTGCCAAAGTGATTAAAATGCCCTGTGTTGAATTCCTATTCTCTGACATTTCTGTGTGGAGTTTGAAAGTTCACCGTGTGCTTTTATGTATTTCCTTTGAGTGTTCCTCTCATATTAGCCTCATTGGTAAGGGAGGATGTAGGTGTGGATTTGTGTGTGTGTGTGTGTGTGTGTGTGTGTGTGTGTGTGCACGCAGGCATGTGTGTGGTGGCCCTGTATTTTTCTGGGAAACTGTTCAGGGATTACACTGCCTTGGCGTTGCCACAGCCCTAATAAGAGTAACCAGTTCAGTAAATAAGTGAATGACTAAGTTCCACAACAGGTGGCTGATGTAGCCCTTATTTGCCCCATGTCTTTGTGACCCCAGTAGAACTTGGCAGTTTCGGCTTGTTCCCTTCAGGGGTCACCACAGCAAATGATCTGCCTCCATGTCAACCGATCCTCTGCATCTTCTTCTCTTACTCCAACTACCTTCATGTCCTCCTTCACCACATCCATAAATCTTCTCCTTGGTCTTTCTCTCGGCCTTCTGCCTCGTAGTTCCAACCTCAGCATTCGACTACCAATATACTCACTATTCCTCCACTGTACATGTCCAAACCATCTCAATCTAGCCTCTCTGACTTTGTCTCCAAAACCTCTTATATGTGCTGTCCCTCTGATGTACTCATTCCTGATCCTATCCATCCTCGTTACTCCCAAAGAGAACCTCAAAATTTTCATCTCTGCTACCTCCGGCTCTGTACTCAGAGGACACACTGAGTACTCTCCTAGCTGTCTCCCTGATCACATTAGCTGTAGTTGTCCAGTTATCTGGAAGCACGTCCTGTCCACCCAAAACCTGTTTCAACTCCTTCTTGAAAACAACATGACACTCTTCCTTTTTCAGCTTCCACCACTTTGTCTTTTGCTCTGCCTTTACCTTCTTCACCTTCCTCACCATCAGCATCATCCTGCACACCACCATCCTATACTGTTTGGCAACACTCTCACCCACTACTACTTTGCAATCACGGACTTCCTTCAAATTACATCACCTACACAAGATGTAGTCTACCTGTGTGCTCCTACCTCCGCTTTTATAAGTCACCCTATGCTCCTGTCTCATCCGGAAGAAAGTATTCACCACAGCCATTTCCATCCTTTTTGCAAAATCGATCAACATCTATCCTTCTGTGTTCCTGTCCTGGATACCAAACCTGCCCATCACTCCCTCGTCCGCACTAGTCTGCACTAATGACCATTCTTTCACCTCTGGGTGTACTTTGCATCACTTCATCTAACTCACTCCAGAATCTCTCCTTCTCGTCTAGCTCACATCCTGCCTGTTCGGCATAAGCACTAACAACATTGAACATTACGCCTTCAATTTCTAACTTGCAGTTCATCACTCTGTCTGACACTCTTTTTACTTCTGGGACATTCCTGACAAACCCTTCCTTCAAGATGACATCTCCTCCATTTCTCTTCCTATCCACACCATGAAAAAACAGCTTAAACCCTGCTCCTTAGTTTCTAGCCTTGCTACCTTTCCACCTGATCTCCTGAACACACAGTATGTCCACCTTCCTCTTCTGCATCATGCATTATGTCTGCCAGCCCTCTACCTTTTTCTTTAATTGTTCCAACATTCAAAGTCCTTACTCTCAGTCCTAGCCTCACGCCTTTCCTGTTCTCTGTCTCTCTCTCTCTCTCTCTCTCTCTCTCTCTCTCTCTCTCTCTCTCTCCGCCTACAGACACGCCTCCCGCCTCTTCTTCTTCGACCAACAGTAGTCCAATTTCCATCGGCACTCTTTTAGTTAACAGTACTAATTGCGGTCGTTGTTTACCCGGGCCTCGACCAATCTGGTATGAATTTCGTTTTGATCATTTGAATCACAATTTTGGCAGAAGTTTTATGCCGTTTGCCCTTCCTGTCGCAACCCTCTGCATTTATCCGGGCTTTGGACCGGCATTATGCCTCCTCACGGCTGCATTTCATGAGCGAGCTTGTGAGTTCCCAAAAAGTTTTAAATGCGTTTAACGAAAATGTGATGTTGCAATCATCGAAATGAAGTATATATTCACAAAACTATTATAGGTCATCAGTATAAACATCACATGTATTGTTGTTGCATGGTACAGTAGGCCACCGTTTTTTGCTTGTTTGGTTCTGGGCCTTCCCGTGGATCACAAAATTCCCCGAGTTATTACGCGGAAGTAAAACCTTATACAGTCGGCCCCCAACTTACAAAAACCCCTGTGTACGAAATCCCCAGATTATGAAAAACATTTTCCTGAGTTTCCGTCCCCGAGATACGAAACACCCCCCCCCCTCTTACTAAAAGAAATTCAAAATTCAAACGCACCAATCAAAATTTCACACGACGCGCAAGTTGCTCTCTCATTGGCTGTCTCTCAACATCCCGCCCCGCTGGCCTCCCAGATAGACAGAAGGAAGCTTCACTCTTTAGTTTTTAGTTTAGTTTTTTAAGTTGTTTTAACTCAGTAAATGGTCAAGCAGGGAATGCGCTTTGAATTCATGCCTTGAGGGTAGGGCCCGCAACACTAGGAGAAATATGTGCATTGTAATGCATCCGTGTGTGTGTGTGTGTGTGTGTGTGTGTGTGTGTGTGTGTGTGTGTGTGTGTGTGTGTGTGTGTGTGTGTGTGAGAGAGAGAGAGAGAGAGAGAGACAGGTGTGTGTGTGTGTGTGTGTGTGTGTGTGTGTGTGTGTGTGTGTGTGTGTGTGTGTTAATATATATTTTTTAATAATGGTTAAATTAATAAATATGTTAATAAAGTGGTTGAATATGTTAATAAAATGTTTAAATGGTTTAATAAATAATTTTCTTTTACTTTTAACACATATTTTATCCAAAATTGGTGTACTTTTATCATTTTTAAAGGGTTTATGGAGTTTATCCAGTCCAAAGACTGGAGCCTTGGAACTAATTAGGCGTTTAACATGTAAAATGTGACCCCTACTTACAAAATCCCCACTATACGAAAAGGGCTCTGGAATGGATTAATCTTGTTAGTTGGGGGCTCTTTTAAAAAACGTGGACCGGCGAGTATGTTCCAATTATCATGGAATCACACTCCACAGCCTACCCAGAAAAGTCGATGCAGGTGTGCTGAAGAGGAGGTTCTGACCACTGGTTGAACCTCAGATTCAAAAGGAACAATGTGATTTTCCTTCCAGCCCTGGCACCTTCAACCAACTGGAGAGGGCATGGGGGTTTGCACAATCTGCCTATATGTGTTTTGTGGATTTAGAGAAATTTTTTCACTGAGTCCCTTGGGCTATCTTGTGGGGTGTGCTCCAGGAGTATGGTGTACCAGCCCTGATGCTACTGGCCATTCAGTATCACCAGAGCCACAGGTCGAATTGAAGGTTGGAGTCCACCAAGGCTGTCCTTTGTCACAAATTTCTGTTCATAACTTTATGGAGAGAATTTCTAGGTGCGCCTACAGTGTTGAAGGGTTCTGGTTTCGTGGCCATAATTCACCACTAAACTCAATTGATGTAACAGCTAGGCCTGCCCAGTCATGTTTTTTGTTTGTTTTTTCTTTCTAAATTCTTGAATCACTGCCTTACCATCGTGGAGGTGTTTATGTGTTCTAATGATCATAGAAGCCATGCTGTTGGGGGTATGATGCCCCTGGTGGGGTCAACCAAAGCAAACCGGTCCTCGGTGAAGGTCCAGTCTAACCACAGTTTATAAGACACCAATGGATTAAAACAAGACAAAAGGACACAGTTCCCCTCACCTGGATGTGGGTTCCCTTGGACTGAGCCAGGGATAGATGATGCAAGTGCAATGTCCCCCTGATCTTGGTGGTGGGAGGGGTCTGGCTCTGACTGTTGTTTGTGCTTATGCACTTAATGACAGTTCAGAGTACCCACCCTTTCAGGATTCTTTAGGGGTGTGTTAGAGAACACACTCATGTTGTTATGAGATCCTGCTCCAAGTGCAGGAGTTCAAGTATCTCAGGCTTTTGTTCATGAATGAGTGAAGGATGGAGCAGGAGACCAACTGGCGGATTGGTGCAGCCTGTGAAGTGGAGCTTGTACCAGTTCATCATGATGAAAGGGCTGAGCCGGACAGCAAAGCTCTCAATTTACCAGTCACTCTACATTCCAACTCTCACCTTTTTCATAAGCGTTGGATAATAACCAAAAGGTCAAGATTGCAGGTACAACCATCTGAAATGATGTTCCTCACATGGTTGTAAGCCCTTCCCTTAGAGCTAGGGTGAGCCATTCAGAATGATTTTGAAGTAGAACTGCTTCTCCATATTGAGAGGAGCTAGTTGTGGTGGCTTGAGCATCTGATTAGAATGCCTCCTATAGGCATACCTGGTGTGGTATTTTGAGCATGTCTAACCAAGAAGAGACCCTAGGGTCAACCAGAACACACTGGAGGGATTATATCTCTTGACTGGTCTGTGAATGCCTTTGTGTTCCTCTAGAAGAGCTGGAGGAAGTTGCTGGGGAGAGGGACGTCTGGACCTCACCTAGGCTGCTGCCTCCTCGACCTGACCCCAGATTAAGTAGAAGATGATGATGAGAATATTAAGTTTGCATAATGGTGGTAACTGTAAAATCACTTTGATCCCACTACCGTGATGTTTTAAGTGGCATAACCCGCTTATTTGCCGAACAGCTTAATCCTACATTTAGGGTCATGGAAACTCTGCCCTGACAGGACGTTTGGACCTCACCTAGGCTGCTGCCCCCTCAACCTGACCCCAGAATAAGTAGAAGATGATGATAAGAATATTCGGTATGCAAAATGGTGGTAACTCTAAAATCACTTTGATCCCATTATCGTGATGTTTTAGGTGGCATAACCCACTTATTTGCCGAACAGCTTAATCCTACATTTAGGGTCATGGAAACTCTGCCCTGACATAACGTAGTGTTAAAAAATAACCACTTGAGTATGCAGTTTTCTGCTTTATGAAGCTTAAAAAGTGACTTTTTTTCTTCACTGTGCATTGAACTATGCATTGTCTTTTTCTTTGATTCTGAACACAGCCAAATCATTTTTTTACACATGTTTCCACAAGTCCATGCATTTGAAGAAAACATGTTTGAAGAAACCACTTGTGGAGATAATATGTGGTAATTCTAGAGGTAATAGCAAAAATGCACTTCTAACTAATCATTAAGAACCATACGCTGGCAAGAGAATTTAGAGGATTCTGCTGTGTCTGGCTAACAATGGCATGGCCTCTTCTCCTATTGGTATGCAACTTGTTCTATCTGATAGTTAGTGTGTCAATATTTGTAGAAAGAAAGGTTGTGGTATTGTGTTTGTTACAAAATCTGTGTTCATTCATTTATTTACTATAACCACTTAATCCCAATTGGGGCCTCGGGGAGTGTTAGACTGATGATAAATTTAAAATAAATGTTAAATAAATTTAAATACAGGGTTTTCCCCCCAAAACATCTTACTGATTTGTTGCAACCTTCACAAACTTTGTTACTGAAATGCTGCATTTGTTAACCTGTTATCAAAAGAAAATCGCAATGCACATGAAATATTAATGTTTTGGGGGTTGTAACATAGAAATAGGCCTGAATTTACAATGGAAGTCAGAACAACCCTGCTATCTCAAAAATAAACCAACCATTTCCCCCAAGACATCCTAGGCTCTTAGCTTCTATCCACCTATTTGCACAATATATGACCTGTCTGGCTGTAGAGGAGCGTACGCACATTAGAAGCAATGAAGCTAATGATATCCAAGCGCAGGGCCCTGTCTGTGGACAGTGATGACAAACCTGTCAGGTGGTATAATGTAGGAGGCAATTGTAACATCCTAGGAAATCGTAGTGCTTCACCATCCCCCAAGCCACCCACTCTCTCCTCCTTGCAATCTCTAATAATGGGGTCCTCTATAAATTCCCTGCCTGTAGTGAGCCATTGAATTCACTTGTAATAGCATAGTGAAATGATAAATACAAAAGAAAATGCCTGTCATGCCCCAGAGCTCAAGACCTTGCTACACAGCCTTAATTTTGGTCTATACCCAGGAACTCTTCATCATGAGCTTGTTGTGAGGCAATGTCTTATTACTTTAGTGATGGAATTATGTTGTCATCTCTTGTCCTTCCAGTGTAACAAAGTGCAGTGTTCTCACTAAGTTGTGAACAATGTTTTTAGATTCATGGCTATAGTAGGGTTGCTGCTGTACCCTTGTCTAGAGTCAATGAATAGAAATATGCTTGTGATCGGTGAAATGAGGCCTACATTAAAATTAGGACCAGTGGAAATAAAAGACATCGCATATTGAATTATAACTGGACTGGATTTGATGTGCTAAATGTCCATCCACTGCACAACAGAAAAACAAACAAACAAACAAACAAATTAATACATTGTAAATACTATTACAGGAGGTGGACAAAATAATGAAAACACCTAACATTTTGGCATCATAATCTTTGAACATAATTTAAACAATCAAAACTTGGCATATGTATTGATTCATACAACCTGTGAATTGTTTCCAAAGGAATTTGAAGCCATTCTTCAGTTAGAATACCCTCCCAACTCTTTTAGAGACAATGGCAGACTTATGCTTTGCTGAGGACGTTTTTCCCTCTCTTTCAAAGCCACTCATTACTTTTGAGACAGTAGCTCTTGAAACACCGAACATTTGGGCAGTTTTTGTTACACTAGCGCCGACCATACGAGCACCAACAATTTGGCCTCTTTTAAAATCTGAGAGGTCTGCCATTATGGGGTATGATTAATGTTTTCAATATCTGTTTAATGTTTTCAATATCTGAAAAAGGAAAAAGAAACATGTGTTTTACATCAACATATCAAATAACAAAATTATTATGCAAAAAATAATAGCATATGCCAAATTTTGAATGTCTGAATTATGTATACTTAATACGTAAACGTAAAAATGTAGACATTTTATAATTACAATTGACATTCTTTGCCCAAGTTCTTTGTGGAGTTTGCATATTCTGCTTGTGCTTGGTGAGCTTCCTACAGGTACTCCGGTTTCAGTCCATACTGAAAAAACACGCAGAGTAAACCAATTGGCCGTTTCAAATCACCTCTAGATATAAAATGTGTGTGAGTGTTGGCCCTGTGATAGCCCCGTGAGCTGTCCATGGTATACTCACCCTCACAAGTCAGCTGAGATGGGCGCCAGTTACCCATGACTCTAATTAGGATTAAATGGTTCAGAAAATTAATGAATGAATTAATTATTTGTCCAATATTTTGCTTATTTAAAAAAGCATAGAAGGTGATTCAGTGTTAGATGGTGTAATTGTGACTGTGAGATTAGTATAGTTGGGTGGAAAATGGTTTTATTTTCTCATGAAATTTAGAATAAGTTTGCTGTACTATTGATGGATTTTAGTCACACAAACTACATCTTTGACTGATGAAAATAAACAGGGAATGCTTTGATCACACATGTACACACACACACACACACAACACAGAAAAACAAATCAAAACAAAACAAAACAAAACAACAAAAAACAAAAAACAAAAAAATAAATATGCCGCATTTTCTCTAATAATGGACTATGGATCATAATAGAAGCCAATAAACAAATCGCCAACTTCTTGGATGTCACCCTCAACACTTACCAGCCATTCACTCAACCGAACACCACACTGTTGTACGTCCACCGTGAAAGCAACCACCCACCCATCATAACTAAAAACATCCCCGCTGGCATCAACAAACGACTGTCATCTCTTTCATCCAACAAGACAGCCTTCAAACAGGCTGCACCCTCATACCAGACAGCACTACACTTAGGTGTATATTCTTCTATAATCACCTGAAGAGAGAGGATGGTTTCACCACCCCTCGAAACAGATCTGTAGTGATAAATGGAGTTTCAATAGAAAGTCTTTATCCTGTCCTTTTATTTTTGTTATTTGCTCTACCAAAAAGTATTGAGCACTCTCCTACGGAAGGATCTACTCAGAAAATCCTATATATATATATATATATATATATATATATATATATATATATATATATATATATATATATATGCATGTATCAATACCAAAGTCCAATACCCAATATTTATGAGAACCCGCCCCCGAATGCACAATGTACATCACGCCATCTAATGGACACCACGTTTATTGGCATAGCACCGCTCGCAATACATTTTAATCATTCGTCTGTAATCACCTGAAGAGAGAGGATGGTTTCACCACCCCTCGAAACAGATTTGTAGTGAAAATGAAGTTTCAATAGAAAGTCTTTGTTCTGTCCTTTTATTTTTACTCGTATTTGCTCTCCAAAAAAGTATTGAGCATTCACGGAAGGATCTACTCAGAAAATTATCTAATATATGTATATATATATATATGTGTGTGTGTGTGTGTGTGTGTGTGTGTGTGTGTGTGTGTGTGTGTGTGTGTGTGAGAGAGAGGCACTCCACCAAATGTAGGCGCTTGTTGCAAGTGACGTATGGTGCTTGTGAGACAAAGTGCAGCTTATCCGGACTTCCGATCTCTCAAGTAAGCAAGTGAAGGTTAGATACTAAATAAGTACTCAACGCGCACTTGCTCACTTGAAAGATCAGAAGTCCGAATAAGCCGCACGCAAAACCACTTACATTTTTATGTGAGGTGCGCATCTTAGTGTGTGCAAGCGCATTTGTGTGTGTGTGCATGCATGCGTCTGTATGCGCGTGTATTTATATTTTATTTTCATCTAATGCATTATTTTTGAATGTTTAATTGTTGCTTTTAGCTTGAATTTGTATTTATTGATATTATATACACATATACATGTACGTATAGGGGTCAATCCTCCTTCGCGGAATTCTGTGGTCGTGGGGGGTCTCGGTCCCCATTAACTGTGGAAAGTGAGGGATCCCTGTATGTATATATATATATATATATATATATATATATATATATATATATATATATATATATATATATATATATATATATAAGACCACCCTCCCATGATATATATATATATATATATCGCGGGGAGGGTGGTGTTTTTTTTTTTTTAATCTAAATGGCTTTGTTGCAGGCAGAATTGTAATTCAATTGTCTCTTCAGTTGTTTAAATCAATGCAACACATTGTTGTTTTATGTTAACATGAACGAAAAAGGGGGGAAAACATTGTATGCAGCGTTATTTGATTTTAAATGTCAAAAAAGGATTTGTGGCTTAATGTGGAAGTGGGTCCAACTGGCTCTTTGAATAGCAAAGGTTGCTGACCTCTGAACTAGAAGTATCCAGAATACTAAGGTAGGTTCCATTCTGATGATGACCTTGTTACATTCACCTTCTTGGCACTTCCGCCGCAAAACGTTTTCCATCATGAATCATATCAAGCAGTTCTACTTTTTCATGCAGAGTCATTACCTTTTTCTAGTGCTTCGACACATTGCCAGAAGCCTGAGAAGGTGCGCAGTGTTTGGGTGGCATGGCGGAGCTTAAATGTAACTAAAAACACCCACACTAAAAAGCACAGGCATAAAGTGAGAGTGAATAAGCAAAAAAAGGTGTTACATGATCTCAACCAATCTGCAGGAGGGAGAACAAACATTTCAATCTGCAACTTTACTAGTCGCTTGTCCACTGGTGAATAATGGAACAGAAAGCAGATGTCCGGGAATGATGTACTTCTCTGCTGCCTATGATGTAACTAGTCTGTGTCTGATGATGCACAAGGTGGGAAATTATCCGGAGATGGCGTGGTCTCTCCCACATAATTAAAGAGGTTTGAGCATGTGCTTGATAGATCTAGTACATTCTTAACAAATTCTCACAGTTTCCATGTTCCAGGCCTGAAGCGAAAGCTGAATGAGCTATACAGTAGCTAAGAGTCCATTCACTTTGCTAATGAATGCTGATAAAAGAAACACAATAACGGATGTGTTTGTCAACCTTTTTTGTGCTGGGGTTCATTCTTTTTCTTGTAAAAGAATAGATAATTTCAGCAGATTTCATCTACTGTACTAACCATATTACCAGAAAAGTTGGGAATTTATTTATTTTTTAATACAAAAAATGATATATCTGTGATCAATTCACAATAACTTAATCAAAAATACAAATCATGGAATTTCATAATTTGTACTGACTATCTTAGTTGCATTTAATAAAATATAAACAACCACCACACATTTTTCTTACTGGTTGCAAAACCGTACCAGCAACCTGTCGGTTCCAAAGCCACATCCACACCATTCAGCCACAGCTGCTCTCATATAATATGCAAATCTTTAAACTAATACTTGTCTAATACTTAAATCACTTTTGGATTTTGCAATAACCTACTACCAGTGAAGTAGCACCCAGGGGAATGGGAGAATGTGATTACAGATAGAACTTTATTTATAGTTCACCAAACCCAGAGAGTGTAAGAAAAAACAAGGTCAAGTTCACAGGCAAACACATTGTCACACATAAATCCAGAAGCAAAACAAGTGCATTTGAAGTTTAAGGTTAACAAGTACATCAGAAGCTAATTCACAGATAGGGTTGAGTAACAGAAAACAGGAATATCAAACAGGCCATTCTGATAAAACAGGTACGGCGGATAATAAAGCATTGGTAGATTATGGAACAATTTGTAGAGAATGAGTTTGAGAGTGTTTTAAATATTTGTTTGCAGAGAGAAACTACATGCAGCTAGATCCGCCAAATTGCATCAGTCTTCAACTTCCTCAAATTTAATCAGGCTAAACCCATGCACCTGCAGGATTCTTTTAACCACAAAACTGCCTATCCTTATAAATTTGTGACACAGCATGGTAATGGTTTGCCTCCTACCTGTATGGTTATTCCTATGAGATGCATTGACATCTGCTTCATGCAGACGCCCCACTGGTATGTTTCATGGCTTAGTGCTTTGTCATTTTCTGTTCTCCATTTATATGTTTTCTCAGTGTAAGGTTATACCCTCACATGGTTTCTCTTACCACTGCCAAGCAGTCAACACTCAACTTTTCCCCCTTCTTTTCTGTGCTTGTTTAGTTCTTGTCATCTCAAGGCTAGTTACTGCAATGCGCTCCTGGAAGATCTACTCTGAATATAATTATACCTCTGCAACTGATTCAGAATGCAGTTCCACAACTTAGTTTCACCTCCCAAATTCTTGCACACTATCTCAACACTTCTTCGTCTACTGCCTTTCTGCAGACGACCACATCTGATTTAAAGCACTGATGCTTGCTTACAAATGGATCAGTACCCTCCTACCTCAAAGCACTTACCAAACCTCCATGGCACCATGCTTTATGATATCCTCCAGCACTGCCTGATTGGTCTCACCGGCAATTAATGTACAAAGAAGGCATGCATATAAGCCTCTTAACATGTTCAAAACTCACACAAACCCCTTGTTCTCCCAGTTTGGTGGTAGAATAGATGTTTTGACAGTTGAGTTTCTTCAAACAATGACTAAAAACCTTA
Organism: Plotosus lineatus; assembly: GCA_024760905.1. Taxonomy (NCBI): domain Eukaryota; kingdom Metazoa; phylum Chordata; class Actinopteri; order Siluriformes; family Plotosidae; genus Plotosus; species Plotosus lineatus. The sequence continues at coordinate 49,144,982 of CM045739.1, forward strand.
CTCTTTAAGACATAATTTGGATAAATCTTTCAGTATTGATTCTTATAATTGAAAAAAGACAATTATTTCATAATGTTTTACCCTTCAAGAGAGCTTTTAGACTGTAAACATTCTTACCCCAAGTGCTGGGGGTAAGCTGAGTGACTAGGTGTTCAGATGCAATGCACATAAGCCATTATACAACAGGATAACCAATTGTATGGTTGTCGGGCCAGGGGATAAGTTAATATTAGTTTGTATCATCTGTAGTACTTTCTATGAGACAGTGTTAATCTGGGATTAAGTTTTCAGCAGCCCAAATCTTTTTTTTCTAATGTTGTGAGATGCCTACCACACCTGATCTCCATGCTGTTAGAAGGGTGTTTGAAATGATTAGCTGTGTTGTCTTTATTCATTAATGTTTTGTGCTTAAGTCACTAATGTGTTATTTTTCAGACTTGTTCACTCCTGTGAGACCATATGGCCACTGCATCTCAAGTAAACAGGAAAAGTTCAAACCTAAGACACATAAAATAAAATTGTTAGACTGGTTCCCATGTGGTACAGAAAGTTGTGTACATTGTCGGCGCACATGATTAAACAATATCACTTGGTGTAAACTCAGAAGGTTCAGCATTCATTCTATTTCCTAATGAACTCTTTCTGTTATGGTCTGTGCTTGCTGGCTGCGTTTTAACTCTCTCTCTCTCTCTCTCTCTCTCTCTCTCTCTCGCTCTTCCTCTCTCCCCATACACTGAAGGTGCTGGAGAGGTTTGTGGCTGTTACCTGCAGGAAAATCCAAAGAGCACACCTGAATTCACTCAGCAATCAGTGAGCTATAAAGAGGAGCGGCGCTCTCCCCTCTGGCGTCAGAAGATTGTCCTTACAATGTGATTCCATTCTCCATGATCGCGCTGACTCCTGGTATCCTGCTTCGTGCTTGACCTGTTTTCCGTTTAAGAATTATTCCCAGTGATTTTGGTTTCCCCTGTGCTAAAATAAAGTCATTGAATTTTCGTACATGGTCTCCTGCATCTTTGGGTCTGACTCATATGCTCCTGCCATCACATTTCCACTTGGCCAGTAGGCCCTGAAGGATAACCTGAGGTGAAACTAATGTACATTCCCAGGTGATCCACAAATAATTTTAAAGTACAAGATGTAAAATGGCAGAGGGGTCTTCTGAATCGCACTTTGTCTGGACCTTCACCCAGGACCTGTTTGCCTTGCGATTCAGAAGACCCCTATGCCATCTGAGAGGAAACGATTAAAGCAGTCTCCCTTGCCCGGACGCGGGTCACCGAGGTTCCCTCCTGGAGCCAGGCCCAGGTGAGGGACTCGAAGGTGAGTGCCTGGTGGTCGGGCTTATGCCCATGGAGCCTGGCCAGGCCTAGCCCGAAAAGGAGACATGGGTCCACCCTCCCATGGACCCACCACCCGTGGGAGGAGTTTTAGGGGTCGGGTGCAATGTGAGTTGGGTGGCAGCCAAAGGCATGGGTTCTGTCGGACCGATCCTCGGCTACTTACTCTGACCCTCGGGACATGGAATGTCACCTCTCTAGCGGGAAAGGAGCCTGATTTGGTGTGTGAGGTCGAGAGATACCGGCTAAATATAGTCGGGCTCACCTCAACGCATAGCTTGGGCTCTGGAACCATCCATCTTGAGAGAGGCTGGACCTTCTTCTATTCTGGAGTTGCTCATGGGGAGAGGTGGCGAGCCAGTGTGGGTATTCTTGTTGCCCCCCGTCTCGGTGCCCAAATGTTGGGGTTCTCCCCAGTTGACGAAAGGGTAGCTTCCCTCCATCTTTGGGCGGTGGGATGGGTCTTGACTGTTATTTGTGCTTATGCACCAAATGACAGTTCAGAGTACCCACCCTTATTGGAGTCTTTGGGGGGGGGGGGGGGGGGGGGGTGGAGAACGCTCCCTCGGGAGACTCACTAGTTGTATTGGGAGACTTCAACGCCCATGTGGGCAACGATAGTGTGACCTGGGAGGGTGTGATCATCGGTAGGTACGGCCTCTCCAGTTTAAATCCGAATGATGTTTCGTTGTTAGACTTCTGTGCTCATAACAGTTTGTCTATCACGAACACCATGTTCGAACATAAGGGTGTCCATAAGTGCACTTGGCACCAGAACACCCTAGGTCGCAGTTCGAGGATTGACTTTGTAGTCATGTCATCGGATTTGCGACCATATGTTCTGGACACTCGGGTGAAGAGAGGAGCTGAGCTGTCTACCGATCACTACCTGGTGGTGAGTTGGCTTCGGTGGTGGGGGAGGTTGCCTTCCAGACCTGGCAGGCCCAAGCGTGTAATCAGGGTCTGCTGGGAACATTTGGCGGAGTCCCCTGTCCGAGAGGCCTTTAACTCCCACCTCCGACAGAGCCACAACCACGTTCCGGAGGAGGCGGGGGACATGGAATCCGAATGGGCCATGTTTCGTGCCTCCATTGCTGAGGCGGCAGCCCATAGCTGTGGCCGTAAGGTTGTCGGTGCTTGTCGTGGCAGTAATCCCCGAACACAGTGGTGGACACCTGCGGTGAAGGGGGGCATCCAGCTGAAGAAGGAGGCCTATCAGGTTTTATTAGCCTGTGGAACTCCCGAGGTAGCAAACAGGTACCGGCAGGCCAAACGTGCTGCAGCCGAGGCTGTCGCAGATGCAAAATCTCGGGCGTGGGAGGAGTTCGGTGAGGGCCTGGAAAGTGATTATCGGTTGGCCTCAAAAAAGGTTCTGGACCACCATCCGACGCCTCAGGAGGGGGAAGCAGTTCTTCACAAACAATGTTTACAGTGGAGGTGGGGAGCTGCTTACCTTGACTGGGGATGTCATCGAGAGGTGGAAGGAATACTTTGAGGACCTCCTCAATCCCACCAACACATCCTCCATGGAAGAGGAAGACCCTGGGGGTTCGGGTTCGGGTCCACCCATCACTGGAGTGGAGGTCACAGAGGTTGTCCAAAAGCTCCTCAGTGGTCGAGCTCTGGGGTTGGACGAGATCCGCCCGGAATATCTCAGGGCTCTGGATGTTGTAGGACTGTCTTGGTTGACACGTCTCTGCAACATCGCATGGTCATCAGGGGCTGTACCTCTGGATTGGCAAACTGGGGTGGTGGTCCCAATTTTTAAGAAGGGGGACCGGAGGGTGTGTTCCAATTATCGGGGAATTACACTCCTCAGCCTACCTGGGAAAGTCTATGCAGGGGTACTAGAGAGGAGGATCCGACCGATAGTTGAACCTCGGATTCAGGAGGAACAATGTGGTTTTCGTCCTGGCCGCAGCACTGTTGACCAACTCTATACGCTCCACAGGATTCTGGAGGGGGCATGGGAGTTTGCCCAATCTGTCCACATGTGCTTTGTGGATTTGGAGAAGGCTTTCGACCGTGTCCCTCGAACGATCTTGTGGGGCGTGCTCCGAGAGTACGGCGTTCCGGATCCGTTGCTACGAGCTATTCGGTCGCTGTATCAACGGAGCCAGAGTTTGGTCCGTATTGGTAACAGCAGGTCGGATTCGTTTCCAGTGGGAGTTGGAGTCCGCCAAGGCTGTCCTTTGTCACCGATTCTGTTCATAATTTTTATGGACAGAATTTCTAGGCGCAGTCGAGGCGATGAGGGGTTCTGGTTTGGTGGCCATCGGATATCATCTCTGCTTTTTGCGGATGATGTTGTCCTCTTGGCTTCATCAAGTCGGGCACTCCAGCTCTCATTGGAGCGATTCGCAGCTGAGTGCGAAGCAGCCGGGATGAAGATCAGTACCTCCAATTCCGAGGCCATGGTTCTCAGTCGGACAATGGTGGAATGCACCCTCCGGGTCGGGAATGCGGTCCTGCCCCAAGTGGAGGAGTTTAAGTACCTTGGGGTCTTGTTTACGAGTGAGGGAAGGATGGAGCGAGAGATCGACAGACGGATCTCTGCAGCCTCTGCTGTGAAGCGGTGCCTGTACCAGTCCGTCGTGGTGAAGGAGCTGAGCCGCAAGGCAAAACTCTCAATTTACCAGTCGATCTACGTTCCAACCCTCACCTATGGTCACGAGCTTTGGGTAATGACCGAAAGAACAAGATCACAGATACAAGCGGCTGAAATGAGCTTCCTTCGCCGGGTGGCGGGGTTCTCCCTTAGAGATAAGGTGAGAAGCTCCGCCATCCGGGGAGAGCTCGGAGTAGATCCGCTGCTCCTCCGCATTGAGAGGGGCCAGTTGAGGTGGCTCGGGCATCTGGTCAGAATGCCCCCGGACGCCTCCCTGGTGTGGTGTTTCGGGCATGTCCAACCGGGAAGAGACCCCGGGGTCGACCTAGAACACGCTGGAGGGACTATGTCTCTCGGCTTGTCTGGGACCGCCTCGGTGTCCCCCCGGGAGAGTTGGGGGAAGTGGCTCGGGAGAGGGACGTCTGGACCTCTTTGCTGAGGTTGCTGCCCCCGCGACCCAATCCTGGCTAAGCAGAAGAAGATGATAATGATGATGATGATCTTTTTTTATTATTATCATTATTTATAATTCTCTTTTTTATATCCAGAACGACATTTATATTTTACAAAACACAGTATGTTTAAACAATGGATCGAGGATGGATAGGATCAGAAATGAGTACATCAGAGGGACAGCACATGTAAGATGTTTTGGAGACAAAGTCAGAGAGGCTAGATTGAGATGGTTTGGACATGTACAGAGGAGGGATAGTGAGTATATTGGTCGTAGGATGCTGAGGTTGGAACTACCAGGCAAAAGGCCCAGAGGAAGACCAAAGAGAAGATTTATGGATGCGGTGAAGGCGGACATGAAGGTCGTTGGAGTAAGAGTAGAAGATGCAGAGGATAGGGAGAGATGGAGGCAGATCATTTGCTGTGGCGACCCCTGAAGGGAACAGCCGAAAGGAAAAGAAGAAGAAGTTTAAACAAAAAACATAAATAATATTAATAATAATAATAATAATAATAATAATAATAATAATAATAATAATAATAATAATAATAATAATAATATAAGTAGTAGTAGTAGTAGTAGTAGTAGTATTATAACAAAAGAGGAAAAAATAGTAGATTCAGTCTGCAGGTGTTACAGAAATATCAGAACTGTATATACACCTTCAAATTATGTTACAAGTCACATTATAATTTATTCAATATCCTTGCTCATTTACCATAAAACCTGTCAGCTTTGTTATTTGTTATTGCAATGATTTTTTTCTATTTCCATAACATGTAGTACACTTTGATTGCAGCAGCACTTGGTCTCCTGCTACTAAGTTTGCATCTGTATATTACAAATTTAGAGATTAATTTAGCATATTTAAAAGAAACATCTTTATCAAGCTTACCAAATATAATGTCTGAAGGTTGAAGATCAATATTCGTATAGCCACAGGAGCTTAAGCACTGCTGCACGTTGACCCATAATTGGGATACAGCTTCACATTCAACAAACAAATGAAGTATAGATTCTGTACCACTTCCACGTAATGAGCATCTATCAGAATCCTTAAGTTTTATTTGGGCGAGAAGTTTGTTGGTGGGCAGGATACGGTGTAGTATCATATCTTGAAAATATCTAAAATGCGTGTCAAGCGTGACCTAAAATGGGAGTTTATAATATATATTTTTTTCCAATTGATACTATCACATTCCTGAAAAATTAAGTCCCTCCTCCATTGGTTTTGAGCAGATGGGGTTCACATTTTTGCAAGAAAAAAAAATAGAATAGGCACTACAACCCAGTGCGAATAGCTTGAAATTGTGGTGGTATAAATGTAAAATGGGATGTATTTTTGGTGGCGATATTATTGAGCCATATCTTTGGAATGGCATTCATTAGCCTATAATAGTCAAGCCCCCAGTGCAGCTAACTGGGTTATCAAAGGCGGGCCATGTCTCTCACTGTCTATGGTGAGAGGCATGTAAAAGAACCATTGCTGACTTTCGTAAAGAGTAGGCTGCAAAGTCGTCAGCGTGTTTCTTGCTTAAAGGGTTGTGACAGGAAGGGCATCCGACGTAAAAACCTCTGCCACATCAAACGTGCGAATCAAGATGATTCGCTGTGGCGACTCCCAAGTAAAAGGGAAAAAGCCGAAAGAAAGACAGACAGATGGTCTATCAACTGTGTGTTATGTGTCTGTGTGTGTTTGTGTGTGTGGGAGAGAGAGAGAGAGAGAGAGACAGAAGGAGGATTAACTGTTTAGTTTTTAGTTTTGTTTTTTAACTTGTTTAATTCAGTAAATGTTTCATAAATGTGGCGCATGTGAGCAAAAAAGCGATCATCTGCACCTCCGATTCCTCAAGGAATCAAGTTAAAGTTGAGTTTGGACATCAGATCTGTCAAGCAAGGAATGTTTTTTACTTTGTACTGTATTGTGTGCATGCTTGTGTGTTTGTGTGTGTGTGTGTGTGTGTGTGTGTGTGTGTGTGTGTGTGTGTGTGTGTATGTGTGTGTGTGTGTGTGTGTGTGTGTGTGTGTGTGTGTTAATAAAAAATGTTTAATACGACGTAAAAACCTCTGCCAAATCAAATGTGCAAATCAGATGATTCGCTGTGGTGACTCCAGAGTGAAAGAGAAAGGCCCGAAAGGAAGACAGACAGACAGCCTATAATAGTCAAGAAATGTAATTTGTATATTATAGTCGAACTTCAACTCCTATAATGATTTAAAGCTACCATCTTCCTTCACTATGTCCTTAACACACTTAACATTCATTTTTTGCCACATTCTAATATATTCCATTTTTATCCTGGGATTTACCCAAATTGGTTGATTCAGTATATCTAATATAGGATCTGGTTCAAAACACTCACTGAATTTTGCAAAAGCTGACATAACATCAGACCAGAAAGGGTTTTCAATTTTAGGAGTGCATTTATGAAACATAGGACCCATGGCCAGTATAGTATTAATGCCATAGTTTTGGGGGAAAACACTCCAAGTATGTTGTTTTTGACAAAACCTTCTAATCCACGATAGTTTCAAACTATTAATATAATTTGCCATTTTAACCATTTTTACTCCACCTTCTTCATGCCTTTTAACCAGAACTAACTTTTTGATTTTGGGAGGTTTTTTATTCCAAATAAATTGGAAAAAAACATATTATCAATTTCTGTAATTATTTTTTCGCTAGGATTTTGGAGCAACATTAAAAGGTGACTAATTTTTGGGAGGATACGAGACTTTATCACTGTAATTTTTCCCAGTGGTATCAAACTGCAATAAGACAAATTTTTAAGAAGATTTTTCATAATTTGGATCCTATGTAGTATATTACTTTAGTTGTAGATTTTTGCATGGACAGGATGCCATAAAATCCGGGTTATATGGGGAGGCTGGATACGTGGATTTTATATATTTTTTTTTCCTGTGTTATTATTTTAACAAACTCCTAATCCTTAAGTAGGGAGTTGTTAAATTTCCAATAACTTCTTCCACGTTCTTCTAAAATTGCATTTATAACAACCATGACTGGAGCGTGATCTGATTTGTATTTTGGGAGAATAAATGAATCTGAAAAATTTGATAACAAATTTTCTGTAGCTAGAAAGAAGTCTAAACGTGCCATTTTGATAGGATTTCTTTTTGACCATCTATAGTGCTGATCATTTTCATGGAATGTTTGCCATACGTCTATCAATTCATTTTCCACAATGTATGATAAAACTCGGTTACGGGCTTTTGAATTGTTGATTGTTTTGTAGTTGTAAAGATATTTTTCTGGGTCTATAACTAAATTCCAATCTCCACATAAAACATAGCTGTCGTTTCCAAATTCTTCAATAATATTAAAGATGGTTGTACAAAAATCCGAATTGTCTTAATTTGGTCCGTAGAGATTTACTAATGTGAATTTTACCAAATATGATATAGTGAGATCTAAAATGATATAATTTCCATTTGGATCTATTCTGCTTTTGTGTAGTTCATATTCAAAACCTCTATTAAATAAAATAGCCACACCCCCTTGCATGGGATGAAAAAGATGATATAACAGCATTTAACCCCCATTGTACCGTGACTCTATTAACAGATTTTAGATCAAAATGTGTATCCTGTAAGTAGCATATATGTATATTTTGCTCTCAGACTCGCTTAAAGATGTCCCTAGGTTTAACTGGATCCGCCAAGCCTCGAGTATTTAGGAATTGTATATTTATATGTGCCATTTGAAAATTGTTGTGCTATGTGGTGTAAAGTTTCTCATTATAAATTGTATTGACATATCCAAGATTGGGACAGTGATACAGACATAAACATGGTCTGTGGGAGACATATCTAAGTATGCAGGCAATACATCATATATACGTGCACTGTTCACATACATATGGTTCTGGAAAACAGGTTGAACACAAACAAACACAGAACACAACATACACGCATAACATCCCAGCCAGAACCAAATGTTCACGAATGCCATGAGAACGTTATTTGAACGTCTGAATGGCGTTTTCTTTGATTGCAAACGGTCATATAACATTTAGACCGTGTGAATGAGGGTTTTTTTTTCTTTTTTTTTTTTTTTCCTCTGTACAGCCAGAACCAAACATTCTCAAATGCCATACAAACGTTATTTTACAGTCTGAATGCCATTTGATTGCAAATAGTCATATAACATTTGGACCATGTGAATGACGTTTTTTGTTTTGTTTGTTTGTTTGTTTGTTTTTTTCAGTAAAAACACATATTATGTCTTGTTTTATTCTTTTTTCAACAAGGATGTTACAAAAAATAAATACAATCAGCGTGACAGTCACTAAAATGAAATACTTTAATACTTTAAACCTCTGTTCGTTGGACGTTAGCAAAAAAAGTCTCTTAATATGATTTGTTCAGTCAGATAACAGCCTTTGAACCCGATGAATCTGACATTGATAACCTACAAATAGAATTAGTGTCTTGTATATTAACATTGACATCAAATGAACAGCTAATGTAAGCTTTGGAGACTAAGGATGCTATAATCAGTACAGTTTAAAATGTTCATGAAAGTATCAGTCTAATGTTCCACAATATTAAGTTATAAATGTAAACTGTTCATATAATGTTATCCTTTTTGCTCAAATAGTATCACAGTATTTTCCATAGAAATATCACATTTATTTCCAACATTTGATACTTTTCCTGAAGGCCAGAAGATCAGATGCCTTTCTCATTGAGCTATAGGAATTCCAGGTTCTTTGGAGTGATGTAGGAATAAAATTCCAGGAGAAATTTAGTACTTTTGTAAAATGTGAAAAACTGAAACTTTGTGAGGTTTATAAATATTTAAACATTATACTGTTGTCTTTCATTATTTATTTACTGATATAATTAATGCAGCCGTGAGGGGGGAGGCACAAACCAGTGTCTCTCCCTCACGCCGGTACCAAGCCCGGATAAATGCAGAGGGTTGCGTCAGGAAGGGCATCCGGCAAAAAACAAATGCCAAATAAACTATGTGAATCACAAGAAAGAATGACATACCGGATCGGTCGAGGCCTGGGTTAACAACGACCGCCATCAGTGCCGTCAACCAACAGGGTGCTGATGGAAATTGGACTACTGTTGGTCGAACACGTCGAAGAAGGAGAGGCGGGAGGCGTGTCCGTTGCCAGAGAGAGAGAAGAGGAAAGGCATGAGTCTAGGACTGAAAGTAGGGACTTTGAATGTTGGAACTATGGAAGGAAAAGGTAGAGAGCTGGCTGACATGATGCAGAGGAGGAAGGTGGACATACTGTGTGTTCAGGAGACCAGGTGGAAAGGTAGCAAGGCTAGAAATATAGGAGCAGGGTTTAAGCTGTTTTATCATGGTGTGGATGGGAAGAGAAATGGAGTCAGAGTCATCTTGAAGGAGGATTTTGTCAGGAATGTTCTAGAAGTGAAAAGAGTGTCAGACAGAGTGATGAGTCTCAAGTTAGAAATTGAAGGTGTGATGTTCAATGTTGTTAGTGCTTATGCCCCACAGACAGGATGTGAGTGAGAAGAGAAGGAGAGATTCTGGAGGGAGTTAGATGAAGTGATGCACAGTACCCCCAGAGGTGAAAAAGTGGTCATTGGGGCAGACTTCAATGGACATGTTGGTGCAGGAAACAGAGGGGACGAGGAAGTGATGTGTAGGTTTGGTATCCAGGACAGGAAGGACAGATGTTGGTAGATTTTGCAAAAAGGATGGAAATGGCTGTAGTGAATACTTTCTTCCAGAAGAGAGAGGAGCATAGGGTGACTTATAAAAGTGGAGGTAGGAGCACACAGGTAGACTACATCTTGTGCAGGCGATGTAATTTAAATGAAGTCAGTGACTGCAAAGTAGTAGCGGGTGAGAGTGTTGCCAAACAGCATAGGATGGTGGTGTGCAAGATGATGCTGATGGTGAGGAAGGTGAAGAAGGCAAAGGCAGAGCAAAAGACAAAGTGGTGGAAATTGAAAAAGGAAGAGTGTCGGGTTGTCTTCAAAGAGGAGTTGAAACAGGCTTTGGGTGGTCAGGAAGTGCTTCCAGATGACTGGACAACTACAGCTAATGTGATCAGAGAGACAGGTAGGAGAGTACTTGGTGTGTCATCTGGAAGGAAAGTAGATAAGGAGACTTGGTGGTTGAATGAGGAAGTGCAGGAGTGTGTACAAAGGAAGAGATTAGCTAAGAAGAAGTGGGACATTGACAAAACCGAAGAGAGTAAACAGGAGTACAGGGAGACACAGCGTAAGGCAAAGGTAGCAGTGTCAAAGGCCAAAAAGAGCACGTTTGATGACTTGTATGCTCGGTTGGAAAGTAAGGAGGGAGAAAATGATTTATACAGGTTGGCACAGCAGAAAAATAGAGATGGGAAAGACGTGCAGCAAGTTAGATTGAAAAAGGACAGAGAGGGAAATGTATTGACTGATGACAGAAGTGTACTGGGAAGATGGAAAGAGTACTTTGAAGAGCTGATGAATGAGGAAAATGAGAGAGAAAAAAGAGTAGAAGAGGTGACTGTTGAGGACCAGGAAGTAGCAAAGATTAGTAAGGGTGAAGTGAGGAGGGCATTGAAGAGGATGAAGAATTGAAAGGCAGTTGGTCCTGATGACATACCGGTGGAGGTATGGAAGTGTCTAGGAGAGGTCGCAGTAGATTTTCTGACAAGAACATTTAACAAGGTCTCAGAGAGTGAGAGGATGCCAGAAGAATGGAGGAGAAGTATGCTGGTGCCCATTTTTAAGAACAAGGGAGACGTGCAGAGTTGTGGCAACTACAGAGGGATAAAGTTGATGAGCCATACGATGAAGTTATGGGAAAGAATAGTGGAAGCTAGACTAAGGGCAGAGGTCAGCATTTGTGAACAACAGTTTGGGTTCATGCCAAGAAAGAGCACCACAGATGCAGTGTTTGCCTTAAGGATGTTAATGGAGAAATACAGAGAAGGTCAGAGGGAGTTGCATTGTGCCTTTGTGGATCTGGAGAAAGCATATGACAGGGTGCCAAGAGAAGAACTGTGGTATTGTATGAGGAAGTCTGGAGTGACAGAGAACTATGTTAGAGTGGTGCAGGACATGTATGAGAGATGTAAGACAGTGGTGAGGTGTGCTGTCGGTGTGACAGAAGAGTTCAAGGTGGAGGTGGGACTGCATCAAGGGTCAGCTCTCAGCCCCTTCTTGTTTGCTATGGTGATGGACAGGCTAACAGACGAGGTTAGACAAGAATCTCCATGGACTATGATGTTTGTAGATGACATCGTGATCTGTAGTGAGAGTAGAGAACAAGTGGAGGAAAATCTAGAGAGGTAGAGGTATGCCCTGGAAAGGAGGGGATTGAAGGTTAGTCTCAGTAAGACTGAATACATGTGTGTGAACGACAAGGACCCAAGAGAAACTTTGAGGTTACAGGGGGCAGAGATAAAGAAGGTGGAGGATTTTAAGTCCTTAGGCTCAACAATCCAGACCAATGGAGAGTGTGGAAAAGAGGTGAAGAAGCGCGTGCAGGCAGGTTGGAATGGATGGAGAAAAGTGTCCGGTGTGATGTGTGATAGGAGAGAAACGGCAAGAATGAAGGGAAAAGTGTACAAGACGGTGATGAGGCAAGCAATGTTGTATGGTTTAGAGACAGTGGCCCTGGGGAAAAGACAGGAGTCAGAGTTGGAGGTAGCAGAGATGAAAATGTTGAGGTTCTCTTTGGGAGTATCGAGGATGGGTAGGATCAGAAATGAGTACATCAGAGGGACAGCACATGTTAGATGTTTTGGAGACCAAGTCAGAGAGGCTAGATTGAGATGGTTTGGACATGTACAGAGGAGGGATAGTGAGTATATTGGTAGTAGGATGCTGAGGTTGGAACTACCAGGCAAAAGGCCCAGAGGAAGACCAAAGAGAAGATTTATGGATGCGGTGAAGGCGGACATGAAGGTCGTTGGAGTAAGAGTAGAAGATGCAGAGGATAGGGAGAGATGGAGGCAGATCATTTGCTGTGGCGACCCCTGAAGGGAACAGCCGAAAGGAAAAGAAGAAGAAGATGTAGACATTGATCTGTCTAGTGTTGATAAATTATGTATTATTATTTTCTTATCATTTCTAAATAAAAATAATGGTGTGGGAAAAAAATAAATAAATAAAAAGTTTTATTGTTGTTACAGGAAATAGGCCAGGGATATACAACAGAGTTGCCCTGCAATGGCCTGGTAAGCCATCCAGGGTGTACTCTAACCTCCCTGGAGTCAGCTCGGATGGGTGCCAGCCTCCCGCTACCCTAATTAGGAGTTATCAGTTACAGAAAATGACTGAATGACTGTATGGATGATTTACAACAGTGTCACCATCCAGGCAAGAATGTTATCTGCTGTCATGGAGTGTGTTGTAGCAGCCATGCAAGCTGGGCTTCTTCTTCTTCTTTTCCTTTCAGCTGTTCCCTTCAAGGGTCGCCACAGCGAATCATCTGCCTCCATCTCACCCTATCCTCTGCATCTTCTTCTCTTACACCAACTGCATTCATGTCCTCTTTCACCACATTAATGAATTGTCTCTTTGGTCTTCCTCTAGGCCTTCTGCCTGGTAGTTCCAACCTCAGCATCCTACTACCAATATACCCACTATTCCTCCATGCAAGCGGGGCTATGTCATTGATAAGTGCACTTCCAATGTGAAATATATCAGATATGCAGCAATTTCAAGATGTTATGCAGTTGTTGGGTTTTTGTTTGTTTGTTTGTTTGTTTGTTTGTTTGTTTGTTTTTTATTTATTTATTTATTTATTTTTAACATTCAGATGGAAAATGATCGAGCAGAACATGTAAAAGCACTTGCAGATCAATTCCATGGCCTGTTACTGGATAAACGTAGACAGCTTGCATATGGGTTTGCTACAGCAAATGACTTACAGATGCCAAGAAAATAATGGAGTCGTTGTCTGAGACATCCATTTCATATCCTTTGGAAACATTTTTTTTTATCAATATCAGTTCTATAAATTTGTAAACTAAATTTTCTATGAGCACTTTTTCATCCCATTAGGGACAGAACACACAATACAATTTAGCTTGATTAATCATTTTACTACATGGAGGTGTGCACGGTACTGAACTTAGACACAAGCTGCCATTTTTCTTACATGTAACCTTTGAAGCAAGTCAAGGGAATTTATTTGATCGCATTTGAGAACACTTGTGTCATTTACAGTCTTTCAGCTGCTCTTTGAGTTACTTTCTGTGAAGCACATTTCTAATCATATTTCTTTTGAGTTAACTTTATTTTTTTTCTCTGCTGTACTGATGTTTGAATCAGCTAGCAGTCACAGCTGTCAGATATCTCTTCAAATCAAAGTATCACCACAGAAGTAAGCAACAATCCCTTTGTGGTTTAAACAGATCAAATGCAAAATCATAAAATTGACTGCAGGAAATAAGTATGGCAGGACAGTGCATTTGTTTTCTGTCACAACTGTTTTGGTTACACTTCACTCAACGAGACAGAAACATATTCAAAAATTATGGATTTTGACAGTATGGACAAAAGATGACATTACATGTCAAGGGCGTAGGCTGGGGGAGGTGCACAGGGTGGACGTGCCCCCCCCCCACACACACACACACAACAGGAGTTAAGTTCCACTGGACATGAAATTATGTGTACTCACAATCTTATAAATAGACTAGATGACTGTTATTGAAGAGAAAGTCAGAGATAAATTCAGCGTGCAGTAAACCAGAAATCGGAAGTTAACACCAGAAGTTAACGTGTAACGGGTATTGTGCATGTGCAAGCCCGAGCTCACCAATCAACAATCAATGACAAGTGTTTACTTCGGTAGAGCACCTTGCACATTATCAGTAAGCAATAATAGCTGGACACTGTCAATCAAACAAAGTGCAAGTGTGAGAATAAAGCACAGTTTGTTAGTACCGCTTCCGATTCCTGCACGTGTTAGAACACAAACTTTGACGCACAGAGAATGAATGGTTAAAATAATCATAAGCCATCCAGCCTGGATCTGCAGCCTAATGGTCAGTACTTTTAGTAAATGAATAGTATGTCTTTGTGGTGTAAATATGTATTAATATTTGTTTGTGCCTTTGAATAGATAAATAACTTTAGCTCAATTTGTAAATGTATTTAGCACATGTACTTGCAGATGTAGTTTGAAATATATTTGAGAATGTTTTGGTTGAACTATAATATTTGAATACAGTCCACCCCTGTATAGACCATATTTTTAAAGTTTTTAATTCTACCCACAGGTGTACCTGGTTCCCGCAAAGTGCTTAGTAAAATAACTTATTAAATTAATAAAATTATGTGAAATATTATGTGAAAGTTTTTATAAAGTGCAAATGTTGTAAAATAGATTTAATTGTTTTTGTTATTGAACTGTAAATACATCTTTGTTAAACTGTAGTGTGCAGTGCAACTCTGGTGCATTGAGATTCATTAGTGTTGTATAATTGTATAACATCATTTATAAGACCTCTACGCCAATTTTAATTATGACCCAAATTATATATATAATTAAAACAGTCAGGTGTTCAATTTGTTCTTGTGTTTCTCTACACTCCTTTAAGGTTTAGGCCTATATCCCCTGGAACTCACGTTCCAGTCAACCAAAATGTACACCACCCCCCACCCCCCACGGTCAGACCAGCCTACGCCGTTGCATGTCTAATGCCAACTTCAATCATCCCACAGAAGTTCTATCAATAAAGTTATTGTATACACATGCACATCACTGGCAAATAGTTATGTTCCCGACTGTAGAAATAAGCAGAAACATGTCCTCACTGTACAACTACATTGAGAACTGTCAGGTTAAAAAAGTATTTCTGCACTCATTTCACATATATACATGTGAGTGTGTGGGTGTTGTTCAAAATGTACCCCTTTCAAGGCACGAGTTGGCTGAGATTGAAACCAGCCTTTTTGCAACCCTAATTAGGCTTAAGTGACTTTAAAAATGAATAAATGAATGAATGCACACATGCGAACACACACACACACACACACACACACACACACACACACACACACACACACACACATATAGAGGGATCCCGTGATATTTCACACTTCAATTCATGCGGCTTCAGTGCATTGCTTTTTTTTGTTTGTTTGTTTGTTTGTTTTTAATATTTATCAAATTACAAAATAAGGAAATTAAGGAAGAATAGGGGAAAAGTTAAGGAAAATACCACATAAACAAGGCCAATTATGAGGAAATAATAAAAAAAACACTAAACCAACACAAAACAAAACACAACCCAAAATCTCATATCAAACCTAGTTGCATTGTTGTGAGGTGCGCATCTGCGTGCATGCATCTGTATGTGTGTGTATTGATATTTTATTTAGATCTTATGCATTATTTCTTAATGTTTAATTGTTATTATAAGCATTAATAGCATTGAATATGTATTTATTGCAGCCATAGCTGTGTTGACGTAGGGCTGTGGTTTCCACTTGGAGCAGTTGACACGTTTGAGGAAGACGTACCTTGGTGGCGACCAGGGAATGATTGGTGTCACAGTCAGCGCAGTGAAAACTGCATTTGACCAGCACTTGGTCAACTTCTGATGATGACGAAGTCCAGCTGATGCCAGTGGCAAGACCTTGGGTGTCTCCAGGACACTCAGTGGCAAGACTTGGTGGAGAAGAATGTGTAGGTCAGACAGAGGTCATGAAAGGAACAGAGCTCAAGAAGGCATTGGCCATTCTCATTGAGCTTGCCAATGCCAAAGCGGCCAATGCAGCGGAGCCAGGAGTCGTGATCTGCCCCTATCCGTGTGTTAAAGTCGCTGAGCAGAAACAGGTGCTCCTTGCCAGGGATCTGCTGGATCTTGGCTTCAAGCACATTGTAGAATGCATCTTTCACTTCAACTGGAGAGCAAAGCATCGGAGCATAGGCACTAATGAAGGTAGCTGGTCCAGAGGAGGTTGTGAGATGATGAGAGAGGACTTATGGAGTGCCTGAGGACGGTGGTTCAACGAAGGACAGAAAGGAGTTTCCCACAGCGAATCCAACACCGTATAGGCGATGCTCGTCAGACTCCTTCCCCTGCCAGAAGAACCTATAGTCCTTCTCCTTCAGGATGCCCAGGAGTCACATTTCTTGCAGTATTCCAATGTCAGTGTTGAGCCTCCTCAGCTCAAGGTCAATGATGGCAGCTTTCCTGGTATCGTTGTTTTACTGGAGCTCTCCAGAGAGGCAAGGATACATTGTTCTGACTTACCAGGTTGCCAGACTCAGCACTGGCTTCTTTGTTTTTTTGTTATTGCCCTGTGCAGTGTTTACAGCCTGTACTTTGGTTTTTGGCCTACACTTCAAGCACCCACCATAGGGCGATAACCCTAGACGCCCGCGCTTATGCCAGTTAGCCCCGGGCTTTTAACTAGTAACTGCATCTCCCCGTGTTGAGCTGCCGCAGAAGCTGGCACTGGAGTGACCTTTCCAGGGCACAGGCCAGGGCAAAGTTGCGGAGGATCTGAGATGCCTAGTCGACAGCTCCCTCTTCTCGGCCTAGATGGTTGTGTCCAATGGAAGAAGCTAGCCGATACAATTGGTACCCACTTGGCTACAGGAGTTGCAGACAGTGGTGCTATTTGCCCATAGCTGGGGGTTGTAAGTCAGCGTTGTCCATCTCTTAGCCTTTACCTCAAGGGCTTTATCTGCAAGGCAGCAGATGGTTGATTAGTGAGTACCAGGGCATGTCCACACACCGGTGGGCCTGCATACTGCACCTCTGGGGCTCAACCTGTCCCTAACATATTTAGCCTGGGGCCGTAAGGTGCCCAGTTACCAGGGTTTGCCGTGAGGAGGCAATGTGAGAGTCTTGACTTAGAAGAAGCGTTGTACCATCAGGAAGGACTTACGCACTTGGCCTTCTTTTCACTCAATGAGCTAGATGGCGGCTGCAGATGAAGCAAGTACACTACAGCTGCTCTACAGCACGAGGCACTATACTCTGTCCTGTGCAATACACCCATAATTTAAGTATGTATTGAATATTATAATTTGTATAGAAAGTTAGCAGTTTTAGGGTTTTATGCTTTGTTTTGTTTTGTTATGTTTTGTTTTGTTTTTATTTTGTTTGTTTGGTTTTTTTATTTTTTGTTTTTTTGTTGTTTTTTTGTGGGTTTTTTTATATTTTTGGCAGGAGTCCTGTCATGTGCTGGATTCCTCTTATCTGAGTTCACCACAATTTCTAGGTAGCCGTTACTGTTTAGTGTTTAGGTGACAGGAAGCATGTCCCAAGTTTTGGCAGCTGTTCTGCGGGTTGAAGTTTTTCCATGTCTGTCTATTTGTGTTTGCTTGCCAGCAGTGCTTGGCTTCGTGGAAATGAGTTGATCAAACAAGAGAAATTTACCTCTTTACTCAAAAACAACACACGCAGTCTGTGGATGTTGTTATAATCCTATAAAATTTGACTTTGAAGGTATTGAACCCGCCCACATACTGATGTACAGAAAGGATTGGCTCTTCGCTGCATGCCACAGTGACGTGAAATTGAAAATAGATGTACAGATATAAATGGGTGAGATTCATCTGTTTTTGTTTTACTTGATGGCTTTTTTTGTATCTTTATTTAAATTATATACTAGTCCTTCTCAAAAAATTAGCATATTGTGATGAAGTTCATTATTTTCTGTAATGTACTGATAAAAATTAAACTTTCATATATTTTAGATTCATTGCACCCCATTTGAAATATTTCAGGCCTTTTATTGTTTTAATACTGATGATTTTGGCATACAGCTCATGAAAACCCAAAATTCCTATCTCAAAAAATTAGCATATCATGAAAAGGTAGTCTAAAAGAGCTATTAACCTAATCATCTGAATCAACCAATTAACTCTAAACACCTGCAAAAGATTCCTGAGGCTTTTAAAAACTCCCAGCCTGGTTCATTACTCAAAACCACAATCATGGGTAAGACTGCCGACCTGACTGCTGTCCAGGAGGCCATCATTGACACCGTCAAGCAAGAGGGTAAGACACAGAAAGAAATCTCTGAACGAATAGGCTGTTCCCAGAGTGCTATATCAAGGCACCTCAGTGGGACGTCTGTGGGAAGGAAAAAGTGTGGCAGAAAACGCTGCACAACCAGAAGAGGTGACCGGACCCTGAGGAAGATTGTGGAGAAGGGCCGATTCCAGAACTTGGGGAACCTGTGGAAGCAGTGGACTGGGCTACAGGTGCCGCATTCCCCAGGTCAAGCCACTTTTGAACCAGAAACAGCAGCAGAAGCGGCTGACCTGGGCTACAGAGAAGCGGCACTGGACTGTTGCTCAGTGGTCCAAAGTACTTTTTTCGGATGAAAGCAAATTTTGCATGTGATTCGGAAATCAAGGTGCCAGAGTCTGGAGGAAGACTGGGGAGAAGGAAATGCCAAAATGCCTGAAGTCCAGTGTCAAGTACCCACAGTCAGTGATGGTCTGGGGTGCCATGTCAGCTGCTGGTGTTGGTCCACTGTGTTTTATCAAGGGCAGGGTCAATGCAGATAGCTATCAGGAGATTTTGGAGCACTTCATGCTTCCAGCTGCTGAAAAGCTTTATGGAGATGAAGATTTCATTTTTCAGCACGACCTGGCACCTGCTCACAGTGCCAAAACCACTGCTAAATGGTTTACTGACCATGGTATTACTGTGCTCAATTGGCCTGCCAACTCTCCTGACCTGAACCCCACAGAGAATCTGTGGGATATTGTGAAGAGAAAGTTGAGAGACACCAGACTCAACACTGTGGATGAGCTTAAGGCCACTATCGAAGCATCCTGGGCCTCCGTAACACCTCAGCAGTGCCACAGGCTGATTGCCTCCATGCCACGCCGCATTGAAGCAGTCATTTCTGCAAAAGGATTCCCGTCCAAGTATTGAGTGCAGAACTGAACATCATTATTTGAAGGTTGACCTTTTTTGTATTAAAAACACTTTTTTTTTATTGGTTGGATGAAATATGCTAATTTTTTGAGATAGGAATTTTGGGTTTTCATGAGCTGTATGCCACTTTCCTCTTATATATATATATATATATATATATATATATATATATATATATATATATATATATATATATATATATATATATATATATATACACATATACAGGGTGACCCAAAAAAACGGGAATTTTGAATTGCGTATTGGTAGACATGAGCAAGTGGCAACACTGTGACCTTGAACAAGTAAATACTTCACCATGAAAGGTTAGTCATTTATTCTTACATGTCAGGTTTTACAATTTCAATTACTGTAAATAAAATATAGTATTATTAAAAAGTCCCCATTTATTGGGTTGCCCTATATATGTATGTGTGTGTATATATATATATATATATATATATATATATATATATATATATATATATATATATATATATATATATATATATATATATATATATATATATATATATATATATATATATATATATATATAAGAGGAAAGTGAGAGAGTAGAGAGGAGGAGAAAATAAAAAAAAAATATCAAGGAGAACAAGGAGTGGTGTTGTAAGCTTAGTTTTCATTCTTATCAGATTTCCTTTAACAAGTTAAGCCTATGTACTAGTGAGACACATGGCCATCCTTTGACACACACACACATACACACACACACACACACACACACACACAGACACCCAATCTCTCTCTCTCTCTCTCTCTCTCTCTCTCTCTCTCCCTCTCTCTCTCTGCTGACTCTCACATGTACATCAGTTCTCTTTAAAAGGACATTGAATCCACAAACTGCATGACTGTGTTGCACTGCCACATTTTACCTTATTTACATTTACATTCTTGTTTTTCCACTTCGCTGCTATCCATTCATTCATTCATTCATTCATTCATTTCATTTCACAGTTCATCAGTGTACATAGTGTATATCCACATATTCAAGTTTCATTCATTTTCATTCAGAGGTATTGAGTTTATATTTCTATTTGCCGTTTTACTTAAAGTTTACCGCATTGATCTTCTGCGCTTGTCTGCATAAATTGCGGTTTGTCTCATATACACCTCTTTAACTTGTTTTCACCTTTTAAAGGTGAGTCTCCTGCAAAATTTCTGTGAACATAATGACAAAGACTTGAATCTTAAATTTTGATGGTTTCTTTGAACGAGATTGCAGGTACATATATCTTAGGCTGAAAACAACCACTGTCAGATTGAAACTGGATGTAAACTCGCTTTTGTATGGACAAGGAACGCATTCGCAAGTATGGCAGAAAGACAGTGAAGAATAGAAATAGAGCAAGAAGACAAGTTTTTTTTTGGGTGCAATTGGTAACAAGAAATGGGTAAGATATTTCTTTAATTTTTGAACACAATCCATCATTCCCTCATGAAAAGATCTAATGATTTCAAAGAACCTCTTCAGACAATCAAATCTGAAAATAAGCTTGTCCAGACACCATTGCAAATGACAGGTTCAAATGCTTTAGTTAGCTTAATGATAAGAGTTTGTATTCTCTTAAATCAAGTTTAATTATTTCCCTGTGCAATAATATAATTACACTTAGTAAGATTCCTCAAAATAAGAAAACTATGCTGAAAACAAGATTCTTACCAAATGTAATTATCTAACTGCACAGGCCAATAATTTAACTTGATTTAAGATGATACAAACTATAATCAAGAAAAACATGACACAATATATTATTTCACACATTTTGTTTTTATATTATTTTTAAAACAATGCAGCCATGGGGGTGGGGGTGGGGGGGGAGGCACAAGCTAGTGTTCACCCTCACACCGTTCCAAAGCCCAGATAAATGCAAAGGATTGCAACAGGAAGGGCATCCGGTGTAAAACTTCTGCCAAAATTCTCATGCAAATGATCAAAACAAAATTCATACCGGATCGGTCGAGGCCCGGGTGAACAATGACCGCCATCAGTGCTGTTAACCAACAGGGTTAGTGGAAATTGGACTACTGTTGGTCGAAGACGTCAAAGAAGGAGAGGCGGGAGGCGTGTCTGTAAGCAGAGAGAGAAGAGGAAAGGCATGAGTCTAGGACTGAGAGGAGGGACTTTGAATGTTGGAACTATAGCAGGAAAAGGTAAAGAGCTGGCTGACATGATGCAGAGGAGGAAGGTGGATATACTGTGTGTTCAGGAGACCAGGTGGAAAGGTAGCAAGGCTAGAAGCTTAGGAGCATTGGTTAAGCTGTTTTATCATGGTGTGGATGGGAAGAGAAATGGAGTAGGAGTCAGCTTAAAGGAGGGGTTGGTCAGGAATGTTCTAGAAGTGAAAAGAGTGTCAGCCAGAGTGATGAGTCTCAAGTTAGAAGTTGAAGGCGTGATGGTCAATGTTGTTAGTGCTTATGCACCACAGGCAGGATGTGAGCTAGAAGAGAAGGAGAGATTCTGGAGTGAGTTAGATGAAGTGATGCAGAGTAACCCCAGATGTGAAAGAGTGGTCATTAGGGTAGACTTCAATGGACATGTTGGTGCAGGCAACACAGGGGACGAGGACGTGATGGGCAGGTTTGGAATTCAGGACAGGAACACAGAAGGACAGATGTTGATAGATTTTGCAAAAAGGATGGAAATGACTGTGGTGAATACTTTCTTCCAGAAAAAAACAGGGGTATAGGGTGACTTATGAAAGCGGAGGTAGGAGCACACAGGTAGATTCCATCTTGTGTAGGCGATGTAATTTGAAGGAAGTCAGTGACTGCAAAGTAGTGGTGGGTGAGAGTGTTGCCAAACAGCATACGATGGTGGTGTGCAGGATGACGCTGATAGTGCGGAAGGTGAAAAAGGCAAAGGCAGTGCAGAAGACAAAGTGGTGGAAGCTGAAAAAGGAAGAGTGTCGTGTTGTCTTCAAGGAGGAGTTGAAACAGGGAGGAGAGTACTTGGTGTGTCCTCTGGAAGAAAAGTAGATAAGGAGACTTGGTGGTGGAAGTGCAGGAGTGTGTACAAAAGAAGAGGTTAGCTAAGAAGAAGTGAGACATAGAGAGGACTGAAGAGAATAAACAGGAGTACAGGGAGACACAGTGTAAGATGAAGGTAGCGGTGTCAAAGGCCAAACAGAGGGAGTATGATGACTTGTATGATAGGTTGGAAAGTAAGGAGGGAGAAAATTATTTATACAGGTTGGCACAGCAGAGAAATAGAGATGGGAAAGATGTGTAGCAAGTTAGAGTATTAAAGGACAGAGAAGGAAATGTATTGACTGATGACAGAAGTGTGCTGGGAAGAGTACTTTGAAGAGCTGATGAATGAGGAAATGAGAGAGAAAAAAGAGTAGAAGGGGTGACTGTTGATGACCAGGAAGTAGCAAAGATTAGTAAGGGTGAAGTGAGGAGGGCATTGAAGAGGATGAAGAGTGGAAAGGCAGTTGGTCCTGATGACATACCTGTGGAGGTATGGAAGTGTCTAGGGGAGGTAGCAGAAGATTTTCTGCAAAGAATATTCAACAAGGTTTTAGAAAGTGAGCAGATGCTGGAGGAATGGAGGAGAAGTGTGCTGGTGCCCAGTTTTAAGAACAAGAGAGATGTGCAGAGTTGTGGCAACTGCAGAAGGATAAAGTTGATGAGTCATACGATGAAGTTATGGGAAAGAATAGTGGAAGCTAGACTAAGTGCAGAGGTCAGCATTTGTGAACAACAGTTTGGCTTCATGCCAAGAAAGAGCACCACAGATGCAGTGTTTGCTTTGAGGACAGCACATGTAAGATGTTTTGGAGACAAAGTCAGAGAGGCTATATTGAGATGGTTTGGACATGTACAGAGGAGGGATAGTAAATACATTGGTAGTAGGATGTTGAGGTTGGAACTACCAGGTAGAAGGCCCAGAGGAAGACCAAAGGGAAGATTTATTGATGTGGTGAAGGAGGACATGAAGGTATTTGGAGTAAGAGTAGAAGATGCAGAGGATAGGGTGAGATGGAGGCAGATCATTTGCTGTGGCGACCCCTGAAGGGAACAGCCAAAAGGAAAAGAAGAAGAAGAAGATTATTCTCAAAACAAGATACAGTTGTACTTTGACTTATGAAATTTATCCGTTCTGAGGGCAAGCTCGTAAGTCAGTTGGGGAGAGGTTTGGAATGGATTAATTTGGTTTTTTTCATTATTTTCTATGGGGATATAAAAGAAAACCAATTAATCCATTCCAACTCCCTCCCAAACTCAAATATCCCGACACAAACACATATATTCGAACTCTTGATGGTGCATGAGTAAAAGTTGCTGAGTATTCTGGAGTCCATAACAAAACTCCTCAGCCACAGAAGAAAGAAGAGTAGTTGTCTTCCCACTTTTACGATCATACCCATGTGATGTAGCCAGCTCAAATCCTCAGTGATGTTGAGCCCCTGGAACCTTAAGCAACCGACTCACTCTGCCTCTGTCTTCTCAATGATAAAGGGGTGTGACCTTCACCCTGCAGTCTCATGTAGTCCACCATGAGCTGCTTGGTTTTGCTGACTTTGTAAACTTACTTGTCATCTGAAATGCAGCTGATGATGGTGATATCATTTGCAAATTGATTGACTCTGTTGGAACTGTGTGGCCATACAGTTGTGGGTGAACAGGATGTACAAGAGGGGCTAATCAGACATCCCTGACAGGCACCAGTGCTGCATGTCAGTGTGGAGGACATCACACTGTTGATCCATACCACCTGTGGTCTTCCCATCAGGAAGTCCACGATCCAGTCACATAAAGAGGCAGTGAAGATTGGATCCAGAAGCTTCATGATAAGCCTGGATTGAATTATCGTGTTGAAGGTGGAGCTGTAGTCAATGAACAGCACCCATGCAAGTGTGCTTGTGGTCCAGGTGTGAGAGGGCTGTGTGCAGAACCAGTGCTATTGCATTATATGTGGATCTGTTTGACTGGTACGCAGGCTCAAAAGGGTCGAGTGTAGCAGGCAGTAAAGATGTGATGTGAACTCTGACTTTTGGTGGACTTGAATATGGTCATGTGACCATGTCATGACAGCATGCATCCTTATTGGAGGCCACACAAACAGTTTACCATGCCAGAGAATGCAGGCTGATGAGTTCTCAGCAGGCTGTTCAGTCTCTGCAAAACAAGATGGATGAGCTTCATGCTCAGACTGCAATGCTGAGGAATGTACAGGACTGCTTCATGCTGTGTTTCTGTGAAACATGGCTCAAGGAGAGTGCACCCGATGAGGCGATTACACCAGCCGGCTACAAGGCCTTCAGGGTGGACTGGAGTGCAGCGGATAGTGGCAAGGTCTGCGGTAAAGGAATGGTGGTCCTTATTAAACAAACCTGATGTACTGACTGTAAGATTATTTCTAAATCTTGCTCCAAGAATGTAGAATAGATAACTTTGAAGTTGCGGCCATTTTATTTACCCAGAGAACTGAAATATAACATTGTGAGTGCCGTGTACATCCTCCTCACCGCTGCACTTGGGGAGCTACACAATATGATCAATGAGCATGAAAACAAACATCCTGATGCTCGCATTTATTATTCTGAGGGATTTTAATTGCTGGACGGTCTGGAATGATATGACAAAACGGTATCAGTTTGTAACTTTTCCAACTAGGGACAAGGAAACATTGGATCACTGCTACAGCAATATCGGAAATGCTTTGATAGCTGAACCAAAACCCCACTTTGGTAGGTCTGATCACCTGGCAATTCGACTCAAGTCCACTTACACCAAGAGGCTTAACGCACAGTCAGTCAGAACTAAAACAGTCAACAACTGATCTAACAATGCACAGGCTAGTCTGCAGGTTGTTTATAGGCTACAGACTGGAATACTTTTAAAGTGGCCACAAATGATAACCATGAGTACACAGAAGCTGGAAGTGACTACATCAGCTGGTGCACACTCATATGTGCTTCCCCTAGAACTATGTGTGTGTTTCCAAACCAGAAACCCTAGTACAATGGAGCCATTAAGAGGAAAATCAGGTAAGGGCAAGAAGCTTTTAAGTCTGGAGATCAAGGGGAATACAGTTGGCCCCATACTTACGAAACCCCCTGGGTATGAAAATTCCGGGTTTTCCCAAGTGTTCGTCCCCGGAATACGGAAACAACTGCCTTTTACGAAAAGCGCCAAATGTGCCATTCAAAATTCAAATGCGCCAATCAAAATTCCACACGATGTGCGAGTTGCTCTCTCATTGGCTGTCTCCCAACATCCCGCCCCGCTGGCCTCCCATTGGCTAGGATGTTACCCATACTTCCTGTACCCATACTTCCTGTTTGTCACATGCGTGAAGGAGAGTTGACTGTTGGCTTGTTTTGAGATTGATCATGCAGCGTTATATTTCATTATCGCCAAAACCCCTCTACGATCGGGAGGATATTGAACCAGAAGGAGACCTTAAAGCAGAAATACAGTGATGGAGGCGATTATTTTGGCAAGATATTAAAACAGAGTGCTCCGTGGGAGAAGACCTCCGATCTCGCATGGAAGCAAGTTACTATTTAATGTGGACCTCTGATCTTTCAAACAGATACTGTAATTCCATTTTAAATAAAACATCCCGTCCATTTAAACATTTAAATAGAATTGGTCTGTCAGCTGTGAGGGCAGTGGTGGTCTAGTGGTATAGGGCGCTGGATCGCTGATCTAAAGGTTGGGGGTTCGAGTCACACTCTCCACAAGGTTTGTCACTGTCCCCCCCAGTGCGGCTAACTGGGTTATCAAAGGCAGGCCATGTCTCTCACTGTCTATGGTGAGAGGCATGTAAAAGAACCATTGCTGACATTCGTAAAGAGTAGGCTGCAAAGTCGTTAGCGTGTTTCTTGCTTAAAGGGTTGTGACAGGAAGGGCATCCGACGTAAAAACCTCTGCCACATCAAAAGTGCGAATCAAGATGATTCGCTGTGGCGACTCCCAAGTAAAAGGGAAAAAGCCGAAAGAAAGACAGACAGATGGTCTATCAACTGTGTGTTATGTGTCTGTGTGTGTTTGTGTGTGTGGGAGAGAGAGAGAGAGAGAGAGAGAGAGAGACAGAAGGAGGATTAACTGTTTAGTTTTTAGTTTTGTTTTTTAACTTGTTTAATTCAGTAAATGTTTCATAAATGTGGCGCATGTGAGCAAAAAAGTGATCATCTGCACCTCCGATTCCTCAAGGAATCAAGTTAAAGTTGAGTTTGGACATCAGATCTGTCAAGCAAGGAATGTTTTTTACTTTGTACTGTATTGTGTGCATGCTTGTGTGTTTGTGTGTGTGTGTGTGTGTGTGTGTGTGTGTGTGTGTGTTAATAAAAAATGTTTAATAATGGTTTAATTAATAAATATCTTAATAAAATGGTTTAATATGTTAATAAAATGTTTAAATGGTTTAATAAATAATTTTCTTTTACTTTTAACACGTATTTCATACAAAGTTTATGTTCTTTTATCATTTTTAAAGGGTTTATGGGGCAGTCTTGGGAGCCTTGTAACGAATCAGGTGTTTAACATGTAAAGTGTGCCCCGACTTACGAAACCCACACGTTACGAAAAAGGCTCTGGAACAGATTAATTTGGTAAGTAGGGGGGCGACTGTATGTGTTTTTGATGCTCTCAGCCTTCCTGTTTTTATTTACAACTTGACTCTTGCACAACCGCACAAGAATTCCTATGTGTGTAAAAGCACAAATGGCAAATAAAGATCTTTAGTCTTGATGCAATAGCTCTCTCTAATTACTTTCATAGTCTTCCCCTAGCTGCACCATAGGGATACATTCAGAAATTACCTTTCTGTGATGGAAATATCCCTAAAAAACAATATCACAACCGAATGTAGACTGAAATCCAGGCTGTCTAAAATGTTCTTGAAAAAAATATTAGCACACAAAACAGCCATACAATGAATGCTGATAGAGAAGAAACATTCTAAAAGTCAGGGAGTTGCCCAGTTGCTTCTACCCAGCTGAACTAGTTAACAACACACACCTTCACTTAGTTTGTGCTTTGTTTTCAATATAATTATTTCTAATGTGTAGCTTTTTTAATATTATAAACCAAACAAGACAAAATATTACCTTTGCATATGCACTTACCGGTTATTATGAAATGGACTCTGGAAATAATGATCTTTACACCCAGATCCACTCTGGAAATGTTGCTGAACCATTCAGTTTATCTTTTCTAGAGAATTATTTATGCTTGGCCTGACATTGAATAATTGTCAGGAGTCGGGGAAAAAATGCTTGTCTCTTTCCCTCTCAAGTGGTTGAGCTCCAATTATGGCGTATTTGCTCTACATTCAAGAGTCACAGCTTCCACAGGGGCACCAGTATGCTGTCAGGGCTGTGCTTTCTCACAGGCTTATCATCTGGTTTATCATGCGTGTTGTAGAAGATCTATATGCTTAAAGTACTTCATAATAATGAAGATGAGTGCTACTGAGTGATAGTCATTATGTCAGCTCACATTAGGTTTTTTTTCGGACAGAGAGAATGATGGTCCTCTTGAAGCATGTGGGGACTACAGATAACAGCAAAGAAAAGTTAACAATATTCCTGAAGACAGCTGCCAGTTCCTGAGCACATGCTTTGAGAAGACGACCTGGGATGTTTCCCCGTCTAGGAGCTTTCTGTGTATTTACCTTTTCAAAATATTTATACACATTTCTCTGAGGGATCTGAAATAGACGGCTGATCTCGTCTGACAGAAATTCCGGATTACTGTCTCTCAAAGTGGGCATAGAGGGTGTGAAGCTCCTCAGGTAGAGAAGCAGTCACCTCACCAATGTTAAAGCTCTTTCTGGTCGTCAGTAATAGTCTTTGGCCCGCTCCACATACGCCTGATGTTTGAGCCATTGAAGCAGGAACCCACCTTTTCTTTGTACTGTCCCATGTCCATCTTTATTGGTTTCCTCAGATCGTACTGGGCTTTGCTGTACTCACATTGAATTAGATTTAAATGCACCTGTCCATACTCTGTGTGCAGCACACATCCCTCTGTTGGCACACGGCTTCTGGATAAGTCTATATGGTAATATGTGATATGATGTTATTGATGCATTTGTGGATGTATCCGGTAATGTATTCCACATAGTCATTCACATTATTGTCGGTGGCTGTTGTTATGGGCATGTAAGTAATAAATGTATAAATGTAAATATAATGTATAAACTCTGTGAGTACGTAGTTATATTCAGTTAGTGTGCTGTAACTGGTAACACATGGTATTACTCAGCTGTTTTTGGTGGCACAGTTGTTTTGCCTGCATGGTCTAATTGGGTCTGGATATTTCCAGCATATTAGGGAAACTTCGAGATTGACCTAGTTGCGCATGCACCTTGTGACGGGTCATGTGATTAGAACATTCGAGAAAAGGAACATTCCCGAACATTGGAGAATCTATATGAGGACCCATTGTCGACCGGCTTGGGGAATCATCTAGGGGAAATCATCTTAGGCTAATCATCTAAGGCGGATCATCGAACGAGCTTCATCCAAGTTTCATCATTCAAGGCTTCATCACCCAAGTCCATCATCCACGTTCATCCACAGCCAACACGAGGATTATCATCATCCGTTTCTTTTGATGCACTGGATTCCATACTGTTGGCCACCAGCGTGCGTGCCATCTCTAAATTTACCATACTGCAGCTGCTTGGTGACAATCCTTATTTTGTGACCCTTGTTCTATTTGTATTTTGTTTAGGTCTAAACTGCAAGTTATTATTTTGTCTTATTCTGTTAATATTATTAAATTGTATATATTGTATGTCATGATTTGTTTTGCTTTGCTGGTTTCAGGGCATAGAACTTTTCCTATTCTAAATTTCCATATGTAACACTGTATTGAAAACTTCCCAGTCCATAGTATGGAATCAGTCATGTAGGACATTGTCTGATTGCTCGGTCCAGCATTGAGCTGAGCATTTCATTGGTTGTTCACAATTCACCCCCAGCCTATAGGCTGATAGGAGCAGGACCAAGACGTAATCTGATTTACAGAAAGCTGGTCAAGAGCTGGCTTTGTAGCCATATGCAAGCAGAGTGTAAGCATTATCCATGAAGTTATGACTATGCATTGAAAAGCCAATTCAATTCAAACTTTTCAACTTTCTACAAATTGCTGAAGTTGACCAGTTATCCATTATCCCAGTCATTTCTGCATCTATCCAATGCCTTTTTAAAATCTCCTTTCTGAATTTTACATGGCATTCCATCAACTTCTATAATCTGATATTTGGTTCATTTTTCATTCTCTTTATCCCTAAAATCAGTCTATAGGCTACCGACTGTTGCATGCCTCCAATGCGTGCCTCCAATGATCCTGGCCCTCCTATCAAAAAAACTAAGTGCATATATAAACAACTCATTGAGGAGGACTTTGATGAAAATAAAACCAGAAATATGTGGAAAGGGATAAAGACACTCGCTTGTGACAAGGACACGCACAGGTCAGCAAACTCCCCGGACAGCACCCAACTGATCACCCTGAACCAAATCTTTGCTCACTTCAACCAAGAAAATGGAGAGGCACAGACCTGCCCTGGTCTTCCATAGAAGGACCACAGCCCCATCCAGCTGCAGCACCACCAGATCAGAGCCAATCTGTGCAGACTCAATGCAAGGAAAGCTACTGGTCCAGACAGAGTAACAGGAAGGGTACTTAAAGCAAGTGCAGATCAACTAGTGGGGATTTTCACCATTTTTAAACTCTCACTACTGCAATGTATGGATCCCACGTGCCTCAAGACAACCACCATCATTCCAGTGCATAAAAATAGCACAGCAAGCTGCCTAAAAGATTACCACCCAGCTGCACTAATACCCACCATGACCGAATGTTTTCAGAGACTTATCTTGTCTCACATCCAGGCTGCAATCTCTGCTGATCTTGATTCACATCAGTCTGAATACAGAGCAAAGAGGTGTAGTGCAGGGAAAAGGCACTGGTTTTGATTTGTTAAAGCAGGTCAAGACATATTCCGTGCATGCCCAACAACTGAAATTTCCGAGTGGCTGGAAAGAAAAGTATATATATATATATATATATATATATATATATATATATATATATATATATATATATATATATATATATATATATATATATACATACACATATATATGCACATACACACACATATATATATATATTTTTTTTTCAATCTTGGTCAGATGTAGATTAGTATTGTTCAATGTATTTATTAGTGTGTGGTGACTAAATCTGTTCCCATTTAAAACAGTTTTGTCCTTCATACATTGCTGTCTGCTACACATAACAATTTGGGGCCATGACAAAATTGGGGGCTCACCTTTCATCATTGTGTGAGCAATTTATTGGAAAAGCAAAAATTTCAAATTGGATTTTTTTTTTTATGTTCATATATATATATGCTCGCAAATTTAATGTTCTTGAGGCGAAAAGTTCGTGAGCTTAAGCGTTCGTCAGCGGAGGTTTTACTGTATATATATATATATATATATATATATATATATATATATATATATATATATTTATATATATATAATAAAAATAAAAGGACAGGACAAAGACTTTCTATTGAAATTCCATTTATCACTACAGATCTGTTTCGAGGGGTGGTGAAACCATTCTCTCTCTTCAGATGATTATAGAAGAATATTATTCTTCTATTATATTATTATATTATTCTATCTATTATTAATATTATTCTTCTATTATATAATTCTTCTATAATCACCTGAAGAGAGAGGATGGTTTCACCACCCCTCGAAACAGATCTGTAGTGATAAATGGAATTTCAATAGAAAGTCTTTGTCCTGTCCTTTTATTTTTATTATATATATATAATAAAACCTCCAAAAAACAGTAAAACCTCCGCTGACGAACGCTTAAGCTCACGAACTTTTCGCCTCAAGAACATAAATTTGCGAGCATATAGTCTCTGCTGACAAACTAGTTTTCGGCGGACGAACCAAACCACGTGGTCGAACAGCGCCACGGTGGCGGCCACGAGAAGCTGACGCACACTCACGGCGTCACAGTTCGTCACCCCCTTTCTTTGAGTGCGGACGTGGTTTGTGTTTGATAGACATTTTGGACCATATTGAGTGTACTTTTGCTATTATGGGACCGAAAAAGACCCCACCACAGGCAGAGATCATTGAAAAACACGAACGAGGTGTGCGTTTGTGTGACTTAGCGTCCCAGTACCAGTACGCTAAGTCTACCATTGCTACCATCATTAAGAACAAGGAAGCTATGAAGGGTGCGTGTGTGGCTAAGGGTGTTTCCAAACAGTAGGCGTTTCCAAACACTCCTTCCAAACAGTAAGTCCCTCCCTCCCTCCTCCTCCCACTCCATTCCATCAAGCCATCAACTACCATCACAAAGGTAAATAAAACGACTTTATTATACAGTACAGTTTATTTCTTTAATTACAATACAATAGCACATTTATTATACATAAAATAAGGTATATTTCTGTGTAGTTTTAAGGCTTATTTAGTAGAAAATTATGTTTTATGGGGACCTGGGAACGGATTATTCTCATTTTAATGGTTTCTTATGGGAAATAAATGTTCGGAAGACGAACTTTTCGCCTTACACACACTTTCTGGGAACCAATTATGTTCGTGAGCTGAGGTATCACTGTATATATATATATATATATATATATATATATATATATATATATATATATAGCCTATATATAAAACAGAGCGACAGCAATGGGGGATTTCTTGGCATCACCAACAATCGAGGTTCTGAAGTCTTTTAAAAAGACAGAACTGCTAAAAATATGCAGACAGTTAGTGCTGACAGAGGTAAAACCAGCCATGCGAAACGCCAGACTGGCTAGAGAGATTGTTGAATTTTACATTGATGAAAATGTATGTTCACCAGAAGATCTGGAACAGTTTTCAAGCAAAAATCCACATGTCAAAATGCAACTGAAATTAAAAATGATAGAAATGGAAATGGAGAGGAAAGAAAAGGAAAGGTAGTTTGAGTTAGAAAACTTAGCAAGAGAAGAAAAACAGAGAATTTGAGAGAGAGAAAGAGCAGAAAGAGAGAGACAGAAACAGAGAGATTTTGATTTGCAGAGGTTGGAGAGGGAGGAAAGGTTCCAAATGGAGAAATTAAAAATTAAACTTGAAGCTAAAAATATTTTTTACGTGAGCCAGGAAGTAAAGCTGGTGCCTCTGTTCTCAGAAAAGGAGGTTAAGTATTTCCATTGCTTTGAGAAGGTAGCTCAGAGTCGTCAGTGGCCAAAGGGACACTAGAATGTTACAAACTGCAACCAAGGGTAAAGCTCAACAAGCCTATTCTGCTTTGTCTGCAGGTGAGTCCTCTGATTATGAGGTTGTCAAAAAGGTTATTTTGACAGCTTATGAGTTGGTTCCAGAGGCTTACCGACAGAAATTCTGAGGTCTGAATAAAATGAATGATCAGACTTATGTGGAATTTGTTAACAAGAAGAAGGTTTGCTTTGAGCACTGGTGTACTTCGATGGAAGTCAAAGATGATTTCAACTCACAAAAAAGATGGTGTTAGTTGAAGAGTTTAAGAACTGTGTCAATGATGATATTAAGACCTACCTTAAGAAGCAAGTATGGAATGTGAAATCAGCTGTCAGGTTGGCAGATAAATATGTTCTCATGCGTAAGTCCAAATTTCAGTTTTCAGTAATGATGGATTGTCCCCATTTCAAAACAAAGGTAACGGTGATACCCAAGATTCCTCACCCAAAGACAAAGCTGGTCAGGGTACTCAGAAATTCTATCAAAGGCCTGAGAAAAGTGTGAAGGAAGTTACTGCAAGAAATCAGGTCATGTTACAACATTGGTTCCTAAAAGCTAAGAAAGAAAAAGAAAAGGATACCAGACCCAATGTTTTTGTGAAGACAACAGTAGAAACCCCTATAGTAGATGACAGACCTGTAAAATTACCTTTTCCTTGTGAGGTTAAGAAGCCTGATACTGTTGACTACATGAGGGATGAATTTGTTCCATTTGTGTCAAAGGGATTTCTGGCTCTTAATGAGCATTCTCCTCCTGTCCCCATATATATCCTAAGGGATACCGGAGCTTCTCAGTCACTTTTATTGATGGACTCCTTGGAGTTACGTGATGAGACTGCTTATGGGGATTTCATACTTGTACAAGGTATTGAAGGGAGGACTGTTTCTGTACCCATGAGCTCTATATTATTGAAGTCAGATTTAGTTACAGAACAGGTAAGGGTGGGACTTGACATAAGTCAAGGGGTGTCGTCTGGCACAATGAATGGTCATGACTCAGGTGGTTTGCTTCATGACTCTGTTAAGCCTAATATGGTTTCTTTGTATGAGGACTTATCAGACACTTTAATCAGTTAACTATTCAGCCAGTTGGATGGGGGTGATGATTCTGATGTGTCTGAAGGCTTGTCTCTGTCCAGAAAGCAGTTGATTCAGGAGCAAACCAGTGATCCCGAAGTTAGTGCACTGAAAAAGAGAGCCCTTCCTGATAATGAAATAGATGCCATTCCAGTTGGGTATTATCTCAAAGATAGAGTGCTGATGCGAAAGTGGTACCCTCTTGAACTCCCTGCCATTGCAGATTGGGAAGTGGTGAAACAAATTGTTGTTCCATAGGTCTACAGGGATGAAATCTTAACAATGGCTCATAGTTTACCTTAAGGAGGTCATCATGGTGTGAACAAGACTTTTGACAACATCAGGAACCACTTCTTCTGGCCTAGACTTAGGAAAGATGTTTCAAATTTTTGCAAAATCTGTCACACTTGTCAAGTAGTTGGAAAACACCAGTCAGACCCACCTGTAGCTCCATTGCAGCCTATCCCAGCATTTGGGGAGCCCTTCTCCAAGGTCATTGTTGATTGCATTGGTCCACTACCTAAGACTAGATCAGGAAATCAGTACTTGTTGACAATCATGTGTGCGTCTACCAGATTCCCCAAGGCCATACCCCTACATAACATCAAGGCAACTACAATCTCGAAGGCTTTGATAAATTCATTCACGTTGTTTTGCCTTCCCAGGTAAATTCAGTCAGACTAAGGTAGTAATTTCACTTCAGGATTGTTTCAACAAGCTGTATATGAACTATGTACAAAGCATATTCTTTCCAGTGCCTATCATTCAGAGAGTCAGGGTGCCATAGAGCAGTTCTATTACACTCTTAAGAAAATGATGAGGACTTATTGTAATGACCATGAGAAAGACTGGGATGAAGGTGTTCATTTGCTGGTGTTTGCAACTAGAACAGCAGTGCAGAAGTCTACCGGATTCAGTCTGTTTGAGTTAGTGTTTCGCCATGAAATGAGAGGACCTTTGCAGTTGTAGAGTGAACAATGGCAAGAGAAAGAGCCGCATATCAGTCTGTTAGACTATGTTAGCAAGTTCAAGGAAAGGATGTGTGCAGCTTGTAACCTAGCCAAAGAGAACTTGAAATCAAGTCAGAAAAATCAGGGGAAAATGAAGACTTGGTATGATCGTAGGGCTAGAAGCCATGAGTTTAAAACAGGAGACAAGCAAAGAAAACAACACAAGGACATTGTGTACACAATCACATTGTGTACACACCAGATAGGAGAAAACCAAAACAGTTGTCACATTAACATGCTGAAGCTCTATCATGATAGGAATGCTAGAGTGCAGCTTTCACTTCAGATCCTCCTGTAAAAGAGACTTGTGGAGATGAGGGTGAGTTTCAAGATGATGACCCTAAAATTAAAGCTGAAGTTCTTTCATGTAAGTTGTCAAATTCTAAGGTGCTGAAAAATCTTGATGTAAAACTCCAGCAATTAGAATTCTCACATAAAGATCAGTTTAAGATGTTGATCCAGAAATATAAAGATGTTTCCTAATGTTCCAAAGAGAGTTTCTATAGCCTCTCATTATGTAGATGTTGGTGATGCCAAACCCAAAAAACAGCATCCATAGTAGATGAATCCTGAAAAACGAAAGATTGCTGAGAAAGCGGTTGAGTACATGCTACAACATGATATTATCAGGCCCTCTAACTCCAATTGGAGTTCACCCTGTGTTCTAGTTCCAAAACCTGATAGAAGTACTAGATACTGTACAGATTAACAAAAAAAGTCAACTCTACAACTAGAACTGATGTGTTTCCGATATCTAGGATTGATGATTGTATCGGTGGAGTAGGGCAAGTAAAGGTTCTGACCAAGATTGATTTATTGAAGGGTTACTGGTGTGTGCTTTAAACTGAGAGGGCCAAGAGCATCTCTGCTTTTGCCACACCCTCTGGGTTATACCAGTATGAAGTCTTACGTTTTGGCATGAAAAATGCCCCAGCCATGTTCCAAAGGATGATACAGCCTACAATCGCTGAATTGCCACACACGGGTGCATACATTGATGAACTGATCACAGGAGTGAGTCCTGGGAAGAACATCTGAAAGATGTAGAGACTGTTCCAGCGCTTGACCCAGGGTAACCTGACTCCTAACCTGAGCAAGAGTGACTTTGGATGTGCTACCATCACGGACCTTGGCTACGTCATAGGGTAGGGTAAGGTGGTACCCATAAATGCAAAAGTCCAAGCAATCCTGAATTTTCCAGTTCCTGACAACAAAAAAGCTTTGCACCATTTCCTTGGAATTATCAAGTATGACCGCAAGTCCTGCAAGAAGTTTGCTGAGATTGGTCTCAGTTTCACCAATAACTGAAGAAAGGCGTAAAGTTCGCTTGGGATGAAGTCTGCCAAAGAGCCTTCAACCACCTGAAGTCTTTGTTGTGTCACTTCTGTTATGGTCTGAGCTTGCTGGTGGTGTGTTAACTCTCTCTCTCTCTCTCTCTCTCTCTCTCTCTCTCTCTCTCTCTCTCTCTCTCTCTCTCTCTCTCCCCCTCTCTCTCTCCATACACTGCAGGCACTGCAGGTGCTGTCAAGGGGCATGGCTGTTACCTGCAGGCGAAATCCAGAGAGTGCACCTGAAGTCACTCAATAATCAGCGAACTATAAAGAGGAGTGGCGCGCTCCTCTCCAGCGTCAGATGGTTGTCCTTTCAATGTGATCCCGTTTCCCCGTGTTCTCTTGGATTCCTGGTATCCTGTCTTGTGCTCGACCAGTTTTCCATTTCAGCATTATCCTCAATGATTTTAGTTTCCCCTGTGCTAAAATAAAGACGTTGAATCTTCGTACATGGTCTCCTGCATTTTTGGGTCCGACTCATATGCTCCCGCCGTCACAGAATCTTCTGACCTGAAACATGGACCCACCGGAGACCACCCAACTCCAGCAGGCATTATCCCACCATGGAGTCCTCTTGCAAAAACACGACTCCACCCTGCACCAAATTGTGGATGTGGACAACATCCAGCGTATAACCACCAGCATGGTGCAGCTTGGCAGAAGGATTGACGCTGTCATCACTCAACTTGCCGCCACGACCCCACCCACTCACCCTTCACTCTCTGCTTTGGCAGCAGTGCCAGCTCCAGCTATACTCTCCATGCACTGAGAACCACTCATCCCCATGCCAGACAGGTATTCGGGCACGATCGGCTCCTGTGCACAGTTCTTCCATCACTGTTCACTCGTCTTCAGCCGACAGCCGCTCTCATACACCACCGATCAAGCTAAAACCGCCTTCATTATGAGCCTACTCATGGAGCAAGCCTCGTCCTGGTCGCTAGTGATCGCCATCCATACCCCTGAATTTTGCTCCCACTTCGACCATTCATGCTGGAAATGAAAAAGGTCTTAGATCGTCCAGCGAAAGGGGAGGAGGCGAGCTCTCAGCTCCTTCGAATCAAGCAAAGCTCGCAGTCAGTGGTGGAGTATGCAATCGGATTCCGGATCCTCGCCATAGAAGGTGGCTGAGGGGCTTTCCTGCAGGGGCTGAATGAGAGGATGATGGTCGAGCTCGTGGCACAAGATGAGACAGCTACTCTCGAGGATTTGATTGCCTTAACTACCAGGCTGGACAACTGGCTGAAGAGAGGGACAGATCCCGGGAAGAGCGGACCAGTCTTGTCTACCTGTCCTCGAGCGCCTCCGTGAGACCCAACGCGGCCTCACCTCAAACCTCCTCGCCATTCCCTCCTCCAAGAAAGGACGATTCTCACGAACCCATGCAGCTGAGCTGCACCAGGTTGACGGCAGTGGAGAGGCATCGGCGACTGACCAATGGTCTATGCATCTACTGTGCAGAAAAGGGTCATTACCTCACCCAGTACCCTGCACGACAGGCTCCAACAGCTAGGAGAGGAGCAGCAATAAGAAAACCCTCCAGGATGCCCAGGAAGCGCCTGCAAGTTCAAGGCACGCTGCACTCCACACAAAGCTTCCATTCTGTCGACGTATTCATTGACTCAGTCGCTGACACCAATTTCATCAATTTGTGGATGGTTGCGCTCCACGACCTACCCATATATATGAACTTGAAACCCCCAAGGGGGTAGTTGCCATTGACGGCCGACCCATAGCTCGTGTCACACACAAGATGAAACCTGTCAAGTCCAGTCTGTCCGGGAATCACCAGGAGTGTTTGGAGCTGTTTGCCCTATCCACCTCTCTTTCTCTCCCCTGGTGCTAGGGTGGCTTGGCTGCAGACCCACAACCCCCACATCAACTGGCGCACCCTCACCATACGCAGCTGGAGTGACTACTGCCTCCAACACTGCTTACTGGTGGCCGTACCCTCCCAAGTTCCTCAAACCCCAATCGATCTGGAAGATCTGGACTTGGCCAGTGTTCCGAGAGAATACCATGATCTGTAAGAGGTTTTCAGCAAGAACCAGGCTCGTTCACTACAACCTCATCGACCGTACGACTGCGCCATAGAATTACTCCCAAGTTCCACACTCCCTTCTCAGTGACTGTATAACCTCTCAAAGCTGGAGAAAGATGTTATGGAGGCCTATATAAATGAGTCGCTTACTACAGGTCTCATCTGGCGCTCATCATCCCCAGTAGGTACCGGGTTTTTCTTCATAGAACACAAGGACATAACCCTGAGACCTTGCATTGATTACACAGGCTTGAACAACATCATTAATCACTATAAAGAATAAGTACCCTCTCATAAATTTGGCCTTCACCCCTTGCCACAATGCAATTGTATTTTCAAACCTGGACCTGAGAAACGCCCACCACTTAGTTTGGATTCGGGAGGGGAACGAGTGGAAGACCTGTAACACGCCCCTGGGTCACTTTGAATATCTGGTCATGCTGTTCGGTCTAACCAACACCCCGGCGGTTTTCCAAGCCCTGGTCAACGATGTACTCAAGAGACATGCTAAACCGCTCTGTATTCGTTTACCTGGACGAAATCCGGATTTTCTTTGTACCACGACGAGCATGGTAAGAAAGGTGTTTATGAGGCTCCTAGAGAACAGGTTATTTGTCAAAGCGAAGAAGTGCGAGTTCCATGTCCCCTCGGTCTCTTTCCTAGGGTTCGTCATTGAGAAGGGGCGGATAAGACCCGATCTGGCCAAGGTGAAGGCGGTGGCGGAGTGGCCGACTGCGGGGACGCAGAAACAGCTGCAGAGGTTCCTGGTGTTCGCTTACTTCTATTGATGGTTTGTGCGAGACTATAGCTGCCTAGCAGCCCCCTTTACACAGCTGACATCACCCAGAACACATTTCCAGTGGTCCCCTAGTGCCCAGGCGGCATTCAACAGACTGAAGGCTAAATTTGTTAATGCATCTGTACTGATCCATCTGGACCCCTTTCTTCAGTTCACGGTGGAAATCGATGCCTCAGCCTCGGGGGTTGAGGTGGTCCTCGCCCACAGATCAGAAATTACTCCTATGTGCCTTCTTCTTGCATCACTTGTCCCCGGTGGAACAAAGCTATGATGTTGGGAATTGTGAGCTGCTGGCAGTGGTCTTGGCACTCAAGGAGTGGCGGCATTGGCTGAATGGGGTAGCCCACCCTTTTGTGGTCTGGACCGAGTATAAAAACTTGTCTTATCTCCGTATGGCCAAGAAGTTAAACTCCCGTCAGGCACGATGATCCCGCTACCTAAGGAGATTCAATGTCATGCTAACGTACTGACCCGACTTCCAGAATGCTAAACCAGACGCTCTCTCCAGGCAGCATTCCCCGGTAAAAGACACCACCATGGAGACCATCCTGCCCACCTCTTGTATACTTGGAGCCACTCGATTGGAGGTCGAACGTATTTTTCAGGACACCCAGCAGGGGGAACTGGAGCCAGTCAGGTGCCCCCAAAGTCGACTATATGTTCCCCTGCTGGCAAGAACCACAGTGCTCCAATGGGCTCATTCATCCAAATTGGCCTGCCATCCCAGAGCCCACCAAACTCTCTTCCTACTCCGACAACGCTTCTGGTGCCCAACGGTACCAGCCGACACCAGGGAGTTCATGGGAGCTTGTGCCACCTGTGCCCAGAGCAAGTCCTCGCATCATGCACCCACGGGCCTCCTCCAACCCTTACCTATTCCTCATCATCACTGGTCGCACATTGTGGTGGACTTTGTTACGGGGTGAACTCTGTCTGAAGGTAACACGGTCATCCTGACAGTAGCAGACCATTTCTCCAAGGCGGTCCACTTCGTTGCCCTACCCAAGCTCCGCTCGGCGATGGAAACAGCTCGTTTCCTGGTCCAACACATTTTTCGCCTCCATAGAATCCCCCAGGACGTCGTTTCGGACCGAGGCCCCCAGTTTGCATCTAGAGTTTGGAAGGCGTTCTGCAACACCCTGGGAGTCTCCTATAGTTTGACCTCCAGCTACCATCCTCAGTCTAACAGGCAGGCAGAGCAAACTAATCTGAGCCTCGGATCCTCCCTGCGCTGCATCGCCTCATGTCTCCCAGCCTCCTCGGCCACACACCTCCCATGGATCGAATACGCACACAACTCCTTGGTCAGGGACGCTACCGGGATGTCCCCCTTCATGGATATCAATGGGTTCCAGCAGCCCCTGTTTCCCAGCCAGGAGGTCGAAGTGGCAGTTCCTTCCGTCCAGGCACAATTTTGCAAAGCACATCGGGTCTGGAGAGAAGTCCGTGCTGCCATGGAATGGACAGTGGCCCAAAACCAGAGAATCGCCAATCGTCACTGACCCCGGCACCTCCCTACATTGTTGGGCAACAAGTTTGGCTCTCCTCCCAGGACTTGCCTCTGAAAGTTGACTCAAAAAACTTGTCTCCTAGGGCCCTATGTCATAGAAAAGATCATAAACCCAAGCACTGTCAAGCTCCCATCCTCACTCAAAGTACACACGATATTCCATGTATCCCTGATCAAGCCCATGGTGGAAAGTCCCATCAACCCCCCTACCAACCCCTACCCCCTCTTCCCCAGCTGATTGATGGACACCCCGCATACACAGTAAATCACATCTTCGACGTGCGCAAACGGGGTTGAGGTTTCCAGTACCTGGTGGACTGGGAGGGGTATGGCCTGAGGAATGCTCCTGGAGTCCTCATTCCCTAATCCTGGACCCACACTTAACAGAGTTCTATCGTCAGTTCCTTGACATGCCTGTTCAGGCGCCAGGTGGCGCCCCTTGGGGGGGGGGGTACTGTTATGGTCTGTGCTTGCTGGTGGTGTGTTATTTCTCTCTCTCTCGCTCTCTCTCTCGCTCTCTCTCTCTCTCTCTCTCTTTCTCCATCCATACACTGCAGGTGCTGGTGAGGGGCGTGGCTGTTACCTGCAGGCGAAATCCAGAGAGTGCACCTGAAGTCACTCAGCAATCAGCGAACTATAAGGGGAGGAGAGGTGCACTCCCCTCCGGCATCAGAAGATTGTCCTTTTGATGTGATTCCATTTCCCCGTGGTCTCTCTGACTCCTAGTATTGTGCTCGACCAGTTTAAATAAAGACGTTGAATGGTCTCCGTACATGGTCTCCTGCAACTTTGGGTCCCACTCAAATGCTCCCACCATCACAACTTCCCCGTGCTCAAATCTCCCGACTTCAACAAACCGTTCTCCTTCACAGTCGATGCTAGTGACCAAGTTTGTGGATCTGTGCTCCTACAAAAAAGTGATTTTGATGACATTGAGCATCCCATGGCATACTTCTCCAGGAAGTCCAATGGCCACCAAAAGAACTATTCCACAATTGAAAAGGAGCTGTTTTCTTTGGTTCTATCCTTGGAACAGTTTTAGAATTGTGTTTGTACAGGGGAAGAGCCAATGATTGTATTTACTGACCACAATCCGCTAATACTTTTGAATAGGATGAAAACCAAGGAACAGAGATTGCTGAATTGGAGTTTGATCTTACAAAAGTTTGACTTGGAAATTAAGCATGTGGAGGGTACTGACAATGTAATTGCTGAGTGCTTGTCCCATTTGAGTTGTGTGTATGTATCCCATGTGTTTTCTAGTGTATTGCATTAAATGTAAATACACACAAGTGACTACTTTACCATTTTCACACTGAGAAAGAAAAAAAAGCCTTTGTAAGTCAAAAGTTTTCCCTTTTGGAATGGAGGTGTAATGCAAGGAAAAGGCGGTGGTTTTGTTATGTTAAAGCAGGTCAAGACTTGTTCCGGGCATGCCCGAAAACTGGGAATTTCCAAGGGGCTGGAAAAATATACATAAGAGGAAAGTGAGAGAGTAAAGAGGAGGAGAAAAGAAGAAAAATAGCAAGGAGAAGAGAAGGAAGGATACATTTCACCAGACCTGTCACACTTGGAAAAAGGACTGTAAATATACCATTTGTTTGTTTTGCTTCAAGCTTTGTCAGATGTTGATTAGTACTGTTTAATATGTTTATTAGTGTGTGTTGATTAAATCTGTTCCCATTTAAAATAATTTTGTCTGTCATACATTGCTGTCTGCTACACATGACAATTTGGGGCCATAACACAGGTCAATAGAGAATGCCATCAATACAGCCCTCACACACCTGGACAGCAACGACTCTGATGTTAGAATGCTGTTTGTAGACTTCAGTTCTGGGCCTAGGGAGCTCATTGTGAACCTGGTGACTGGACTTCCTCAGCAACATGGCTCAGAATACCAGGATAGAACACATTTCCTCCAATCTCATCCTGAACACCCTTCTTAATTCCCTCCTCTTTTCCCACTCTACACATGACTTCCCCCACTCACACTAGCAACACCATCATCAAACTTGCTGACAACACCACCATCATAGGTTTATAGATAATAATGAGTCAGCTTACAGGAAGGAGGTCTGACATCTCTGGCAATTGTGTGACAATAGCACTTTGGAACCTAACACATCCAAAACCAAAGAGATAATAATGGACTTCAGGAGATCGAAACAAACTGAGCACTTTGCTATTTACATTGATGAAAAGGTAGAGAGAGTGGAGTGCTTCAAATTTCTTGGAATTCACACATCTGATGACTTCCCCTGGACCATAAACATCTTTCACCAGGTGGGGAAAGCACAACAAAGCCTATTTCCTCAGAAAGCTCTGACAAGCCCATCTAACCCGACCCCTACTGATGAACTTTTACTTCCCTTGGGTTGATGTTGATTGGCTTTGATCTGCCCATATTAAAAATTTGGGCAGATATGATCCTGAAGATCAATAGTCCCCCAATCAAGATGACTAGATTTATGTAATTTATATATAATGGATTGGTGGGTGGAGAATAATCCAATTGAGACAGGGTCAACCAATGTAACAATTTATTGAAGCAGACAGACAGAAGGTGGAAGCAGCTCATAGTGGATGGTGCCTTGCTTGTCTGAGGTTGCATGTGGTCCTTCACATAAGGGCAGAGGAACTGCAGAGCTCTCCTCTCTTGTCTCCATAACAGTTCGCATATACCTCATAGCAGATGCCCTTTGCAGCCGGCACGTGTGTCACAATAAATTCATGACAACCACTGCGGCACATGCCCACCACATCACAACATATAGCAGGGGTGTCAAACTCGTGCCACAAAGGTCCATGTGGCTGCAGGTTTTTGTTTCAACCAAGCAGCAGCACACCTGACTTGGCCCATCCAAACAACTGATAAGAGTCTTCAGGCAGTTGATTGATCAGTCTCTGTACAGAGCATACAGATTGACCAATCAACTGCCTGAAGACTCTTATCAGTTTTTTTGAATGAGCCAAGTCAGGTGTGCTGCTGCTTGGTTGAAACATAAACCTGCAGCCACATGGCCCTTTGTGGTACGAGTTTGACACCCCTGACATATAGTCAATTATTTTCTGAAAGGGATATAAACACAATAACATGCATGCACACATGGAAATAAGAAACAGCTATAATTGTTAAAGTTGATATTTATTATTATATTTCTGTTTTTATGTTTTATACTCAGCTTTCCTTTTCTGGTTGTGAATCTTGCACACATCTTGTATGAATGTTTTCCAGCTGTGAGCATACACTACACAGCTCCATTTATGTAGATCTTCAGAGCCATTTTGCATGTGTCCTCATAGCGTAAAAGTGGACAATCTGCTTTTCTAGAACCTTCCAACTTCTAAATAGTAGTGCTTTCACTAGTCTAATATAATTTCTATGACAGATGTGACCCATTCAACAGAGGCAACACCAAATGAATGCAAACAGCTATGTGGAAGAAGTGTGCTGCAAAGAGAAAGCAGCCAGATGTACCAGGCTAGACTCTCAAGTTCTGCAAACCAGTTGGAAATCCATGTAGCAGCATAAAATCGGATCTACAGTGACCCGTAGGGCATGGAAATAAATCACCTAAGCTTTGTCAGAGCCAACTACAATTTATTGCCCTACCTAGTAAATCTTCAGTGGCTTGGCGATAACTCAGCCTGTCATCTCTGTGCACTCCAACCAATCCTTAAACATGTTCTGGTCAGTTGCAGACCAACTTAACACAGGTGAGATATACCTGGTGCCACAGTCTGGTACTGAGGTGCTTGGCATCAGTGCTGGAAGACAAGAGAACCTCAATCAATGCCATTTCCCAAAATGCTCAGCCTCCTCTCAAACACTTTACATCCTTCATCCATGGAGGTGAAAAGCAAGCCAAGCCTTGCATCCACCTTTATGTTAACTGATAATAGTCAGGTACTGGAAAATGTGTGTCAACCTACATCAAAGACTTACCTTCCCACCTGAGATTGCACAGACTAACCTGTGTCCTGACCTGCTCCTATGGTCTATATCCTGTTGCTATGTCTGTTAGATTTCAAAGTCCCATGAGAAGACTCTATTGAGGAGGCATAGATAAT
Organism: Plotosus lineatus; assembly: GCA_024760905.1. Lineage (NCBI taxonomy): Eukaryota > Metazoa > Chordata > Actinopteri > Siluriformes > Plotosidae > Plotosus > Plotosus lineatus. The sequence goes on from CM045739.1 coordinate 49,189,381, forward strand.
CTATAAGCTGAGGAAGAAGGATGGGGATGAAACGTTAAGGTGTGTCTGGTGAAAGTGGGAAGCAGGGGATTTGTTTCATTTCTAGTGCTGTTTCAGGGTGCTGGTGGAAATTGGACTACTGTTGGTCGAAGAAGGAGAAGTCAAAGAAGGAGAGGCAAGAGGCATGTCAGTAGGCAGAGAGAGAAGAGGAAAGGCATGAGTCTTGGACTGAGAGTAGGGATTTTGAATGTTGGACCTCTGACAGGAAAAGGTAGAGAGCTGGCTGACATGATGCAGAGCAGGAAGATGGACATACTGTATGTTCAGAAGACCAGGTGGAAAGGTAGAAAGGCTAGAAGCTAAGGAGCAGAGTTTAAGCTGTTTCATCATGGAGTGGATGGGAAGAGAAATGGAGTAGGAGTCATCTTGAAGGGGGATTTGTCAGGAATGTTCTAGAAATGAAAAGAGTGTCAGACAGAGCGATGAGTCTCAAGTTAGAACTTGAAGGCATGATGGTCAGTATTGTTAGTGCTTATGCCCCACAGGCAGGATGTAAACTAGTAGAGAAGGAGAGATTCTGGAGTGAGTTAGATGAAGTATTGCAGAGTACCCCCAGAGGTGAAAGAGTGGTCATTAGGGCAGACTTCAATGGACATGTTGGTGCAGGCAACAGAGGAGAGGAGGAAACAATGGACAGGTTTGGTGTCCAGGACAGAAACACAGAAGGACAGATGTTGATCGATTTTGCAAAAAGGATGTAAATGGCTGTGGTGAATACTTCCAAAAGAGACAGAAGCATAGAGTGACTTATAAAAGCGGAGCTTGGAGCACACAGGTAGACTACACCCTGTGTAGGTGATGTAATTTGAAGGAAATCAATGACTGCAAAGTAGTAGTGGGTGAGAGTGTTACCAAACATCATAGGATGGTGGTGTGGAGGATGACGCTGCTGGTGAGGAGGGTGATAGGCAAAGGATGTGCAGCAAGTTAGAGTGATGAAGGAAATAGTGAGAATGTACTGACTGGTGACAGAAGTGTGCTGGGAAGATGGAAAGAGGACTTTGAAGAGCCGATGAATGAGGAAAATGAGAGAGAAAAAAGGGTAGAAGAGGTGACTGTTGAGGACCAGGAAGTAGCAAAGATTAGTAAGGGTGATGTGAAGAGGGCATTGAATAAGATGAAGAGTGGAAAGGCAGTTGGTCCCGATGACATACCGGTGGAGGTATGGAAGACTCTAGGAGAGGTAGCGGTAGAGATTCTGACAAAAACAGTTAACAAGATTGTAGAGAGTGAGCAGATGCTGGAGGAATGGATGAGAAGTGTGGTCGTGCCCATTTTTAAGAACAAGGGAGATGTGCAGAGTTGTGGCAACTGCAGAGGTATAAAGTTGATGAGTCATACATTGAAGTTATGGAAAAGAATAGTGGAAGCTAGACTAAGGGTAGAGGTCAGCATCTGTGAACAACAGTTTGGTTTCATGACAAGAAAGAGCATTGGGAAATGTGTGATAGGAAGGTATCGGCAAGCATGAAAAGAAACGTGTACAAGACGGTGTTGAGGCCAGCAATGGTGTCTGGTTTAGAAACAGTGGCACTGGGGAAAGGACAGGAGGCAGAGCTGGAGGGAGCAATGATGAAAATGTTGAGCTTCTCTGTGAAAGTAACGAGGATGGATAGGATCAAGAATGAGTACATCAGAGGGACAGCACATGTAAGATGTTTTGGAGATAATGTCAGACAGGCTAGATTAAGATGATTTGGACATGTGCAGATGATGGTGAGATTGGAACTACCAGGAAGGCCAAAGAAAAGATTAATGGATGTGGTGAAGGAGGACATGAAGGTAGTTGGTGTAAGAGAAGAAGATGCAGAGGACAGGGTGAGATGGAGGCAGATCATTCACTGTGGCGACTCCTGAAGGGAACAGCCGAAAAGAAAATAAGAAGAAAAGTTGTGCCCTGATGTTCCTAGACAGACTCAAAAGACTGTTCATGATGTTGATGTTGGTAATGCCAAACCAATTAGACAGCATCCATATCGAATGATGCAGAAAAATGCAAGCTGGCTGAAAAAGAAATTGAATGGATGTTAGAACATGACATTGGAATGAGTACATCAGAGGGAAAGCACATGTAAGAGGTTTTGGAGACAAAGTCAGAGAAGCTAGATTGAGATGGTTTGGACATGTACAGAGGAAGAATAGTGAGTATATTGGTAGTAGGATGCTGAGATTTGGATGCTGAGATTTGGATGTGGTGAATTAGGACATGAAGGTAGTTGGATTAAGAGTAGAAAATTCAGAGGATAGGGTGAGATGGAGGCAGATGATTCGCTGTGGTGGCCCCTGAAGGGAAAAGCCAAATGGAGGAGGAGAAGAAGAAGAAGAAGAAGAAGAAGAAGAAGAAGAAGAAGTTAGAACATGACATTATACAACCATCTAATTCTGGTTGGAGTTCACCCTGTTTGTTGGTTCCAAAACCAAATGGTTCTGTCTAATTTTGTACTGATTATAGGAAGCGTAATGCTGTAAGCAATACAGATGACTTTTCGATTCCTAGGCTGGACGATTGTATAGACACTGTGGAATGAGCAAAATTTCTCACTAAGATTGATTTGTTAAAGGGGTATTGGTGTTTCCCACTAACTAAACAAGCCAGAGAAATATCTGCCTCTGTGACATCTTCTGGTCTGTATGAATACAAGGTTCTCCCTTTCGGAATGAAAAATGCCCCCGCTACATTCCAAAGGATGATCCACAATGTCACGAAAGATTTGCCAAATGCCAATGTTTACATTGATGACTTGGTAACTGGGAGTGACTCCTGGGAGGCCCATCTTGAAACTGTTGAAGCACTATTTAGGAAATTGTCTGAAGCTAGGTTAACCATGAACTTAGTCAAGAGTGAGTTTGGCCAGGCACATGTTGTGTACCTAGGCTATGTCATTGGACAAGGGAAAGTGGCTCCAGTTGATGCCAAAATTCAGACTATTATGTCTTTTCCCCAACCCACTGGAAAGAAGGCTTTGAGACGATTTTTAGGCATGGCTGGGTATTATCGAAAATTCTGCAAGAACTTTGCTGATGTTACTATGCCATTGACTGACTTGCTCAAAAAGAATGTAAAGTTCATTTGGGACGAATCCTGACAAAAGGTATGTGACAAATTAAAATTTCTGCTGTGTTACTCCCCAGTGCTCCAGTCACCTGATGTTAGTAGAGATTTTCCACTTGCTGTGGATGCCAGTGTGGAGTCCGCTGGTGCTGTACTTCTTCAACAGGGTAATGACAATGTTGACCATCCACTTACATACTTTTCAAAGAAGTTCAGCAAACATCAGAAAAATTACTCCACAATTGAGAAAGAGCTTTTGGATATGTGGGTGCAGGTCAGAAACCTTTGCATGTTTTTACTGATCACAATCTTTTGGTATTTCTTGGGGAAATGAAAAATAAGAATCAAAGATTGTTAAATTGGAGTTTAGTTCTACAAGAGCTCAAAGTTGTTATTGATCACATTAAAGGTAAGGATAATGTTATGGCTGATTGTTTGTCTAGATGTTGATGTTACCAAGAATTGTATGGCGTGCTGATGCTTAAAAATGTCCTTGTCAAGTGTTGCTCCTTGGATCAAAATTTCTCTTTTCAGAGGGGAGGTGTGAAGTAGTAGTTTTTGGTGCATATTGTGAGGGTGCAGTGTTGTGCACTGAACACTAGAGGGCATTAAGAACAGATGGCCAATCTCTGACTGTGTAGAAGTTTCTGCCCTCTGTAAACAGGACACAAATGTCTTGCTAGAAGCTTCTGGAAGGATCTAGACCAGGGGTCACCGACCTTTTTGAAACCGAGAGCTACTTCTTGGGTACCAATTAATGCGAAGGGCTACCAGGTCAAAACACACCTCTGAAATTACAAATTTGCTCAATTTACCTTTAATTATATGTTATCATTAATAATTAATGATATTTATCTATGTGAAGATATTGATTTGATTTAAAATATATTAAAAAAAATTAGATGCAGCTCAATGGAGAGTGGCGCTATGGAGCTGTGGGCCTGTCCTAAAACTAGCAGTGAACAGGTCCGCGGGCAACTTATAGTGTCCTTGCGGGCTACCTGGTGCCCACGGGCACCACGTTGGTGATCCCTGATCTAGACTGTCAGAGCCTATATAAAGGGGCGGAACACTGGCCCAGCGAACAGTTTGTGACTTAACTTCTATAAAGGATATCGTTGGACGCTTCTGAACTCCTGGACCATTTGGCACTGCATCACTTTGGATTTTACCTCACTATGGACCACTGTGCTTATATTATACACTGAGATTTGTTGGTTGTTACACTCATCAAGACGTGCACTTTAATGATTTCCAGAACTTTCCCTGTTCCGGGCATTTATAGGATTTCTTTGTGGTCTCTTATAGGGACTTTTCACACTTACCAAACTGTTGTAATTATTCAGAAATATTTTTGGTTATTTGTCAGAGTGTTGTCTTGTTTTTTTGTTTTTGTTGTTATTGTTTCTTTAATAAATTGTTTAAAATATTACAAACAGCCTTTGTATTCCATTGCTGCTGGTCCGTGACAAAAGAAGTGCAGAAAATGATAGGCTGCTCAGCTAAAATGATCCCAAATGCTTTAAAATAGTAACCAAAACTTGGAATATGTGAAATAAAGTGGAAACTACCATTTTAGTGGATCAAAAAAATATCAATAATATCAAGAAATCAGCAAACAATCAGTTCCAGGAAGATCAAAAATATCTAAAGATACCTATGAGCACTGTTTAATTATACTTTTAGCACTTTCAATTAGAAGACCCAATGTGAAGCAAAGTTATCCTCAAGAAGTCCCAGCAAAAAATAAAAATAAAAAAGCCAAAGAGGTTGCAATGTACCAAAGAGCATATTGACTTCTCTCAAGAGAAACCGTGCAAATTTTTTGTGGATTGATGAAAGTAAGATTTTTATTTTTGGGTCCGTCCCCCCCAACACTGAAATAAAGCCACAGTACACTGTGAATACATTGAAGCATCATGGAGCAAGCATCATGATATTTCTTATACCATGCTGTTGAGTGTATTTATCGCATAACCAGGATTATGGATCAGATTGAATACATCAGAGTACTTGAAGGGGTCATTTTTCCTTATGCTGAAGATGAAATACACTTGAAATAGGTATTCCGACAAGACAACAACCCCAGACACACCAGTAAATGGGCAAACGTCTCGGTTAACCAACAAGATTGACATAATGGACTGATCAAATCCCCAGACCTTATTTCAAGAGAAAACTTGTGGGATTCAATCACAAATTAAGTTTTTGAGGCAAAACCAAGAAATACAGAAGACCTAAGGAATGTAGTCCAATAATCTTGGCTAGAATATCTGTTCAGAGGTGCCAGAAATCGGTTGACTCCATGCAACAAATATGTACAGCAGTTCTCAGAAACAGTGGTTATACACCTAAATATTAGTTAAGCAATTTAAAGGAAAGCAAAATCTGACGTATATATATATATATATATATATATATATATATACTAGTATTTATATATATATATATATATATATATATATATATATATATATATATATATGTGTGTGTGTGTATAATAAAAATAAAAGGACAGGACAAAGACTTTCTATTGAAACTCCATTTATCACTACAGATCTGTTTCGAGGGGTGGTGAAACCATCCTCTCTCTTCAGGTGATTATAGAAGAATTCTTATTCTTATTCTTATTCTGATTCTTCTATAATCACCTGATTTTTATTGTTATTTGCTCTACCAAAAAGTATTGAGCACTCTCCTACGGAAGAATCTACTCAGAAAATCCTCTCTCTCTCTCTATATATATATATATATATATATATATATATATATTTTTTTTTTTTTTTACTAGTATAATATTATTATTTTTTAATTCATACGGTGAATGTTTGCATTTTTAACAGATTAATATTCACTTTTGGTTCCAGCTGGTGAGCTGCCAGCCATGTGGAAATACTCATATCATGAATCCTATACTTAAAAAATATTAGGATTTACATATTTAAACATATGTAGCAGTTTCATACCTCATTCATCCACATTGTTCTAACACTTGTTAGGATGTGCCCTACCTCTAATAAACCACAGCAGTGATACATCATCTAATATCTTACTTTCTGGATGTTCTGATAGGTGCATAAACAAGCTCCAGTTTGTCCAGAGTGCAGCAGCAAGAGTCTTTTCTGGAGCCAGAAGACACAAGCATTTCACCGCTATCTTATTTACACCACACTGGCTCCCTCTGAAATTTTGAATCAAGATTTTAACCTATAAAGCAATTATTGGTCTAGCAGCACATTATCTTAGTGAATGTCTTGTTGTGTATGAGCCAGCACGGCCCCATAGATCAAAAGGTGCAGGCTGCTTAAGTGATATCTCGAATAATGGAGATGACTACCGGGGTTAAAGCTTTCTCTTCACAAAGCCCCACAGTTATGGAATTACCTTCCTTAATGTTCAGGGCTCAGACACATCCGTTCATTCATTCATTTTCTGAACCAATTACAGGTCCTTTTCAAAAAAATAGCATATTGTGATAAAGTTCATTATTTTCTGTAATGTACTGATAAATATTAGACTTTCATATATTTTCGATTCTTGGTATCCAGGACAGGAACACAGAAGGACAGATGTTGATCGATTTTGCAAAAAGGATGGAAATGGCTGTGGTGAATACTTTCTTCAAGAAGAAACAGAAGCATAGGGTGACTTATGAAAGCGGAGGTAAGAGCACACAGGTAGACTACATCTTGTGTAGGCGATGTAATTTGAAGGAAGTCAGTGACTGCAAAGTAGTAGTGGGTGAGAGTGTTGCCAAACAGCATAGGATGGTGGTGTGCAGGATGACACTGATGGTGAGAAAGGTGAAAAAGGCAAAGGCAGAGTAGAAGACAAAGTGGTGGAAGCTGAAAAAGGAAGAGTGTCGTGTTGTCTTCAAGGAGGAGTTGAAACAGGCTTTGGGTAGTCAGGAAGTGCTTCCAGAGGACTGGACAACCACAGCCAATGTGATCAGGGAGACCGGTAGGAGAGTACTTGGTGTGTCCTCTGGAAGGAAAGTAGATAAGGAGACTTGGTGGTGGAATGAGGAAGTGCAGGAGTGTGTACAAAAGAAGAGGTTAGCCAAGAAGAAGTGGGACATTGAGAGGACCGAAGAGAGTAAACAGGAGTACAGGGAGACACAGCGTAAGGCGAAGGTAGCGGTGTCAAAGGCCAAACAGAGGGCGATGATGACTTGTATGATAGGTTGAACAGTAAGGAGGGAGAAAATGATCTATACAGGTTAGCACAGCAGAGAAATAGAGATGGGAAAGACGTGCAGCAGGTTAGAGTGATAAAGGACAGAGAGGGAAATGTATTGACTGATGACAGAAGTGTGCTGGGAAGATGGAAAGAGTACTTTGAAGAGCTGATGAATGAGGAAAATGAGAGAGAAAAAAGAGTAGAAGGGGTGACCGTTGAGGAGCAGGAAGTAGCAAAGATTAGTAAGGGAGAAGTGAGGAGGGCATTGAAGAGGATGAAGAGTGGAAAGGCAGTTGGCCCTGATGACATACCAGTTGAGGTATGGAAGTGTCTAGGGGAGGTAGCAGTAGATTTTCTGCAAAGAATATTCAACAAGGTCTTAGAAAGTGAGCAGATGCTGGAGGAATGGAGGAAAAGTGTGCTTGTGCCCATTTTTAAGAACAAGGGCGATGTACAGAGTAAGTCAGACAAGTGGAAACAAAATATTTGTGGGAGATGTGGATACTTCAGCAGTCATAAAACATGTCCAGCAACAGGTAGCAAGTGCAAGAACTGTTGCAAGAGAGGACATTTTGCGAAAGTGTGCAAAAGCCGGAGTAGTGGAAATAACTGCACATAAGGTTGACTCAGACACAGACTTTTCACATCTCATCAATCAAATAGATGCTGCAAGTAATGAAAATGAATGGTATGAAGAAGTCAACATTCTTGGACATGTTCTGAATGCACAGATCGATACAGGTGCTGCAAGGTCAATTCTTCCATACAAGATTTACATAGACATAAAGTGCAAACTTCCTCTCGTACCCTCACACAAGGCATTCACATCCTACACTGGACAAAAACTTGATGTCAAAGGTTGCATTACTCTACCTACAGCATACAAGGACCGGTCTGTGAATGTACCGTACACAGTGGTGCAGACAGACAAAAGGTATATTATTGTCGGGGAAGACTTGTAAGCTCCTAGGGCTTATCAAGCATATTCATGCAGTGTCAGGGATTGATCAGTATCCTGAGCTGAAAGAGACGACAACGTACGCTACCAGGCACATACAGTCTTAAAATAGATCCGAAGATACAACCAGTTGTACATGGACCAAGACGTCAGCCTAAAGCCCTCAGCTCTAAAATAGAAGCCAAGTTGAAAGAAATGGAAGAGTCAGGCCACATAACTAAAGTGACTGTTCCGACTGACTGGGTCAGTTCAATGGTGGTAGTGTTAAAGAACAACAAAGTAAGGATTTGTTTGGATCCGAAGGACCTCAACTCTGCCATCAGACGAGAATATTACCCTATACCTACTGTCAAAGAAGTCATTACCTCTTTTCCTCATGCCAAAATATTCTCAGTTTTGGACACTAAGTCAGGCTTTCTACAGATCAAACTTGATTACGAGTCCAGCTTACTCACCATATTCAACACATGTTTTGGCAGATATCAATGGCTATGGCTTCCGTTTGGTGTGAAGTCGGTTCCAAAGATTTTCCAGTGCATTATGGACACAATGTTAGAGGACATCCCTGATGCCTGAGCGATAATGGATGACATTCTTATTGGAGGTGAAAACGAAACTCACCATGATGTGATCCTGAGAAAAGGTGTCCGGCGTGCCACAAAGTTCAACTTAAAACTCAACTTTGACAAGTGCCAAATCTGCAAACCAGAAGTGAAGTATTCAGGTCATATGATAACGTAAAACGGAATCAAGGCTGACACTGACAACGTTAGAGCACTCATCGAGATGCCTACACCACAAAGCAAAGATGATGTCAGAAGATTGCTAGGAATGATACAGTATCTTTCAAAGTTTATTCCTAACCTGAGTGAGATAGACTCTCCACTCATAGAAGTAGTGAAGAATATAGACTTCTTCTGGGAGAAACCTCAGCAAAAAAGCTCCGACAAGCTCAAGAAAATATGTTCAGAGTCCCCAGTGCTTGCAACATTTGATGTGTCGAAAGACATTATTATACAGTGTGATACCAGTAACTATGCACTAGGTGGAGTACTTCTTCAGAATGGAGCACCAATTGCCTACACCGCACATGCACTCACTGAGACTATACTATATGTTTGCAATTTACAAAATATTTATTAAAGTATTATATGCTTATATTTTACAATATGCTTATAATGCACAATAAATTTAAAATGTAACATATGTTAATATGTTTAATATAAATAATGTATTGGTCCTTTTATTTGCAACTCAATAAATCCTTCCAGACTAAAAACCATGCACACAAGTCCAAACCACAGTGATTAAAAGTGATATGGCTCTTTTGATGACTGCATCTGGCTCTCAGATAAATCAGATGACCTTTCTTAACAGAATAACTAATAATAATTTTGCTGTCATTTAAATAAAAATACAGAAAAATCCATCAAATAAAACCAAAGCAAATAAATAATTCTCACGCATTTGATCTAATTTCCACCCCACTTGTCGCTGTGGCATGCAGAGAGCCAATCCTTTCTGTACTGCAGTGTGCGAGAGGTTCCGATACCATGAAACTCTAATTTTATTTGATTATATGCAACAGCCTGCGTGAGTTATTTTTGGGTCAAGAGGTAAATTTCCCTCATTTTTCATCAGCTCATTTGTGCAGAGTGAGCCCTTTCAACCAAGAAGATGGAGAAAAGGCAGAAAAAAAAGATGAGGAGTCGGCTACAATCACTGAATGAAGATTTGGAAAGACTTGCATGAAGCCAAGCAGATCTGGCAACTAGCTGATTGTCAAAACTTGGAACGCGCTTCCTGTCACATACCAAACACCGCAGTGTGTGAATCTATGCATGCGCATATGCCCGGCAATATACAATAGCTTAAGTCTATTTGATGGCCAGGTAAAATAAATAAATACATTTAAAAAGCCCTAGTGCTTAATTTCAAGGCGTTGATTGAGATGGGGGTGAAGATTTCTGTTCTTCTCCCTTCAGGTTGATTCATCTATTGATTGTGAGGTATGCTTCAGAGCATCATCCGAGCTTTATTCCGACTCTCCAATCCCTCTGATCGCGTCCGTGCTGGATGAAAGCATGCACTTGAGCAAGTGTTTAAGACGCGCTGATCTCTGAACCCCACTATGTATTTGAAAATTTATTATAAGGCGGCGCGAGCGGCGCATTCTCTACTTCGTCTGCTCACACGTGATCACTGGCATGAGGTGGATGATCATGCAGACCCGATCCATGTCTCAAGCAAATCACAATCAGCAGTGGATCAGTGAATCAGAAGAAGGTGAAATACTCACGGTGTGCCAGAGATGAACTTCGATTGGGTCTTGATCATCCTCCTCATGCTGATGATCACGTGTGCACAGCCAAAGTGAGGGGCAAAGTCCCAGCAAGCGCTCGGTCTGATGCTGCTGCTGATGGTGCTGATGGTGCTGATGGTGTGTCGAGCAGCTCTCTTCACTGCTTTTGACCATACGGAAGAGGAGGGAAGACTTGCGGATAAGTTAAGGGACACTTGGCATAAAAGAAAAGATCACGGAACCAAAGGGAACACTCTTGGAATTTTTATTTCCGTGAACGTTTTTGAACATGTTCAAAAGCACGTTTGCGGAAAAATTTGGCCTGACGGAAGAGGAGGAATACCTTCGGAATCGTACAGAAGGACATGGAAGATGACGGACTGACTGAGGAATGTTTTTTTTTTCCATGAGTCTGCCGCACTCCAGTGAAATGGGGGTATTAGTCACTCCACATGCTCACCCAGGTCTGTTGACAGTAGAATGGCTGTTTGCCCAATGTCACTGGGTGACCTCACCGCTACCACATCTGGTTATCCCTTTTAGTTATGCTGCCATAGTCAGTCATGCTGGAGTCCCTGCTTGCACTCAGCAATAATAAATTCTTCTATTACCATTACACTATTACAAATATACCTAACAACCTCCCTTCATTCCTTCTCCTCTCTCTGTGTTTTTTGAGGTACACATTCTTCTTCTAGGATGTTGTTGATCCTGATCCGACTGATCCTCCTGATTTCTGAGTCCTATTGTCTGTCATGGTGGGCTAATGTTGGCTGAAGTTCTCAATTTGGAAGCCTATTGTTCCTGCTGATGAAGATCCATATGGACTTGGATGTGCACTCACAGACTGTGACGATAGCATTATACTGCTGCCAAAATAAAACTCTTTCCCCACAATTAGTTAGGACTTATCGTTGTGGAATTACCAACTGGACTTCATTTTGGACTGTAACGAAAAAAATATAGTTTGTATTTTTATGGTTCCACCTAAATGAGAACGGTCTCTCTTGTAAGCTTGGTTCCTCTCAAAGGTTCTCCCTTGTGAGCTTGGTTCCTTTTTCCTCATGTCAACTGAGGGAGTTTTCCTTGCCACAGTCACTTTAGGCTTGCTCATTAGAGATGTGTGGAGGTTGAAGACAATGTTTAATCTTTTTTTGTACTTTGTAAACTCCTAATTTTACTATAAAAAGCTACTTCATGACATACTGACCTGTACTGAACCTTATATCCCTAAGTTGTTCAGTTAGATCTGTGCAGTGCATAGTTCCCTGTTGTGTGATGATAAAGAAGAGAGAGTGATTCAGTGTTCCAAAACAGGAGCCTAACCTGCTGATAAAACAAGAACATCTGACTCAGCAGATACATGGGGTCTACTTTCTCTCTCTTGTGGGATATAACAGAAACATCCGGAGGGGAACCACCTCTCTCTCTCTCTCTCTCTCTCTCTCTCTCTCTCTCTCTCTCTCTCTCTCTCTCTCTCTCTCTCTCTCTCAAACATGAGAAGTGCTTGTGAGACAGATGTCCTGTGCAGTATTTTAATAAAGTCTTCCTTTGTTTGCTGTACACATGCCTCATTGGTATTTTATTATAGAAGGTGGATTTCCATGTCAATTCAAAAAGCACTATACAAATATAACTGAATTGAATAAGGTTGTGCATTGTCTTCAGACAGTCAAAATGCTCCGTTTTATTTTTTGCACTTCCTCTGATTTGGCTTGTTTATGTGGTCTTCTCACCAAAATGTTATGAATAAATGCACATTTATTACTTTCCATATCCATTCTCTATGCCTCAAGGTTACATTCATTTTAACTGTATTACAAATGATATTAAAATTGCAAAAGCAAATATTAATAAACATTTAATTTTAACAATAAATAAATAGAACATATATTTTCTATTAATCCATAGTTTGTTTGTTTTTTCATTTATATCTTAGAAAGTTCCATTTTTCCATTATCATGTAACTGCCATAAAAGAAAATGGATTCATGAATGAAATGATGCTGTTGTGTCCCCACTCTTGGCTCAAAAGCAAACAGATAGGACAAAGGGCTGAAAGTAGAGGAAAAAAGAGGAGGGGAAAAAATGGATCAATATTGCCCAGGAAATAAGGTAGAAAGGTTATTTACTTGACATTGATCTGTTGCCTCAACAGCTAAGCCCACTCTGCTTCTCTTTTGTTAACCTTTAAACCTGAGTTTACTTACAGAAACAGGGGAGCCAACTAACAGGTGTAAATTATAGATCGATGGAGGTTGCAATACCTTTGTTACTGCCTGTTGCCTGTGTCTTTACAGATCAATAGAAATTTAAACATCAGTATTGATAATAGAAACAAATTTATCACACTCATAAGAGGTGCTTCTGACACCTGCCCAGTGTCCTGAATAAATGCTCCTTAGACCTAGGCCTGAGTGATTCAGACATTCCTTTTCTATTTGAGGATGATGGAATGTGACACAGCACATTTATTTTCAGTCTTTGTGCATGTTGTTTTTTTCTTTTCTTTTCTTTCATTTTTCATACCAGGGAGATATGTCAGCTATGAATTAGGAGAATCACATACCTAAGTTAGGCCACTCTTTTTTTAAGTTATTTCTTTTCTTTTTGTCCTGGTTGATAGATTTTTCAGCACAAATTTTGCGATGTCAGAGGAAATTAAAAAAATTTAAATTAAGAAAATGTAAAAAAAAAAAAAAAAAAATAAGGCCACTACATTTAAAATAGTATTTACAATTTGGGAGGGGGGGGGGGGGGTGCCGGAGGGGGAAAAAAATAAATAAATAAAATGTTATTTTGTTGGTTTTAATAGCACAAGAAGGTTTTGTCACTTATTTTATTTATTTATTTTTTTGTTTGTTTTTTTTCCATGTATAATATCGGGTTGATGACTCTAAAAGTTCTGGAAATATCATCAAATATAGTGTGCAAATTACATATGTCTTAATCAGTGCTGTAGTGGTCAAAAAATAAGTGAGTACACGATGGCAGCAAAGCGACCGAGGCGCGCAGCAGCACCTCAGCACGAAGAGGGCTGAGGTGCACTTTGGGTGGGGAGGGTGCGGCTTTGGCTTTGAAACTATTTAGCACTTCATCTCCGCTTTTTATTTACACAGTGGCGGAAATTTACGTTGATTAACTATAAAGTAGACCAAATTAAGTCAGTACAAGCAACTCAGCCACTAAAAAAACTGGGTACACAGCGTGTACTGGCGTGTACCCACCACGACAGCATCTCAATACAATGCATTATCTGTTCATTAGAGCTGCTCGCAAAGCATGCGAGGAGTCTCCTGATGCGAGAATTCGTTTGAATATAAAGATGTAAGTGCGATCTCGAAGGCAAGCACACTAAATTATACATAATAAGTCAACATTCAAGATTTTTATTTGCCATTTGTCCTTTTACACACACAGGAATTACTGTGCGATCATGCAAAGAGTCAAGTGAAAAAACAGGAAGGAAGTCTCAAATCAACAAAATCAACAAAAATGCATACTTCAAGAAAATCTTCTTTTACTTTCGGCTGCTCCCTTCAGGGGTCGCCACAGCAAATCATCCGCCTCCACCTCACCCTGTCCTCCGCATCTTCTTTTCTGACTCCAACGACCTTCATGTCTTCCTTCACCACATCCATAAATCTCTTCTTTGGTCTTCCTCGAGGCCTTCTGCCTGGTAGTTCCAACCTCAGCATCCTACTGCCAATATACTCACTATCCCTCCTCTGTACATGTCCAAACCATCTCAATCTAGCCTCTCTGGCTTTGTTTCCAAAACATCTTACGTGGGTTGTCCCTCTGATATACTCATTTCTGATCCTATCCATCCTCGTTGTTCTCTCTTTCATCTCCGCTACCTCCAGCTCTGCCTCCTGCCTTTTCTTCAACGCCACTGTTTCCAATCCATACAACATCGTTGGCCTCACCACCGTCTTGTACACTTTTCCCTTCATTCTTGCTGACACTCTCCTATCACACATCACAACGGACACTTTTCTCCAACCATTCCAGCCTGCCTGCACATGCTTCTTCACCTCTTTTCCACACTCTCCATTGCTCTGGATTGTTGAGCCTAAGTGCTTAAAATCCTCCACCTTCGTTATCTCTGCTCCCTGTAACATCACCGTTCCTCCTGGGTCCTTCTCATTCACACACATGTATTCTGATTTTCTGAGGCTAACCTTCATTCCTCTCCTTTCCAGGGCATACCTCCACCTCTCTAGATTTTCCTGCACTTGTTCTCTACTCTCACTACAGATCACGATGTCATCTGCAAACATCATAGTCCATGGGGAATCTTGTCTAACCTCGTCTGTCAGCCTGTCCATCACCATAGCAAACAAGAAGGGGCTGAGAGCTGACCCTTGATGCAGTCCCACCTCCACCTTGAACTCTTGTGTCACACCGACAGTACACCTCACCACTGTTTTACATCTCTCATACATGTCCTGCACCACTCTAACATACTTCTCTGCCACTCCAGACTTCCTCATGCAATACCACAGTTCTTCTCTCGGCACCCTGTCATATGCTTTTTTCAGATCCACAAAGGCACAATGTAGCTCCCTCTGACCTTCTCTGTACTTCTCTATTAACATCCTCAAAGCAAACACTGCATCTGTGGTGCTCTTTCTTGGCATGAAACCAAACTGTTGTTCACAAATGCTGACCTCTGCCCTTAGTCTAACTTCCACTATTCTTTCCCATAACTTCATCGTATGGCTCATCAACTTTATCCCTCTGTAGTTGCTGCAACTCTGCACGTCTCCCTTGTTATTAAAAATGGGCACCAGCATACTTCTCCTCCACTCCTCCGGCATCTGCTCACTCTCTAGTACCTTGTTGAATGTTCTTGTCAGAAAATCTACTGCTACCTCTCCTATACACTTCCATACCTCCACAGGTATATCATCAGGACCAACTGCCTTTCCATTCTTCATCCTCTTCAATGCCCTTCTCACTTCACCCTTACTGATCTTTGTTACATCCTGCTCCTCAATGGTCACCTCTTCTACTCTTTTTTTCGCTCTCATTTTCCTCATTCATCAGCTCTTCAAAGTACTCTTTCCATCTTCCCAGCACACTTCTGTCATCAGTCAATACATTTCCCTCTCTGTCCTTTATCAATTGAACTTGCTGCATGTCCTTCCCATCTCTCTTTCTCTGCTGTGCCAACCTGTATAGATCATTTTCTCCCTCTTTACTATCCAACCTATCATACAAGTCATCATACGCCCTCTGTTTGGCCTTAGCCACTGCTACTTTCGCCTTACGCTGTGTCTCCCTGTACTCCTGTTTACTCTCTTCGGTCCTCTCAATGTCCCACTTCTTCTTAGCTAACGTCTTCCTTTGTACACACTCCTGCACTTCCTCATTCCACCACCAAGTCTCCTTATCTACTTTCCTTCCAGAGGACACACCAAGTACTCTCCTACCTGTGTCCCTGATCACATTTGCTGTGGTTGTCCAGTCATTTGGAAGCACTTCCTGGCCACCCAAAGCCTGTTTCAACTCCTTCTTGAAGACAACACGACACTCTTCTTTTTTCAGCTTTCACCACTTTGTCTTCTGCTCTGCCTTTGCCTTTTTCACCTTTCTCACCATCAGAGTCATCCTGCACACCACCATCCTATGCTGTTTGGCAACACTCTCACCCACTATGACTTTGCAGTCACTGACTTCCTTTAAACTACATCGCCTGCACAAGATGTAGTCTACCTGTGTGCTCCTACCTCCACTTTTATAAGTCACCCTATGCTCCTGTTTCTTCTGGAAGAAAGTATTCACCACAGCCATTTCCATCCTTTTTGCAAAATCTATCAACATCTGTCCTTCTGTGTTCCTGTCCTGGATACCAAACCTGCCCATCACTTTCTCGTCCCCTCTGTTGCCTGTACCAACATGTCCATTGAAGTCTGCACCAATGACCACTCTTTCACCTCTGGGGGTACTCTGCATCACTTCATCTAAGTCACTCCAGAATCTCTCCTTCTCTTCTAGCTCACATCCTGCCTGTGGGGCATAAGCACTAACAACATTGAGCATTACACCTTCAATTTCTAACTTGAGACTCATCACTCTGTCTGACACTCTTTTCACTTTTAGAACATTCCTGACAAACTCCTCCTTCAAGATGACTCCTACTCCATTTCTCTTTGCATCCACACCATGATAAAATAGCTTAAACCCTGCTCCTAAGCTTTTAACTTTGCTACCTTTCCACCTGGTCTCCTGAACACACAATATGTCCACCTTCCTCCTCTGCATCATGTCAGCCAGCTCTCTACCTTTTCTTTGCATGGTTCCAACATTCAAAGTCCCCACTCTCAGTCCTAGACTCATGCCTTTCCTCTTCTCTCTCTGCCTACGGACACGCCTCCCACCTCTCCTTCTTCGACATCTTCGACCAACAGTAGTCCAATTTCCATCAGCACCCTGTTGATTGACAGCACTGATGGCGGTCGTTGTTAACCCGGGCCTCGACCGATCCGGTATGGGGGTAATACTTCTGATTTGCATCATAAATATTTGACATTGGTTTTACGTCGGATGCCCTTCCTGACACAACCCTCTGCATTTCTCCGGGCTTGGGACCGGCATGAGGGGGAGAGACACTGGTTAGTGCCCCCCCACCTCATGGCTGCATTGCATACTTCAAGAAAATAAATACATAAAATCCTAGACATTATTTAAAAGGACCCTTACACTGGCCCAGTAAACAATGTAATAATAATAGTAATAAAAATAAATTGATAATAATAATGATAATAATACAATAAATAAATCAGTACATACAACAACAATAAAATATAATATATTAATATTATATTATATTATATTATATTATATTATATTATATTATAATTATATTACACTATGCCAATTATTTTGTTGGGGGGGGGGGGGTTCTCTGGGTAAACAAATGGCCGCAACTTCAAAGTTAGAAATTCCCAGGGATGGCAACAGCAAAATATATTTTCAGCTGAAGTTTAGCTCGGGGTCTCTGGGCAGGGTCCAGGGCGAAGCCTGTTTGCTATCTAGAGTTGGGCAACATATCATCTAATGCATAGACTAATTGGAATCTAATTTTATTTGTAAACATATATGTAGTTGCAATATTATATATACACAGAATCGAGAAATAGCTCAACCATGGCTCTATGTTTTGTGTTGTCTAACTGAAAGATGGAAAAAATGCACAAATATTTCCTGTAATCCACTTTATAAATTTATGAAACATTTTCAACTAAGTGTCCCAGCCTGCTAGTTACTAATTAACCCTTTACACCCTGAATTATTTTCTCGCTGTAAAAAAAAATATTTCCTGCTTTTTTTAGGACTTAGGTAAGCTGGTTAAAGATAATATGTACTGAAAATATGAATTTTGCATTAATCATAAAAAAATAATAATACGTTACTAATTAGTCACACCCGGAAGGAAAGATTAAATAAATCTTAATAATAATGGGTGACAAACTCACATCTGTAGGAAACGTGCAAATTTTGTAAAGTGAAAAGTAAAATAATTTTTTTATCACTGATACTTTATTGCATTAGCAATAATGAATCACAATATATCATAAACCTGAAAACAAATTCTCTTTTACAAAAGTAACGGTATAAAACGAGCCTTATAAGAATATTTTGGCAGAGAAATACTGGCACAAATGGTACTTATAAATGTATGTAAAATAAAATGGATCATGTTGAAATAAAAAAACTTTTTAAAAATCCTTTAGTATGAAAATAAGGGTGTTCACGGTTCTGCGGTACTGTATCCTGCAACTAAAGACGCTCCCTGACTTACATTTATCCATTTTACGTTTTTTCACTTTTACGTTTTTTTTTTCCCAAAAAAAGTCAAATTTTGATTTTAGACGTACATACATAGTATGCTGATGTAATGACGTAATGACGCTGTGTCCATTGTTTACAAACGACAGACTAAACATGCCCCTTCTTCTTCCCAGTTCAGAGTTCAGTTTTATATATATATATATATATATATATATATATATATATATATATATATATATATATATATATATATATATATATATATATATACCTACCTGCCACATGGGACGGGTAGATGAGACCCGTTAGCCCTGTAAGGCAACTCATCTAGGAGATGGAAAACTCTGACCCTAAACCTCTACTGTCTTGTGACTCACTCACTTGAGAGGAAGGCTTCGGGAGTAAACCCTGAGGAAAAATCCGGAGATGGGAGTCCCTAAGGCGGTCCGCTTTTGACATCAGAAACATTCTGGCATCTCCTGCGACACTTCTTCTTCTTTTCCTTTCGGCTGTTCCCTTCAGGGGTCGCCACAGCAAATGATCTGCCTCCATCTCTCCCTATCCTCTGCATCTTCTACTCTTACTCCAACGACCTTCATGTCCGCCTTCACCGCATCCATAAATCTTCTCTTTGGTCTTCCTCTGGGCCTTTTGCCTGGTAGTTCCAACCTCACGACCAATATACTCACTATCCCTCTGTACATGTCCAAACCATCTCAATCTAGCCTCTCTGACTTTGTCTCCAAAACATCTAACGTGTGCTGTCCCTCTGATGTACTCATTTCTGATCCTATCCATCCTCGTTACTCCCAAAGAGAACCTCAACATTTTCATCTCTGCTACCTCCAACTCTGACTCCTGTCTTTTCCCCAGGGCCACTGTCTCTAAACCATACAACATTGCTGGCCTCATCACCGTCTTGTACACTTTTCCCTTCATTCTTGCCGATACTCTCCTATCACACATCACACCGACACTTTTCTCCATCCATTCCAACCTGCCTGCACGCGCTTCTTCACCTCTTTTCCACACTCTCCATTGCTCTGGATTGTTGAGCCTAAGTACTTAAAATCCTCCACCTTCTTTATCTCTGCCCCCTGTAACCTCAAAGTTCCTCTTGGGTCCTTGTCGTTCACACACATGTATTCTGTCTTACTAAGACTAACCTTCAATCCCCTCCTTTCCAGGGCATACCTCCACCTCTCTAGATTTTCCTCCACTTGGTCTCTGCTCTCACTACAGATCACGATGTCATCTGCAAACATCATAGTCCATGGAGATTCTTGTCTAACCTCGTCTGTCAGCCTGTCCATAACCATAGCAAACAAGAAGGGGCTGAGAGCTGACCCTTGATGCAGTCCCACCTCCATCTTGAACTCTTCTGTCACACCGACAGCACACCTCACCACTGTCTTACATCTCTCATACATGTCCTGCACCACTCACATACTTCTCTGTCACTCCAGACTTCCTCATACAATACCACAGTTCTTCTCTCGGCACCCTGTCATATGCTTTCTCCAGATCCACAGAGGCACAATGCAGCTCCTTCTGACCTTCTCTGTACTTCTCTATTAACATCCTCAAAGCAAACACTGCATCTGTGGTGCTCTTTCTTGGCATGGAACCAAACTGTTGTTCACAAATGCTGACCTCTGCCCTTAGTCTTGCTTCCACTATTCTTTCCCATAGCTTCATTGTATGGCTCATCAACTTTATCCCTCTGTAGTTGCCACAACTCTGTACATCTCCCTTGTTCTTAAAAATGGGCACAAGCACACTTCTCCTCCATTCCTCTGGCATCTGCTCACTTTCTAAGACCTTGTTGAATATTCTTGTCAGAAAATCTACTGCTACCTCCCCTAGACACTTCCTTACCTCAACTGGTATGTCATCAGGGCCAACTGCCTTTCCACTCTTCATCCTCTTCAATGCCCTCCTCACTTCTCCCTTACTAATCTTTGCTACTTCCTGCTCCTCAACGGTCACCCCTTCTACTCGTTTTTCTCTCTCATTTTCCTCATTCATCAGCTCTTCAAAGTACTCTTTCCATCTTCCCAGCACAATTCTGTCATCAGTCAATACATTTCCCTCTCTGTCCTTTATCACTCTAACTTGCTGCACGTCTTTCCCATCTCTATTTCTCTGCCGTGCTAACCTGTATAGATCATTTTCTCCCTCCTTACTGTTCAACCTATCATACAAGTCATCATACGCCCTCTGTTTGGCCTTTGCCACCGCTACCTTCGCCTTACGCTGTGTCTCCCTGTACTCCTGTTTACTCTCTTCGATCCTCTCAATGTCCCACTTCTTCTTGGCTAACCTCTTCTTTTGTACACACTCCTGCACTTCCTCATTCCACCACCAAGTCTCCTTATCTACTTTCCTTCCAGAGGACACACCAAGTACTCTCCTACCGGTCTCCCTGATCACATTGGCTGTGGTTGTCCAGTCCTCTGGAAGCACTTCCTGACTCCCCAAAGCCTGTTTCAACTCCTCCTTGAAGACAACACGACAATCTTCCTTTTTCAGCTTCCACCACTTTGTCTTCTGCTCTGCCTTTGCCTTTTTCACCTTTCTCACCATCAGTGTCATCCTGCACACCACCATCCTATGCTGTTTGGCAACACTCTCACCCACTACTACTTTGCAGTCACTGACTTCCTTCAAATTACATCGCCTACACAAGATGTAGTCTACCTGTGTGCTCTTACCTCCGCTTTCATAAGTCACCCTATGCTTCTGTTTCTTCTTGAAGAAAGTATTCACCACAGCCATTTCCATCCTTTTTGCAAAATCGATCAACATCTGTCCTTCTGTGTTCCTGTCCTGGATACCAAACCTGCCCATCACTTCCTCGTCCCCTCTGTTGCCTGCACCAACATGTCCATTGAAGTCTGCTCCAATGACCAGTCTTTCACCTCTGGGGGTACTCTGCATCACTTCATCTAACTCACACCAGAATCTCTCCTTCTCTTCTAGCTTACATCCTGCCTGTGGGGCATAAGCACTAACAACATTGACCATCACGCCTTCAATTTCTAACTTGAGACTCATCACTCTGTCTGACACTCTTTTCACTTCTAGAACATTCCTTACAAACCCCTCCTTCAAGATGACTCCTACTCCATTTCTCTTCCCATCCACACCATTATAAAACAGTTTAAACCCTGCTCCTAAGCTTCTAGCCTTTCTACCTTTCCACCTTGTCTCCTGAACACACAGTATGCCCACCTTCCTCCTCTGCATCATTTCAGCCAGACATCAAGAGTGGAGTGAAGCAGGGATGCGTTCTTGCTCCTACTCTCTTTGGAATCTTTTTTGCTTCTAAAGCACGCTTTTGAAACTGCAACCGAAGGTGTACATGTAGGAACAAGATCTGATGGTCGACTTTTCAACCTCGCTCGACCTAAGCTGAGGGAGAAAATTGTTAGAGATATGCTTTTTGCTGATGATGTTGCTGTGACTTCACACATTGAGCATGAACTTCAATGCCTCATGGACAGGTTCTCCCAGGCTTGCAAAGACTTCGGACTGACAATCAGCCTGAAAAAGACCATCTTCCCAGCACACTTCTGTCATCAGTCACATTCCCACTATTTCTTCAATCACTCCAACTTGCTGCACATCCTTCCATTCTCTATTTCTCTGCTGTGCCAACATGTATGAATCATTTTCTCCACTCTTACTGTCCAACCTAGCATACAAGTCATCATACACCCTCTGTTTGGCCTTTGACACCGCTACCTTCGCCTTACGCTGTGTCTGCCTGTTTACTCCTGTTTACTCTCTTCGGTCCTCTCTGTGTCCCACTTCTTCTTAGCTAACCTATTCCTTTGTACACACTCCTGCACTTCCTCATTCCACCATCAAGTCTCCTTATCTACTGTCCTTCCAGAGGACACACCATGTACTCTCCTCCCTGTCTCCCTGATCACTTTGGCTGTGGTTGTCCAGTCATCTGGAAGCACTTCATGACCACCCAAAGCCTGTTTCAACTCCTCCTTGAAGACAACACGACACTCTTCCTTTTTCAGCTTCCACCACTTTGTCTTCTGCTCTGCCTTTGCCTTTTTCACCTTCCTCACTGTAAGGTAACTGTAAGGTTACATTCTTGCTTGTCCTTATCCATTGTGTTATTGCCAGCATTCCTGTGTTTATAACCGTGGAATTTTTTATTGCTGTTGTGATGTTTTACGAGGCGGCATTCTTCCTGAGGAGAATGTTTACAGAGTTGTAAACGTCGCCCCTAAGACACAGGAATGTGATTTATGGTTTCCTATCATGCAATGTGATTTACGGTACGACTTTTAGGCTGTGAACAAAAAACATGTGACTCTGTAACCACTTTTTCGCACACACCTCCATTGTATAAAAGCTTTATGCCCAGTGAAGCACACTGAGCAGCTGATGAATAAACCAGACTGATTTCACTCGTGTGGTTTGGCATTGTCTGTTCCCAGAGTACTCTCAGACATCGAGACACAGAGATACAGACGAGCTTAGAGACGAGCTTAGAGACGAGGCAGTTGGAACAGAGTCTTCCTTACAATTTGGTGACCCCTCCTGATCAGGTAAGACAAGATTTGTTTGACTACCCGGTTAGCAATATCTGAGCGTCTGTTTACCCCTTCTTCAGAAGGGACGGTTTAACCCCTTTTTCAGAAGGGACGGTTTAACCCCTTTTTCATAGGGGATGGTAATCCTCAGCTCCAAGAACTGGGAAGAGCGCTATAAAAATATATACGAATACTCCTCTGTATCTTGTGTGTCGGTGTATCAAGTGTTCGTGTGTGGGTAATTTTAGGAACAAACCATGGGTAGCTCGTTCCCTAAGCCTGCTCCCAGGGAAACCCCAAAGGAATGGATGAATCGATGTGGTCTCGCATATTATACAGTCCCATATCTAGACAATTTAGCTGGATGGACTGAAGGACTCCCTCAGATTCCAAACTACCTCCGCCAAGGGACATTTGATGCTGGATATTTGACTTCGGCCCATAGAATGATTTGGGAGGGGATAGGAGACCTTAGCTGGAACATTGAATACATGAAGGAATGTTACACAAAATGATGGGAAGAGAAAGTCTGGTAAGTGTCATTATTGTAGGAAAGAAGGACATTTGATACGTGAATGTAGAAAGAGATTGAGGGATGAGCAGTTAAAGGGCCAAGAGCACCCACAGGGCGAACACTCCCAACATTCCCGAGGTGGACCTGGACAAGGTCAAACCCGAGACCCCCGCCCACTGTCCCCCGAGACTAGACCTTATTAGGGCTGCCCGTGGAGTCAGGAACCCTTGGCCGTCAGTATGATGCATTTGTCTTTTTCCTCTACCAACAATGAAGCAATCCCACTGATCCCGATAGTAGTGGGTGATGCTGAATACTTATTTGTTTTGGATAGTGGTGCCACACTATCCTCGTTGGGGAGGGAATACTCATGCGTTGATTGTACTCCTTATGAGGCTAAGGTAAAGCATATTACACCTATTTTCATAAAACAGTACCCACTCTCCGACTCTAAGATGCAAGGCATCGATGTTGTATTATCTTCACTCTTGGAACAGGGTATTGTTGTTCCATGTACAAGCTCTTACAACACGCCCATAAACTCTGTGCCAAAGCCAGATGGTACCTGGTGACTTACGCAAGACCTAAGGAGGATCAATGACCTCATAGTGCCTGTCTCGCCCCTGGTGCCCGATGTTCCTTCCATCATGTCTGGCATACCACATACACACACGCACTTTTCCATGATTGACCTCTGCTCTGCTTTTTTCAGCGTCCCTGTAGAACCAGACACTCAGCCCCTGTTCGCATTTACGCATAGGCAGCAGCAGTGCACCTGGACACGCCTCCCACAAGGTTTCATTTATTCTCCCGCGGTGTTTGCTACCGTTGTACGGGACGCACTAGGGTGTTTTGTTACCCCTGAGGGTTCCTGTGTCCACTCCTATGCAGACGACTTGCTGGTTTCGGCATCAAGCTCCGAGATCTGTTCCCAAGCCACACTCGCTGTCCTTCAGCTCCTGGGTAAAAGAGGCTTCAAGGTCTCACGAAAGAAGTTGCAATACTGTAAACCCACATTTATTTACCTGGGCTATGAACTCTCTCAGGGCTCAAAGAAATTGACCCAAGATCACGTCAAGATCATCGACACCCAGCGACCTGCTACCAAGCATGCCTTACTTGCTTTCCTGGGGTTGATCAATTACCGCAGGCAATGGATCCCAGACTGCTCTCTCTATGACAAGTGCCTCCGGTCCACAATCCACCACACGGACCCACTCCAGCAACCACTCGTATTGACTGAGGACATGCAACATGCCTTCGCAGCCCTAAAAACGGCCCTCTGCTCGGCTCCAGCTCAGGGTCTGCCGAACTATGAACTGCCTTTCCACCTCTATGTTGCTCACCAAGGGGGAACTGCCTCTGGGGTGTTGGCTCAGGAGCATGGCGGGGGGATAAGACCCTGTGCTTTCCTGTGCTTAGACACTGTAGCTCAAGGTTTACCTGCGTGTCTTCGTGCTGTGGCTGCCTGTGCGTTAATGGTTTTAGACGCCGAGAAGATCGTCTTGTCGCACCCTTTGATTTTACACTCACAACATCAGGTCCAACAGATCCTACGAAATTTAAACACACAACACATGTCATGACAGCGCAGGTCAGGTTACGAGGCCATTTTATGCGCCACTGATAACCTCACAATTAAATCTACTTCTTCTCTTGATATCGTGGCTCACGCCTTATAGCGTCTGCTTAATGATCAAGATGACTGTGAGCCCTGCCCTCACGACTGTTTGCAGGAAATTGTTGATGCTACAAGCATTAGGTCTGACTTGTGTTCGATACCTTTACCTACAGGTGAGGTCCTGTTTGTGGACGGGTCATGCTCTAAACCTGCCGACCATACCTTTCACTGTGGATATGCCGTCTGCCGCCTTCCAGATGTAATGGTCGAATCTCATTCACTCCCCTTTACGTCTGCTCAAGCTGCAGAATTGTTTGCTCTTACTCACGCGTGCATCTTATCTGCTGACCAAGAGGTAACCATTTACACTGATTCCAGGTATGCTTTTGAGGGGCCCATGAATTTGGAAGCATATGGCAATCCCGTGGCTTTGTTGCAGCCGACGGTAAACCCATTTCGCATTCCTCGCTGGTACAAGACCTCATCAAGGCTTGTGCCCTTCCCATTGTAAAAACCCGTGCACATGTCACTGGGGACACCTTTGAGATTCAGGGTAATTCTCTGGCTGACTGCTGCGCAAAGGAGGCGGCTGCTGCCGGCGTTTTGCCCCCGTTTCTCCACATGTCATTGCTTTCCACTTGTGAAATGCTCAGCGCTCTTCTTCCAGATCTGGACCTAAAAACCATCCAGGCCTCTGTCGTTTTGACTGACAGTCAACACTGGGACTCCCAGGGAGCCCATCAGGTAGATAATATATGGCTCGATGCCACTGGTCGCATCTGTCTGCCTAAACATTGTCTCCCTATCCTCGTCTGGGAGTTCATGGTACTACATATCGCAGCTGAAGAGGGGTAATATTGAAGATGGAAAAAGTGTTTTGTGTTGAAAACTTACACACACTCGTACACAACATCTTAGACAGATGCTTAACATGCGCACAGAATAATCCTTCTAAGCCGCTGGCAGTGCATCAACATCTGCCACAACCAAACACACCATTCCAGGAATGGCAAATTGATTTTATCCACATGCCAAGACAGGGACCATATAAATATCTATTGGTAATGGTTGATAAATTCTCACGCTGGGTGGAAGCTTTCCCATGCAGCAATGAGAATGCTAGAGTGGTGGTTCAGAAATTGACGCAAGAAATTATCCCGCGATATGGAATTTTGGTGGGACTAGACTCGGACAGAGGGACCCCCTTCACGGCCAAGGTAACCCAACTGCTCGCAACAGAACTTAAGATTAATTGGAGATTTCACATTCCATACCATCCACAATCATCTGGAATGGTTGAAAGGGCGAATCGAACAATTAAGGGAAAAATCCGAAAAGCTATGCATGCAACTGGGTCTAAGATTTGGCTGTCTGTATTGCCGATTGTATTAGCAGATATGCGAATGACCCCCCCGAGAAGCCTTGAACCAGCTGTCACCCTACGAACTTGTCATGAGCAGACCCTTTCCTATTCCTTGGAAGAGGGGAAAGCAGGCTGTGGGAACAGGGGACCTCGATGTGCATCTGGGTGAGTACGCTGCTGGACTCATGCGGGTGCTGAATGATTATTGGGAACGAACAAACCAACACAAACTGATGATTCCAAACAATAACACGCATCCATTTGTAGTTGGCGACCAGGTGTTGGTAAAGAAATTTAATAAATTAAACTCACCTTTGGGTGAATGCCGCCATGAGGCGGGGGCACTAACTAGTGTCTCTCCCCCTTATGCCGGTCCCAAGCCCGGATAAATGCAGAGGGTTGCGACAGGAAGGGCATCCGGCGTAAAACTTCTGCCACATTTAAAAATGCAAATGATCAATACAGAAAGGTGGACATGAAGGTCGTTGGACTAAGAGTAGAAGATGCAGAGGATAGGGAGAGATGGAGGCAGATCATTTGCTGTGGCGACCCCTGAAGGGAACAGCCGAAAGGAAAAGAAGAAGAAACTCACCTTTGGGTGAGGCACCCTATAGTGAGCCCACGGAAGTACTCGCTGTTACCCGAACTGCTGTACTAACTGATCTTTTTCCACAGTGGATTCATGCTACTAGATTGAAGAAGGCTCTCCAATAAATGAGTTTGTGTATTATGACTATTAACAGTTCCTCTCATTACAGTGAGTGATTAACCTGCGGAACTAACCCTTCCTCGCTCCTCCAGCCTCGACCTTCCCTCAGGAGAAACAGAGCTAGCAGAGATGTCACCGCTCCACCGTCTTTCCTTCCTGACGCTCCTCGGAACGACCTGGGCTCATCCTCATGATAACACTTTCTGGCAGTTCGCAAACTGGACCACGCGACAATATACAAATGACTCATGTAATGTATGTCATATGTTAACTGTAAGCAGCTCTCACTATTCTATCAAACCCAGCGTGATGTCACTAGACACCACGTTGGCAGCAATTGCTGCATCCTACATTTCACCGGAATGCCTACATTCAACGTATAGTGGCTGTACACACGGGGGAATGGATACAGCACACCGGGCTACGTTGGTGCCAAAATAACACCGGCGATGGGGGGACGTGTATCAACGCCTTATGGACGGTACTTAAAATAAAGGATCGTTCAACCACGGTAGTCCTGGCACTTAAAGCATTTCGACCTCCTGAATATAACTTTACCTTTTGTTTTAAGGGTACCGGCAACGTCCCTCTGGGGCAAATAGCAACTAAACACTGCATGTCCACCTATATGGCATACTCCCACGACGGGTCCTGTGCTTACAAACATTGCTCTGTCCTCCACCCGGGACAACTCGGGACCATTCCCCACAGTACCGACTGGTACTGGGTCTGTGGTGTGCAGGTGTACATGTATTTGCCTGTGCACTGGCAGTGTGTGTGCCTTAGCTAGGTTCAAAAGCCCACTTACCATTGTCACCGACGACCCGCTGGGGGCTGCTCATCACAGTGACACGGGGACGAGGGTCCAGCGTTCTAGACGCAGTATCGACACTTTTCCGTCGCGAGAACACCAACTGAACAGTAAGTGGAATAAATTTTGGGAAAGTATGTATCCCCAGTATGGGGTAACTCAATTATGGAACCAGATAGAAGTAACTCATTATCGCTTGGCGACATTTGTCAATGCCAACAATTTGGCTATAGAAGGAGTTAGACAAGAACTAACTGCCCTCAGACTAACCACTGTGCAAAATAGAATGGTCCTCGACATTTTATTAGCCAAGGAAGGGTGAGTCTGCGCTGTCGTAGGGGATCAATGTTGCACCCACGTCCCAGCTAACGATGAAGAACACGGTCTAATCGTGACCCAAATTGCCGAAATGAAGAAGGAGGCACAGGTTTACATTTAGATGAAGTTTCAGAACACGGATGGGGCTGGAGTGTGTTTCACTCGCGTTTTGGATGGCTGACACCTTATGTTACTATGGTCGTTCCAATTTTGATCGGTTTATTGTCAATATGTATCTTTGGACCATGTATTTTTCGCTGTTTGATGAACAGAATGTATGCTTTATTTGACTCATTTACTCATCCGCAATACACTCTATTAACGCAGAGAACTGAAGTTTAATATGACAACATGTGAATTATACTTTAATTGCATCTAAGTATAAAAGAGGGGAATTGTAAGGTCACTGTAAGGTTACATTCTTGCTTATCCTTATCCATTGTATTATTGCCAGCATTCCTGTGTTTAAAACCGTGGACTTTTTTATTGCTGTTGTGATGTTTTACGAGGCGGCATTCTTCCTGAGGAGAATATTTACAGAGTAGTAAATGTCACCCCTAAGACATAGGAATGTGATTTATGGGTTCCTATCATGCAATGTGATTTACGGTATGACTTTTAGGCTGTGAACAAAAAAAACATGTGACTCTGTAACCACTTTTTTGCACACACCTCCACTGTATAAAAGCTTTATGCCCAGTGAAGCACACTGAGCAGCTGATGAATAAACCAGACTGATTTCACTTGTGTGGTTTGGCATTGTCTTTCCTGGAGTACTCTCAGACATCGAGGCACAGAGATACAGACGAGCTTAGAGACGAGCTTAGAGACGAGGCAGCTGGGACAGAGTCTTCCTTACACTCACCATCAGCGTCATCCTGCACACCACCATCCTATGCTGTTTGGCAACAATTTCACCCACTACTACTTTACAGTCACTGACTTCCTTCAAATTACATCGCCTGCACAAGATGTAGTCTACCTGTGTGCTCTTACCTCCGCTTTCATAAGTCACCCTATGCTCCTGTTTCTTCTGGAAGAAAGTATTCACCACAGCCATTTCCATCCTTTTTGCAAAATCGATCAACATCTGTCCTTCTGTGTTCCTGTCCTGGATACCAAACCTGCCCATCACTTCCTCGTCCCCTCTGTTGCCTGCAACAACATGTCCATTGAAGTCTGCACCAATGACCACTCTTTCACCTCTGGGGGTACTCTGCATCACTTCATCTAACTCACTCCAGAATCTCTCCTTCTTTTCTAGCTCACATCCTGCCTGTGGGGCATGAGCACTAACAACATTGAGCATTACACCTTCAATTTCTAACTTGAGACTCATCACTCTGTCTGACACTCTTTTCACCTCTATAACATTCCTGACAAACCCCTCCTTCAAGATGACTCCTTCTCCAGTTCTCTTCCCATCCACACCGTGATAAAATAGCTTAAACCCTGCTCCTAAGCTTTTAGCTTTGCTACCTTTCCACCTGGTCTCCTGAACACACAGTATGTCCACCTTCCTCCTCTGCATCATGTCAGCCAGCTCTCTACCTTTTCTTTGCATAAACTTTTATGATGCAAACTTTTATGATGCAAATCAGCTGCCATCTAGCTCATTGAGTGAAAAGAAGGCCGAGTGGGTAAATCCTTCCTGATGGTACAAAGTTTCTGCTAAGTCAAGACTCTAACATTGCCTACTTGCTGCACACCCTGGTAACTGGGCATTTTACGGCCCCAGGCTACATATATGAGGGATCTCGGAGCAGGTTCAGCCCCAGAGGTGCAGTCTGCATGCCCTAGTACTCACTAGTCAACCATTTGCTTGCTTGCAGATAAAGCCCTTGGGGTAAAGGCTAAGAGAAAAACAATTCTGACTTACAACCCCCAGCTATGGTAAAATAGCACCATTGCCTTGTGGTCATCACGGGAGTGACAAAGGCTAAGGGAGACACACCCTACAGAAAATCCAGAGTGGAACCCTGAAGGTGGTTGGTCCCTGCATAACGGCACCTCCCAGCAACTTCTATAGCCCAGTTGGTACCAATTGTATTGGCTAGCCCCTTCGGTTGGATACAACCATCTAGGCCAAGAAGGGGGATCTGTCAAATGGGCATCTCAGTTCCTCCACAACTTCCACCCTGGCCTGTGCCCAAAAGTCAAAGCACGGACTGTAAACACTGCACCAGGCAATAAAAAGAAACCAAAGCAGCCAGTGCTGAGTCTTGCAAACTGGAACGTCAGAACAATCTGTCCTGGCCTCTCTGATGATCTCCAGCAAATCAACGACACCAGGAAAATTGCCATCATCTACCGCAAGCTGAGGAGGCGCAATATTGACATTGAGACGTGGTTACTGGGCAGTGGCAGCCTGAAGGAGGACTATACGTTCTTCTGGCAGGGACAGTAGCCTGACGAGCATTGCCTATATGGTGTTGAATTCACTGTGCGAAACTCCTTTCTGTCCTTTGTTGTCACTCCGTGAGTCCTCTTTCTCCATCTCACAACCTCCTCTGGACCGGTTACCATCATTAGTGTATTGTATTTCTTTGTATTGTATTAGATTTATATAGCGCTCCATCCACACTGAATAGCATGCTCAAAGCACTCCCCGGTGCCCCCTGCGCTCCGGGCACCCATCGCCACCGTGCGGCGCCAGTTATTGCGTTGTTCTATCCTTTTGATGCTGAGCGCCAAGCAAGAAGCAACAACTCCCAAATTTTAACATCGTATGGTATGACGCGGCTGGATTCAAGCTCCGACCTTCTGGAGAATAAAGTGGACACTCTACCAACTGAGCTAAATCCCCGGTTAGTGCCTATGCGCCGAAGCTTTGCTCTGCAGTTGAAGTGAAAGATGCATTTACGATGCACTCGAAGCCAGGATCCATCAGATCCCTGCCAAGGAGCACCTGTTTCTGCTTAGTGACTTTAATGCATGGAGAGGGGCAGATCACAACTCCTGGCCCCACTGCATTGGCCGCTTTGGCATTGGCAAGCTCACTGAGAACTTCTAATGCCTTCTTGAACTCTGCTCCTTTCATGACCTCTGTCGGACCAACACATTCTTCTCCACCAAGTCCTGCCACCGAGTGTCCTGGAGATACCCAAGGTCTCACACACTTGCATCAGCTGGACTTTGTCATCACCAGGAGATCCCTGCTGGTCACACGGAGTTTCCACGGCACTGACTGTGACTCTGACCATTCTCTGGTCGCCACCAATATACATTTATGCCTCAAACGTGTCAACTGCTCCAGGCAGAAACCCCAGCTCCACGTCAACACAGCTATGACTGCAGTGTCTGAACTGTGGGAATGCTATGCTGAAGCCATAAATGTAGCTCTGGCAGACTGCTCCACTGACTATGCTATTGCAAGGTGGAACCACATCTGCGAGGCTATGTTTGAGACCACCATAGGCACCTTTGGGAAGAAGGTGGGGAGGAGTGTGGATTGGTTTGAAGCAGGACCGGCTGAGCTGGAACCTGCCATTGCCACCAAATGTTCAGCCATAATTGTTCACAAGAAGAAGAACTCTGTGTGAACGCTTGCTGCACTGCACACTGCAAGAAATAATGCACAAAAGATTGCAAGTTGTAGTGCCCACAACTACTGGCTTAACCTCTGCCAGGACATACAAGTTTCTGCAGATCTTGGAAACGAGCACAAAATATCTGAAGGCATGAAGAAGGCTTTTGGTCCCAGTGGCATCAAAAGTGCCCCACTCAAATCAGCTGCAGCCAACATCATCAAGGATCGTGGCAAACAAATGGAGGGATGGACTGAGCACTACCAAGAGCTCTACTCGAGAGAAACCACCGTCTCAAACACAGCCCTTGAGATTATCCCTCCACTGTCTGTAATGGATAAGCTTGACGCGCCACCCACCATCGAGGAGCTCAGCAAGGTGATAGACTTTATCTCAAGAGGCAAGGCTCCAGGCAGTGACAACATCCCGCCAGAAATCATCAAAACCGCAAAGATATGGATATACCTTTAGATACCATAGATATGGTCTTGTCTGTGAGGCAGCTGCAAGAGAAGTGCTGGGAGCAGAGACAGCCCCTCTATTTGGCCTACATCGACCTGACCAAGGCTTTTGACTTGGTCAGCAGAGATGGGCAGTTTGTCCTCCTCCAGCCAATTGGATGCCCCCCCAAGCTTTTGAGCATGACCAGGTTGTTCCACCATAACATGAATGGCATCATCCAGTTTGATGGATCAACCTCAGACCCTTTTCCAATCAAGAATGGTGTGAAGCAGGGTTGTGTCCTCGCTCCAAGCCTTTTTGGCATCTTTTTCTCCCTGCTCCTGTGCTACGCCTTCCGGAACTCTGAAGACGGCATCTTCCTCCATGCCAGGAGTGACAGCTCTTTAACCTGGCACGCCTCAGAGCAAAGACCAAGGTGCGGAGCGTTCTCATCAGAGAGCTGCTCTTTGCTGATGATGCTGGTCTTGTTGCCCATACTGAGGAAGTGCTCCAGCATCTCATCAACTGCTTTGCTGGTTCCTGCTCTGAGTTTGGCCTCACCATCAGCCTTAATAAGACCGAGGTCATAGGCCAGGATCTCAGCAGTGCTCCTAGTATCACTATTTGGCACCCACACCCTTGAAGTGGTGGAAAAGTTCATCTACCTCGGATCGATAGTCTCCAGCAACCTCTCTCTAGACACCAAACCGAATGCCTGTATCGGCAAGGCATAGGCAGTGATGACCCGTCTGGCGAAGTGAGTCTTGGACAACTCCATGCTGACCACCAACACCAAGATAAGAGTCTACAAGGCCTGCATACTGAGTACTCTCCTTTATGGCAGTGAAGTAAGGATCCTCTACTACCACCAGGAATGCTGGCTGAATGCCTTCCACCATTGCTGCCTTCAAAGATTACTGGGCATCACTTGGCAGGACCATGTCTCCAACATTGACATCCTGGCCAGAGCAGATATGCCCAGTACACTGCAAGGACTTCATCTGCAGCAGCTACAGCAGGATCTGCAGATCCCGTCTCGGCCTCTACAGCCATGTAGATACATATTTACATGTAAAATGCGCCTCTACTTACGAAAACTCCAGGCTACGAAAAAGGCACGGGAATAAATGAATTTCATAAGTAGAGAGCCGACTGTACACACACACACACACACACACACACACACACACACACACACACACACACACACACACACACACACACACACAAATATGCTAATTTTTTGAGATAGGGATTTTTGTTTTTTCTTTACTTTTTGTTACCAAAATTATCAATATTAAAACAATAAAAGGCTTGAACTACTTCAGTTATGCGTAATGAATCTAAATATATGAAAGTCTAATGTTTATCAGTACATGACAGAAAATAATTAAATGAACTTCATCACAATATGTTAATTATTTGAGAAGGACTAATATATATATATATATATATATATATATATATATATATATATATATATATATATATATATATATATATATATATATACACAGACACTCCCCGACTTACGTTTTTAATTGGTTCTGGACAGCCGAACGTAAGTTGAACGTGAACGTAAGTTGTTACAGTGACGTATGACGTATGAAGTGTGACGTATGATGCTCACACTGTACTATACTGTACATCCATAAATACCATTACCATATCTCATAAAACACCCATCAATCAATTATTATAAACATCTTCTCTTTTGGCTTTTTCCCTTTCTCGGGAGTCGCCACAGCGAATCATCTGATTCGCACATTTTATTTGGCATAGGTTTTTACATCGGATGCCCTTCCTGTCACAATCCTTTAGCAAGGGACAGAAACACGCCAACGGCTTTGCAGCCTAATCTTTACGAAAGTCAGCAATGGTTCTTTTACATGCCTCACACCATAGATAGTGAGAGACATGGCCCGCATTTGATAACCCAGTTAGCTGCACTGGGGGACAGTGACAACCTTGTGGGGACTTGAACCCCTAACCTCAGGATCAGCGATCCTGCGCCCTATCCACTAGACCACCACTGCCCTTATTATAAACATAACATTGTAAAATAATATCAACATTAATTTCAAATAAGTCACTTATTTATACTGAGTCACTTTACATAAAGCTTAAAACAGTCAATCAACGCTTACAATATTTGAGGCGCTCAATACTGAAAGTAGTGTACTTGCGAAAGTAGTGTACTTGCTGTGGGTTATACAGACTTCCGGTCTTTCATGTGCACAAGGGTGCCATTCAACTCGTTTAGAACACAGCATGCACTGATGTAAATCCCAGCAAAGCGCAGCGTCTTTCTTTTGTGTAAGTAAGTAAACTTTATTCAAGAGATGTATACAAAGAACAAGTACAAATCCTAATGAATATTAATATAAAAATACATATACACTCTTAGGATTCTGCTAAAAGATAATACATATCTGAAATTGTTCTGTAATTTGTGAATTTGGGTTTTCATTTTACAACTCTCTTTGCTTAACGGAGAATGCATGGTAGATAGTGCCGATTTGAGCAGATAGTTAATTCATCTCTGTGTATGAGACTTGCACCCATGCTAGTAGGCTTACACTTCTGACCAACCATATTTGCTTAGGGTTACAAAAGTCCGAAAAACAGTGTGAACACAAAGATCACAGAAACGACTTCTTAACACAAGGGTAACACGCTATATAACTGATAACTGTTATATATATATATATATATATATATATATATATATATATATATATATATATATATATATATATATATAAAACATTCCGTTGTGTTTTGTTAAACCTGAAGTATTTTTCAGGACAAATGTTTCTGATGTCATCCAGCTGCTCTATTTCTCACCAAATCCTAAATAGGGTCACAGGAAGGCTGGCTACACCCAAGAGAGCTCGCCAGACCAGGGTAGGAAAATGGTAATGGCTATGCAGCGTACTCTTGACAAAAGTCAGCAATGGTTCTTTTACATGCCTCACACCATAGACAGTGAGAGAGATGGCTGACCAGTGACACATAAGTGACATATAAGTTTATCAGGATGTTTTGCAGGAAAGCCTGAGACCATTTGTCAGACAGTTGAAGCTAAAAAGAGGATGGATGCTGCAACAAGACAATGATCCAAAACACAGAAGTAAATCAACTTCAGATTGGTTTCAGAAGAACAAAATACACATTCTGGATTTTGCCAAGGCAAAGTGTAGACTTGAACCCCATTGAGATGCTGTGGCATGACCTCAAGACAGCAATTCATGCCAGACATCCCAGGAATCTGACTGAACTACAGCAGTTTTGTAAAGAAGAATGGGCCAAGATTAGTCCTGATCGATGCACCAGACTGATCTGCAGCTACAGGAAGCGTCTGGTTGAAGTTATTGCTGCCAAAGGGGTGGGGGTGGGGGGGCACAAAATATTAAATGTGATGGTTCAGTTACTTATTCCTCCCCCTTCTGTCATTGTTTAAATATGAAAACCTATAAATGTTTGGGTGGTTTTAGTTAAAGCAGACACTGTTTTTTCACCTGTGTGATTTTGACAAAGATCAGATCACATTTGATGGTGATTTTATGCAGAAATGTGAGAAATTCCAAAAGGTTCAGATACTTTTTCATACCGCTGTAAATCTTGCCTGAGCACTTTAACTATGTTAATCTAAAATGTATGCTTTACAACCTACAAGAACTGCAGACAAGTGCAATTCAACATTACCAAACACACTACTGCCACATTCATTACAAAAATGTGACAATAAATATTCAATTCATGGCAGAGGAGAAATATGAATCCCATCTATGAATTTAGAGTGGGGCCATATTAAAAATCTCAATGGCAAATGGCAAGACATGAAAGCCAGAGGCCCTGGATAGACAAATAAGTTGTCACTAACTCAAGCCTTTCCTTTCCAAAAAATAAATAAATGAATAAAATGAATAAATTAACAAATAAATAAATACATTAATAATAATAATAATAATAATAATAATAATAATAATAATAATAATAATAATAATAGGAAAAAGGATAATGATGATGATGATGATGACGATATTTCTTGATGAACACAATATTGTCAGATAAAGAGAAAATGGCAGTAAGACAGCTATTTAGGACCCTCACCCCTCCTTACACATCTTACACCCACATACCACCCTCCCACTCTGGATATGACATTAGAGTCTGCCGACTGACATACATTTTTTATAACTTCATAAAGTCAACCATTGACCAGGTCACCCTTCTCATAAAAAGGGAGCAGAACATTTGAAAAAAAACATTCATCATTGTGAAAGGGCCTGCTTGTCCAAGAGTCTTCAAACACGCACATGGTCTGGCAAGAGATGCTCAGTGCAAATGCTAACACACTCCTGCCACTAATGCCAGATGACCTTCTCACATCTATTAGTGAGCTGCCTGATGCAGAGGGTATCCTTGCCCCTGAAATCTCAAACACAAATACAAATACCAAGCATGATAGCAAATATCAACATTATCATCATTTTTTTCTTTCTTTTCTTTCTTTCTTTATTTTTTATTTTTTTGCTGTGAAAGAAAGGATTCTACAGACAGATGCAGAATGTAGTTCAAGGGCAAGGGCATCATACTGTCATAAAATGTTTTTTTTTACATGTTTTTTTTTTTTTTTGGCAAGATCACTTCAAAGTACATTAAAACTATTTGGCTTAATGGTGTTAAATTACATATGCAACATATTGTGAATATGTTTGCACTATTGGAGCCTATATCTTTTGGAAAAAATTATTAGCTCAATGAAAATAAACAAACAAATAAATAAAATAATGACAT
The DNA here is from genome assembly GCA_024760905.1 of Plotosus lineatus. NCBI lineage: Eukaryota > Metazoa > Chordata > Actinopteri > Siluriformes > Plotosidae > Plotosus > Plotosus lineatus. Next base: position 49,226,376 of record CM045739.1, read on the forward strand.
GCATATTAAGTATTTAAATGCAGATCTTAAAAATTAGAAACAACTGTACACGATTAAAATGATCTTCTCAGAGAAAATAAACATCATAAACAAATTAGTGGGCAATTAATGACAGATTGTATTGTCAGTTGTCAGAAAGGTAATGAAATATTGAAAGTTACAAGGACTCCTTATATGAGAAATCATTATAAAACATTACAATAAAGTACTGCAACTTTTTTGTGTGTCTGTTTTAACTTATGTAAGAAAATTGTATGATTGTATGTATGACCGACACTTATTTTCTTTTATTTTCCAGGGAAGTATATCTCATCAGAAGAACAGAACTATACAACAAAATAACAAATGCTCACTAAAGTTATCTCGTTACTCTTTGTGTCTTTTTCTTTGAAAACAGAAGTCAAGGAAAAGGGTGGATATTCACAGGCTTTTGTGCCAGCTCACTTTCATTTTATTTATCTATATATTTATTTATTTTCCTTGTTTTCATTTTAAAATTCTGTAGTTGAGCCTTGAGAGACTCAAAAGGCAGCTCAAAGCAGGGAGGAGAGATACAAGTCATTTAATAATTTATTTCGGGGGTTGGGTTGCAGTCAAGTGGAACAAATAATGCTGCCTCCGAAACTAGGACCTGCATGACCCTTGCCTGACATACCTGCAGCCCCAGCCCCACTGCATTAGCAAAATTCTTATTTGATGGCGTTTTAATATTCTGCCTTAATTACTTTTTAGCTACATTTACTTTCTGAGGTCTCCAGTGCTTCCCCTCAAGGAAATGAGACATGTCAAAACCAATTACATAGAAATCAAAATTTAAATACCCCGGTTGTATTCGCAGTAGTAGACAGAGTCTGTACCACTCAGAGGAAGAGATTCACAAATACTCATCTGCTTGCCGCCTCATCATGAGTCTGCCTGATGGGTAAGTGATTTGTGGGTCACCAAGCATATGTTACAGATCTGATTTAACCCTGGATTGCTTGTTCTCCAGAGGACCCAGTGAAATGTATTATTGAAATTTAACACCTGGTCATTTCTTATACATCCCTGTCCCCTTCGTACCCACTTCCCCTGTTATGGTTGCACAAAGGTGTACTGATATTCCTCCCTATGCAGCAAGGAGCAGTGGAGACAGAAATGTTATGGAGAAAAGAAGCAAAAGAGCATATAATAGAGACATGCACAATTTTATTCACATGTATAATTTGTGAGAGCAGTTTGATTGTTGACTTTTAAGAGGTAAACGTTGATCCACTTTGATCAATATTAAAGATAAATAAAATAATCAAATTCTGCATATCAAAGAATTCCTGCAAATAATTTTTTGTCATCCATCCAAAAGCTGAACAGAAAGAGGGCCTTTCAACCGGGTAATGATCTTGAGCACACTAGAAAATCCTTCAAGAAATGACTTAGTCAAAGCCTACATTTGAAACTAAATCAGTTCTAGGAGGACTGAAATAGGGCAGTTCATGGTTTCTTGCATATATTGACCTATTACCAACATACATCTACAGTACAGTGTAACCCAAATTTAAGCATAGAAGTGTATGTGTGACTAATAATATGAATAACAATAACAATAATAATTAGCAAAAAGAGCACTGAGAACCTGCAAAACTTTTAAATCGTATGAACCAAAATGTCAAAAATTGTTAAAAACCAAAATCTCACAATGTTAAAGATCTCTTAAAATAATAATAATAATAATAATAATAATAATAATAATAATAATAACAAGGGCCTGATGATGTATGCCTCTGCGCGGTGGGCCTAGATAGGGGAGCTGTATGTTCTCTAAACTAAACGTACATCACCCAGTTAGGACTAATCCCCCCAAAGCTGGGATTCTAATGTGTTATGGAATGCCAAGAAATTGACCAAACTCAATTTCTGCAGTCCATTGGACTTCCCTTTGGTAATAAAACTACCAATACTGGAGATGGAGCATAAATATCCTGGACGAAGATCTAAAATCCCAACTACTTGAGTGTGTGAAAGCGACTGGTTGGCCTGAAAATCCGCGTGTCAATGGAAAGTCCCTTAATCAACATTGGGGCAATGCTAATCCGATGTTAGCCTACCTGACTGAACAGAACTTGCGTGACCAACTCCGACGACTTAAGATCTACATGCACCATGATGCAGATGAAAACTTTCCTGCAAGCCATCAGACACCCCTTGAAGAACACGTTGCTCGGACAGTAGTGGACCCTAACCTGCAAATGAATGCCTGTGTCCTCATTTCCCAGCTTTCTAAGACCACCTCATCTACAAGTGAAAAAAAAAAAAATTCTGGCCTGTCAACCTCAAATTCTGTCCCTAAGGAGTCTCATACTGATGCTTGAAATTATCAATTTTTTTTACTCTTTCGGCATTTAAATGATGAATGCAGCCATGAGGGAGAGGCACAAGCCAATGTCTCTCCCTCATGCTGGTCCCAAGCCCAGATAAATGCAGAGGGTTGCGTCCGGCGTAAAACAAATGCCAAATAAAACATGCGAGTCATATTAAGAAAATTCATACCGGATCGGTCAAGGCCCGGGTTAACAATGACCGCTATCAGTGCTGTTAACCAACAGGAAATTGGACTACTGTTGGTTGAAGACGTCGAAGAAGGAGAGGCGGGAGGTGTGTCCGTAGGCAGAGAGAGAAGAGGAAAGGCAGGAGTCTAGAACTGAAAGTAGGGGCTTTGAATGTTGGAACTATGACAGGAAAAGGTAGAGAACTGGCTGACATGATGCAGAAGAGGAAGGTGGACATACTGTGTGTTCAGGAGACCAGGTGGAAAGGGAACAAGGCGAGAAGCTTAGGAGTGGGGTTTAAGCTGTTTTATCATGGTGTGGATGGGAAGAGAAATGGAGTAGGAGTCATCTTGAAGGAGGGGTTTGTCAGAAATGTTCTAGAAGTGAAAAGAGTGTCAGACAAAGTGATGAGTCTCAAGTTAGAAATTGAAGGAATGATGTTCAATGTTGTTAGTGCTTATGCCCCACAGGCAGGATGTGAGCTAGAAGGGAAGGAGAGATTCTGGAGTGAGTTAGATGAAGTGATACAGAATACCCCAAAAAATGAAAGAGTAGTCATTGGGGCAGACTTCAATGGACGAGGAATTGATGGGAAGGTTTGGTATCCAGGACAGATGTTGGTAGATTTTGCAAAAAGGATGGAAATGGCTGTGGTAAATACTTTCTTCCAGAAGAGAGAGGAGCATAGAGTGACTTATAAAAGTGGAGGTAGGAGCACACAGGTAGACTACATCTTGTGTAGGCGATGTAATTTGAAGGAAGTCAGTGACTGCAAAGTAGTTGCGGGTAAGAGTGTTGCCAAACAGCATAGGATGGTGGTGTGCAGGATGATGCTGATGGTGAGGAAGGTGAAGAAGGCAAAGGCAGAGCAGAAGACAAAATGGTGGAAGCTGAAAAAGGAGGAGTGTTGTGTTGTCTTCAAGGAGGAGTTGAAACAGGCTTTGGGTGGTCAGGAAATGCTTCCAGATGACTGGAAAACTACAGCCAATGTGATCAGGGAGACAGGTAGGAGAATACTTGGTGTGTTATCTGGAAGGAGAGGAGATAAGGAGACTTGGTGGTGGAATGAGGAAGTGCAGGAGTGTGTACAAAGGAAGCGGTTAGCTAAGAAAAAGTGGGACATAGAGAGGACTGAAGAGAGTAAACAGGAGTACAGGGAGATACAGCGTAAGGCGAAGGTAGCGGTGTTATAGCCTCAGTAAGACAGAATACATGTGTATGAATGCCAAGGACCCAACAGGAACGGTGAGGTTACAAGGAGCAGAGATAAGGAAGGTGGAGGATTTTAAGTACTTAGGCTCAACAATCCAGAGCAATGGAGAGTATAGAAAAGAGGTGAAGAAGCGTGTGCAGGCTGAGTTGGAATGGTTGGAGAAAAGTGTCCGGTGTGATGTGTGATAGGAAGGTATCGGCAAAAATGAAAGGAAAAGTGTACAAGACGGTGTTGAGGCCAGCGATGTTGTATGGTTTAGAAACAGTGACCCTGGGGAAAAGACAGGAGGCAGAGCTGGAGGTAGCAAAGATGAAAATGTTGAGGTTCTCTTTGGGAGTAACGAGGATGGATAGGATCAGGCATGAGCACATCAGACGGACAGCACATGTAAGACGTTTTGGAGGCAAAGTCAGAGAGGCTAGATTGAGATGGTTTGGACATGTACAGAGGAGGGATAGTGAGTACATTGGTAGTAGGATGTTGAGGTTGGAACTACCAGGCAGAAGGCGTAGAGGAAGACCAAAGAGACGATTCATGGATGTGGTGAAGGAGGACATGAAGGCAGTTGGTGTAAGAGAAAACGATGCAGAGGATAGGGTGAGATGGAAGCAGATGATTCGCTGTGGCGACCCCTGAAGGGAAAAGCCAAAAGGACAAGAAGAAGAAGAAGAAGGCATTTTAATGATGGAATTCCTGAATCTGCTATTGAAAAACAAAAACCAGTAAAAACCCTGCATAAATTTTTTTCCAGAAAATCAAATTGATAAATTAAATGAAATATGATCATAACTCGTGATGCAGTATGTCCTTTGCATAAGATTCTTGTGTGTATGCTGCTGCCCGAACACTTGAGAAACTGTACTCAGTTTCCAAACCTACCACTATTAAACTTAAACGTAACAAAAGTCAAGGAAATTGGTTTGAACAAAAAATAAAAGAAACAAGGAGAGAGATCTCATGGTTGGACCTTTGCCTTAAAGGTGAAATGAAGCACATCGCAATGTAACATTGTCTCGCTTCATTTGGCCCTCAATATCATGTTTTTGCAGCTGATCAGTTAAAAATCGCCATGATAATAATGTAAATCAAATTTGAGGTGTGAGACCATGTAAGCCACCATTGGTCCCCGGTCATTTCCTGTGATGTCACTGTGTTGGTGGTCGTGAGCTTGTGTCAATATTACAATGGCTAGCAACGCATCAATGCATAATAATAAAAAGCCCTTAAGTACCGGTCATCATTGTATCGCACCGGGCTGTACAAACAGCAATTATGAACGTAAAGGCATGCACTTTCACCGGCTGCATTTAAGCAACAGTAAGCTATTGAAAGCCTAGCTCAGTGCATTAAAATGCCCCTATCCACCAGTGAATAGAAGCGTATTTCCCATTTCCGGACAGAAGATAATGTACACACATACAAATTCGACAAAACTATAGTGAGGTCCAAAACCGCATTGTTGAAACCAGGATCAGTTCCGACCATATTTTACTTTTCTGCATACAACGTTACAAGCACAGAAGACCAAGCACACTGCAAAGTAATACAGTATCGGCACGTAAGCGAATGGTGGAAAAACGAGCTCTCCAGGCTGAACACACAGCGGTATGGAATATTAGACAACCATAGACAACAACATGACAACCATATATAATAACATGACAATTCTGACTTGATCTGTAAACTTACCAACTATTTTTGGGGCGTTCAAGGGTTTCAGCATGGGCATCTCTCATGGAGACCATGGCCACTTCTAAAATATCCCTTTCAAGGCACCGCATCGGAAACAGTCTGTCAGCGCTGTAGTGGTATGTACACACCGGAACACGCTGTACACCCACTTGTTTTAGTGGCTGAGTTGTGTGTACTGACTTAATTTGGTCTACTTTATAGTTTATCAACATAAATTTCCGTGACTGTGTAAATAAAAAGCGTAAGATGAAGTGCTAAATAGTTTCAAAGCCAAAGCTGCCCCCTCCCCGCTCTCCGCGCACCTCATTGCTGCCATCGTGTTCTCACTTATTTTTTGACCACTACAGAACTGCAGTTTGTGGTTTGTTATGCAGGTCAGCTCCCTTTCAGCTCGCAAGAGATGGTCAAGTGCGGCGTCCTGGCAGCAGGGCATTTGTGGTAACGGTGTACAGTTGTCACAAGTGCACATAAAATTGCCGATCTGGTCATGTTCACCAGTATGTCCGTGATCACTGTCAATATCGTGATCACTGTCAATATCGTGGTCACTGTCAATATCCCTATTATCACTCTCGGCGTCAGATCCAGATGGGGTTCTTGGACTAACATTGGCAATATTCCGTCAGATAGGCTTCAAAGCATATGTGATGCGCTCCACAGGAGCTTTTGAGGCAAACCGCGGCTAATCTAGACTTCTGATCTTTCAAGTAAGAAAGTGAATGTTGAGTACTAAACAAGTATTCAAAGCGCACTTCCTTACTTGACAGATCGGAAGTCCGGATAAGCCGCGTTTTGTCTCAAAAGCTCCGGTGTCAGTTGCAACACTACATTCAGTGGAGCGCATCACATATGCCTGTGGGTTAGCAGGCATTTGTTCTACCCCATATGTTCTACCTTCATCTTCCAAAAAATAATCGTCTTCTGCTTAAAAACTGTGCGTGTTGTTGGCGTGAGATTCCATGTTGTTTATATCATATAATATGCTGTGATATGCATGTACTATATTTCATGTGGTACTTTGTACCAACCAAGTGACATCATGGTAACTTTGTGTAGGTAGCCACTTAGCAATGGCGGTTTTCAGGTCGATAACTTATACGACAAGCACATACAACAAAACCACTGTGTGTGTGCAATAGTTTATTTATGATGTAAAATTTAAGCCACAATCACATCAATAAACTATACTTAAGCTACCTCCAACTTATTTAGTCGGCGTTCCATTTCACCTTTAATTTAAGATCTAAAGGTGAGTCAATGACAAAAAGGCAAAAGACAATTTCAGGAAAAATCCTTCAAATTCTTGACTCCCTTAGGCAAAAGTTAAGATTTGGACTGAAAGAAAAAGAAAATGGGAAAAGAACAATAAATTCATAAAGCAAAACAAACTTTTCAAAACTAATAAAATAGATTCTTACAAACAATTTAATACACCTTAAGTAATGACGACAAGAAATCTCCCACAGAATCCACTGAGGGGTTCTGGAAAAAAGTTGTGATCTATACCTGGCAACTCCAACCTTGAGGAAGCATGTGGAAGAATACAGCCAAGCAATGACAGAAAAAAATATTCGCCATTGCTGTATTTCATTACTTCGGATTGCCCAAAGAAAACAATTAACATGTCTAAATCGAATACAGCTCCAGGGCCCGATGGCATTCAAAATGAGGTTTGGAAACTGTTTTCTTGTGTCCAGCCGCATCTTCTTACTTCTTTCAGTTCTCTAATGGACACAGGAGATGTTCTTTCATGGTTCTGCAAAGGTCATACAATACTCCTCCCAAAGAAAGGAGACTTGGCAGATCCCACAAATTACCACCCTATCACATGTTTGAATACTTTATACAAAATATTTACAGAATGTTTGACAAATATCAGGTTATCCTACTGCTCTTCCAATTAAATTATTTATAGGTAGCAGAAAGGAGCCAGAAAGGGATGTTGGGGATGCATGGATCAATTATTGGTCCAGAAAATGATTCTTGAAGAGACAAAAACTTACTATCAAAACCTCTCAATGTGTTGGATTGATTACAAAAAGGCATATGACTCTGTCCCTCATGAATGGATTCAGAAGTCTTTGCAATGTAATGTTCTCCACTTAACGCATGACAAGCCAGTCAATAATAGATCTGCTGAATTATGAGGGGGAGGAGTTATTCAGCATCTCATGGAAGGACAACCTTACACCTATTTAGGGATGCAATTCAAGATAAGCTCCAGAAAGCCCACATCAAAGACAAGTTACAGACAGAGTACAAATCTCACCTCAAAAAGATCTGGAGATTGGAGCTGAATGCTAGCAACAAGCCAAAGCCACAAATATGTTAGGTTGTGAGCTTGTCATTTGCGTTTGGTATCATAGACTGGACAAAAAACTATTTCATGCTCCCCTCTCAATCGTTCATATATGTCAATCAATTCTTTAGGGCGAGGTTTGATGAATGTGGAAGTTCTTCACAATCACATTTTGCTGTGTATTTTTCCACATATTTATTTATCTGATGATCCTGTTGTGAAGCATATGAAGACTCAAGATGAAAGCAAGGATTTTCACAGCTACTTCAAATGTGCCAGGGTTGTTGCTCAGAATCTCAACTTTACTCTTGATTGTGTTGATGGTGAGGTACTGCTGGATGGTACATCAATGTGTGTCAACCAGGTGAAGTCATTTACAAAATCAGCTCAGAGTCGACATTTCAAGGAGCAAAGTTCTGCAAAACCACTGCATCATGTGCAAGTGCAATGTGTTGAACAGAATAGTAATCCTGCTGTCTCCTTTGCATGGATTAAATTGGCTGATCTCAAAAGTGAAACTGAGTGCTTTCTTTCTGCTGATCAGGACCAGCCATTCCAACATGCAATCGTCAATGTAATATTTTAAGGGGAAACGTCAATTCCAAATGTACTTTATGTGATGAATTCAGTGAGACCGTTCAACACTGTCACTGGCTGCTTTGGAACAAACTTCTTGAAAAGACATGATAGCATGACACGCTCATTTTTATTGTCTTCATCATGCTTGTGGTTTTGACTCAGAGGTCCGCCATGGTATGCTCTGATCATGTCCAGGTCATCACTGAAGATGATGATTTCAAACTTCTATGGAATTGACCCATTTACAGCCTGTTTTAAGCCAATAAGCCTAATCTTGTCTGTTTGACAAAGCCAATGAAATTATTATTATTATTGCATTTTCTGACCCTTTTGACAGCAATTTGTTTGGCAAGATTCAGGAAAAACATGTAAAATACATAGACCTTGTCTATGAAATGTCTCGCTTGTATCCAAATTACACAGTCATCTGACTCCCCATTGTCTTTGGTGCCCTTGGTTTGGTACCTCCTGATCTACTGACACAGATCAAGAGAGTGTCTGGGTTTGCGACCAGGAAAACAGCGCTTTTGACAGTCTGGACAATGCAGAAGGCTGCAGTGTTGGGGAGTATCCATATTCTCCAAAATGTTCTTGGTGGGTTTGACTAGGCAGTGCTTCCTTGGTGAAGTCCCATTTGCTGCCTGGACTGTGTGTAGAGAGGGTGAGTGCCTGAGCTGATGATGAGCCCAACCACTCTGACTGTGCCAGGCTCACACAATCCCTCTCTGCTCAATTTTAACTATAATAATAATAATAATAATAATAATAATAATAATAATAGAAATTTGTGGGGAATAAAAACACAATAGTGGACAATTCATTGAAAGTAAGATTTTTTGGAAAAGAAAGCCGGAGTATGCATTTTGATTTTTCTTTGATTTAGTATCAAAGGTACCTGAAAGGATACTGAAACAAGAGACATATTCCCAACTTGCCATACATGTTTGATGCTTTACTTAGAAATGGTTTCAAAAGAACAGATGTGCTTACATTTGTACAGTAAACACAAAAGAACAGAAAAAAGGATTGGAGTGTGATGGTGCAGGAGCAGTTTTGGCCTGATCTAACATGCTGGGGCCTATTGGTCAGAAAGTCCATGATCCAGTTGCAGCGGGAGGTATTGAGTCCAAGATCCTCAAAATATGTGATTAACTTGGAGGGAATGACTGTGTTGAATGTTGAGCTGAAGTCAACAAATCATGTTCTTGCATATATGCTCTTGTTGTCCAGGTGTTAGAGTACACAGCGCAGTGCTTATTCACTTAATATTTATCCTTATTTGGCTTTATTATTATTAGTTTATATTATTAGTTTGATTTGTCCTTCCTCAAATCAAGGCATTAGCATGGTGGAGGGGGTTGCTTGTCCAAATGGTGATATGTTGTCAGGAGCATTATGACCCTGGTATGGTCATCTAAGGCAAATAGGGCCAGGATGAAGGTCCAAACTAAATACGGTTCAGAAGAGCCCATCATGGATAAAAAGATAAAGGACACAGTTCTCTTGCCTGGACTTGGGTCATTGAGGTTACTGGGACCCCCCCCCACACACACACACACACCCAGGTCTGGGGGAAGGGCAGGAAAATGAGTGCCTGGTGGTTGAGCTTCTGACCAGGAAGCCTGGCCATTCGCTGCCCAAAAAGGAGACATTGATCTGCCCTCCCATTGAGCCACCACCTGTAGGAGGGCCTATAGTAGTCAGGTTCACTGTGAGTTAAGTGGCAGCCGAAGGCATGGGTTCTGTCAGGCCAATCCTCAGGTGATTGATGTGATATGATGTGAATGTTTATAGGGTAAGTTTTTGTTTTGTGAGGCAGGATGTATGTTGTTCTATAGATATTGTCATCCATTGCATTTCATGTGAAACACTTTTCTTGTGATGGTAAGAAAAGATCCACCACAGAGTAACCTAACAGCATCAGATGTGTGTAGGTATGGCCTAATTGTGAAGTTTTATGTAAAGCAGATGAAGATCCATGCCTAGCTGAAAGTTATAGACCCATTACTCTAAATTCGCATGTAGGTAAAGATGTGGGGGGAAAAAAGATTAATGAGAAATTAAGTACCACATTGAGACAAAGGATCTTATGAATAAGTATCAGAGTGGAATTACAAAAGAAAAGGCGGTTGTATAAAAATGATAATTCTAACTTGCTCTGGATAAAAGTGTTTGCCAAATCTTGTCAATATAAATGAATTGTAATGAAATGAGCATTATACTAGTCCTTCTAAAAAAATTAGCATATTGTGTGTATCATTATTTTCTGTAATGTACAGATAAAAATTGAACTTTCATATAATTTAGATTCATTAGACACCAACTGAAATATTTCAGGTCTTTTATTGTTTTATTACTGATGATTTTGGCATGAAAACCCAAAATTCCTATCTCAAAAAATTAACATATCATAAAAAGGTAGTCTAAACGAGCTATTAACCTAATCATCTGAATCAACGAATTAACTCTAAACACCTGCAAAAGATTCCTGAGGCTTTTAAAAACTCCCAGCCTGGTTCATTACTCAAAACCACAATCATGGGTAAGACTGCCGACCTGACATTGACTCCCTCAAGCAAGAGGGTAAGACACAGAAAGAAATCTCTGAGCGAATAGGCTGTTCCCAGAAAGGAAAAGTGAAAGAAGGGCCGATTCCAGACCTTGGGGACCTGTGGAAGCAGTGGACTGAGTCTGGAGTAGAAACATCCAAAGCCACCGTGCACAGGCGTGTGCAGGAAATGGGCTACAGGTGCCGCATTCCCCAGGTCAAGCCACTTTTGAACCAGAAACAGCGGCAGAAGCGCCTGACCTGAGCTACAGAGAAACAGCACTGGACTGTTGCTCAGTGATCCAAAATACTTTTTCGGATGAAAGCACATTTTGCATGTCATTCGGAAATCAAGGTGCCAGAGTCTGGAGGAAGACTGGGGAGAAGGAAATGCCAAAATGCCTGAAGTCCAGTGTCAAGTACCCACAGTCAGTGATGGTCTGGGGTGCCATGTCAGCTGCTGGTGTTGGTCCACTGTGTTTTATCAAGGGCAGGGTCAATGCAGCTAGCTATCACGAGATTTTGGAGCACTTCATGCTTCCATCTTCTTTATGCTTTATGGAGATGAAGATTTCATTTTTAGCACGACCTGGCACCTGCTCACAGTGCCAAAACCACTAGTAAATGGTTTTACTGACCATGGAATTACTGTGCTCAATTGGCCTGCCAACTCACCTGACCTGAACCCCAGTGAGAATTTGTGAAATATTGTGAAGAGAAAGTTGAGAGACACCCGACCCAACACTGTGGATGAGCTTAAGGCCGCTATCGAAGCATCCTGGGCCTCCATAGCACCTCAGCAGTGCCACAGGCTGATTGCCTCCATGCCACGCCGCATTGAAGCAGTCATTTCTGCAAAAGGATGCCCGACCAAATATTGAGTGCATAACTGAACATAATTATTTGAAGGTTGACTTTTTTGTATTAAAAACACTTTTTTTTTTTAATTGGTCGGATGAAATATGCTAATTTTTTGAGATAGGAATTTTGGGTTTTCATGAGCTATATGCCAAAATCATCAGTATTAAAACAATAAAAGACCTGAAATATTTCAGTTGATGTGCAATGAATCTAAAATCTATGAAAGTTTAATTTTTATCAGTACATTACAGAAAATAATGAACTTTATCACAATATGCTAACTTGTGGCTTTAAAATGAGTCCTTCAAATTATATCCTTTTCACAAGCTTTTTAATTCACAGAAAATGAGGCTTTCTAAAACTCTCTATATTTATAATGATAAATGCTTGGACTCCAGTTGTCTGCTTGTGTTCTCCTCGAGGCCAGAACCCATGGCAGGCTATACCCTACCAGGTCTATCGCAGCCACACAAAAATTTCTGGGTTTACATTTAAATACCTGCTCATTCTTTCAAGAGCCTTCAATCACCTGACTGGGCCAGGATTTCATCTCAACATGATACTGGAGTAAACGGACTAATAATCAAAACGAAATTATGTTATGTGAGTGTTCATGGTACCGGAGTCAATTTGAGAGTAAAAATATGTCAATGTCAACTTGCCCTCTTCTTCTCATTTTGAATTACACACAGTCAGCCCTCTACTTACGAGGACCTCTGAATACAAAAAGTCCAGGTTATGAAAAACATTTTCCTAAATGTTTGTCCTCCGTATATGAAACAACTACTACTTGCGAAAAGCGCCAAACACGCCATTCAAAAATTCAAACGCGCCATTCAAACTTTCAGACAGTGTGCAAGTTGCTCTCTTATTGGTGGTCTCCCAAAATCCCACATCGCTGGTCTCCGATTGGCCTCCCACTGGCCAGGAGGGAGCTGAATCTCCATAGTACTGCACCCATGAAGCTTGTTTGTCACACGCGTAAAAGAGAGCTGTACTGTTCGTTCGTGATTTTTGAAAGTGCTCATTGCGGCTTATTTTTCGTTTTTTAAGTGTTTAATTCAGTAAATGTTTAATAAATGTGGCACGCTCTGCCGAATGTGGGAAAAACGCGGCTCATCCATACCTCCAATCCCTCAAACAAACAGGTGAATGTCGAGTACTAAAGTTTTCAAAGCGCACTTGCCTACTTGACATATCGGAAGTTCGGACAAGCTGCGTTCCACCGCAAAAGCTCCGGTGTCACCCGCGATGCCTCCCGCCCTTGGCAGAGTGCGTCACAAATGTTTAATAATGTTTAATATTGTTTGGTTTGGTTAATTAAAAAATGGTTAAAAAATGTTCCAAGTTTAATATTCTTTGGTTTGGTTCATAAAAAATTGGTTCATAAAAAATGTTCTGAATCTCCATAGTAGTGTACCCATGCCTGTTTGTCACATGCGTAAAGGAGAGTTGTACTGTTGGTTCATGAGTTTCGTGAGTTTATTTGAGAGTGCTCATCTTATAACCTTATAAACACGGCTCATTGGTAATGATTATGGGTTTACATGGCTAGACAACCAAGTGAAACAATAAAGAATGAAGACAGTTTCAACGACCGATTTGAGCAGAGATGTGGCACACTTGCCCTGACAGACACAGGACTGCGTTCAGAGTCAGTCAGAGATGAAAGGAGGGCCAGTGTTCTTTAACTCTCTTTTGAGAGTTCTCATTGCAGCATATTTTTCGTTTTGTAAGTTGTTTGATTCAGCAAATGTTTAATAAATGTGGTGCACTCTGCCGAATGTGAGCAAAACGCGGCTCATCCGGACCTCCGATCCCTCAAGGAAAGAAGTTAATGTTGAGTCTGGACCTCCGATCTGCCAAGCGCTCTTTGAATACCTCGTCTCAAAATCTCCGATGTCAATTGCGCTCTGCGTGTGAGCGGAGCCCACATTCGGCGGAGCGTGCCACACATGTGTGTTGTTTGTGTGTGTGTGTGTGTGTGTGTGTGTGTGTGTGTGTGTGTGTGTGTGTGTGTGTGTGTGTGTGCGTTAATAAAAATGCTTAATAATGGTTTAGTTAATAAATATGTTAATAAAATGGTTTAATATGTTAATGTTTAATGGTTTCATGAATAATTTTCTTTTACTTTTAACACATATTTCATACAAAATTGGTGTACTTTTATAATTTTTATAGGGTTTATGAAGTAGTCTTGGGAGCCTTGTAACGAATCACGCATTTTACATGAAAAATACACCTCCACTTACGAAAGCTCCAGGTTACGAAAAATGCTGTGGAACGGATTAATTTCATAAGTAGAGGGCTGACAGTACTTAGTTTTTAGTTTTAAGAAGTCTATGGTGAAACAAAATACAAGATTAATGTTTTAAGTGAATCAATTAGATGACTATATTAAAGTAAAAAAAAGTTATTTTTGAACATTAGAACATGTGCAAATGTAAATCTATTCAATTCGAGTTTTAATAAGCAAATCCTCATCTCAATTACACATTTGAGAATGAGGAGGAATAAAATAATGCTCATAGATTTCTGTGATCTTCATTCAGTGGATGCTTTTTTTTTTTTTTTTTTTTTTTCTTATATGTCCAAGTGTTCACCTCTACAGGAAGAGAGGGCCAGTGGATATACTGAGCCACCGACAGCCAGGGCTCATTTGTCAGCTATGTGTCAAATGGAAGACGACATTTATGACCCTGTGAAGTGACTGCCTCCAGCTTTGCTGGGCAGCCCTGAAGTAATAAATGTTTACCTTAAAAGAAGAGGGCCGCGGAACACACTGAGAGATGGGGGCCCACAGTTTTCTGTCTCCTTATTTCCACCACCTCTCACTCATGCTGTCAAACAAAAACAGATTAATGACCCAATCTGCCCAGCAAATCATGTTGGTGGGAGTACGCATAGAGGTGAAAAACTTTCCTTTCACACTCCGAGCCCATTTTCCAGGGTGATATCTGTTCAAATAAAAGGTATTCCAGTCTGACATTTATAAAGGTTTTTGGGAAGGTATGGAAACATAATGTCTACGGTAGACAGGGAGATGGTCATCTTCTTCTGCACTAACAGATTTAAAGAAGTTGAAGGACACCTTTTCATAGTGGTTTCAGTTTGAAAAAATAGAATTATCATTGGTGTCTTTAAAAGTGTTTTAACCTTTATTAGTCATTAGTATTTATACCAGCTATCTAAAGAGCTTTTAAATCTGACTGGTCAGAATGTAAAGACAGCATAGCTTTGATGCATTCATACAGTATGTATATGCAGACCTGTTTATATGTATAAGCTTATGCAAATCTCACTGCTTTTATTGTTATAATCAATTCAGATTAAATTGTAAATCAGATGGCCTCCGTTATTTAAGCATAATAATAAAACATATTTAACAAAAGATAAACAATTACTGTGATACTGATGATGTTTCTACTTACCCCAGAGACTCATTTGCCAAACTGCTTAATCCTATTAGGGTCATGGAGAGGCTGAAGCCTATCTCAGCTGACACTGGGCGAAGGGTGGGTTCATTCATTTACTTCTTTGGCCATTAGCAAACAGCTTTTAAGTGCATTACTGACACCTTCTGAAAGGGGGTGTGGATCAAAATGATACTAATATCTATAATCTCCTACTAAGTTCAGTTTTAACAATAAATAAATAAATAAATAAATACAACTTTATCCCCCATATGCCCTGAATTTGTACAGTACTCAGTCTTTGACCTCGAGGTGAATATGATGCATTTTCTCTCCGTTAATAAGAATTTGTCTTTTTTGCTGGTATTTACGACAATGAATAATTACATGTTTGACTATTTCCAAAGTATTACAAACCTGGAATTTTCTCGTTGCATGTTTACAGGTTATTCCAAACATGCTGTTATGACCAGTAACCTAAGATTAAATCTCATCCTTGATATTATGTCTTGCTCATTATGTGTGTGTGTGTGTGTGTGTGTATATATATATATATATATATATATATATATATATATATATATATATATATATATATATATATATATATATATATATATATATATATATATATATATATATATATATATATATATACACACACACACATAATGAGGAAGACATAATATATATATGCCTATATATATATATATGGCGGCACGGTGGCGTAGTGGTTAGCACGTCCGCCTCACAGCAAGAAGGCCTGGGTTCGATTCCCGGCCTGGGCGTTTCTGTGTGGAGTTTGCATGTTCTCCCCGTGCTTGTGCGGGTTTCCTCCGGGTGCTCTGGTTTCCTCCCGCAATCCAAAGACGTGCACTGTAAGTTAATTGGCCGTTCTAAATTGACCGTAGATTCTCTCCTGCAGCAGCACTGGAACCCAGTCGTATCGGCACTTGCCTTTCCATTGGATCCTTCCGGTGGCGCCGAGACGGGGGACTTGCTGCTTGGGTAACAGCCTGTCCCTCATTACTCCCTACCTGGGCTCTGCGCACTGGGGAGTATCACCAGCCGGGATACCAGCCAGAGCGCAGCCATAGTCCTTCGGGACTGACGGAGGCCTACCTACCTACCTATATATATATATATATATATATATATAATTTCTGTTGTTTTCCCTCATTTAACCCACTTCTTTTGGATGCCTGTTCCCAACATCTTGCTATTCAAAAAAAAATCTAACTTGGTAATGCTTTTAAGCTCATTCAGACTGTAAGTTTAATTATGTAATGTGTGGTCTTTTAGCTGCCTCTTCTGCATAGTTTCTGACAATTCATTCCCCCTCCCCACCCCTATATATTCAGGAATCTAGAATAATTTCACTGCTGAGCCTGGTTTATTGATTTTAAATATGGTTTGATAAATTTCCAACGCAAAACAGGACATTATGTTGGAAACTACTAGATTTTCTATTAGTTCTACAGTGAATACTGATGGTAATCCTTTTGTTTAACATTTTGCCAAACTCTAGTATGGTGAATGCTATCCCAACTCTTTTATTACCTGTTTTTTATTCCTCAGTGTATATTTCCAGATAATATAAATAACATTCTTTGATGTATTTGCTAATCTGACCATTCTCCTTTCTTCCTTGGTTTTGCCTTCCTAATAGCATGTCAACCACTCTTCCTCTAACAACCATGGTGGGACAACAAAGTATGGTACAGTGGGTTATAACTTTATATCCCTTATCCCTATAACCTTAGCTATGTTCTCTATGACTCTTGAGCTTCTGTTTAACTTTATATTGGAAAGGTTGGCATATGACTCTCTTTATGCCACTTCAAATATGCCCTATATATTAATGCTAAAATATATACTAGTCCTTCTCAAAAAATTAGCATATTGTGATAAAGTTCTTTATTTTCTGTAATGTTCTGATAAAAATTAAACTTTCATATATTTTAGATTCGTTGCACACCAACTGAAATATTTCAGGTCTTTTATTGTTTTAATACTGATGATTTTGGCATCCAGCTCATGAAAATTCAAAATTCCGATCTCAAAAAATTAGCATATTTCATCCGACCAATAAAAAAGTGCTTTTAATACAAAGTCAGGTAAAGGTAAGGTAAAGTCTGTTGGGTTTTTACACCCGAGCCAAGTGGCTCATCAGGCCGGTGCTTATCCCCGGTTTCAATAGCGTGAAGCGACCAGGAGTTCAACTCCTCCTGGATGGGACGATAGTCCATCGCAAGTTACCTTCCCAGCATATTTTTACTGGTACCCATTTATACTGCTGGGTGAACAGAGGCAAACTTGTGGTTGTGACCTTGCCCAGGGGTCTTAGCACAGTGAGGGTCTCAGTGGGATTCAAACTCACAACCTCCCGATCATGAGCGCAGGTCATGAGTTCAGGTCAGGAGAGTTGGCAGGCCAAGCACAGTAATACCATGGTCAGTAAAAGATTTAGCAGTGGTTTTGGCACTGTGAGCAGGTGCCAAGTCGTGCTGAAAAAGTGAAATCTTTCCTTCTTTATGAAATGAAGTATTTCCTTCTCCCCAGTCTTCCTCCAGACTTTGGCACCTTGATTTCCGAATGACATGCAAAATTTGCTTTCATCCGAAAAAAGTACTTTGGACCACTGAGCAACAGTCCAGTGCTGCTTCTCTGTAGACCAGGTCAGCCGCTTCTGCCGCTGTTTCTGGTTCAAAAGTGGCTTGACCTGGGGAATGCGGCACCTGTAGCCCATTTCCTGCACACACCTGTGCACGGTGGCTTTGGATGTTTCTACTCCAGACCCAGTCCACTGCTTCCACAGGTCCCCCGAGGTCTGGAATCGGCCCTTCTTTCACTTTTTCCTTCCCACAGACGTCCCACTGAGGTGGCTTGATCGAGCACTCTGGGAACAGCCTATTCGCTCAGAGATTTCTTTCTGTGTCTTACCCTCTTGCTTGAGGGTGTCAATGATGGCCTTCTGGACAGCAGTCAGGTCGGCAGTCTTACCCATGATTGTGGTTTTGAGTAATGAACCAGGCTGTGAGTTTTTAAAAGCCTCAGGAATCTTTTGCAGGTGTTTAGAGTTAATTGGTTGATTCAGATGATTAGGTTAATAGCTCGTTTACACTACCTGAACATGATATGCTCATTTTTTTGAAATAGGAATTTTGGGTTTTCATGAGCTGTATGCCAAAATCATCAGTATTAAAACAATAAAAGACCTGAAATATTTCAGTTGGTGTGCAATGAATCTAAAATCTATGAAAGTTTAAATTTTATCAGTACATTACAGAAAATAATGAACTTTATCACAATATGCTAATTTTTTGAAAAGGACTAATATACCCCACAATATATATATATATATATATATATATATATATATATATATATAGATATATATATATATATATATATGTATATATATAGGTTCTGTCAGTGGGTAGAAATGAAATAGCTTGATAAATAGCTTGACCAATAGTGTGGAGCTGAAAATGGAAGGGGAGGTGCCATTTGGGGCATGGAGTATTTTGGACCTATGAACTGAGGAAAGCCTGTGGCCTGCCAGTCAAAAATGTCATAATGTCAAATATTTGGTCCTCTTTAAATCTTATGAAAATTGCTTGACTTCCTTATCATGTACTGGAATTAAGTGTTGATCATTAGCAGCATTAAAATGAATATGAAAATGAATGCCAAAAGTGTAATGTCTTTGGAATGAGTAATAATATTGTGTTTATTTAAAGACATTTTAGATGGAGAAATATATAATGCCATAATTTCTAATGAAATATAGACTAACTTCATGGAACACAAAAAAAAGGAACGAATATCGATCAACTTCCAAACAAAGAATAACTTTATTAACATTTTTTTAGTCTTTAAACAAAAAAGATTTAAAGTGCATCAATTTGAATGAAATTAAAAAAGTATTCTTATTTAAACTGTAAACATTTTTGAACATCAATTTGAATCATTCGATCCTGAAAAATAAAAACAATAAATAATAATAAATTAATATTGATCACCAACAGTAACTCAGGAGCACAATATATAAAACACTTTAACCTACAAAACAAAAATGAATAACACTATTATTATTATTATTATTATTATTATTAATATTATTATTATTATTATTATTCCTTTCTTTTTGGCTTTTTCCTGTTCTTGAGATTCGCCAAAGCGAATCATCTGATTCGTAGATTTGATTTAGCATGGGTTTTTATGTCAGATGCCCTTCCTGTCACAACCTTTTAGCAAGGGACAGAAACACGCTGATGGATTTGCAGCCTACTTTTTACGAAAGTTGGCAATGGTTCTTTTACATGCCTCTCACAATAGACAGTGAGAGACATGGCTCACCTTTGATAACCCAGTTCACTGCACTGGGGGCACAGTGACAACCCTGTGGGGACTTGAACCCCCAACCTTAGGATCAGCGATCCTGTGCCCTATCCTCTAGACCATCACTGCCCCAATTAATAATAATAATAATAATAATAATAATAATATTATTATTATTATTATTATTATCAAAATTATTAAGTCCAGATTAATGGTACAATAAGCACATTTCGCAGTGCACAGCTTTTCGAAGCCGGGTTTAAAGCACAATACTGAACTCTCAGCTCCTGCTCAATGCTGAACTGGGACCCAGACTTATTTTCACAGCACAGACGTCATCCAGCATGACAGACACCGTGTCTGCTTCAGGTAGGGATCAGTTCCTATGCTCTGCTGTGGGGTTTTCTGCACTGAGCAGTTTGGTACTCCACCTTATAAGATGCTAACAGAGCTCGCTGGTTTGCTGGAGTAACATTCACAAAGCGGGATGATTCTTGGCAGTATTCGGCATGTTTTTACTGAAAAAACTCACACGGCTCATAACGAGATCAGGGTGTGATGTCTTTAAGTGACGCTGGATTTATTTGGGTTTATGCTGTCCACTGCCAATGTTTTCAGACACATTAAACACAGTGGTCTTTCCTTGTTTCTCACCATAGCACAGTGAAGCCGAGTGCTACATCTGCTTCATCATACCTCCTCGACTTAGCTTTAGGGAGACTTTCGTTTCTCTCACTGTCTCCGTCTCTCTTTCCGTCCCTGTTACAAATTTCCATGATGGGTTGAACTTCACTTCTTATTTTACCTCTGGGCACACTCTGACAGTGAGCAAGCCACTGCCACCTACTGTAGTGGATGTAAACTTTATTCTAATACAATACGGCCAAAAAAAAAAAGCATGTGCCCTGGGGTCACCCCCCCCCCCCCCCCGGCACCCCCCCAGGGGGCGCCCCCTACTATTTGAGAAACAGTGGTGTAATGCCAAATTTGAGCCTCCTTATTTACAGAAAACCTCTTAGTGCTTCTAAAGCAGAATATTTCTCAAATCTAATAGAAAATAACAAAAATAATCCAAATGAATGATTTAAAATTGTTGCAGATTAACTATGGAAAAGATCATGAATAAAACATGTGAACCACCAATGTATAGCATTGATTATTTTATGAACGCTTTTTTAGTGTTAAAACTGAAAATATCAGGCAAAAATATTGACTCCCTAAATTTAAAGACAGAAATGTCAATAACTAAAACAGTAAATTATAAAACAATGTGAGATCTGCGACTTGAGTAGTTTAGCCCCATTAAAAAAACAGAATCAGTCTCATTTATTTCATCATCAGAATCATCAACCATGTGTTTGATCCAGTACTGACATGTTTCTTTCAACAAATATTATCAGAAGTAATCAAACCTTTGTTAAATTTAATAAATTCTTCACTTAGCACTAGTTATGTACCAAAATCCTTTAAACTAGCAGTAATCAAACCTTTGATTAAAAAACCTGATCTCGACCCATCAGCTGTCCAACAATAGATCAATATTAAACCACCCTTTTATCTCTATGATCATTTAAAAGCCTGCAGCGCAGCAGTTATGTTCATATATTTGTCAGAATAACATTCACGAAATCTATCAGTCAAGATTTAAACTTCATCATAGCACAGAGACAATCACTCGTTATGGTGGTAAATCACCCCTTGGTGGCCTCCGATCATGGCTGCGTCTCCCTGCTCGTGTTACTTAACCTTAGTGCTGCCTTTGACATTATTAATCAGACGATTCTGCTTGACAAATTAGAAAATGTTGTTGGGGTTAAAGGAAATGACCTTTAATGGTTTAAATTTTGTCGAACTGACCATTCTCTGTTTGTAGGTGTAAATGGTGAGTTCTCTGTACAGTAGGCCCTTGACTATTTGCGGTTTTGCACGCGCGCCCCTGCATATTTGCAGATTGCCGAGTAACTCACGTGATTCAAATTCAGCCAATGGCTGTTCGCCTTCCTGCTGATTGGTTGAGATGATATAATATGCCCCTTTTTTTCTCATTCACGCACTTTGTGCATGGTTTTTTTGTTTTGTTTTGTTTTTTTTTTCTTCATGTGTTTTTAATTACAGTTAAGATCCGTCATGCCACCCAAATGCTGTGTACCTTCTCAGGCTTCTGGTAAGGCGCCAAAGCACCAGAAAAAGGTAATGACGCTGCATGAAAAAGTAGAACTGCTTGCTATGATTCAGGAATGAAAAAGGTTATGCTGCTGTAGGGTGCCATTATAAAGCAAATGAAAGTACAGTCCACTACATGAAGAAAAATGAGAAGGCAATCAAAGCTAGTGTAGCATAGAGTTTTTGTGGATGTGCTAAGAAGGTGAATGTTGCACGAAACAAGGTAATCATCAGAATGGAATCTGCCTTAGTATTCTGGATACTTCTAGTTCTATAGTACTGTACAGTATTACAATGTTTTCAGTTATTATTCCAGTACAGTACTGTACCTAAGGTAATGTTTAGAATATTTGTTTGTGAGATTTTATGTTCTGTAGCATGTTTAACAAACTGTATCAAAAGGATAAACTTGAATAATTACACTTCGTGTCTTTTATATTCTTTATGTAAATATACTCCCTCTACTTTTTTACAACTATGTGCAGTACGTCTAAGTTCAAACCAGTTTATTACACTTAAATACTTCATGTTGACACACACACACATATATGCTGTGTAATGTTTATATTTTATTGTCAATAAAAATATCACAGTATTTTTTTTCTTAATGATGACTACATTTTACTACATTAATACTGTGTTAATGAGTAAGAATGTCTATAGAATGTGTTTAAGATCATATTTTAGCACATGTAATAGATACATAGGATTTTACTTTCGGTTGATCATTCGCGCATGTAATATGATACATAGGGTTTTACTTCCAGGTACAGAACTTACAGATTATCTTGACTCGCGGGAGGGGCCCGAACCAAACCCCCGTGAATAACGAAAGCCTACTGTATGCTCTAATGTTAATTTTGAGAACCTCAAGGTTCTGTCCTAGGCCCGTGTTGCTTCTCTCTTTATACTTGCTTCCGTGTTGTAATATCATTCATGATCAGTGTATGAACTTTCATTGTTATACAGGTGACACAATGTATTTCAGCAAAGCCAGATGTCAGACATCAGCTTAATAAAGTGAAAAATGTGTAAAGGACATTAGACGCTGAGTGCTAACTAACGACCTCATTTTAAACTCTGATTAGACAGAAATACTTGTCACTCCCTCACTCTACATGCTCATCCAGGTCCATTGACAGTGGGGTGGCTGATTGTTTAATGTCAAAGGGTGCCTTCATGTCGGCCTTACTTTTGGATCTCTTTTTTACTTATGGTGCCATAGCCAGTCATGCCGGACTCCCTGCTTGCACTTAGAAATAATATATTCTTCTATTTCCATTACACTATTATGAGTATATCTTCCCCCCCCACCCCACCCCACCCCCTCTCTCGCGCTCTCTCTCTCTCTCTCTCGGTATACATTCTCCTTCTGGGATGCTGGTGATCCTGATTCTTCTGCTCACTGAGTCCTGTTGATCTAGCCTGGTGAGCTGATCCTTACTTGAAATCCTCTCCTTCCTGCTGACAAATATGTAAATCCACTAACAGACTGCGAAGATGACGTTTCACTACTGGTGATATTAAACACACACACACACACACACACACACACACACACACACACACACACACACACACACACACCTATTTAGGACTTAAAGTTATACCACCATCCAGACTACATTTTGGACTGTAATGAATTTCTCGTACATGGTTTGTTTCCTTTTATTTTCTCCTGAATGAGGATGGGTTTCTCTTTTGGGCCTGGTTCCTCTCAAGGTTTCTTCCCTGTATCTACTGAGGGAGTTTTTTCTTTGCCACTGTAGATGTGTGCTTGCTCATTAGGGATGTGCAGGGGTTGAAAGGAATGTTAAAATGATTTGATGCTTTGTAAGTCCCTAATTTTACTGTGTAAAGCTGCTTTGTGACAAAGTAAACTGTAAAGAGTGTGATGCAAATAAAACTGAATTGAATGAGCAGTAGCATAGCTAATATTTTTTTGAGGTACACATGGAAGATTTGACATATTAGTGATCTGATCTTTCTGCTGTCTGGTCACTGTGATCCTTCTTGATGTTCCACTACAAGTCGAAGTTGAATCAGATGAATCAAAATAGTTTATTCATCTCATGTGTGCATGCAGTTCCTCCATACCAGTAGAGTAAGATAAAAATAAAAATCTCAAAAGAAAATTTAAGAAAAATGCCAGAATACAAAATGCAAAACGTAAAAAAAAAAAAAAAAAATTTATACCGGATCGGTCGAGGCCCGGGTTAACAACAACTGCCATCAGTGCTGTTAACCCACAGGTTGCTGGTGGAAATTGGATGACTGTTGGTTGAAGAAGGAGAGGCAGGAGGCATGTCCGTTTGCAGAGAGAGAAGAGGAAAAGCATGAGTTTAGGACTGAGAGTAGGGACTTTGAATGCTGGAGCTTTGACAGGAAAAGGTAGAGAACTGGCTGACATGATGCAGAGGAGGAAGGTGGACATACTGTGTGTTCAGGAGACCAGGTGGAAAGATAGCACGGCTAGAAGCTTAGGAGCAGGGTTTAAGCTGTTTTTTCATGGTGTGGATGGGAAGAGAAATGGAGTAGGAGTCATCTTGAAGGAGGGGTTTGTCAGGAATGTCCGAGAAGTGAAAAGAGTGTCCGAGTGATGAGTCTCAAGTTAGAAATTGAAGGCATGATGTTCAATGTTGTTAGGGCTTATGCCCCCTGGCAGGATGTGAGCGAGAAGAGAAAGAGAGATTCTGGAGTGAGTTAGATGAAGTGATACAGAGTACCCCCAGAGGTGAAAGATTGGTCATTGGTGCAGACGTCAATGGACATGTTGGTGCAGGCAACAGAGGGGACGAGGAAGTGATGGGCATGTTTGGTATCCAGGACAGGAACACAGAAGGACAGATGTTGATAGATTTTGCAAAAAGGATGGAAATGGCTGTGGTGAATACTTTCTTCCAGAAGAGAGATGAGCATAAGGTGACTTAAAGTGATAGAGAAATAGAGATGGGAAGGATATGCAGCAAGTTAGTGATTAAGGATAGGGTGGGAAATGTATTGACTGATAACAGAAGTGTGCTGGGAAGATGGAAAGAGTACTTTGAAGAGCTGATGAATGAGGAAAATGAGAGAGAAAAAAGAGAAGAGGTGACTGTTGAGGAGCAGGAAGTAGCAAAGATTAGTTAGGGTGAAGTGAGAAGGGCATTGAAGAAGATTAAGAGTGGAAAGGCAATTGGTCCTGATGACATACTGGTGGAGGTATGGAAGTGTCTAGGAGAGGTAGCAGTAGATTTTCTGACAAGAACATTCAACCAGGTCTTAGAGAGTGAGAGGATGCCAGAGGAAAGGAGGAGAAGTGTGCTTGTGCCCATTTCTAAGAGCAAATAAAAATAAATATAAAAATATAAAAATAAGTTAAATAATACTATAAGGACATGTGAGAAAGAGGATTATGAGAAAGTATTAGATTAAAATAATATTAAAAGGAATGTTGAGTATATTTAACTGTAAGTATTAAAGATGTTAATAGAGAAGTACAGAGGAGGTCAGAGGGAGCTGCACTGTGCCTTTGTGGATCTGGAGAAAGAATATGACGAGGTGCCGATAGAGGAACTGTGGTATTGCACGAGGGAGTCTGGCGTGGCAGAGAAGTATGTTATAGTGGTACAGGACATGAATGAGAGATGTAAGACAGTGGTTAGGTGTGTTGTCGGTTTGACAGAACAGTTCAAGGTGGAGGTAGGACTGCATCAAGAGTCAGCTCTGAGCCCCTTGTTGGCTATGGTGATGGACAGGCTGATAGACGAGGTTAGACAAGAATCTTCATGGACTATGATGTTTACAGATGACATTGTGATCTGTAGTGAGAGCAGAGAACAACTGCAGGAAAATCTCGAGAGGTGGAGGTATGCCCTGGAAAGGAGGGGAATGAAGGCTAGCCTCAGTAAGACAGAATACATGTGTAAGAATGACAAGGACCCAAGAGGAACTGTGAGGTTACCAGAGATAAGGAAGGTGGAGGATTTTAAGTACTTAGGCTCAACAATCCAGAGCAGCGGAGAGAGTGGAAAAGAGGTGGTGAAGCATGTGCAGGCAGGTTGGAATGGTTGGAGAAAAGTGTCCGGTGTGACGTGTGATAGGAGGGTATCGGCATGAATGAAAGGAAAAGTGTACAAAACGGGGTTGAGGCCAGCGATGTGGTATGGTTTAGAAACAGTGGCCCTGGGGAAAAGACAGGAGGCAGAGCTGAAGGTAGCAGAGATGAAAATGTTGAGGTTCGCTTTAGGAGTTATGAGGATGGATAGGATCAGGAATGAGCACATCAGAGGGACAGCACATGTAAGATATTTCAGAGACAAATCCAGAGAGGCCAGATTGAGATGGTTTGGACATGTACAGAGGAGGGATAGTGAGTATATTGGTAGTAGGGTGCTGAGGTTGGAACTACCAGGCAGAAGGCCAAGAGGAAGACCAAAGAGTCGATTCATGGATGTGGTGAAGGAGGGCATGAAGGTAGTTGGTGTAAGAGAAGAAGATGCAAAGGCTAGGGTGAGATGGAGGCAGATGATTCGCTGTGACATCCCCTGAAGGGAAAAGCCGAAAGGAGAAGAAGATTTAACTGTATTTAAGAAATAATTCAAGGTAATTGGTGCCCGTTGTGGCGGTAACCCACAAACCCTGTGGTGGACACCAATCATGAAGAGGGCCGTCCAGGTCTTATTGACCTCTTAACGGTAGGGCTGGGTGGTGTAGGCCAGCCAGACCCTCATCAGGCAAAATCCTGCACCACACACTTCGCATTGTTACCCTCAACGTCGGCACTTTGAAAGGCAGAGCCAGTAAAGTTGTAGAGACTGTCAACAGGAGGAGAGTGGACATATGCTGCTTGCAGGAGGTGTGCTGGAGATGTGGGTCAGATCGCATGATTACTGGGAAAGACTCTTGGAGCAAGCTCTACTGGATTGGCAACCATCCTGGCACTGGAGGTGTTGGCATACTGCTAGCTGAGAAGTGGGTGGACAAGGTATTCGAAGTCACTTGTGTATCAGACAGAATGCTCATTTTCTAACTCTGCCTGGGCAAGACCATTGTCAACATCATATCCATCTATGCACCACAAGTCGGCCTGTGACCAACTGCGGAGCGTGGTCAGCAAAGTCCACAACCAGGAGACCCTCGTCTTATGCGGCGATTTCAACGGCCACATAGGACATATGCCAAATGGATTCGAAGGAGTGCACAGAGGACATGCCTTTGGGGAACGAAGCCAGGAAGGAGAGTGGATCCTAGAATTCGCTACGGCCCATGACCTGGTGATTGGCAACTCTTTCTTCTGCAAGCCCGAGCAACACCTGGTGACGTACCAGTCCGGAGGTCACAGGGGTCAGATTGACTACTTCCTGCTACAAAGGACCGAGTTCAAGAGCGCCAAGAACATTAAGGTTATACTGGGAGAGGAGTGTGGGACACAGCACAACTTACTTGTGTGTGATCTGAGACTGAAATACCAGCCCTCAGACCTCACCCATACACACCCAAGCTGCTCACCTGGAAGCTGAGAGACCCCGCGCACAAAATCCAGTTCACAGAGACCATGGTGCCATACTATCTGACACAACCAGCACAGTATCAGCAGAAGAGGCATGGTCCAGGCTGAAGTCTGGCCTGCTGCAGGCAATTGAGCAGGTGTGTGGATGGACAAAGAAAGGTCCACCCAGGAAGCAGACATGGAGGTGGAACAGTAAAGCAAATGATGCCATCTGGAGAAAAAGGAAGTGTTGGGAGGAGTGGAAGAAAGGGTGTAGTAAAGAACCCTACGAAATGGCCAAGAGAGAAGCCAAGCAAGCTGTCTACCTAGCCAAGAAGATGGCAGAAGAGCGGGAGCTGTAGAATGTGAAAGAAAGGAAGGACAACATATTCAGAATTGTAAAGCAGATGACGAGAGAAAATCAGTATGTCATGGGAGAGAAGTGTGTCCAAGATGATGATGACATCATGGCTTTAGATGGTGAGGCTAAGAAGAAGGTATGGAAACAGCACTATGAACGATTGTTGAATGTGGAATTCACTTGGAATCCAGATGACCTGTCAGCAACCGATCCTGTGCATGGTGCCCCTATCTTGATCACAGAGAAGATGGTCAAAGAGGCAGTCCAAAGGATGAAAGTGGGCAAGGCAGCTGGCCCCTCGGAAGTAGTTGCCAAGATGCTAAAAGCATCAGGAGATAGAGGCACTCACCTCCTCACTGAACTCATGAACCACATCATCATGGAGGGTCGTATTCCTGCAGACTGGGACAAAAGTTATATTGTAAATTGCTATAAGGGTAAGGGCGATGCGCTCGAGAGAGGGAAGTACAGAGGCCTGAAGCTACTTGACCAGACTTTGAAAGTGCTGGAAAGAGTCTCAGAGAAGCTGATCAGAGAAATGGGAACATCAATGAGATGCAGTTTGGGTTTGTGTCTGGAAGAGGAACGATTGACGCGTCTTTATTGTACGCCAGCTTCAGGAAAAGTATCTTCATAAGAACCACCAGCTCTGTTTTGCCTTCGTAGACTTGGAGAAGGCATTTGACAGAGTCTCAAGGCAGGTACTGTGGTGGGCAATGAGAAAATCAGAAGTGAAGGAATGGCTTGTCTGAACAGTGTACAGCAATGCTACTTGCAAGATCCGCCTCGGCAACACTTACAGTGACCCCATTAGAGTCAAAGTAGGCATACATCAGGGCTCTGTCCTAAGCCCATTGCTATTTATCATCATATTGGAAGCTCTCTCCAGAGAGTTTGAGATGAAGGCCCCCTGGGAGATGCTCTATGCTGATGACCTGGTCATTATCGCAGATAGCATCGATGAGCTAAAAGCCAGACTGACCATCTGGAAGACACATATGGAAAGCAAAGGACTTGAGTGTCAACATGGGAAAAATGAAGATACTGTGCAGTGGCAAGGATATGAACATACTGAAGGACACCGGCAAATTCACCTGTGGTGTATGCAGAGCAGGGGTTGAAAGGAATTCCATGTACTGTGTAGGCTGCTCCCACTGGGTGCATAAGGCTTGCAGCGGCACCCAGGGCAGGCTGAGAGAAGATCCAACCTTTCGCTGTTCCAGATGCAGAGGCCTGGCAAGGCCTATTGATGAACAAATTCTGCAGCATCAAAACAATTTAATGTTGATCGGAAACGGGTACGTCAATGGCAAAAAGAAGAGAATCATTTCCGTGAAATGGTAGACAACATGAAAACAAAAGTCTGGTGGAGGGAGAAAGGTTGTTTATATGGCTATTGAACAAGAACTTATTTCATGGCTCGAAGCACGCATGAAACAGACAACAGTGACCGGCAAGGCTCTTAAATGGGAAGCACTACAATTGCATAAGGCAGAAGGCAACCAATCATTCAAAGCAAGTTATGGCTGGCTTAGGTCATTCATGAAACAAAATAAAATGACTTTTCAAAGAGCAATTCATGTGGCACCGAAAATCGAGGAAGTTTTTGAGGAAAAAATGATGTCATTTCTGCAATGTGTCAGAATGAGAAAAAGTGAAAACTATCCTCTTTCTACAATAGGTAATATGATTAATATAATTAATATAATATAATTTAGATGGTAGTGAAGATCATTTATTGTTCGAGGAGTCTGATGATGACAACTATCCCTTTGAAGGGTTTGAAGAACCCACACCAGGCGAAGCTGCTGCGCATGACCAGCTGACTGAAAACATGCAACTTGAACTGGATGCTCTGAATGCATAGAGCGATGAGCCAGATATGAACCAATCAGTGAGTGCTGATGAGTATTTTTCACCCGATTCTCCAGCTCACTAACTTGGAACTAACATCATGGAACACAAAAAAAGAAGAAATATCAGTCAACTACAAGCAAAGAATAACTTTATTAACAAATGTTTAGTCTTTAAACAAAAACATTTAAAATGTATCAATTTGCCTGAAATTTTAAATTAAATCCATCTATGGGCAAGCAAATGGAATGTGCTCTTTGAGGCAGCTAAATGCAAAAGTATCACAATCAATAGTTACAAAGATTCAGAGAGCAATCATACAAATCTCCACTTCATGAACACCATTCATACAGAGGTGGATGAAGTAGAACTGTTAGGCATCACCATCAGAAAAGAACTGGCATGGACTCACATCCTAAAGAAGATGGCTGAAGGTGCAAGTAAATGACTGAGCTTACTAAGGAAGGTTGCACCCTGCCTGAGCCCGGACCAAAGAGCTATTATCTACAAAAGCATGGCCCCTCCCTGAATCGCCACCTTATTGTGGTGGAGGGGTTTGCGTGACCTAATGATCCTAGGAGCTATGTTGTCAAAGGCAAATGCCCCTGGTAGGGTCACCCAAGGCAAACAGGTCCGGAGTGAAGGTCCAGACGAAGTGTGATTCAAAAAACCCCTATGACACATGACATCTGAGAGAGAGCACAGGAAGCAGTCTCCCTTGCCCGGATGTGGGTCACCGGGGTTCCCTCCTGGAGCCAGGCCCAGGGGAGGGGCTCGAAGGCGAGCGCCTGGTGGTCGGGCTTATGCCCATGGAGCCTGGCCGGGCCTAGCCCGAAAAGGAGACATGGGTCCGCCCTCTCATGGACCCACCACCTGTGGGAGGAGTTTTAGGGGTCGGGTGCAGTGTAAGTTGGGTGGCAGGCAAAGGCATGGGTTCTGTCGGACCAATCCTCAGCTACTTACTCTGACCCTCGGGACATGGAATGTCACCTCTCTGGCGGGAAAGGAGCCTGATTTGGTGCGGGAGGTGGAGAGATACCGACTAGATATTGTCGGGCTCACCTCAACGCATAGCTTGGGCTCTGGAACCATCCATCTCGAAAGAGGCTGGACCTTCTTCTGTTCTTGAGTTGCTCATGGGGAGAGGCGGCGGTGTGGGTATTCTTGTTGCCCCCCGTCTCGGTGCCCAAATGTTGGGGTTCTCCCCGGTTGACGAAAGGGTAGCTTCCCTCCATCTTTGGGTGGGGGGATGGGTCCTGACTGTTATTTGTGCTTATGCACCAAGTGACAGTTCAGAGTACCCACCCTTTTTGGAGTCTTTGGGGGGGGAGGGGACGCTCCCTCGGGAGACTCGCTCGTTGTCTTGGGAGACTTCAACGCCCATGTGGGAAACGATAGTGTGACTTGGAAGGGTGTGATCGGTAGGTACGGCCTCCTGAGTCTGAATCCGAATGGTGTTTCGTTGTTGGACTTCTGTGCTGATCATAGTTTGTCTATCACGAACACCATGTTCGAACATAAGGGTGTCCATAAGTGCACTTGGCACCAGGACACCCTAGATTGCAGATCGATGACTGACTTTGTAGTCGTGTCATCGGACTTGCGACCATATGTTCTGGACACTCGGGTGAAGAGAGGAGCTGAGCTGTCTACCGATCACTACCTGGTGGTGAGTTGGCTTCAGTGGTGGGGGAGATTGCCTTCCAGACCTGGCAGGCCCAAGCGTGTAATCAGGGTCTGCTGGGAACATTTGGCTGAGTCCCCTGTCTGAGAGGCCTTTAACTCCCACCTCCGGCAGAGCTACAACCACATTCCAGAGGAGGCGGGGGACATGGAATCCGAATGGGCCATGTTTCGTGCTTCCATTGCTGAGGCGGCAGCCCATAGCTGTGGCTGTAAGGTCGTCGGTGCTTGTCGTGGCGGTAATCCCCGAACCCGGTGGTGGACACCTGCGGTGAAGGGGGTCGTCCAGTTGAAGAAGGAGGCCTATTGGGTTTTATTAGCCTGTGGGACTCCTGATTCAGCAAATGGGTACCGGCAGCCGAGGCTGTCGCAGATGCAAAATCTCGGGCGTGGGAGGAGTTCGGTGAGGGCCTGAAGAGTGATTATCGGTTGGCCTCAAAAAGGTTCTGGGCCACCATCCAACGCCTCAGGAGGGGGAAGCAGTTCTTCACAAACACTGTTTACAGTGGAGGTGGGGAGCTGCTTACCTTGACTGGGGATGTTGTCGAGAGGTGGAGGAAATACTTTGAGGACCTCCTCAATCCCACCAACATGCCCTCCGTAGAAGAGGAAGACCCTGGGGGTTCGGGTGAGGGTCCGCCCATCACTGGAGTGGAGGTCACTGAGGTTGTCAAAAAGCTCCTTGGTGGTCGAGCTCAGGGGTTGGACGAGATCTGCCCGGAATATCTCAGGGCTCTGGATGTTGTAGGACTGTCTTGGTTGACACGTCTCTGCAACATCGTGTGGTCATCAGGGGCTGTACCTCTGGATTGGCAAACTGGGGTGGTGGTCCCAATTTTTAAGAAGGGGGACCGGAGGGTGTGTTCCAATTATTGGGGAATTACACTCCTCAGCCTACCTGGGAAAGTCTATGCAGGGGTACTAGAGAGGAGGATCGACCGATAGTCGAACCTCGGATTCAGGAGGAACAATGTGGTTTTCGTCCTGGCCGCAGTACTCTTGACCAACTCTATATGCTCCACAGGATTCTGGAGGGGGCATGGGAGTTTGCATTGTTGACATGTGCTTTGTGGATTTGGAGAAGGCTTTCGACCGTGTCCCTCGAACAATCTTGTGGGGCGTGCTCCGAGAGTACGGCGTTCCGGATCCATTGCTACGAGCTATTCGGTCGCTGTATCACCGGAGCCAGAGTTTGGTCCGTATTGGTAACAGCAGGTCGGATTCGTTTCCAGTGGGAGTCAGAGTCCGCCAAGGCTGTCCTTTGTCACCGATTCTGTTCATAATTTTTATGGATAGAATTTCTAGGCGCAGTCGAGGCGATGAGGGGTTCTGGTTTGGTGGCCATCGGATATCGTCTCTGCTTTTTGCGGATGATGTTGTCCTTTTGGCTTCATCAAGTCGGGCCCTCCAGCTCTCATTGGAGCGATTCGCAGCTGAGTGCGAAGCAGCCGGAATGAAGATCAGTACCTCCAAGTCCGAGGCCATGGTTCTCAGTCGGACAATGGTGGACCCTCCGGGTCGGGAATGAGGTCCTGCCCCAAGTGGAGGAGTTTAAGTATCTAGGGGTCTTGTTTACGAGTGAGGGAAGGATGGAGCGAGAGATCGACAGACGGATCGCTGCAGCCTCTGCTGTTAAACGGTGCCTGTACTGGTCCGTCGTTGTGAAGAAGGAGCTGAGCCGCAAGGCGAAGCTCTCAATTTACCAGTCGATCTACGTTCCAACCCTCACCTATGATCACGAGCTTTGGGTAATGACCGAAAGAACAAGATCACGGATACAAGCGGCTGAAATGAGCTTCCTTCGCCGGGTGGCGGGGTTCTCCCTTAGAGATAAGGTGAGAAGCTCCGCCATCCGGGGACAGCTCGGATTAGATCAGCTGCTCCTCCGCATCGAGATGGGCCAGTTGAGGTGGCTCGGGCATCTGGGCAGAATGCCCCCCGGACGCCTCCCTGGTGTGGTGTTTCGGGCATGTCCAACCGGGAAGAGACCCCGGGGTCGACCTAGAACACGCTGGAGGGACTATGTCTGTCGGCTTGTCTGGGACCGCCTCGGTGTGTCCCCCGGGAGAGTTGGAGGAAGTGGCTTGGGAGAGGGACGTCTGGACCTCTTTGCTGAGGTTGCTGCCCCCGCGATCCGACCCTGGACTAAGCGGAAGAAGATGATGATGATGATGATGAGCATGGTCAGATCACGAATGGAATACGCCTCAACAATATGGGAGCCTATTCTTATTTTGCCCTTAAACTTGGTGACCAGGATAAAGCTTGGGTGCCCCACATGGTATGCAAGTCATGCACAGAGTATTTGCATCAGAGAGCCAAAGGCAAGAACACTTGTCTGAAGCTTGGAATTCACATGTTTTGACAGAGCCAACAAACCATGTCACTGACTGCTACTTCAGCGCTATTAATGTGACTGGGATCAAAAGAAAGAACTGAAGCACCATGTAATTACAAAGAGTGTCTTTTAGTACTTCCTGAAATCAGTAACATTGATTCCTCCAGTGTTCCAGAAGATGAAGAAGTGGTTCTTAACAATGATGCTCCACATACTTTTTCCCAAAAGGAGCTAAGTGATCTAGATCATGATCTCAGCTTCTCAAAGTCTTCTGCCGAGCTATTGACATCCAGATTGAATAAAAAGAACCGCATCTCTGTCAATGCTCATAATCACATTTTACCACAACATACATCGAGTTCCTCTTTGTTTTCTTTGAAAAGAAGGACTTAGTGTACTGTACAGATATTGCTCAGATTCTCCACAAGCTTGGAGTATCACAGTATGAACCCAAAGATTGAAGACTGTTCACTAACATCAGCAAGCAATCGCTGAAATGTGTTCTGCTTCAAGACGGCAACCAGTTTGCCTCTGTACCCCTTGTTCACTTGACTACACTGAAGGATAAGTATGAAGCTGTGAAGTATGTGCTGGAGACAATTTGTTATGATCAGCATGAGTAGTTCATTCGTGCTGTCCTGGAGATAGTGAATTTTTTGTTGGGACAAGAGTCCGGCTTCACCAAGTACCCACAATTTCTGTGCATATGGGATAGTAGGGACACTGCTCAGCATTACACAAACAAGGAATGGCCTATGCAGAAAGAATTGGGACCTTTCAGAGCAAGGAGCATCATCAACAATCAATCAAAGATACTCTTCCTACTACTGCACATCAATCTCGGCTTGATTAAACAGTTCACCAAAGCTTTAGGAATGGTGGCTGCTTCACTTACTTGGTCCATTCTTTTCCAGGATTAACCATAGAGAAGTTGAAATCTGGCATCTTTGATGGTACTCAAATCCGTCAGCTCATCAGAGATCCTGAGTTTGAAAACTCAATGAATAAAGTGAAACTGATCGCATAGAAGGCTTTTGTTCTGGTTGTGAAGAAATTTCTTGGCCACAACAAGGCTAGAAACTATGCAGAACTTGTTACCAGTATACTGACTGCTTTCAGAAACCTTAGATGTACCATGTGCTTAAAAATGCATTACTTATTCTCACTTATGGATCGGTTTCCTGAGAATCCGTGATCAATGAGTGATGAACAGGGGGAGAGATTCCGTCAGGAAATAAAAGGGATGGAGACCAGGTGTCAGAGATGGTGGGATGCAGTCATGATGGCTGATTACTGTTTAACTCTGAAGAGAGACATCCCTGCTGCTGAGCATTTGAGAGGTTCAAGGAAACAGAAGTTCATACCCTGAATTTTTTACAATGAGTTAACATTCAATTTACATGGACTTATTTTAATCAAGTCTATTATTCAATTCACGGAAAGTTTAGTTTGTAACATTTAATAATTACATTCTGTTAGATGTTCTGATGAGAAATATTAATGAAAATCAACTGATGTCTCAAAAATGTAATGAATTTAGTCAGAAGATTTCAAAATCAAATTAGCATAAAAACCTGAATTGATTGAGGAAAATGGATGTCCTTTTTAGATCAGCAGTGCAAAATGATCATAATGTATGTAAAAAAAATATATATATAGAAAACTTACATTTATTTATTTATTTATTGTAAGCCAGTGCGATCTTCTGTCCTAGTATTCTATGCAGAACATGTATCTACTAGAGTCATTCTAAGTTGCGATAACATTTTTGTTTTTAGCAATATGTTGTTAGGCAGAGAAATACCAGATAGGGCTGAAGGAGATACAGAATGAAATGGAAGAACTAAAGTGCTTAATGAAGAACACAGAGAAAAAGAAAAATACAAGACGAGGTGTCAGAGCTTGACAAAGGAGAAGAAATCACCGCATTCTACAGTGAAGCATTGCTCTGCCAAGAAACACTTAACAAACACCATAAGCAGAAGGTTCTTGTTGCAAGAATAAATGATTGAAGAAATCAGAAATAAATACAAAAGCACCAAAAAGGAATGAGAGACAAGTTATTGAAAAAATAACAACTGGACAATTGATAAAGTAATACAGGGTGCTGTGGGCTGCACATGTATCTTTTGTCTTTTCGAAGAAGCGGAGTAAAAAATAAATTCAGAGCTCATGATGTGAGAGAAAGAAGAGCAACATATTACCTGCTGAATGCAAGCAAAAAGTAAATACTTTCTTTTTAAGAGGTGATATTAGTCGTATGGCAACAAACTTCTATTAACTGACACGATGAAGATTCTGCACTAAAGGTTCCTCACAGAACATAAAAAACAGACCTCATATTCTTCTTTCTGCACCTTAGGACCATTTTGTGTCATGGTGCCCACAGAAGCTGATCATGAAAACTCAGTGCCGAAATATAACATGCAGTTCATGGCCAACACTCTATATAGCCATGCTCTGTCAGCAACAAAAACCCTTTAAGACTTGGTCAATTTAACAATGTGCAATCCAAGATTAAATCTCTACACATATGGTGAGTGCAAAGACTGTGCAAGCTCCATGCATGCAATGCTGAGACCTCCTACAAACAATGAGAAATACCGAATCCAATGGCCTTTGGAAGACAATAGCAATGTTAATGATGGAGATAATTCTGGGAAAAGGTCTACAATCATTGTGACTAAAACTGTGATGACAACAGAATCATCAGTTCAGTTTCTGTAACTGCTTAATCTTAATTAGGGTCGCGGGAAGGCTGGCGCCCATCCCAGCCGACCGCAGGTGAGGGCAGAGTACACCCTGGACAGCTTGTCAGGCCATCGCAGGGTGGAAACACGCTGACAGTTCTGCAGCCTATTCTTGTCAAAAGTCAGCAATAGTCCTTTTACATGCCTCACACCATAGATAGAGAGAGAGAGAGAGAGACATGGTCGGCCTTTGATAACTGTTAGCTGCACTGGGGATGACAACAGAATTTGCAAGTAAATTCCGTGACACGTTGTTTCGAATTGGACAGCATATATTTAACATACAATATGGAAGGAAAAGTGTACAAGACCGTGATGAGGCCAGCGATTTTGTATGGTTTAGAAACAGTGGCACTGGGGAAAAGACAGGAGGCTGAGCTGGAGGTAGCAGAGATGAAAATGTTGAGGTTCTCTTTGGGAGTAACGAGGATGGATAGGATCAGGAATGAGTCCATCAGAGGGACAGCACATGTAAGATGTTTTGGAGACAAAGTCAGAGAGGCTAGATTGAGATGGTTTGGACATGTACAGAGGAGGGATAGTGAGTATATTGGTAGTAGGATGTTGAGGTTGGAACTACCATACAGAAGGCCCAGAGGAAGACCAAAGAGAAGATTTATGGATGTGGTGAAGGAGGACCTGAAGGTAGTTGGAGTAAGAGTAGAAGATGCAGAGGATAGGGTGATTCCAAGCCTTTTATTGCCGGCACGCATGTCGCCTCTAAATTTACCATGCTGCAGATGCTTGGTGACTCTTTGTTTTGGGACCCTTGTTCAATCTGTATTTTGTTTAGCTTTAAGCTGTAAGTTATTATTTTGCCGTACTTTGTTGATATTATTAAATTGTATATAGTTTATGTCATAGTTTGCCATGCTTTGCTGGTTTCGCGAGGCAATTTCCATCTTCTAAATTCCATACGTAACACCAGGGACAATTAAATTCCAGGACATAAATTGTCTTTCCAAGGCAGACAAACATGTTCTTGACTATGGATTCTGTGGGCTGAAGAAGATGAGCCTGGGAAAGGAGGAAAGCCCCAGGTAGCCAACTCATGAACTATCTTGGCCCGAGGTCACCAAGTAAGAAAATATTGGGCAGTGGTGCATAGTAAATGATAATGAACCTTTCCCAAGAATCATTCTGGATGTTGCAGAAGATATCAAGATGAAATGGATGTATAAGACCAGAATGATGCGATTGTTTCATAATAAGATGAATATTTGACCCATGAAGGACCCAGGAGGAACGGTGATGTTACAGGGAGCAGAGATAACGAAGGTGGAGGATTTTAAGTACTTAGGCTCAACAATTCAGAGCAATGGAGAGTGTGGAAAAGAGGTGAAGAAACGTGTGCAGGTAGGCTGGAATGGTTGGAGAAAAGTGTTCGGTGTGATGTGCGATAGGAGAGTGTCAGCAAGAATGAAGGGAAAAGTGTACAAGACGGTGGTGAGGCCAGTGATGTTGTATGGATTAGAAACAGTGGCGCTGACGAAAAGGCAGGAGGCAGAGCTGGAGGTAGCAGAGATGAAAATGTTGAGGTTCTCTTTGGGAGTAACGAGGATGGATAGGATCAGAAATGAGTATATCGGAGGGACAGCCCACGTAAGATGTTTTGGAGACAAAGTCAGAGAGGCTAGATTGAGATGGTTTGGACATGTACAGAGGAGGGATAGTGAGTATATTGGCAGTAGGATGCTGAGGTTGGAACTACCAGGCAGAAGGCCTCGAGGAAGACCAAAGAAGAGATTTATGGATGTGGTGAAGGAAGACATGAAGGTCGTTG
The DNA here is from genome assembly GCA_024760905.1 of Plotosus lineatus. NCBI lineage: Eukaryota > Metazoa > Chordata > Actinopteri > Siluriformes > Plotosidae > Plotosus > Plotosus lineatus. The sequence continues at coordinate 49,264,252 of CM045739.1, forward strand.
GAGTCAGAAAAGATGATGCGGAGGACAGGGTGAGGTGGAGGCAGATGATTTGCTGTGGCGACCCCTGAAGGGAGCAGCCGAAAGTAAAAGAAGAAGAAGTTGCATACCAATAATTTGGTGAAAATTATTGTAATTTAACATTCTGAGCTGAACCAATATCATTGTATTGTAGTTTAATGAGCCTTTCATCAGTTCAATGAGGAATTCTTGCAACGTTTTTAGTTTTTATCAAATAGGTTTTTTTTTTCTTTTTTTTTTCTCAATGCTGAAATGGCAACAAATTGTAGGAATGACTCAACAGCCACCCAGCAATACTGCTGGGAGCTCAAAAAAAAAAACCCACCAGCAAATTCATATGTTATGCATGATACATTGCATAAATACAGTGAGATGAAACAAGTACACAGTTTAGCTCACATGGTTTCATGACCTGGAAAGGGTTAGGGTGAGATGGAGGCAGATGATTCGCTGTGGCGACCCCTGAAGGGAAAAGCTGAAAGGAAAAGAAGAAGAAGATAGCAGTACTGCCAGTATTATGTGCTGATACACAGCCAGCTTGGTTCCAAGGGATAAACCAGCTCGTCTCCACACACGGTCCTGAAATGAGCTAAAGGCTCTGATGGCCAGGGCAATCCTTATATGAATCTCACCCTGCAAATTGGCATGCTCTGTGACAAAACCTCCAAGCTAGACAAATGTATCTGTTAACTTTTGAGGGGTCCCATCTAGTATGATAAGATACATATAAGATAAGATACAGCTTTATTAATCTCACAATGGAGAAATTCACTGTTACAGGCTGTTGAGGTACCATCAGTAGGGGGTGCAAAAATAGATACATATACATACATACACACATACATATATATTATATAAGTAAATAAATAAATAGATACATAAATAGTATAAATTAATAAACAATAAAAGAAAAGAAGGGAACGACTTTATAGACTGGCCTATATTAAAGTGTAATGTATCTGACTGCAGAGTAGATGGGTTGATATGGTTCACAGTCAGTGGGGTACATGTGGTTGATTAAAGTGCATAGGGGCTGTTTCACCTGTTGGCTTAGGCTGATGCAGAACCTCTGTTTTATCTTTACTTATTAACAGTCCCCAGCTGGTGCAGGCAACATGTAGGGCATCAACTATTTTTTGGGTCTCATCCATAACTATGCTGTCGAAGCCAGCAACATCTGCATACAGTAGGGCCAAGATGATATCTAGCAAGGCTTGGTTGGACTGTAGTCTTCTTACCTAGCTGAGTGACCCGATGAGTTGAGAGTTCAAGTCTTTATTTATCGCAAGATTTCAACAAAACAGTCACACTAGAAAATTCTATAAACAATAAAGTGTATATTCCAATGGTATAAATATATGTTACTCACCAACATATGGAATAAATAGATCAGAAATGACGGTATCCTGCTCACATGCAACCATTATGGTTGTGGCCATCTTGCCATGTGATAGCCAATACCACTTTTTTTTTTTTTTTTTTTGAGAGGGGACTCGCAATTAAATTGCCTAGTGCTACATTAGTTTACTCTTGAGCTTCGATTCAAATTACATTTTAAAGTAGACCAAAGTCTCTAAATTTGGTACCTGCGTTATGGCTGATATATTCTACTGATATTTAAAGAACCCGAAATCTTCACGGGGATATTTATAAAAATGAGTTTTTTTTTATATATCTAAAAAAAAATGGCGAAATATACCCCTGATAAACTGGGTACGACTGGAAAGGTGGAGATTTACTTCTGAATATGGCAATTGTTTAGACCACGTGTGTCATATCAGATCGACGCGCAAGCTGATTTCGTTAACGATGCCTTGCAACCGGGCAAAGTGCACTTGAGATCTCATCACAATAAAGGAGCTCTAATCAAGGTTGGTGAAAAATCACCACAAACTCAGTCTAAAATTGAAGTGTTCTTTTTCTCTGAACATGAATGAATTTGGTACCACTTGAAAAGGGATGAAATGAACTTTTAACACAATTAAATTTATTCTGCATTATTTGATTACAAGGGTTGCATTTACAGGTTGAAGTTTGACTATTTTCAGCCATCAGCTTTTTCCAGTACCTACTTATATAAACATGAAAATGCATACATTTGTTGTGCTGTTGATAATTGGATACACATACTTTTGTCAGCAGTTTTTTCTATCATGCACTACAAGTAGACAATGCAACTCTTACAGATGACAGCTTCCAATCCCACGTGAAAATTAAAGTATCTTTCTGTATCTTTCAACCCTGATATGGAGACAATGTGCAGTGAAGTTCAAGAGCAAAAATCATATTAACCAGGTGAATAAAATTATTTACTGAGCTATTATGAAAATATATATTTTATATCATACGATAAATTTTGTTGCGTTTCATATACAGGTTGACGGTTGACTGCTATATGCCACATGAGGAAATTAAGGAATGCTGCCATACTTAAATAGACATTACCATATAAAGTGACAAGTTTTGTTTGCCGTCATTAATGTCAAATAAAATATTGTGCATCCCACTAAACCAGAAACTGTCCATTATAAACAATATATTTTTGTCAGGAGGATTTATACATTGGTTGCATACCGGGGATCAAAATGGGTCATTTGTCTGCCAGTATTAAAGGCCACAGGAGAGGGATGAAAGAGCTGGATGCAGCTTTGGAGTCTCTGGCTGCTAATCTCTTTTTTAAACGCTGACATTATGTTTATAATACATTATTTGCAAGCTAGAAAGATGCTCAGTGAAGTTCTATGGTCATCCAGAACATGTCAGATAAGTCAACATATATCAGCATATGCTGAAGAAGTTTGGTATAAGTTACCTATAAGTTTTTGAGAGTTTGTTGGCAAGTTATAATGCAGCCGTGAGGGAGAGGCACAAGCCAGTGTCTCTCTTTCACGCCGGTCCCAAGCCCGGATAAATACAGAGGGTTGAGTCAGGAAGGGCATTCGGCGTAAAACAAATGCCAAATAAAATATGCGAGTCACAACAAAAATTTCATACCAGATTGGTCGAGGGCCGGGTTAACAACAACCGCCATCAGTGCTGTTAACCAACAGGGTGCTGGTGGAAATTGGACTACTGTTGGTCGAAGACGTCGAAGAAGGAGAGGCGGGAGGCGTGTCTGTAAGCGGAAAGAGAAGAGGAAAGGCATGAGTCTAGCTAGGACTGAGAGTAGGAACATTGAATGTTGGAACTATAACCGGAAAAGGTAGAGAGCTGGCTGACAGATGCAGAGGAGGAAGGTGGACATACTGTGTGTCCAGGAGACCAGGTGGAAAGGGAGCAAGGCTAGAAGCTTAGGAGTGGGGTTTGAGCTGTTTTTTCATGGTGTGGATGGGAAGAGAAATTGAGTAGGAGTCATCTTGAAGGAGGGGTTTGTCAGGAATGTTCTAGAAGTGAAAAGAGTGTCAGACAGAGTGATGAGTCTCAAGTTAGAAATTGAAGGTGTGATGTTCAATGTTGTTAGTGCTTATGCCCCACAGGCAGGATGTGAGCTAGAAGAGAAGGAGAGATTCTGGAGTGAGTTAGATGAAGTGATGAAGCAAGAATCAGGGGTCAAAGAGAAAGCTGAGGAGCAGAATCACGGAGAAGACAATCTTCTGATAGCAGAGGGGAGTGTGCCATTCCCATTTATAGCTGGCTGCTTGCTGATTGTAAATAGGGACTAGGTGGGCTCTACTTGGAACTCGCCTACCAGCAACTGCCACACCCCTCGCCAGTGCCTGCAATGATTAAAGAAGAGTTAATTCTGCCAGCCAGCACAGACCATCACTACCCCCCCCCCCCCCCCCTTAAGGGGCGCTGACCAGGCTTGTCCGGGAACTGGCGATACAATTTGTCTCATAAGTCCGGATCCAGGATTATGGAGCAGGGAATCCGTGAACGCTCTTTGGGACCATACCCCTCCTAGTCCACTAAATACTGAAACCCTCGACCCCGCGTACATCAAGGATATGGTTAACTGTGTATGCGGGATGTCTATCAATCAGTCGGGGAGGTGGGGGTGGGAGGTCGGTGGGGGGGGGGGGACTTTCTACCACGGGCTTAATTCGGGAAACATAAAATACTGGGTGTACCTTGAGTGAGGGTGGGAGTCTCAATCAGATGGCGCTGGGGTTTATAATTTTATCTATTAAATTGGGCCCAATGTATCTGGGAGTCAACTTGCAAGGGCAGGTCCCGGGAGGAGAGCCACACTTCTTGCCCGACCTTGTAGGGAGGTTCTGGGCTTAGGTGGTGATCGGCAATCTACCAATTTAGGGCCACTGTTCATTCCAGGGCAGCCCGTGCTTCTTTCCAGACCTGACGTGCTCTGTGAAACTGTGCCTGGACTGATGGGACGGCCACCTCGACTTCCTGGCTGGGAAACAGGGGGGCTGGAACCCATTAATCACCATAAAGGGGGACATCCCGGTGGCGGTGCAGATCAGAGAATTGTGTGCGTATTCGACCCATGGGAGGTGTGTGGGCCAGGAAGCTGGGAGGCGGGAGGCGACGCAGCACAGGGCGGATCCGAGGCTTTGATTCGCGCATTCCGTGTGCTCGTTCGACTGAGAGTGGTAGCCAGAGGTCAAGCTGAAGGAGACTCCCAAGGTGTCGCAGAACGCCTTCCAAACTCAGGATGCAAACTGGGGGCCCCAGTCTGAAATGACGTCCTAGGGGATGCCATGGAGGCGAAAGACATGTTGGATTAGGAGACCAGCTGTTTCCATTGCCGAGGGGAGTTTGGGTAGGGCAACAAAATGGACCGCCTTGGAGAACCGATCCATTAATGTCAGGATAACCGTGTTGCCCTCAGTCGGGGTAAACCTGTGATGAAATCCACCACAATGTGTGACCAGGGGCGATGGGGAATGGGTAAGGGTTGGAGGAGACCAGTGGGTGCATGATGGGAGGACTTTCTCTGGGCACAGCTGGCGCAAGCTCCCACAAACTCCCTGGTGTCAGCTGCTATCGTTGGCCACCAGAAGCGTTGTTGGAGCAGGAAGAGAGTTTGGTGGGCTCTGGGGTGGCAGGCTAACTTTGAGGAGTGAGCCTACTGAAGTGCTGGGGTTCTGGCCGGCGAGGGAACATATAGTCGAACTTGGGGGCACCTGACGGGCTCCGGTTCCCCCTGATGGGCATCCAGAACTAGTCGTTCTACCTCCCATTGGGCTGCTCTGAGTATACAGGAGGAGGGCAGGATGGTCTCCATGGTAGTGTCTTCACTCGAGTAGAACTGCCTGGAGAGAGCATCTGGCTTTGTATTCTGGGAGCCAGGTCGGTATGTCAGTGTGAAGTTGAACCTCCCCAAGAAGAGTGACCATCGTGCCTGACAGGAGTTCAACCTCTTGGCTGTATGAAGGTAGGATAGGTTTTTATGGTCGGTCCAGACCGCGAAGGGGTGGGCTGCCCCTTACAGCCAGTGCCTCCACTCCTGGAGTGCCAAGACCACCGCCAGCAACTCATGATTCCCAACATCATAATTCCGTTCCACCGGGGACAAGCGACGGAAGAAGAAGGTGCATGGGTGGAGCTTCTGATCTGTGGGAGACCATTGGGAGAGGACCGCTCCCACCCCTGAGTCCAAGGCATCGACTTCCACCACAAACTGCAGCGATGGGTCCGGGTGGATCAGTACGGGCGCGTGGACGAATTTAGCCTTCAGCCTGTCAAATGCCACCTGGGCGATGGGGAACACTGGAACTGGGTCTTGGGTGATGTCAACTGTGTGAGGGGGTCTGCTAGGCAGCTGTAGTCATGCACGAACCGGTGATTGAAGTTCGCGAACCCCAGGAACCTCTGCAGCTGTTTCCGTGTCCCTGGAGTCGGTCACTCTGCCACTGCCTTCACCTTCACCGGATCGGGTCCTATCTACCCCTTCTCCATGATGATCCCCAGGAATGAGACTGAGGGGACATGAAACTAGCATTTTTCTGCCTTAACGAACAATCTGTTCTCCAGGAGCCTCTTCAGTACCATTCTCACGTGGCGGAGATGTTCGTCTTGGTCTCTAGCAAAGATTAGAATGTGGTTCAGGTGTACGAATACAAAGCAGTTCAGCATGTCCCTAAGCACATCGTTGACCAGAGCTTGGAAAACCGCCGGGGCATTGGTTAGTCCGAATGGCATGATCAAATATTCAAAGTGCCCCAGGGGCGTGTTGAAAGCCTTCTTCCACTCGTCCCCCTCCCGAATTCGAATTAGGCATTTCTCAGGTCCAGCTTGGAAAAAACGGTGGCATCGTGGAGAGGGGTGAAGGCTGAATCGATTAGGGGGAGAGGGTACTTGTTTTTCATGGTGATCTGGTTCAGGCCCATGTAATCAATGCAAGGTCTCAGGATCTTGTCTTTCTTTTCGATGAAGGAAGTACCGGGGAAGATGTGGGCCAAATGAGACCTGCAGCCAGCGACTCGTTGATATATGCCTCCATAGCGTCTTTCTCCGGCTTAGAGAGGTTGTATAGTCGCTGGGAAGGGAGTGTGGAACCTGGGAGTAGGTCAATGGCGCAGTCGTACGATCGATGAGGAGGTAAGGAGCGAGCCTGGTCCTTGCTGAAAACCACTTACAGGTCGTGATATTCTACGGGCACGCCGGCTAAGTCCAGATCCTCCAGATCAACCGGGTTTTGTGAGGCTTGGGAGGGTACGGCTGCCATTAGGCCTTGTTGCAGACAGAAGTCACTCCAGCTGTGTATGTTGAGGGTGAGCCAGTCAATGAGGGGATTGTGGGTCTGCAACCATGGCCACCCCAACACTAAGGGAGAGAGAGAGACAGGGAGAACAAACAGTTCCAAATATTCCTGGTGATTACTGGACTCATGGGCTTAACTGGCTTGGTCTTGTGCATGACGCGAGCGATGAGTGGGCAATCTATGGCCACTACTTCCTTGGGGGTCTCGAGTTCATACACGGGTAGGTCATGAAGCTCAACCATCCCCGGATCGATAAAGTTAGTGTTAGCGCCTGAGTCAATAAATACGTTTACAGAATGAGAGTGTTGCGCGGAGTGTAGCATACCTTGAGCTTGCAGGCGCTTTCCAGGTGCCATGGAGGATCCTCTCATCGATGTTGGACTCTGCCGTGCGGGGCACTGGGCGAGGTAATGGCCCTTCTCTGCGTAGTAGATGCAGAGACAGTTGGATAGCCGCCAGTGCCTCTCTTCAGCCATCAGTCTGGTGTGGTTCACCTGCATGGGTTCTTGGCCGTCATCCTCCCTCAGAGGGGGAAATGGCGAGTGGGTTCGTGGTGGGGCCCCCCTTCCGGGATCGATCCCTCTCTCTCAGCCGGTTGTCCAGTCTGGTAGACAAGGCGATTAATTCTCCAGAGTAGTCGTCTCATCATGGGCTGCAAGCTCATCTTTAAGCCGTTCGTTGAGCCCCTTCAGGAAAGCCCCAGGAAGCGCGGGGTCATTCCAGCCACTTTTGATGGTGAAAATCCAGAATTGGATGGCGTACTCCGTCACTGACTGTGAGCCTTGCCGAATATGTAGGACTTGGGAGCTCGCCTCCTCCCTTTTCGCCAGACGATCGAAAACTTTCTTCATTTCTCGCATGAACTGATCTACCTGGGAGCATAATTCCAGGGTATGGGTAGCAACTGCTAGCACCCAGGACGAGGCTTGCTCCGTGAGTAGGCTCATGATAAGGCGGTTTTAGCTAGATCAGTGGTGTATGTGAGCAGCTGCTGAATGAAGACGAGCGAGCACTGTAGAAGGACTTGTGTGCAGGAGCCAATCGCACCTGAATACCTGGCTGGCATGGGGATCTGAGGTTCTCTGTGTGCGGGGAGTATCACTGGCACTGGCGCTGCTGCCAAAGTGGAAAAGGAAGGGAGAGGGGGTGGGATCGCGGCAGCAAGGTGAGTGGCGACGGCATCCATCCTTCTGCCGCGCTGCGCCAAGCTGTGGGTTATGTGCTGGAGATTGTCCATCATCTGATTCAAGGTGGCGTCATGTCATCCCAGCAGGGCACCCTGGTCAGATCGTGTCTGCCGAAGCTGTGCGATCTACACTGGGTTCATGTTTCAGGTCAGAAGATTCTGTTAAGGCTGGGGTGTGTGCGTAGGACTCAGAGATGCAGGAGACCAAAAGAAAGTTCAAACGATTTATTAAACACTAGGAATGGTAAATTATGGGAATACTAAGTCAAAGGAACTGGTCGAGCACGAAGCAAGAACCAGGGGTCAAAGAGAAAGCCGAGGAGCAGAATCACGGGGAAGACAATCTTCTGACAGCGGAGGGGAGCGTGCCGCTCCCGTTTATAGCTGGCTGCTTGTTGATTGCAGATAGGGACCAGGTGGGCTCTGCTTGGAACTCGCCTACCAGCAACTGCCACGATCCTCGCCAGTGCCTGCATTGATTAAAGAAGAGATAATTCCGCCAGCCAGCACAGACCATAACATGTCATCTGGAAGGAGAGGAGATGAGGAGACTTGGTGGTGGAATGAGGAAGTGCAGGAGTGTGTACAAAGAAAGAGGTTAGCTAAGAAGAAGTGGGACACGTCTGCAGGGGGACACAGCGGAAGGCGAAGGTAGCAGTGTCAAAGGCCAAACAGAGGCCATATGATGATTTGTATGCTCGGTTGGAAAGTAAAGTAGGAGAAAATGATTTATACAGGTTGGCACAGCAGAGAACTAGAGATGGAAAGGATGTGCAGCAACTTAATGATTAAGGACAGAGAGGGAAATGTAATGACTAATGACAGAAGTGTGCTGGGAAGATGGAAAGAGTACTTTGAAGAGCTGATGAATGAGGAAAATGAGAGAGAAAAAAACAGTAGAAGAGGTGACTGTCGAGGACCAGGTAGTAGCAAAGATTAGGAAGGGTGAAGTGAAAAGGGCATTGAAGAGGATGAAGAATGGAAAGGCAGTTGGTCCTGATGACATACTGGTGGAGGTATGGAAGTGTCCAGGAGAGGGAACGGTAGCTTTCCTGACAAAAACATTCAGCAAGGTCTTAGAGAGTAAGAGGATGCCAAAGAAATGGAGGAGACGTTTGATGGCGCCCAATTTTAAGAACAAGGGAGATGTGCAGAGTTGTGGCAACTACAGAGAGATGAAGTTGATGAGCCATACGATGAAGTTATGGGAGAGAATAGTGGAAGCTAGACTAAGGGCAGAGATCAGCATTTGTGAGCAACAGTTTAGTTTCATGACAAGAAAGAGCACCACAGGTGCAGTGTTTGCCTTGAGGATGTTAATAGAGAAGTACAAAGAAGGGCAGAGGGAGCTGCATTGTGTCTTTGTGGATCTGGAGAAAGCATATGACAGGGTGCCGAGAGAGGAACTGTGGTATTGCATGAGGAAGTGGCATGGCAAAGAAGTATGTTAGAGTGGTGCAGGACATGTATGAGAGATGTAAGACAGTAGTGAGGTGTGCTGTCGGTGTGACAGAAGAGTTCAAGGTGGAGGTAGGACTGCATCAGGGGTCAGCTCTGAGCCCCTTCTTGTTTGCTATGGTGTTGGACAGGCTGACAGACGAGGTTAGGCAGGAATCTCCATGGACTATGATGTTTGCAGATGATATTGTGATCTGCATTGAGAGCAGAGAACAAGTGGAGGAAAATCTAGAGAGGTGTAGGTATGCCCTGGAAAGGAGGGGAAAGAAGATTAGCCTCAGTAAGACAGAATATACATGTGTATGAATGACAAGGACCCAACAGGAACGGTGAGGTTACAGGGAGCAGAGATGAAGAAGGTGGAGGATTTTAAGTACTTATGCTCAACAATCCAGAGCAGTGAAGAGTGTGGAAAAGAGGTGAAGAAGCATGTGTGAATGGTTGGAGAAAAGTGTCCGGTGTGATGTGTGATAGGAAGGTATCGGCAAAAATGAAAGGAAAAGTGTACAAGATGGTGTTGAGGCCAGCAATGTTGTATGGTTTAGAAACAGTGGCCCTGGGGAAATAACAGGAGGCAAAGCTGACGGTAGCAGAGATGAAAATATTGAGGTTCTCTTTGGGAGTAACGAGGAGGGATAGGATCAGGAATGAGCACAATTGAGCACCAGGCAAACACAGAAAGAAAAAGACAAAGCAACCGCCAGCCCTGCGGCTGGCAACCTGGAACGTCAGAACAATGTGTCCCGGCCTCACTGACGACCTCCAGCAAGTCGACGACACAAGGAAAACCGCCATCATTAGCCGTGAGCTGGCCAAGCAGAACATCGACATCACCGCCCTACAGGAGACACGCCTTGCTTCAAGTGGCAGTCTCAAGGAGAAGGACTACACGTTCTTCTGGCAAGGTCTGGAGGCAGGCGGCGGCGACTCTATGGGGTTGGTTTCGCAGTTCGCAACTCCCTGCTGTCGTCAATTGAACCTCCTTCTCAGGGAACCGGCGCATCCCCTCACCCCGACTCACCACCTCCTCGGGACTTACACACATTTTCTGCGCCTCCGCCCCAACACTCGGCTCCACAACTGAGGCAAAAGATGCATTCTACGAGGAGCTTGAGGCAAGGATCAGAGAGATACCAGTGAAGGAAAACCTGTTCCTGCTCGGAGACTTCAATGCCCGGGTGGGAGCAGACTGCACCGCCTGGCCACGCTGCATTGGACACTTTGGCATTGGCAAGCTCAACGAGAATGGACAACGGCTACTTGAGCTCTGCTCCTTCCATGACCTCGCCATTACCAACACCTTCTATGCCACCAAGCCCCACCACAGAGTTTCATGGAGACATCCCAGGTCGAGGCACTGGCACCAGCTGGACTTCGTCATCACCAGGAGACCCATGCTGAACCACGTGCTCTGCTGCGTAGTTACCATAGTGCAGACTGCGACACTGACCATTCCCTGGTCGGAAGCATGGTGCGTCTACGACCCAAACAGATCCACCGCTCCAAACATAGGGGCCAGCCCCGCATCGACACTGCCAGAACTTCAAAGCCCGAGCTGCGCAAATGCTTTGCTGAGGCCATCGACAACGCCCTGGAAGACTGCCCCACAGACAACGCCACAGCACGCTGGGACTTCATTCGCGATGCCGTATAGCCGCAGGAGTGGTTACAGGCGTCGACGTGCATGTAACCAGAGGGCAACTGACTGGTCTGCTGGGTTCTGGTTGATGCTCTCCTGCAGACGACATTGATTGTTGTGGGCATGGTGATGGTGCCCACCTCGCGTCATGAGGTCCCCAAACAGGCACAGGTGGATCTGGCAGCTGCATGCTCCATGGCGTCAGTGGGGGCGGACGTAGTGCTGCTGATGCCACTGGTGGTGCAGAGGTGATAGTGGTCAAAGCTGCTGGTGATGTTCCTGCTGCGGCTGCATCTCCAAGGGTGTAGCTCTGTCCAGGCAGTCGTTCAGCAGTTGTTGTATTTTTAATTTCGCATACCTGTACAATGGCTTCAGTAGATTTTGCAGCACAGCTGCTGCCCAACTGGTGAAACTCACCCTCTCTGACTCATCAGCTGTCCATACCTCTTTTCTCTGGTTCACCAGCTGTTCGACTACTGCAAGAATCTGGTCCGCTCAATCGTCATGGCTGGACAATAGAGTTACAGGCCTTGCCGAGGTAGACATGGATGCTTTGATGGCAGGTGTTGCATCGAGGGGGTTGACGGATGTTGCCTTTTCTGCCAGGTCAATATGTCCACTGTCCTGTGACCCCTCTGGCATTGATGGCAGTGGAGGTTCTCCAGCGGTGGTGGGTGTGGAGCCGCCAGAGCCAGTTGCAGCAGCAACCTTTGCCTTCAAAGAGACCAGGTTCCTCCGCTGTACCTCGGCTATGTGTAGGCATAGGAAGCTGAAGCTTTCGTAGATCCATTGCTCCCTCTGCGACATGTTGAGATCAGCCTGCCCCGACTTCCACCATCTAAGCTTTCTGAGCCTCATGAGTATACTATGGAACCATTACTTAAGCTCCTCTTAGGTCTTCCCAATGCACACGCTCTGATCAGACCAGTGCCTTGTTCGTCCAGGAGCGGTCAGTTTTATGTAGACGCGTGCCTTTTTCTCAGCGGCGATATCAGCAGAAGTGACATCCAGCTCACTGTTGACCTTGGCTTCCTGGGATGGCTCTTCAGGTTGGGTTTCCTGTGTTGGTGACCATGGCGTCTTGCTTGAAGTCTTTCTCTTGGCTTTCAGCATCTGGCATCTCTCGAAATGAATGGCTCTTTGTCTTGCGCACCTGTATTTATATTGGAAGTGACTTCCGTGAGTGTTCCCAAAGTCTTCTGTACTTTTCGCGACCATTCCACAAACATTCCGCCATCGTTCCACAAACGTTCCACATAATGTTTATGGAAAGTACGCAGTGTTTCTCTATTTTTCCTTATGTGTTCTGCGTCTTCCGAGAGTATTCTGTGGGGATCTGTAGATGAACGCCAACATTCCATTGCTGCTTTTGGCCACCTGGAAGAGGGGGGAATGCTACAGAAGGGTCACGGAACACTTGCGGGATAAAAGGAACGATTACGGAATGTTTGCTGAAATGACTGTGGAACCTGAGGGAACACTGTTGGAAGATTTTTCCATGAACATGCTTTTGAACATGTTTAAAAGCACATTCACGGAAGATTTTGGCCTGCCGGAAGCGGATGAATATATTCGGAATCATACGGAAGGACAAGGAAGATGATGGAATGACTGAGGAACATTGGAGGATGACAACATTTTTGCTTCCGCGAGTCTGCCGCGCTCCAGTGAAATGGGGGTATTATGACGAGCACCACCTGGGGAGACAGCACAGTGGTGTAGTGGTTAGCATGTCTGTCTCACAACAAGAAAGCCTGGGTTCAATTCACAGCCTGGGTGTTTCTGTGTGGAGTTTGCATGTTCTCCTTGCACTTCCATGTGTTTCCCTCAGGTACTCTGGTTTCCTCCCACAGTCCAAAAACATACACAGTAGGTGTGAGTGTATGAATGGTTGAGTGGGTGTTGGCCTTGTGATGGCCTCGGAAGCTGTCCAGAGTGTACCCTGCTCTCACCTAAAGTCAGTTGAGATGGGTACCAGCCTCCTCACAACCATAATTAAGTGGTTCAGAAAAAGAATGAATGAATGAGCACCACCTGGGAGGATCCGATTGGTGAACATGAGGTTGGAAATTGAACCAGTAATGGCCTCCAACTATACAGTTTATGACCTTCTGATCACCAACATTGTCTTCCATCTTCCCACCTGCAAGAAAACATCATGGATGCACCCTAGTGCCAAGCATTGGCATCTCATTGGCCATGTCATCATCACAAAGAGGAAAAGACAGGATCTGAGAGTCACAAGGGACATATGCCAAGTGCTGGATGGGCCATCACTCAAGAGACAACCACAGGGTGCCAAAATTCCCAAATGCCTGAACTTCAACAAACTCAAGCTGCAGTACACCATGCAGTCTTTAACAGACAACCTGGAAAGACAGCTTGATGCTTTGCTGCTAGACAACCTTGCCTGGAAGCAGCATGAGCAGCATTATGTGAAACAGTGTACGACACAGCCATGGAATACTTCAGGCACATTACCAGAAAACACAAAGTCTAGTTTAGTGAAAACAGTGCGGAGATCATGCAGCTGCTAGATGACAAGAGCTGTGCACACAAAGCTTACATTGATGATCCAAACAAGGTAGCAAAGAAGGATCCAAGTCAAGCACTATCCAAGTCAAGCTCTGCCACATGCGGGACACATGGCTAAACAACAAAGCTGGTGAGATTCAAGGTTTTTCTGACATAAAAGACATGAGAAACTTTTATGATGACCTGTAAGAATCTATAGGCCCACTTCATCAGGTTCTTCACCCGTCCTTAGTGCTAATGGGTCAACACTCATCTCTGACAAAGAGAAAATTGAGAGATGGACTGAGCACTTTGACAGTGTACTCAACCATCCTTCCTTATCAATGATGAGGTTGTTTTCTGTCTTCCACAGGTCCCCCTCAACAGGACTCTGGATGCTGTAAGGACACTGGAAGAGACAGTGGAAGAGACCATTTCATTGAAGTCTATAAAGAAAGCAGTGCAACTCTGAAAAAGGGATTCTTGCACATGCTCATCTAGGTACACGAAACAGTCCCACAAGACTTTAAAGATGCCTCTATTGTCCACCTTTACAAGTGCAAAGGAAATTACCAGTGACAATTAGAATCTCTCTGCTGTCCACTGCAGGCAAGGCCCTGGCCAAAGCTCTCAAATTCCTCATTGTCCACCTTGAGGGAATTCTCCTACCAGAGAGCCAGTGTGGCTTCCAGAAAGAATGTGCGACTGTTGACATAGTGTTTCATGCCACACAGCCCCAAGAGAAATGCCAAGAACAGAATATCAACCTGTACTCCACCTTTTTTGTGCTGACCAATGCCTTTGACATTGTCAGTAGAGATGGCCTTTGGAGAATCACGGCAAAGTACGAATGCCTCCAGAAATTCATCACCATTGTATTTCAGCTGCATGATGGAATACTGGCCAGAATTCCAGATAAGGGTGTGATTTCTCAGCCATTTCTCAGTGATTTCTGTATAAAATGGAGTGAAACAAAGATGTGTCCTTGCTCCCATCCTCTTCATCGCCATGTTTTCTGAAATGTTTCCCGATACCTTCAATGATTCCAATGCCAGCATCGACATCAAGTTCTTCACAAATGGCTCTGTGTTCAACAGGCAACTTCAAGCAAAAACCAAAGTCACCTCAGAGACAATCAACAGCCATTACCATCACTGGAGAGTAATTGAATGTAGTGGACAAATTTGTCTACCTTAGCGGCAGACTCTCAAGAAACATCGTAATTAATGATCAAGTGAATGCTAGACTTGCAGAGGAAAGTACTTCTTTTGGCAGACTCGACAACAGGCCAGTGTTCTTGTTATCCTACTCTATGGCTGTGAGACATGGACTGTGCACTAGATCCATGCAAGGAATCTGAACCACTTCCACACTACCTTTCTGAGGAAATTTCTTGGCATGAAGTGATGTATTGATGCAGTCACAGCTTTGCCAGGCAGGCCATGTAGTTTCGATGCCAGACTATCAGCTCCCAAAGAAACTGTGAATTACAGCAAGGGAAGCAGTCTGTCAGAGGCCAGAGAAAGCATTTCAGAGACACACAAAGTCTTTCTAAAAGCCTTTGACATTGACACCTGGGAGCAGACTGCATAAGACAGAGGATGGTGGAGAACAGCTGTTCACCAGGAAGCACAGAGCTGTGAAGTTAACAGGACAGCAACAGCTGAAGAGCGGAGGCAGGTGAGGAAAGTTTGTGTGATCTCCAGCAACAGCCACCATTCCCTGTCCACATTCCCAGAGAACCTTCTGTGCATGACTCAGCCTGACCAGCCACCTTCATACCCACAGACATACACACCCCGGATGACTAGATGGTCCTCGTTGCTTTGACAGATGAACAACAGCCTTGCTTACATCTCATCATCATTATGCCATTGTTTTAACAAATTTATGCAACATTATATTTCTATCTATTCAGAGTTGAGTTCATTTTTCAATGCTTTGAATTGATGAGGGAAATTTTTAACCACTCCAGCACATCTCAAAAACCCTTAAAAGGGTTAAAAATCAGAACTCTGGGCTTCCGGTACATCTCTAAACATGATTGCTCATGCTCCGTGCACAACCCCTTCATTATTTGAATCCTTATTTTATATCTGTGCCATGAGGTTAAAGTCAAAGTTAAATGCTCTCAAATTCTGAGTATGAAAATATTAGCATGTAAAGTCCCCCCCCCCCCCATCTACGAAATGAATCCATTCCAGCGCCTTTTTCGTAACGCGGGAATTTCGTAAGTAGGGGTCGCATTTTACATGTTAAACGCCTAATTCATTCCAAGGCTCCAGTCTTTTGACTGGATAAACCCCATAAACTCTTTAAAAATGATAAAAGTACACCAATTTCGTATGAAATATGTGTTAAAAGTAAAAGAAAATTATTTATTAAACCATTATTAAACATTTTCTAAACATATTAAACCATTGTATTAACATATTTATTAATTAAAGTTTTATTAACACACACACACACACACACACACACACACACACACACACACACACACACACACCTCTCTCGCTCTCTCTCACTCTCTCTCTCTCTGTCTCTCTAGCTCTAGCTCTGGGCCATGCCCACAAGACGTGGAATTCAAAGCGCATTCCCTGCTTGACAGATCAGAGGTCCAAACTCAACTCTAACTTGATTCCTTGAGGGATCGGAATTAAAGCTAAAGAGTTAAGCTTCCTTCTCTCTATCTCTCTCGGAATTACAGTAACTGTTTGAAAGATCAGAGTTCCTCACTGTATTTCTGCTTTAAGGTCTCTTTCTGGTTCCGTGTCATCCCTCCTAGCCAATGGGAGGCCCTCGGGGCGGGATGTTGAAAGACAGCCAATGAGAGAGCAACTCACGCATCGTGTGAAATTTTGATTGGCGTGTTTGAATTTTGAATTTATTTTCATAAGAGGGGGTTGTTTTTGTATCCCCGGGATGGAAACTTAGGAAAATGATCTTCGTAACCCGGGGATTTCGTACCCAGGGGTCTTCTTAAGTAGGGGGCCGACTGTATTAGTATTTAATGGTTGGGTGTTGTTTGTATATATACTGTGTGTGTGTGTGTGTGTGTGTGTGTGTGTGTGTGTGTGTGTGTGTATGTGTGTGGTAGATAAACTATTATCCTACCCTGCCTGGAATGTAGAGAACGAAGATGCCAGGGTCTGCAAGTGATCATCTAGCCTTTAGGAACAGGAAAACTTAAATTCAATCACACAAAAGAAGTTGTTCTGAAAGAAAAATCTCGGATCCACACAGAACAAGTGGTTCTGAGAGAAAAATCTCAGACTCACAAAAAAGAAGTTCCCAGAGAAAAATCTTGGACCCTCTGCTTGGACCCTTGGCTTTGGATTATATGCAATAGTGTCCATTCCACTCTGATTGGTCTAGCATGAAATCAGGTGTCAACTTCACCTTGCTTTGATTGGTCCCTCATGACATCATGTCTCAACTTTTTTCAGCATGTCTCAACATGCCTCAAGTTGACCTTGACTTGAGGTCTCCCAATCACTGAGGATGGTCATTTTGTTTCTTTTCAGGGTATGACATTTTGGCACAATGGCCCCTAACCGAGGAAACATTATACAATATAAATTTTTCCACCACCCTGCGAAGGAAGCTCATTTCTGCTGCTTGTATCTGAAATTTTGTTCTTTCAGTCACTACCCAAAGCTCGTGACCATAAGTGATGGATGGAACGTAGATCAACTGATAAATTGAGAGCTTTGCCTTGTGGCTCAGCTTCCTCTTCATCATAACAGACCAGTACAGGCTCTGCTCTACAGCAGATCTGACTGTTGATCTCCCAGCTATCCTTCCCTCACTCATGAATAAGATGCCAAGATTCTTGAACTCCTCCATTTGGGGCAGGAGCACATTCCCCACCCGGAAAGTGCAATCCCTCATTTTCTGACTGAGAACCATGATCTCAGATTTGGAGGTGCTGTTTCTCATCATGGCCATTTTGTACTTGACTGCAAATCGCTCCAATGAGAGCTGGAGGTCCCGAGTTGATGAACTCAAAAGGATACTGTCATCCACC
This sequence comes from Plotosus lineatus, assembly GCA_024760905.1. Taxonomy (NCBI): domain Eukaryota; kingdom Metazoa; phylum Chordata; class Actinopteri; order Siluriformes; family Plotosidae; genus Plotosus; species Plotosus lineatus. Next base: position 49,281,764 of record CM045739.1, read on the forward strand.
AAAAGCAGAGAGGAGATGCGATGACCACCAAACCAGAACCCTTCAACATATCAGCTGCACCTAAAAATTCTAGCCATAAAAAAATATGAACAGAATCGGTGACAAAGGACAGTCTTGGCAGACTCCAGCACTCACCGGAAACAAATTTTACCTGTTGTTCCCAATGAGCACCAAGCTTTGGCTCCAGTGATTGAATGGCCCTTAGCAAAGGGTCGGGATCGCCGTACTCCCAGAGCAAGCCTCTCAAGATAGCCTGAGGGACATGGTCGAAAGGCCTCTCCAAATCCACAAAACACATGTGGCCAGATTGGTTACACTCACATACTCCCTGCAGGATTATGTAGAGCATATAGACTTTTTATAAAGGGGGGACTACCACCTCGGTTTGCCAATCCAGATGTATGGCTCCCACTGACCATGCAATGTTATGGAGACGTATCAATCAAGACAGTCCTACAACATCCAGAGACCTGAGATATTCAGGGTGGATTTTATCCACCCCCAGAGCACATCCACCAAGGAGCTTTTTGACTAACTCAGTAACCTCTGAGATTTTGCATCGGCAACAGCTGGACTGCAGCATGTTTAGCCTGCCAGTACCTGTCTACTGCCTCAGTCCCACAGGCCAATAAGTCTCAATAGGCATCCTTTTTCAGCTGGATGGCCCCCTTCACTGTAGGTGTCCCCACCTGGTTTGGGAGTTACTGCCATGACAAGCACCAATGACCTTCTGGCCACAGTTATGGACCGTTGCCTCAGCAATGGAGGCATGAAACATGGCCCATTCAAATCCCATGTTACCCGCCATCTTTGGGACATGGTTTTAGCTCTTCTGGAGGTAGGAGTTAAAGGCCCCTTTTACAGGAGACTCCATGAAACATTCCCAGTAGACCCTAACTACACTCTTTGGCTTGCCAGGTCTGGAGGGAAACCTACAATGGCAATGAAGCCAGCTCACCTCGAGGTGGTGATCTTTTGGAAGCTCAGCTCCCCTCTTCACCCGAGTGTTCAGAACATGTGGCCACAAGTCCGGTGACATGACTATAAAGCCAATCATCGAACTGAGACCTAGGGTGCTCTGATGCCAAGTGCACTTATGGACACCCTTATGTCTGAACATGGTGTTCGTGATGGAAAAACTGTGATGAACACAGAAGTCCAACAATGAACCATCATTTGGGTTCAGACTGGAGAGGATGTAGCTACTAATTACACCCTTCAAGGTCACACTATCTATGCCCACATGGATGTTGAAGTCAAGTCTCTTTGGACACCGAGTGAGTCTTTCTAGGGAGCATTCTCCAACACACCAAGGGTGGGTGCTCTGAACTGCCATTTGATGCATAAGCAAAAATAATAGCCAAGACCCTTCCCCCATCTAAAGGCAGAGGAAAGCTACCCTTTTGTCGACTGGGGAAAACCTATATGTGTGGGCACCAAGACAGGGGCAACAAGAATGCCCACACTTGCTCACCACTTCTCCCCATGAGCAACTCCAGAATGGAATAAGGTTGAGCCCCTCTCCAGATGAGTGGTTCCAGAACACAAGTTATGTGTTTAGTTGAGCCTGACTATATCTAATCGGTATCTCTCCACCTCACACACCAATTCAGGCTCCTTCCCCAAGTCAAAAGGACAACATCACCCACAAAAAGCAGAGACAACATCCTATGGTCACAAAACCAGAACACCTCAACCTCAAACCTGTTTGTCTGTCTTCCTTTCGGCTTTTTCCCTTCTACTCGAGAGTCGCCACAGCGAATCATCTGATTCGGACGCTTGATTTGGCAGAGGTTTTTACGTCGGATGCCCTTCCAGTCACAACCCTTTTTAGCAAGGGACAGAAACACGCTGACGACTTTGCAGCCTACTCTTTTATGAAAGTCAGCAATGGTTCTTTTACATGCCTCTCACTATAGACAGTGAGAGACATGGCCGGCCTTTGATAACCCAGTTAGCTGCACACAGCATCCTATACCACTAGACCACCACTGCACCCATAAATTCTGTTCATAAATATTCTGAACATAACTGGTGACAAAGGATATCCTTGGCTGAGTCCAACCACCACTAGAAACAAATTCAACATTTTGTTACTAATGCAGGCCATACTCTGGCTACAGCAATACAGAGATTGCATGGCCTGTAGCAATGGGTCTGATATACCATATTCCTAGATCACACCCCACAAGACCATTGAAGGGATATGGTCCAAAGCCTTTTCCTAGTCCAAAAAGCACATGTGAATAGGTTGGGCAAACTCCCATGCACCCTCCAGGATCCTGTAAAGTGTGCAGAGCTTTTCAGGAGTACTGAGGCTAGAAAAAAACAAAAACAAAACAAAATAAAAAAAAATATATTGTTTCTCTTGAATCCAAAGTCCAACCACCAGTTGGATCCTCCTCTCCAATACTCCTGAATAGCCTTTCCTGGGTAGGCTGAGGAGTGTACACAATAGTGTCCACAATAGTTGGAAAACACTCTCTGGTCCTTTTTTTAAAGAAGAGGAACTACCGCCCTGGTTTGCCAATCCAGAGGTATGGCCCCAATGACCATTTCTGTATTCTCCCATCTTGTAAAACATTATAGAAGAAGATTAGGTTCTGATTTGTTTTCAAAGGAGGGTTATACAAAGTATGAACATCAGGGTTGCTTATAATTGTGGTATACATAATTTGATGTAAAATGATTATTTCTTAATGTAGGACCCCCCCCCCCTAAATAAATACACTTGAATGAAAGGTTGGATTTTTCTCTTTGTGATTGTATATTATTTAGAAAAAAAAATATTAGAAGCTGAAGAACACATTCTAGCTAGGGGTGTCAATAATTGTGGAAGGAAGTGTATTTCCATCTTGAATGCCACTTCAAGTACTGTAAGAACGCTCTCCGTGGAGGAAGCTCTTAGAGAAACCAGCACGATCTGGATTCCTGCATCTCAACGTCTAGGAGTACTCCGGGAGCAACAGACAACGAACCACACGAGTGAAATCAGTCTGGTTTATTCATCGGAAGCTCATCGAACACATGCAGTGTCAGCTAATTTATACAGAGGGATGTGCATGCAAAGTAGTAATTGCGTGTTCACAAAGCATTTCCATATATGTTTGTGCCCCGCGGCGCTTAACACTTGGCTAATTCCATTTCAAAGCAATTCCTCATTGTTACATTGTTACTTTCCGAATCCCACACCCTAACCGAAACAACACAGGAACACCCACCCAACAGTTTCATGTGCCAAGCGCACATGTGACAATTACAAGAAGAACAGGAAGCTTTAGATAGACAGAAGTTACAATACACACATAGTTGCATCTCATTTATCCTATCAATTTATTTCTTCAAGTACTCACACTTCATAGAAAAGTAAAAATATAATACAGTACGATTATGCAGTGAAGCCATTTTTCTTTCAAAATGCCTAGGAACTACAATAATATTCTTCTTAGCAAACTCAGGTACAATCAAATTTTCTGATGAGGCCTGAACACATTTTGTCCATCATTTGTCTCATACTCAGCATTTATCATCAGAGGGTTTTTCTATATGTTCAATGATTGTCAAGAACAAATAAGAATTGTTGTTAATTCAAATTCAGAAGAGCATAAATATTATGTGAAAAGGTCACTACGAAGCAGAAGCACCATAGAGTGCAGAAGACGTTAACAAACCTTAACAGAGCATAACAGACCTTGATGCACCATATTAGGGAATCTTGATGAACTTGGCAACGTGAATCCATAAAGCTTCGTTTTCTGGATTCATGCCGTTTCATTTTTTATTTCCCAGTCATGCTCCAAGTGTGATCATAAATCATGGAGTGCAAGTGGAGGTTTTTTAATGGTACCCCAGAGTAAACCCAGTGTTAGGCTTGTAGGCTATTGTGATATTGAAGTAAACCATATTTACAATTTAAATTACCTTGTTGCACAGTATAAGAAAGGACAGTAAATAGGATCATTATGCGATATTTATTCAGGCAGACTATGACCGATTTAAATTACTGAATAGGTTTTATAACGCTGTTTTGGTACAAAATGTAACTGAAGATGATGACAATTAGAAATGTGGTAAAACATGCAAGAAAAGTAGTTGACACAACAAGTAATATTAAGCTATGTTTCTTATCATATGTCAATGTTTGCCAATATGGGTGTCTAACCGGTTCTCAAAGGGCATGCAAAATATACTTGCCACACAATATTTCTGACAGCAGCACAATTCCATTCTTCTAAGACTTTATTTAGGGCTATTGTCATTCCTGAGTTCTGTCTGAGTTTAGTTATGTTCCTCCCTAGGGATGACATTAATGTCACACACTGGATTAGTGAACATATATTTAAAGAGCAGGCTTAAACCTATCAGGGATGAATACTTATCATAAAGAGGTACAGTAGGCCCTTGACTATTCGCGGTTTTGCACTTGCAGTTTGAGTATTGAGCAGCTCACACGTGATTCAAATTCAGCCAATGGCTGTCCTCCTTCCTGCTGATTGGTTGAGGTGATGTAACGCCCCCTTTTCCTCATGCGCACAAGTTGGCAATGAGCCTTTTTTAGTGTCTTTTAATTACCAGTTAAGTTCTATGATGTCACTCAAATGCCTGCTTAAGCACCAGAAAAAGGTAATGAGGTTGGATGTCTCTTCTGAAGAAATAAGACTTTCTCAGGAAGAAACAACAGTTTCCTCTGGAAGTCACGTCATTGCTGAAGAGGAACTGTTGTAAAACACTCCACTATTGTAGTCTTTTTAAATTATTATTCCAGTACATGACCTAAGGTAATGTTTAAAATGTTTGTGTGTTATATTTTATTTACTGTGGTGTAGCATGTTTCTCATTATGCTTTGTTTATCCAATTTATTACATTTCTTGTTCTTTTATGTCCTTTTTGTTATGGTCTGTGTTTTAGGGGACTTTGATTTTGGCACTGTGCCTCTCAATAATTGTTTACTTCCTGAGGGGCGTAGCTGAGCTGCTCAGAGCACACACACGTGGATTCACTATTCTCATTTACTCCCAATAAACAAAAGCACACTCAGCTCTGCGCCAGAGGATTAACTCACATCAACATCACTGCTTCTTTGGTTTGTAACGTCTCTTACTCTATCTCTCTAAACTTCTGTTTTGTACTCCGGTTCTGGTTGGGGGGGCGTGGCTGAGCTGCTCGGACTTCATGCAGTTAATACCTGAATACAGTCGTGTCATGCCTAACGCAATACAGTAGGTTCCTCTAGTGGGCATTTTTGAAAACGACAGTGCTGTATGTTTATAAAGAGAATGCACTGAAAGGTGTTTTATGCGTATGCTGTATAATGTTTATATTTTAGCATCAATAAATATAACAGTAAAAATTGAAAAAAATTTTTAATCATTACTACATTTTACTTCATTAATACTGTGTTAATGAGTAAGACTGTCTATGGAATGTGTTTAAGAAGCATATTTTTGCATGTAATAGATACATAATATTTTACTTACAGCTGCTCAGTAGCGCATGTGACATCATACATGGGGTTTTACTTCCGGGTACAGAACTCACAGATTATCTCGATTAGCAGGAGGGCCCGGCACCGAACCCCCGCGAATGTCAAGGACCTACTATATGTTATTCAGATAAGATAAGATACAGCTTTATTAATCTTACAATGGAGAAATTCGCTGTTACAGGCTCTTGAGGTACCATCAGTAGGGGGTGCAAAAATAGATACAAATACAAACATACACACATACATATATATAATATAAGTAAATAAATGAATAGATACATAAATAGTATAAATTAAGAAACAATAAAAGAAAAGAAAGGAACAACTTTGTAGACTTGCCTATATTCACGTGTACATATATCTGAGGGCAGAGTAGATGGGTTGATATGGTTTACAGTCAGTGGGGTAGATGTGGTTGATTAAAGTGCACGGGGTTTTTATTGCACATAACCGGTATTTTCACAGACAGTTACAAAGTGGCGTTGTACAGTCTGACAGCGGTGGGAATGAACGACCTGCGGTAGCGCTCCTTCCTGCACTGAGGATGTCTCAGTCGTCCACTGAAGGAGCTACTCAGCTTCTCTACAGTCTGGTGCAGTGGGTGAGAGCTGTTGACCAAGATGGATGTGAGCTTTGCTACCATCCTCCTCTCACTCACCTCCTCCACAGAATCCAGTGGGTAGCCGAGGACAGAGCTGGCCCTTCTGACCAGCTTGTTCAGTCTCTTTCTGTCCCACTCTGTGCTGCCCGGGGCCCAGCAGATGACAGCGTAGAGGATTGCAGAGGCTACCACAGAGTCATAAAAAGTCCTGAGCAGAGGTCTGCATACTCCGAAGCACCTGAGTCTCCTCAGAAGGTAGAGGTGACTCTGGCCCTTCTTGTATAGGGTGTTGGTGTTGTGGGACCAGTCCAGTTTATTGTTAAGGTGAACGCCCAGGTATTTGAAACTGTTCACTATCTCATGTCCTGTCCCTGGATATTCACTAGTGAGTGTGTGTGTGTGTGTGTGTGTGTGTGTGTGTGTGTGTTAGTGTGCTTCTTCTGAAGTCGACCACCATCTCCTTCGTCTTCCTAGTGTTCAAGCACAAGTGGTTGCGCTCACACCAGTCCATGAAGTCAACGATGACCGACCGGTACTCCAGCTCGTTCCCCTCTGACACACGGCCCACGATGGCGGAGTCGTCCGAGAACTTCTGGAGGTGGCAGCTGTCTGTGCTATAGCTGAAGTCCGAGGTACAAATGTTGAAAAGGAAGGGTGAGAGGACAGTGCCCCCGTGCTGCAGACTGCCACCTTTGACTTGCAGCCGCACGTACTGTGGACGGTTAGTAAGGTAGTCGATGATCCAGGCAGCAAGATGCCCGTCCACTCCCACGTCCTCCAGCTTCCCCCGCAGAAGCGCTGGCCTGATGGTGTTGAAGGCACTGGAGAAGTCAAAGAACATGACCCTCACAGTGCTGCCAGCGATTTCCAGGTGGGTGAGTGCCCGCTGCAGAAGGTATATGACGGCGTCTTCTACCCCGATGTTGGGCCTGTAGGCAAACTGCAGCGGATCTAGGGTGAGACTCACCATAGAGCGGAGGTGCACGAGGAGGAGCCTTTCCATGGTCTTCATAAGGTGGGAGGTCAGGGCGACAGGTCTGTAGTGGGCTGGTTCCTTTGCTTGAGCTGTTTTGGGAACCGGAACCACACAGGAGGTCTTCCACAGGACGGGAACCTTCTCCAGGCTGAGGCTCAGGTTGTACAGGTAGCATAGTACCTCACAGAGCTGGTCTGCGCAGGTCCTCAGCAGCCTGGGACTGATGCCATCTGGTCCTTCAGATTTCCTCTGATTTAGTCGCCTCAGCTGTCTCCTCACCTGGTCTGATGTGAGGGAGAGGGGGGGCTGGGCTGGGCTGCAGAGGGAGGGGGATGTGTCTGTCGGGCTGTAGCAGTCAAGTGAAGTTGGCCTGGGAGGGGGGAGGTGTCTGCTGGTCTGGAGACGTGTGAAGAGAGGGGGGGACGGGGAGGGGGCAGAGGGGGAGGGGGAAGAATCAAACCTGTTGAAGTTACAGTTTAATTCATCTGCCCAGCGCTGGTCACCATCAGCTGTCCCTCTGACACCCTGCCCAAATCCAGACATGGTTTTTAGTCCTCTCCAGACGTCCCGCACGTTGTTCTGAGCCAGCTTCTCCTCCAGCTTCTTCCCATAGTCCTTCTTTGCCCTCCTGATCCTCCACTGGAGCTCACGCTGGAACTTCTTCTGCTCCTCTCTATCCCCTGAGATGAAAGCCCTCTTTTTCTGGTTCAGGAGGACTTTAAGCTCAGGGGTGACCCACGGGTGGTTGTTGGAGAAGCACCGTACCCTCCATGTTGGCATAGTGCTGTCCACGCAGAAGTTCATGTAATCAGTGATACAGTGTGTGAGGCCGTCGATGTCATCACCAAAGGAATCACAGAGCATGCTCCAGTCTGTGGTCTGGAAATAGTCCCTAAGCCTCTCATTGGTCTCCTCGGTCCACACTTTCACAGACCTCTTCTGTGCAGGTTCCTTTCGCACCCTGGGTGTGTATTGGGGGAGCAGGTAGACCAGGTTGTGGTCTGAGCGTCCCAGTGGGGGGAGGGGGTGGAGCTGTAAGCGTCCTTCACATTAACATATAGCAAGTCCAGAGTTTTATTGTCTCTTGTGGCGCACTTCACGTATTGCGTGAAAGTCGGGAGAGAGACAGAGAGAGGGGCGTGGTTAAAGTCCCCGCTGATCAGAATCATGGTGCGGGGGTGACGAGTCTGTGTCTGGCTGACAGCGCTGTGGAGACGCTCACACGCGGCCGCTGCATCAGCCGAGGGCGGAATGTACACGCAAAACACAATCACGTGTGAAAACTCCCTCAGTAGATAATATGGCCACGCGCTCACCGCGAGCAGCTCCAGGTCCCACGTGCACAGCTGCTCCTTCACGTGCACGTTGGCCGGGTGACACCATCTTTCATTCACACCCCCTTCTTTCTTCTTACTGCTCTCCGCCACGCTCCGGTCTGCACGCGCGAGTGTGAATCCGTTAAGAGAAACCACAGAGTCCGGTGTGAGTTCATTCAGCCACGTCTCTGAGAAACACATGAGGCTGCAGTCCCGGTACTGCCTCTGCTGCCGGGTCAGCGCCGCCAGCTCCTCCGTCTTGTTGGCGATCGCTCGGACATTTCCCATGATGACAGAGGGAACACATGTCCTCCGCGTCTTTCGTCCCCCTCTGCAGCCTCTCCTTTTCCTCCGTATTTCCACAGGAACAACGGGCTTTTCCACGTGAAGGAGGGCGGGGGCGCGCAGGCCGAGGAGGGTCTCACGTGTGTAAGACCTGCGTTGCTCAGAGCCGTCGGTGAATGAATTTCCTGACGCCGATCCAAAAAGTGAAAGTAAAAGTGCACAGGAAAACAAAAGCATCATAAAAGTATGTTTCCCAAATGCAGGATTGAAGAAAGAAAAATAAAATTTGAATAAAGATAAAGAAACACGCCTATATACAATAGAAAAGAGAGAAAAAAGGAAAATAAACTGAAGAGCTCCTGTCACTGGCTGCAGGTCACCCGGCGCCATCTTGAAAAAAAAAAAAAATTCACATAGACAACCTTCTCATAATTTCTGAATCTCCAGGTTTTTGTGTCCACAGAAGAGATGTAAATGTACTAGGATATAACGGATATGAAATGTACATTTACTGGTACTGTATACAAAAAACTCTCCTTGAATTGCCACCTTAACCTGGTGGAGGGGTTTGCATGTTCTACTTGATCATAGCATTATTCCCCCAGTCGGGTCACCCAAAACAAACAAGTACGAGGGGAAGTCCAGAATAAGCGTGATTCAGAAGACCTCTATGCTCAATGTATAGCAAAACAAGGAATCAGTTTCCCTTGTCTGGGTGCAGATTACCAGTGTCTTTGACATTGACTTTGTTGTTCTTTTACTCTTGCACAGTTGTAGATATTGAACTAGTCGAAAAAAGAAGGCAATAATACATCTTTAATCAGCAAAAGTAGAATTTAATTCTTCCTCATCATCATCATCATCATCATCTTCTGCTATGTCCAGGATTGGGTTGCGGGGGCAGCAACCTAAGCAAAGACATCCAGACATCCCTCTCCCCAGTCACTTCCTCCAACTCTCCCGGGGGGACACCGAGATGGTACCAGACAAGCCGAGAGACATAGTTCCTCCAGCATGTTCTAGGTCGACCCTGGGGTCTCTTCCCGGTTGGACATGCCCGAAACACCACACCAGGGAGGTGTCTGGGAGGCATTCTGACCAGATGCCCGAGCCACCTCAACTGGCACCTCTCATTGCGGAGGAGCCTACTCCGAGCTCTCCACGGATGGTAAAGCTTCTTACTTATCACTAAGGGAGAACCCCGCCAACCGGCAAAGGAAGCTCATTTCAGCCGCTTGTATCCGCAATCTTGTTCTTTTGGTCACTACCCAAAGCTCGTGACCATAGGTGAGGGTTGGAAAAGTAGATCAACTGGTAAATTGAAAGCTTCACCTTGCGGCTCAGCTCCTTCTTCACCACAACGGACCGGTACAGGCTCCGCCTAGCAGCAGAGGCTGCAGCGATCCGTCTGTCGATCTCCCGCTCCATCCTTCCCTCACTCGTGAACAAGACCCCATGATACTTAAACGCCTCCACTTGGGGCAGGACCTCATTCCCAACCCGGAGGGTGCATTCCACCCTTGTCTGTGAACCATGGCCTCGGACTTGGAGGTACTGATCCTCATCCCACCTGCTTCACACTCGGCTGCAAATCGCTCCAATGAGAGCTGAAGGTCCCGACTTGATGAAGCCAAAAGGACAACATCACCCGCAAAAAGCAGAGATGAGATCCAATTGCCACCAAACTCGAACCCCTCAACACCTTGACTGCGCCTAGAAATTATGTCCATAGAAATTATGAACAGAATCGGTGACAAAGGACAGCCTTGGGGGACTCCAACTCCAACCGGAAACAAATTCGACCTGTTGTTGCCAATACAGCCAAAACTCTGGTTCTGGTGAAACAGCGAGTAAATGGCCCGTAGCAACGGGTCCGGAATGCCGTACTCCTGGAGCACGCCCCACAAGATTGTTCGAGGGACACGGTCGAAAGCCTTCTCCAAATCCACAAGACACATGTGAACAGATTGGGCAAACTCCCATGCCCCCTCCAGAATCCTGTGGAGCGTATAGAGTTGGTCAAGAGTGCTATGGCCAGGACGAAAACCACATTGTTCCTCCTGAATCCAAGGTTCGACTATCGGTCGGATCATCCTCTCCAGTACCCCTGCATAGTCTTTCCCAGGTAGGCTGAGGAGTGTGATTCCCCGATAATTGGAACACACCCTCCAATGACCATGCAATGTTGCAGAGACATGTCAACCAAGACAATCCTACAGTATCCAGAGCCCTGAGATATTCCGGGCAGATCTCGTCCAGCCCCGGAGCTCAACCACCAAGGAGTTTTTTGACAACCTCGGTGACCTCCACTTCAGTGATGGGTGGACCTCCACCCAAACCCCCAGGGTGTTCCTCTTCCACGGAGGGTATGTTGGTGGGATTGAAGAGGTCCTCAAAGTATTCCCTCCAGCTCTTGATGACATCCCCAGTTCGGGTAAGCAGCTCCCCACCTCCACTGTAAACAGTGTTTATGTAAACACATGTCTCTCCATCATAAAGGTCTTCTGAATCGCACGTCGTCTGGACCTTCACCCAGGACCTGTTTGCCTTGGGTGACCCTACCAGGGGCATTATGCAACTGACAACATAGCTCCTAGGATCATTAGGTCATGCAAACCCCTCCACTATGATAAGGTGGCGATTCAGGGATTATTTTTCATATTTTTAATTTGTGATGAAATAATTGCCAGTAATTAAAGCTTTATCTAAAGAAACAACCAGGTTTATGATGAAATCTGAAAATGTAAGTAGGCATTTGGAGTACCGTGTTACACCTGGAGTGTATGCGTCGGACCCAGAGATTCAGGAGACCATAAGAAGATTCAGCAATTTTATTTTGCACTTAGAACTCTAAATCACGGGAATAATAAATCAATGGAACTGGCCAAGCACGAAGCAAGATACCATGGATCAGAGAGAAAGCAGAGGAACGGAATCACTGGGAAGACAACCTTCTGACATCGGAGGGAAGTGCGCCGCTCCCATTTATAGCTGGCTGTTTGCTGATTGACGATAGGGACCAGGTGCGCTCTTCTGAAACTCGCCTACCGGCAACAGCCACGCCCCTCGCCAGCACCTGCAATGACTGAAGAAAGAATTAATGCCGCCAGCCAGCAGAGACCATAACAGTACCCCCCCTTAAGGGGCGCCACCTAGCGCCCGACCAGGCTTGTTTGGAAACTGGCGATAAAACTTGTCTAATAAGTCCGGGTCCAGGACTAGGGAGCGGGGAATCCATGAGCGTTCTTCGGGTCCATACCCCTCCCAGTCAACTAGGTACTGAAAACCTCGACCCCGTCTCCGTACATCGAGGATACGGTTGACTGTGTATGCGGATGTCCATCAATCAGCTGGGAAGGAGGGGAGGGGGGTGGAGGGGACTTTCTATCATGGGCTTAATCAGGGAAACATGAAATACATCCTCACTCACGGTACACCCAGTGAGCCTTAGTCGGATGGCGTTGGGGTTTATAATTTTTTTCTATTACATAGGGCCCAATGTATCTGAAAGACAGTTTCTTAGAGTCAATTTGCAGAGGCAGGTCCAGGGAGGAGAGCCACACTTGTTGCCCGACCTTGTAGGGAGGTGCTGGGGTTCGATGACGATCGGCAATCCTCTGGTTTCGGGCCACTGTTCGTTCCAGGGCAGCACGTGCTTCTTTCAAGACCCGGCATGCTCTGCAAAACAGTGCCTGGACAGATGGAACGGCCACTTCGACCTCCTGGCTGGGGAAACGGGAGGCTGGAACCCATTAATCACCATGAAGGGGGACATCCTGGTGGTGGCGCAGATCAGAGAGTTGTGTGCGTATTCGATCCATGGGAGGTGTGTGGCCCAGGAGGCTGGGAGGCGGGAGGCGACGCAGCGCAGGGAGGATCCGAGGCTTTGATTTGCTCACTCCACCTGCCCGTTCGACTGAGGATGGTAGCCAGAGGTCAAGCTGCAGGAGATTCCCAAGGGGTCGCAGAACGCCTTCCAAACTTTAAATGCAAACTGAGGGCCCCGGTCTGAAACGATGTCCTGGAGGATGCCATGGAGGCGAAAGACATGTTGGACCAGGAGACCAGCTGTTTCCATCGGCGAGGGGAGTTTGGGTAGGGTGACGAAGTGAACCGCCTTAGAGAACCGGTCCACTATTGTCAGGATAACAGTGTTGCCCTTGGACGGGGTAAACCTGTGACAAAGTCCACTGCAATGTCCAGGGATGATGGGGAATGGGTAAGAGTTGGAGGAGACCCGTGGGTGCACGATCGGAGGACTTGCTCTGGAAAAAGGTGGCACAAGCTCCCACAAACTCCGTGGTGTCAGCTGCCATCGTTGGCCACCAGAAGCGTTGTTGGAGCAGGAAGAGAGTTCGGTGGGCTCCGGGGTGGCAGGCTAATTTTGAGGAGTGAGCCCACTGGAGTGCTGGGGTTCTGCCCGGCGGGGAACCATATAGTGGACCTTGGGGGCACCTGACGGGCTCCGGTTCCCCCTGATGGGCGTCCTGAACAAGCCGTTCTACCTCCCATTGAGCTGCTCCAAGTATACAGGAGGCGGGCAGGATAGTATCCATGGTAGTGTCTTACCCCGAGAAGAACTGTCTGGAGAGAGCGTCTGGCTTTGTATTCTGGGAGCCGGGTTGGTATGTTAGTGTGAAGTTGAACCTTCCCAAGTAGAGTGATCATCATGCCTGACGGGAGTTCAACCTCTTGGCTGTATGGAGGTAGGATAGGTTTTTATGGTTGGTCCAGACCACGAAGGGGTGGGCTGCCCCTTCCAGCCAGTGCCTCCACTCCTGGAGTGCTAAGACCACTGCCAGCAGCTTATGATACCCAACATCATAATTCTGTTCCGCTGGGGCCAAGCAACGGGAGAAGAAGGTGCATGGGTGTAGCTTCTGGGCTGTGGGAGACCGTTGAGAGACCCACCCTTGAGTCTAAGGCATCAACTTCCACCACAAACTGTAGCAAGGGGTCCGGGTGGATCAGTACGGGCGCATTGAAGAATTTAGCCTTCAGCCTGTCAAACGCCACCTGGGCACTTGGGGACCACTGGAACGGTGTTTTGGGTGATGTCAACTGTGTGAGAGGGTCTGCTAGGTGGCTGTAGTCCCACACAAACCAGCAAAGTTTGCGAACCCCAGGAACCTCTGCAGCTGTTTCCGCGTTCCCAGAGTTGGCCACTCCACCACTGCCTTCACCTTCGCCGGCTCGGGTCTTACTTGACGCTTCTCCACGATGAACCCTAGGAAGGAGACGGGGGGGGACATGAAATTCACATTTTTCTGCTTTGACGAACAATCTGTTCTCTAGGAGCCTCTTTAGTATCATTCTCATGTGGCGAGATGCTCATCTTGGTCTCTAGAGAAGATCAGGATGTCATCAAGGTACACGAATACAAAGCGGTTCAGCATGTTCCTAAGCACATTGTTGACCAGAGCTTGGAAAAACACCGGGGCATTGGTTAGTCCGAATGGCATGATCAAATATTCAAAATGCCCCAGGGGCGTGTTGAAGGCCGTCTTCCACTCGTTCCCCTCCCAAATTCGGACTAAGTGGTAGGCATTTCTCAGGTCCAGCTTGGAAAAAACAGTAGCATCGTGGAGAGGGGTGAAGGCTGAATCAATTAGAGGGAGAGGGTACTTGTTTTTTATTGTGATATGGTTCAGGCCAGTGTAATTGATGCAAGGTCTCAGGGTCTTGTCTTTCTTTTCGACAAAGAAGAAGCCAGCGCCTACCAGGAAAGATGAGGGCCGAATGAGACCTGCAGCCAGCGACTCGTTAATATATGCCTCCATGGTGTCTTTCTCCGGCTTCGAGAGGTTGTATAGTCGCTGGGAAGGGGGTGTGGAACCTGGGAGTAGGTCAATGGCACAGTCGTACGGTCGATGAGGAGGTAAGGAGCAAGCCCGGTCCTTGCTGACGACCTCTTGCAGGTTGTGATATTCTTTTGGCACGCTGGCTAAGTCCAGATCTTCCAGGTCGACCGGGGTTCATGAAGCTTGGCTGCCATTAAACAGTGTTGCAGACAGTAGTCACTCCAGCTGCGTATGGTGAGGGTGCGCCAGTTAATGTGGGGATTGTTTGTCTGCAACCATGGCCACCCCAACACTAGGTGTGAGAGAGAGAGGCAGAGAGAACAAACAGCTCCAAATATTCCTGGTGGTTACCGGACAAACTGCGCCTAACTGGCTTAGTCTTGTGCGGGATACAAGCTATGAGTCGGCCATCAATGGCCACTACCTCCTTGGGGGTCTCAAGTTCATACACGGGCAGGTCATGGAGATCAACCGTCCGCGGATCAATGAAGTTAGCGTCAGCACCTGAGTCAATGAATACGTCTACAGGATAAGAGTGTTGTGCAGAGTGTAGCGTACCTTGAACTTGTAAGTGCTTCCCGGGTGTCATGGAGGATCCTCTCGTAGCTGTCGGATCCTGCCGCATGGGGCACTGGGCGAGGTAATGGCCCATCTCGTTGCAGTAGATGCAGAGACCATTGGCCAGCCGCCAGTGCCTCTCCTCAGCCGTCAGTCTGGTGCGGTTCACCTGCATGGGTTCTTGACCGTCATCCTTCACAAGCTGATCAGGAGGGCCAGCGCTGTCCTAGGCTGCCCACTGGACTCTGTGGAGGAGGTGGGTGAGAGGAGGATGGTAGCCAAGCTCACATCCATCATGGTCAACAGCTCTCACCCACTGCACCAGACTGTAGAGAAGCTGAGCAGCTCCTTCAGTGGATGACTGAGACATCCTCAGTGCAGGAAGGAGCACTACCACAGGTCTTTCATTCCCACCAATGTCAGACGGTACAACGCCACTTTGTAACTGTGAAAAAAACGGTTATGTGCAATAAAAACACAGTGCACTTTAATCAACCAGATCTACCCCACTGACTGTAAATCTTTTTTATTGTACAGTATATTACTTTATACTATTGTGTATCTATTTATTTATTTACTTATATAATAGATATGTATGTGTGTGTATGTATATGTATTACTGTATATGGATCTATTTTGAACCCCCTACTGATGGTACCATAAGAGCCTGTTACAGTGAATTTCTCCATTGTGAGATTAATAAAGCTGTATCTTGTCTTATCTTATCTTATCAAAGAGGAAAATGGTGAGTGAGTTCGAGGTGGGGCCTCCTTGGGCTTGGAGTGGCTCGAGGACAGGTAGATAAAACTGGTCCCCCCCTCCCGGGACCTATCCCTCTCTCTCAGCCGGTTGTCCAGCCTGGTAGACAAGGCGATTAACTCCTCAAGAGTCGTTGTCTCACTTTGGCCCACAAGCTCGTCTTTCAGCCTTTCATTAAGACCCTGCAGGACAGCCCCCCGAAGCGCAGGGTCGTTCCAGCCACTTTTGATGGCGAGAATCCGGAATCAGATAAATAAATCAATGGAACTGGTTGAGCACGAAGCAAGATACCAGGGGTCAGAAAGAAAGCAGAGGAACGGAATCACTGGGAAGACAATCTTCTGACATTGGAGGGAAGCGCGCTACTCCCATTTATAGCTGGCTTTTTGCTGATTGCAGAGTGGGACCAGGTACGCTCTTCTGGAACTCACCTACCGGCAACAGCCACACCCCTTTCCAGCACCTGCAATGACTGAAGAAAGAATTAATGCCGCCAGCCAGCACAGACCATAACATAAAGCCCTGGGGGGTCTGTAAATAATAATTAAAGGAACCAGCTGCATGAACATATTTTTTTCCAGGGATATACATATTGTTAGTGTATAGAATTTCAAACGTGTTAAATTCATGTCTGGATTTCTGGATAAGTTCGAGAGTATCACTATAAATAACTGCGATGCTCCTCCTCTGCCAGTTAGATGAGGTTGATGTATATAACTGTATCCAGGAGGACTCACTTCAGTTAATGCTACATATTCATTGGGTTTAATCGATGTTTCTGTTAAAAACATTACACTAAAGTAAGTCAGTACTTTCTAAAGAGTCAGTAATTTCATTAATAATAAGAACTTTACATTCAAGAGATCTAACATTTAACAACCCTATCTTTAGATCAGAGGTGCAGGTTGTAGATTCAGTATAATTTACATTGATAGTAATATGATTATTAAAACAAATTCTCTGAGAGTTTTTACATTTTTTTTTAGTTTGGGGAAACAGACACACTTTCTATAGCATTAAAATTGACCTTGAATGACTATTCTGCAGCTAGCAGGTGCTCGGTTTAGCCTGTTTGTCTGCTCTCTGGCCTTGGCTCTGGACAGTCATTGACTGACTAGTCCTGATCTTAGACTATGTGCTATGCTGCAAAAAATGAGAGCAACTCCCGAGTGGGATCGATACCATTCCACCTTATCAGACCAGGTTTACCCTCAAAAGTCCTTCAGTTATCTATAAAGCCCACTTCAACTTAAAAAGAGTGCTTTTCTTTCAAATACATGGAAATTAAAAAAAAAAAAAAATTAAATGGCTTTGTGTGTGTGTGTGTGTGTGTGTGTGTGCGTGTGTTGTAGAAATATTATATATATCTTAAATATTTTTTTAGATTCATTATACACTGTCTGTCCAAAAACACACACAGCTGGCTATAGAACGCCTCTTTTATGCCCTGCCCAGACTAGACACTGATTAGATTGACCTCTGAGGTGTGCACTCAAAGAGTGAGCATTCTTTCTGTTCCTCATTCGGCAAGATCCATCATCCTAAACAGAGAGTTTTTCAATGCAAAACCGACTTCATGCTCTCTTGTCTCTTTTGCACTTTTTCCCTGCCAGTAAAAGGGATAATCACATTCAAGTAGTGAGCCTCTTTCTGGTCGGCACGTTTCTTGAAGTGTGGCGATGTCCACATTGAGCTTTAGTAGTTTGTTGTTTATTACCCCAGTCTTGTGTGAGTCCTCTATCTGACAGTGATCGCTCGAGAACCCCAGAAGTATGGTTCTGACATTCCAGCAGCTGAATTTGAGTGCTGTTTTTTTTGTTATTTGGTACTTTGTGTTTGTTTGGTACAAGTTTTGTAGTCCATGATTCAGAATGTAAGTATTCCTGAGCCCCACACACCCAGTGAAGCAAATAGACTGAGGCGGAACAGCACCTTACTGGCTGGGGGCTGCCCAGCTTGAGGCGGGTGGTAGTTGTCCAGTGAGATACTATGACCTCTCGCACTGTTGAAAACAAACTCCTGGCGCCCAGCTCTACGCCAGTTGAGCGGAGGCTTATAACAGATTAACTGTTGTTTCCTGTGTTTTTCCGTCAAGTGACATGATGCTGGAGTGTCCTCTCCAGGGTGCAGGCATGGGAAATGTGTATGGACGATTCACGATCGCCTATGCAGCAGGTCCCCCCTCTCCACAGCACCGATGGGGTCCAAGGGAAAGGCAAAAGCCAGTACAGCTTGGTATCGTTGTGTTGCAGGAGCTGTCAGATTTAGGTTGAGCACAACGTGAAGCTGCCGACAGGACTCCGACTCCGGATTTCTTTTCAGGGTTTTCTCTCCTAGCCCTTCCCATATTGGGGCTTGCCACAAGGCAGTGGAGGTTTGAAATCAGAGGTTTCTTTCTCCTAATTGGATCGCCTCACCAGTTAACGAGTACTATCTACCAAAGCACTGGCTTTGGGATGCCAGTAACTTGCCCTTGCCCCTTCTCCTGTCAGTAGTAACAGTTCCACCAGGCATAGGATGTATGCCATTCGAGAAGGCCAGGAGTTGGACTTAGCTGTCAGAGGTTGTTTGAGGTGCTCGCCAAAGGGGTATTTTGTAGAAAGTAGGAGCTTGTCCCTACTCCCACCCCTGGCTTAACAGCTTTTGGAACCAGGTTGGAATGTAGGGTATGAACATATTAGGTTTATTCATAGTGTTGTAATAAAAGCTCTTATAACCAAAATCAGCTGAAAAGTCAGTCTCTGTTAATAAATCCATGAGGGTTTCAACAATGTGTTTTCTACTACATGAACAAGCTGTAATTTATTCTAGATTTAATAAATAAACCATGTCTTTGTCCCAGTCTTGAAAGAATAGATCTACAATCACTCACTAGTGATATTTCATCATTTTGTATTGATACTTCATATCAGGCGCTTTACAAATCCATTATTATTATTATTATTATTATTATTATTATTATTACTTCATCACTTTGTATTGATACTTCATACAATGATACTTATTTGCATGATTGTAACATAATGAAAATGATTATTTTAAATGGTTCATATGTTCAAAAATATTTCGGTCTCTGACAATATTACAAATAAAAAAATTGAAGAAAATTTAAAAAGAAGGCAAATATTTTTCATTTCATAATATTACTTTATTCAGGGATATGTACATAAGAGTATTTGTTCAGGTTTGTAGGTTCTGTTCGTACAGTACGTAAGAAAATATTGATGTATGCCAGAAAAGTGCATAAGTGAAATTTAAAAACGAAATTGTGAATACAGGAAGAGCGGTTTTTGAATGAGGCCCTTTTCCTTAAGAACTTTATGAAACAGCCTTATCGTGACCGCTACTTATGCAAAATTTAAACTAAAGCTGTATCCACAAAAGAAGCAATGAGTGACAAGCAACCATATGTAACAGAAGGGAAATTCTTTTCTCTGGCATGTGATTTTTTTTTTTAATAATGTGACTGTCACTTACCAATCAGGTCACACACACAGATTGACCAATCAACTGCCTGAAGACTCAAATCAGTTCATTGAATGAGCCAAGTCAGGTGGGCTGCTGCTGGGTTGAAACAAAAACCTGCAGCCACATGGCCCTTTGTGGCACGAGTTTGACACCCCTGAGTTAAATAAAAAAAATAGTTTGCATGTGGAAGCACATTTCATGTTTGTTTGACCACAAATCTGTGTGCCTCCAAGGAGGTGAAGTAATGACCTGGTTTTATTACATCCTTGATGCCATCTTGTATGCCACTCATACAAAGTCAATGGAAACCATCTAAATGAACAATAAGAGGTGACATTCTCTCAAGAGATTCAACTGAGCTGAACTTTCACATGACAGGATTCGAGTTGATAATCATAATGTAAAGACACTATTGATTGACGATGCTCCCAAAATCTGAACTCCCCAAAACGTTTCCATAATGAAAAAGTGACACGAAGCATAATAATTCCACTTACATTAACACAGTAGAGCAGCTCATTATTACCGTCTGCTTTACAACTGCACATAGAAATGTTTATTAGAATTATACCTATTTGAAACAATGTTAAAAAACTAAAAATAATATAAGCTTGTGATATTATAAGTTATTTATTCTTGAACAAGGTAGGTGCTTCCTGCTGTTTCTCAATTCCTGTAGGAAATTATCTGTTTTCTGCCTTTATGGTTTCACACTGAAACATTTGGAAGCAGGAAACATGTGAAATTGTTACCTGTGCAACCAGAGCTGGCCATAAGGGAGATTTGCTTGCGTCACAACGTAATTTGCGAAATCGCTCAAATCACTTGTCACTCATCGCTTCCTATGTGCTGCTTAATACTAGTACTCTTGAGGAGGATAATAGTGGACTTAAATTTCTTTAATTTGTATTACTGTGGTTTATGAGTTGGTTTTATCTTTTTTTTTTCATTTAACTACCAACAGCTCTTTCAGAGGTCCTGTGCATGCCATTAATCAAACAAATGAAAATGTCATTTTTTTGGGAGAGAGTGGGAATATATGCCATGTCCCCAAAACTGAAGAAGATAGGGAACATCTAGCTAGCTATCAGCACTCAGTAAAAAAAACTGCATCTCTGTTGGTAGAGGGTGCATTTGTGTCCATGGAAGTGGCAGTTTGCACATCTGAAAAGGCAATATCAGTGCTGAAAGGCATATATGGGTTTAAGAGCAACATATTCTCCCTACTCAGATGACATCTTTTTCAGGAAAAGGTCTTGCATATTGTATCAAGACAATGCTGAACTCCATATTGCATCTATTATAATGTGACTAACATTTTACACATCATAAAATGAGAAATACAACAGAAAGACCAAAGACTGTTGAGCAGCTAAAATACTATATCAGGCAACAATGAGGCAACATCTCTCACAAAAATCCAGCAACTGGATTCCTCAGTTTCCAAACTTTCAAGAGCTGTTGTTAAAATGAATGAGGTGATACAGTAAGAAACAAGGCCCTCAACCACCCTTTATGAGACATGTTGCTGTCATCAAAATGTATTATTTTTTTTACAGTTGGGTTATCATGTCTATGGTGAGAGGCATGTAAAAGAACCATTACTGACTTTCGTCAAGGGTAGGCTCCATAACCATCAGCGTGTTTCTGCCCTGCAAAGGCCTGGCAAGCGTTCCAGGATGCACTCTGCTCTTACCCAGATTCAGCTGAGATGTGCGCCAGCCTACCTGCAACCCTAATTAGGATTAAGCGGTTCAGAAAATGAATGAAAGAATGGAACTATTGATTGGATCCTCCTCTCCAGCACCCCTACATAGACTTTCTTGGGTAGGCTGAGGAGTATGATTCCACAATATCTTTTTTTTTTACAAAGAGGGACTACAACCTCAGTTTGCCAATCCAGAGGTACGGTCTTCAGTGTTGCAGAGACGTGTCAATCAAGGCAGCCCGACAACATCCAGAGGCCTGAAATATTCAGGGCAGATCTCATCCACCAAGGACCTCGACCACCGAGGAGCCTTTTTGACTACCTTAGTGACCTCAGCTCCAGTGATGGGTGAACCCCGCCCAAACCCCCAGGGTCTTCTTCCTCCTCGAAGGAGATGTTGGTGGGATTGAGGAGGTGCTCAAAGTATTCCTTCCACCTCCCAACAACAATATCCAGTCAAGGTGAGCAGTTCCCCACTTCCACTGTAAACAGTATTTGTGGAGAACTGCTTTTCACTCCTGAGATGTTGGATGGTGGTCCAGAACCTTTTTGAGGACAAACAATTAATCTCTTTCAAGGATCTCACTGAACTTCTCCATCACTCGAGACTTTGCATTGGTGACAGCTCCGACTGTAACTCGCTTGGCCTGCCTGTACCTATCTCCTACCTCAGGAGTTCCAAAGATTCCAAAGATAAGACCTGATAGTCCTCCTTTTTCAGCTGGACGGCCCCCTTTAGTACAGGTGTCCACCACCGGGTTTGGGGGTTACCACCATGACAGGCGCCGATGGCCTTATGGCCACAACTATGTTCTACCGCCTCAGCAATGGAGGCATGAAACATGGCCCATTCAGATTCCATGTCACCCGCCTCCTTCGGGACGTGGTTGTAGCTCTGCCAGAGGTGGGAGTTAAATACCCCTCTGATAAAAGACTCAACTAAACGTTCCCAGGAGACCCTAACTACACACTTGGGCCTGCCTGGTCTGGAGGGCAGCCTCCCCTGCTATCGGAGTGAGCTCACCACAAGGTAATGATCAGTTGACAGCTCAGCTTCCCTCTTCATCCGAGTGTCCAGAAAATGCAACTGCAAGTCCGGTGACATAACTACAAAGTCGAGCATTGAACTGCGGCCTAGGGTGACCTGATGCCAAGTGCACTTATAGACACCTTAATGTTCAAATATGGTGTTAGTGATGGACAAACCATGACCAGCATGGAAGTCCAAGAACGAAACACCATTCATGCTCAGACTGGAGAGGGCATACCTATCCATCATACCCTTCCAGGTCAGACTATTGTTGCCCACAAGGGCATTGAGTCTCATAGGACATCATGTGAGTCTCCTGAGGGAGAATTCTATAACACACCCCTTAAAGACTCCAAGAAGGGTTGCTACTCTTAACTGTCATTTGGTGGAATAGCGAAAACAACAGTCAGGGCCCGTCCCCTCAAGAAAAGCAGAAGAAAGCTACCATTTCATCAACAGGGGAGAACCCCAATGTGTGGGCACCGAGACGGGGGGGGGGGGGACAAGGATGCCCACACTGGGTTGCCACCTCTCCCTATGAGCAACTCCAGAATGGAATAAGATCCAGCCCCTCATGGTGGTTCCAAAGCCCAAGCTATGCATTGAGGTGAGTCCAACTATATCTATTGGACATCTCTCCACTTCATGCATCATCTCAGGTCCCTTGCCCATCAGAGAGGTGGCATTCCATGTCCCAAGAGTCAGAGTCAATAGCCGAGGATCAGTCAGACAGAACCCATGCACTTTATTATTTCCATGTAACCAAAAAATAAACCTTCCCCTTTTAAAAGGTATTTTAAAGCAGAATGGAAGGCAACCTTCCAAACTCTCCTGTTGCACTGATATGTATATTTTCATCATCAGGTGGTTTTTACTTAAATTTACTTATTATCTGCTAAAATCATTCAATATACTTTGAAATGTACTTTGAATTGGTGTGTTTGTAAAAGCCACCATTTATAATTTGTTTCACTTTCTTATGAGAGTGAAAAATAGTGAGAATGTTGATGCATCAGTTTCAAAAAGGTAAGATTCTAGCAACAAGGACAACATTAAGAATTCAGATATAAAATGCCCACTTATTCAAAGAATACTGCATTACATTTACATTTACATTTACATTAAATGCATGGTACATGTAGTGCACAAACTTTGGTGGTATCTGTTGCTTTGATGTCATTCTCCTCCCACTTTGAAAAGTGTTGTTTGGGAATTCATTGCTCTTTGTTCCCTATAGAAGGTTATAATAACAACACCATGTTTTGGTCTGCAAGGACATATACTATGGATGCAAGTTTTTATAAAGCCAACTACTATGCATTGCTGTTTCGGGGTTGCATGTATGGTGTATCAGGATATGTAGGGTTAGAAAGGAACATCACAGCAATACCAGCTTAGGGAACTGATACTCTTAAATGTGTAATACAACTTCCTTGACTACCAAGGTGCAGCATAATTTAATTTTGCACTTAAAAATTCGTAAGGCATATGTAGCAGCTTGACTAAGTCATGTATACATCACATGTATGCCATTAAAACAAAAGCTACGTAGTAATGCTGAAGCACGAGGATTGCTTGAACACCCTTTATTCCATGCAAATGCTTAATAAAAAATAAAATCTTATCAGGTTGAAATATTTAATGGTATAACTGAATTTCATTCAAACAAGCCATTCTTTTTCAAAAGTAGTTAGTTTTATTATTTATGCACAATTAAATTTCAACTTTATTCACTGAATGGTTTTAACATACAGTAGGCCCTCGACATTTGCGAGGGTTCGGTTCCGGGCCCTCCCGCGAATCGAGATAATCCGCCAGTTCTGTACCCGAAAGTGAAACCCCATGTATCCAGTCACATGCGCGGCTGAGCAAACGGAAGTAAAATACTGTGTATCTATTACATGCACTAAAATATGCTTCTTAAACACATTCTATAGACAGTCTTACTCATTAATACAGTATTAATGTAGTAAAATGTAGTAATGATTAAGAAAAACTTATCAATTTTTACTGTTATATTTATTGATGATAAAATATAAACATTATACAGCATATACTGTTATAAAGCCCTAGTATTAAAGTCTTTTTCGATTATTATTCCAGTACAGTATCTAAGTTAATGTTTGTGCGTGAGATTTTATGTTCTGTAGCATGTTTAACAAACAAACCAATAGGATAAACTTTATTACGCTTCATGTACTTTTACATTGAACTTGGAGTGACGTCTTGGAGTGACGTCTCCAAGATGGCGTTGCCTAGAGGGTGACGTTGCGGAGTTCTCAGAGTCAAATTGTTTCTTTGTTCGTTTTAATTTGTTTTATTTGTTGTTTCGTTTGTTCATGTTTTGCACTATGCTTGTCTATGACCGATCAACCCTACTACATCTATAAGATCGGAGTGTCTTCAGGCGTGTATAACAAACACGCTCAACTGGACTTCTTGTTAGCCGGGATGTGGCTAGCACTGAGCTAATATGCACCCCGGCTAACAAGAAGCCCAGGCAGAGTTCTCAGAGTCTCTGGCGCTTGGTTAGCACTTCCGGTCATACTGCTTGAAAATGTTCAGTCCCTGTGAAACAAAATGGATGAGCTTCATGCTCAGATTGCAGCGCAGAGGATCTGCTGTGTTTCTGTGAAACATGGCTCGAGGACAGTACACCCGATGAGGCGATTGCACCAGCCGGCTACACGGCCCTCATCCGCTGCAATCCCAAGCGCCGGAGTCGTCGTTCGGCCCCTTCTCACCTGGGCTTCTTGTTAGCTGGGGTGCGGCTGGCATTGAGCTACCATAGCATATTAGCAGAAGAAGCCCAGTTGAGTGTGCTTAGTTACACACGCCCAAAGATACTCCAATCTTATAGTTGTAGTAGAGTCATCCGGTCGTAGACGAGCATAGTGCAAAACATGAACAAACAAAACAAACAAAGAAACAATTTGACTCTGAGAACTCTGCAATGTTGCCCTCTGGGCAGCGCCATCTTGGAGACATCACTCCAAGTTCAGTTTAAAAGGACATGAAGCGTACTGTAATAAAGTTTATCCTTTTGGTATCGTTTGTTAAACATGCTATAGAACATAAAATCTCACGCACAAACATGAACTTAGGTACTGTACTGGAATAATAATTGAAAAAGATTTTAATACAACAGTACAGAGAAAACCGTCGTTTCTCAGGGGAAAGTCTTATTTCTTCAGAAGATACATCCAGCGTTTTTTATCGCTTAGCTAGAGAAGACGCATAGCGTTGAGTGGTATCATAGACCTTCACTAGTAATTAAAACACACACACAAAAAAAAAAGAGGCTCATTGACAACTTGTGCGCGAATGAGGAAAAAAGGGTGGGACATCAGCTCAACCAATCAGGAGAAAGGAGGACAGCCATTGGCTGAAATTGAATCACGTGCGGTTGCTCGGCAGTCAGCGAATACTCAAACTGTGGGTGCAAAACCGTGAATAGTCAAGGGCTTACTGTACTCCTGTTTTGTAATTTTAATTTCCCACCACCCATGAAAACATGAACAATTCTAGTGAGACAAGAAGTGATTTAATTCCATTAAGTCAATTCCATTAAGAAAGTAGGAACGGTACATTCACAAAATGCGTGGCGTGACAATTCTTAGACAATTTTGAGTGTTCGGAATACATTTTAATCAAATATGTCAGTAGCCCCAATTTGAAGATGTTGATGATTAGGTATCTGACAATGTTTCGGATTCAGAACCAGTGTACGACTTGGAGTTGGCATGTGAATTTCAGTAAGGTAGGGAGGATGCTTTCTTTTTAAACACCTCTATCACCTTCATGTAAACAAGCATCAGTTCACATTTAATTTTCTCTTTCGTGGGAGAAAAAGTATTCATATTTCAGGAATAGTATATCCATTCCAACCTCACTGTTTAATGGTATTGTACATGTTAAAGGAAAGTTAAATACGTCAGAGTATTTTGATTTATAGAAACTGTTAGAGGGTGGGTTGCCAAGTCTTTTCTCCCTCACAACACCTTGAATTACTAGACAGAGCACCTGAACTATAACTGGTAACTGGTAAATAAAAGAAAATCTGATTTAACTATATACCTTTCTGAACTTAACTGGTAGTTCCTCATGCAGCATGCTTACAGTTCCAACATGTTATATAAATATCTGGCAACCATAACAGTATGCAGCTGTTTAATCAACACTTCATGAACAGAGCTTGTAGGCATCTGCAGGGAATTCAGGACAGTGAGTAATACACTGTACCCTTTCAATGCCCTGCAGAATCTGTTTCACAGCAACCATGTTTGTCGCGGAACAGGCACTCCACTGTTCCGCTGTTCATCATATGGCAGAATTACACCACCCTATATTTTCTGGCCAGCTATCATGACTTGAATTGTCTCTGTCCCTCTCAGGCTTACTATCATGACACGTCCCTTCAAGCGGCAGTGTCTTCCTGGGACATAACCTGATGAATCAACTCAAAAGGAATAAGGGACATTTTTTCACCATATCTAGACACTCACCACTGTACATTACAGTGACAGCCTCCGTGCTGAAGCTTGTCAATAAGTGATGGGCCATGTTATGTCATGATCACTTGATATCCACAGCATTTTTATCCATTCATTCTCATTCATTTTCTGTAACAGCTTAATCTTAATTAAGCTCATGAGGAGGCTGGTGCCCATCCCAGGCAACTTAAATCAAAAGCAGAGTACACCCTGGACAGCTCGATGGGCCATCACAGGGAAGAAACACGCTGACGGGTATGCAGCCTACTCTTGTCGAAAGTCAGCAATGGCTCTTTTACATGCCTCACACCATAGACAGTGAGAGACATGGCTGGCCTTTGATAACCCAGTTAGCTGCATGGGGTGGGGTGGGGGGGACAACCCGTTGAGAGTGGTGCTTGAATCCCCAATCTTAGGATCAGTGATCCAGCACCTTTTACCACCAGGTCCCTACTGCCCACACATCATTTTTAATTTTCATTAAAATCATATTTTTTTAACTGATGACACAAAATAATCTCAAGTGGGTTTTAAAGTGAAGAACATTTAACAGCATTTTAGATATGCATTTGGTTCTGGTGTGTTCTTTTAAGTAATGACCAATAAACATTACCTTGGGTCTCACCATAATTTGAGAGAAGGAATATAACTAAGTTATTCATTGTTTTCTCAGTGGTGGTAACTCAGGTGTTTGGAGACATGGTGATGCATGACCAAGTATTGGAACCCACAGGCTCGGGTTTAAAACCTTCTTCACTAAATTTAACAGTTCATAAATTTGTTTTATTTGTTTGTATAATGATTCTGGTGCAAAACAGAGACATGACATTTGTTTAACTATAATGAACTTTTGGCTCTTAGGGACTGAATGCGTCAAAACACCAATGGCAGCATCGGCTGTTGCATTACACCTGAACATAAAACATTTCTTCACCATATCATTACAATTTCAAACAAAATTTCGAGTGGTGACTCGCATGCAAATGCCAATAGAAATCTGCATATGTTATGTCTGAGATCACTCATTCTTCCTGAGGTGATATTATCACCAAGGATTAAAAAAAAATTCCTTTTGATTGGAGGGGTAGGGTCAAGATAAAAAGATTTTAAAGAAAAAAAGAACAAAATGGTAAAAAAAAAAAATTTTTGTTGTTGACTCTTTGCCAACATGATGCCTTCTCAACCCCAAAGTTGGTAGCGTATAGTTATGCCTTTAAGGAAGATTAAAGAAATAAAGTTTTTGGTAATTTTTTTGTGTTTTGTTTCGTCTGTTTTTTTTTGTTTGTTTTTTTTTTTTTGGTTTTTTTTTGGGGGGGTTGCTGTCGACTTTACATTTTGTTGTTGTTTGCCTATTTTTGTTGTTAGTGTTTGACCAACACAATGGAGAGATGTGCACCTGCCCCACTCTTCCAGAGATGGGTGACAACCCCGTGCATCTGCAGCAGTACCAGATTAGAGACACCCTGCCCAGAATCAATGCAGGCAAAGCTACTAGTGACAGAAAAGGTACTTAAAGCATGTGCAGATCAACTGGAGGGGGGAGAGGGGCACCATCTTTAACCTTTTCCTATTGCAGTGTCTGGTTCCCACCAATCTCAAAACAGCCACCATCATTCCAAAGCCCCCATCATGCCCTAACCCCCATCATCACCAAATGTTTTGAGAGACCTGTTTCACATGAAGGCTGCCATTCCTGCTGATCTTGAGCCACATCACTTTGCATAGAGAGCAAACAGGTCAATAGAGGATACCATCAAAATAGCCCTCCACACAGTCCTCACACGCCTGGATAGCAGCAACTCATATGTGAGAATGCTGTTTGTAGACTTCAACTCCGCCGTTAACACAGTCCAACCACATAAACCGGTTCAGAAATTAGGTAATCTGGGCATTGGGACCTCACTGTGCACCTGAATACTGGATTTTCTCAGCAGCAGAGCTCAGAATATAGATCACATTTCCTCAACTCTCATCCTGAACACCGGAACACAACAAGGGTGTGTTCTTAGCCCCCTCTTCTTCTCCCTCTTCACAAAAAAAAAAAAAATTGTTCCCCCACTCACACCAGCAACACCATAGTCAAATTGGTTGATGACACTGCCATTATAGGTTTGATTGTGGATAACAATGAGTCAGCCTACAGGAAGGAGGTCTGGCATCTGTGGTAATAATCTGGAACTAACCATATCCAAAACCAAGGAGATGATAATGGACTTTAGGAGATTGAAACAAACTGTGCACTCTGCCCTCTATATTAAAGGAAAGGAGGTAGAGAGAGTGGCGTGCTTCACGTTTCTTGGAGTCCACATCTCTTAATTAAACTCATGAGGAGGCTGGTGCCCATTCCAGGCAACTTTGGTCACAGGCAGAGTACACCCTCGACAGCTCGGCAGGCCATCAAAGGGCAGAAACACACTGACGGCTATGCAGCCTACTCTTGACAAAAGTCAGCAATGGTTCTTTTACATGAACCTCCCACCATAGACAGTGAGAGACATGGCCAGCCTTTGATAACCCAGTTCGCTGCACTGGGGTAAAACGGTGACAACCGTTGACAGTGGGGCTTGAACCTCCAACCTTAGGATCGGTAATCCAGCACTTTACCATTGGGCCACCACTTCCCTCTAATAGTTATTTTCATATTTTTAATTTACATTCAAATCCAGAACTGAAGCAGAGACTATATAAATTATATGCTAGTACCCAGATAATAAAATAAATACCCTCTGGTTGTTTAAGACCTGAATAAGACTCTTTGCCAATTATTTATATGAGCACCAATTTAATATACATTTCCTAGATTAAGTCCTTAATCTAGTTGTTTTCATGCAGTATTCTTTTTAAAGAAGTTTTAAGATTGTACCTTGATCTATTGTATGACAAAATATGGTTTGTACACAGAACATTCATGGTGTGATTTTCACTCGCAGTTTGTACGCAGTATTGTCCTCATCTTATCCGTGGGTGGATTCTGCTAAATTAATAAAAAGCATGAACCTCTTTACACACACACACACACACACACACACACACACACACACACACTGTTCAAAGGTTTTGCATGAGAAATATCTTTGTTTTTGAAAGAAAATTGCATTATAAAGATATAACTAAAATTAAATTGATCAGAAAGACAGTCTCCAATCCCTACTTAGGTTTACAGAGGTCCATTTCCATAGCTGTCATTCCAGTGGCACACTGTGTCACTAATACAAGTTTGTGTTATATATTAAAAGTGATGCGCTGATTAAAGAATAAATAAAATTGATCTGCTAGTTGAATATCTGCAAAAATCAGCATTTCTGGGTTTGAATATAGATTAAAAAAATGTCCAGACTTTTTTTTTTAATTTATCAGTCACTACTTGTTCTCAGAAATGAAGGATACTCCCTTCATAAAACAGCGCAAACTGGATCCAAACAGGATAGAAAGAGAAGTCTGAATCCCTGGTGCACCGCTGAGTAACAGGACAAGTACATCAGAGTCACTAATTTAAGAAAGAGATGCCTGACAGACCCTCAACTTGTATTAACTTCAACAGTTGGATGCCAGAAGATTAAAAGAAAAACCCTTTGAGTTTCTTTTGTTATTTAAGAAAAAGCCATATTCAAGACTGGTCAAGAAAAAGGGAAAGATTAAGGTAAGTTAAGATGAGCAAAACATCATAGACATTGGATGGACAGAGAAAGATTGGGAAAAGTGCTATAGACATACAAATCAAAGTTTGAGGTGATTGGGTTACAAAGAAGAACTTTTTATAAGGTGCACATTAAAGGAAAATCCTTGAGGAGTGCTTGATGCCTGTGTTAAGCCCAGTGGGAAAAATGAGACCCCAGCTTGAGCTGTTGTGGGAGCAGCTTGACCGTATGATACGAAAGAAGTGCCCATCAAGCCTGTCCAAGTTGTGGGAGGTGTTTCAGGAAGTGGGGAACCTTACATTCCTTGAACTACAGATTAAAAACCCCAGCTATGTCAGGGGAATGCCATGGAACAAAAACACATATGCCATGTTTCGAACAAAATACGCCTCATTTCTTGGCATTTCACTCATGAACATAATTTTTTTTAAGTATGCTGATTGCATTGCAAGATATAAAACAATGTAATAGGCGTGTAAGGTTGTGTTTAATTCTGCTTTAATGCAGTCCACAATCTGCTCATACCCAGACACTGCTTCTCTGTCTTTCTCTCCCTTCCCCAGCCTCTTTTTTCTTTTTCTCTTTTTTTTTTTCAAATCACACACAGAACATATATAAAAGGGCTACTAATTAGCGACAGGTGCATTCAGTCTCTCCTCCATCTACAGAGAGCACTTGATCATGCCCTTGCTGCCACAGTAGTATTGGCATTTAATTGTCTTCAATTAAAAATAATAAAGGAATGAATAAATGAATGTTTATTTCAAATATATAAAAATCGTTGTCAATATACAGTGCCTATGGATAGTACACTTATATAGTCGAATAAAATGACTAAGAAAAGACAAAATAATAATAGTAATAACAACAACAACAACAGGAATAATGAAAGTAATGACAGTAATAGGTTGATAACGATAATAAACACTAAAAAGAACGCAGAAAATTAAATTGTTAACTGTATCATATTCGAAAATGGAGTGGGAAGAAGAATAATCTTATTTATTCCCACCCCATACCCATCAATTCATAACTGTTCCTTCTTAATATCTCTCATTTGTGCACCGTTAATACCTCAAAAGCATGTTCAATTCAATACACTATAATATACTAGAATGGAATTATTAAAATAACCTAATTAATAAGTAACCAAATGTAAAGCATAACCTTGAAAACACGATGACCTACCCCTCTTCATCCCTGTACCTCATGAAAATGATTTCTTTAAATTTGGTTTTCTGATCGAAAAGATTAATAATCCTGTTATCCGGTAACAGATAGAACCTGATGGGTTTCCCTTTTAAGTCTGGCTTCTGTGAAGGTTTTTTCCTTTTTTCACCTAACAAGTTTTACTTTGTGCGTAGTTTGCTCCTCAATCTATTTCTTTTAACCTTTATCAGGTCATACTAAAGTTCAATCCAGTGCTAATGTTTGAGTCTCTTTGGCTGTTATCAGAGCAGAAAGCAAAAAAGGTGGAGAGGGTGTTGACAAATATAGGTTATAAGTCATGTAGTTTTGTAAAGGCAGACTTGCACAAGTTAGCAATATACTTTCTACCAATGTTCTATTATGTATAGTTTTTTTCTCTCAAGCAGTGTGCAGAAATCTGACATATCATCTTGACTGAACAGAAAAGTGCATTTTAACAGAATAAAACAGCTGCACTACACAAAAAAAAATTGTTTATCGCTTGTGTTTGTCCACACTCATTAACTCTTCAGAGCTGAGCTCCCTTTCTGCTGACAGCCTCTGTTTGGCATTAAGGGTTATAGAAAACAATATGATATTTTAATTAGTGTAAACCTTAAAATTCACCTGCAAACATGAGCATTTCTTTGAGTATTTTAAGTTTATATGTAAAACGTATGTGTTTTCAAGTAAAGCAGGTTGAATCTCAGCTAGGGGCAGTGGTGGTCTAGTGGTATAGGGCGCTGGATTGCTGATCCAAAGGGGGTTCAAATCCCACTTTCCACAAGGTTGTCACTGTCCCCCCCCTCCAGTGAGGCTAACTGGGTTATTAAAGGCGGGCCATATCTCTCACTGTCTATGGGGAGAGGCATGTAAAAGAACCATTGCTGACTTTCGTAAAGAGGAGCTGCAAAGTTGTCAGTGTGTTTCTGTCCTTGCTAAAAAGGGTTGTGAAAGGAAGGGCATCTGACATAAAAACCTCTGCCAAATCAAACGTGCGAATCAAGATGATTCGCTGTGACGACTCCCGGGGAAAAGGCCGAAAGGAAGACAGGCAGGTTGAATCTCAGCTGTACATACAGTGAGCATATCTGAGAGGATACTTACACATAAAAAAGTATTTATATCGTGATTTAAGTTTTAAAAAAGAATTCCACTTGTTCTACACCTTTTAAAGGGTGGCACAGCAGTGCAGTGGTTTCTACATCCTCCACACAGCAAGAAGGTTCCAGGTGCAAGTCATGTAAATGAGGGCATTTCTTTGTTTCTGTGCTTACATGGGTTTCCTCTGGGGACTCTGGTTTCTTTTCACAGTGTGAAGACATGCACATTAGACTAATTGGCTGTTCTAAATTGCTTTGAGGTGTGAATGTAAATGGTTATGTGCTTGTTGGCCCTGCGATGGACAGGCAAAATTTTCAGGTTGTACCCCGCATTCACCCTTCACCCAGTTCTCACTTCACTTTCAGAAAATGAATGAGGGAATGAACTTTTTATAATGTAATATACTCAGCCTGTATAACTTTTCAAAATAGGACCAACATAGATTGTGGAGCTGCTCAAACTAGAAATCCATTAAATACAAGGTCATTTACATTCAAGAGTTTTATATTTATCAACCAATTGTTGCTTATTTATCTACTTAGATTACTTATCTTGAAATGCACAACAGAAAAATTCTACCTTGACCACTCTATTAAACTGCAGGGCCAAAGTGATCCATTGAGGCAAACACATATGGCAGAGGGATTGCAGCCTTAACAACATGCTTTCTTTCACTCCTAATGGATCACAGAGAGATGTTGCATCTACATATGTGACTGATTATGCATTTCTCTCTGATACTTATTTCTCTGGGTCTCTCTCACTCTCTTTCCTTTAAGCTATTCATAGAACATAGATTCATCATTCCAATTTGTCACTGCAGTAGAGTTTTCAATTAATTACATTGCAGGGGAAAGAGGCAGCAGGATGTATTAGGCTTTTCTGTCAGGCCTCATCCAAGTCCCCATTTACACACCTCAAAATAAAGAGGTATCAGGAAGGTACTTGGGCACACCAGTAATTAATTTGATGAATGCTTCACCAGTACAAACAGTGTCAGGCACACATCTCTTCATCTGAATGTGGCTCAATGCTAATCTGAGGAGGGGAGGGTGTCTTATCTGCCTCGTAAATGTACATGCACACTTAGTCAATTCTTCAAGCTGCTGCCATGTTTGTAAGAAGGAGGTCCCTGCATTGTCATCAGCTTTGTCATTTCTTACAATTAGCTCAGCTCCACATAGTGCCCATTTTTTAGACTTTGTACCCTGAACTGGCTAATGGGAGGTCATCCCATCACCCTACTTCTCCCTGCAGACACATTACTGAAACAGTCATTGGCAGGTGAGAGCAAGTGTAATGAACTACAGAGGTAGAACTGAAGGAAAAGACATTCCTTAAAAGCTAAGGGAAGTGGTACTGATGCATTATGTTGTGACCAGGCAAAAGTCTGGTTGGCAGCTTTTTGCAAAGGAGGTCCAGTAGTACTGACAGCAGCCAAGGCCTTGGTGAGAAATAATTGCACCAACAGCCCACAATTCAGGTTCTGTTTTTCAAAAATGGAGGAGCCTCAATAGAAATTGGGTCATACTTTTGATACAAACACCATAAACCAAAGGCAGACATGGCTCAGACCAATTAGGTAATTACCACATCTTCCCAATTCTATGTCATTGCAGTTTTACTGCACTGCATTAGAAAAGCAGTGAAGATCTGCTGTAAATGCATGTAAAATTATTTAATCGCCAAATAGGGTGAATAGGAATGCAAGAGGGTTGTAAGATATGACTGTGAGGAAATCCCTGATATGTTGGCAAGTGTATAAGTACATCGTCATCATCATCATCATAAAGCAAAAATTAAATATGATGCAGCATATAAATATTGTTTATCTAAACATAAAACCATAAAACCTTTTTAAACTCTCATTAATTTTAACCATTTCATGTAATGCTGAATTTATACTAGAGTAAGACACTTTATACTATAGTCACCCTTTTATCTTACAATGCAATGACATGGTATCATTTTTCATCATATTGTGAATGGCAAAGTTTCCTAGTGTGGACTTGCACTGACCCCTACTGTTTCATACACCCTTCTTTGTTATTAGTAACTATACATTTTAAGGTTGCTTAGATATACTGTAAGTTCCATCTGGCCCACCTATGCCCTTATCGACAGAGGCCTAATTGATTGCATCATTTTATGTCATGACCAGAATCCTTTGTCATTATACACAGTACAACAAATTTATGGTGGAACAACCTGGGTGGTGTTTTTTTTTTTGTTTTTTGTTTTTTAATTGAACTGTTCAGCAAATAAGTAAGTAAAATGAAAGATTAAAAAAATAAAAATAAAAACGCAATATAAAAATGTTGTAAACAGTAATGAAAATATAAAATGGAAACAAATAAACCATGTGGGGAAAATGTTTTTTCAACATAACTGAACAACAAACAACTTCAAATCCATAAAACTAAAACCGATGTTCCAGATTACACTGGGCATGTCTTATTTATACCTGACATCAATGCTCTGTTTGATATTAAATGATGTGGTGACACCATACCTAAATCTAAAGAACCCTCTGTGTCAGGGAAATTATTCTAAGAACACCAGCACATACACCAAGATTGGAATACCAAATTTGAAACTGTAGAAAATTGGAGATGGTGCACATGGAAAAGGAGCGAGGCAAGGGAAAATGTAATAGTTGGATTGAAATGAAGCACAAAGCTGTGCCTGGGTGAGCGTAAGGCATGGAGACAAGAGAGAAGGGACAACAGTGAAAGGAAAAGAGATGAATTTCAGTGGTATGTGCCGTACAGTGAAAAACAATCCAGGATTCTGATGGATATATATATATATATATATATATATATATATATATATATATATATATATACATACACATACAGTGTGTGTGTGTGTGTGTGTGTGTATATGTCTTCCTTTCGGCTTTTTCCCTTTTACTCGGGAGTCGCCACAGCGAATCATCTGATCCGCACGTTTGACTTGGCAGAGGTTTTTACGTCGGATGCCCTTCCTGTCACAACCCTTTAGCAAGGGACAGAAACACGCTGACGACTTTGCAGCCTACTCTGTACAAAAGTCAGCAATGGTTCTTTAACATGCCTCTTACCATAGACAGTGAGAGACATGGCCCTTTGATAACCCAGTTAACTGCACTGGGGGGACAGTGACAACCTTGTGGAGAGTGGGACTCGAAACCCCAACATTTGGATCAGCAATCCAGCGCCCTATACCACTAGACCACCACTGCCCCATGTGTGTGTGTGTATATATATATATATATATATATATATATATATATACATACATACATACATACATATATATATATATATATATATATATACACACACACACACACATATATATATATATATACATACATACATACATATATATATATATATATATACACATATGAGCAGTGGTGGTCTAGTGGTATAAGGCGCCGGATCGCTGATCCAATGGTTTGGGTTTCGAGTCCCACTCTCCACAAGGTTGTCACTGTCCTCCCAGTGCAGCTAACTGGGTTATCAAAGGCCGGCCATGTCTCTCACTGTCTATGGTGTGAGGCATGTAAAAGAACCATTGCTGACTTTCGACAAGAGTAGGCTGCAAAACCGTCAGCGTGTTTCCGCCCTGCGATGGCCTGGCGAGCTGTCCAGGGTGTACTCTGCCCTCGCCCTGAGTTGGCTGGGATGGGCACCAGCCTCCCCGCAACCCTAATTAGGATGAAGCGGTTACAGAAAATGAACTGAACATACATATATATATATATATATATATACACATACATGCATGTTTGTGTGTGCCTTTATTGGGAAATAAATATATATATTTTTGATATTCTGCTTTAATAACAAAAGGAAATTATTTCCTCTGCAATTAGCGTATCCAAAGTGAGCACACACATGTAGAACTATAGAACACACACACACTCATGGACGAAGTAGTGGACTGCCACACATACACGAGGGGTGCCCAAAAAGAAGTTGGGTTTAGATGCCTTGCTCAAGGGCACTTCAGTGATTTAAGTGGAGGAAGGCAAGGCGCTGTTCAGGCCCCCACCACACATTTTTTCCAACTGGTTTAGGAATTGAACCAATGACCCTTCAGTCCCAAAGCCTCTTCTCTAACCATTAGGCTATGGTTGGACAGACAGACACCCACACACCAACCAACCAACCACAGTCTCAGCCCGATGCTACAGGATACAAACCCATTGTGTCAACTGCCAGAAAACATGACCTTTCAAATTCACTGATCACACATGATTAGGACTGGTGTGCTTTCTTTCCCTCCCTCCTTGCTATCTTTGCATCCCTTCCTCCGACATATCAGCCCCCTCATGGATCTGAGATCATCGAGAGTAACTCCTCCCCACCCTATCAAAATCTGTATGATATAAGCCCACATTCTGGAATGAATATGTTTGTTGTTTATTAAAGTGTCACATGTATGAATACAGAGGAAAAAACAAAGTATACGGATAAAAGATTACATACACCCAGCCTCAGTTAGGCTTATGAGACACTATTTAAAACAATATTATATACATAAGAATGTAAATATAAAAATTAAAATATTGCATAATGTGTAGTACTCAGATAAAACATTCCCTCCTTTTATACATTTCATTTAGAGATATTGCTAAGATATATAAAAGATGGGGATATGAAGACATCAAAAGACTTAAAAAAGTCATTGTATATTCTCATTAAGTATGTTAAACATGCATGAAATATGAATATTCTATAATCAACTTTCTGGGGAATGATATGACAATGGTATTTCTTGTTACTTGACGATGGTGACTCCTTTGATGGTGGTGTAGCGGATCGCCTTATCTCATGTGCCTCCATGTCTCTCTTCCTTCTGGATCTCTCTTTTTAGTTATGCTGTCATTGTTAGTTTTCCCCATCTTTCACTCAGTACTGATAAACTCCATTCCTTAAACTTCACCTTACTATGAACATACCTAACATTCTCTCTCTCTCTCGCTCTCTCTGTGTTACGAATAGGAAAATTCAGAGGATTGAAACCAGCAAAGCACGACAGACCACGACATAAACTATGTACAATTTAATAATATGAACAAAACAAGACAAAATTCATAACGTACAACTTAGACCTAAACCATATACAAATTAACCAAGGGTCGCATAATCACCAAGTGCCTGCAGCAGGGTAAATTTAGAGATGGCGCATGTGCTGGCGGGGAAAGGCATGCCATCCCGTGTGTCGGACGAACCAAATGATGACCATCCTCGCGTGGCCTGTGTGTGGTCGTGGATGATGGCCTTCGACTGTGAAGTCCCGAACCACGACTTAGGTGAAGTGTGTTCCATAGACTTAGGTGAAGTGTGTTCCATAGTGATCTGTGATTCACCGAAGAGCCACTGTAGCCATGGGCAACAGGTCCTTAATATAGATTCCCTGCTGTTCGGGGAATTTTGCATGATTGTGGAAAATTCCACAATCACCTGACCCATCACCAGGGCGCATGTGCAACTGGGTCCCCTTATGGAAAATTACAGACTCAAACAGCTGAGTCACACCATGTGAGTCGCTTCCATTATTTTTATATTTACTTCTTCATTTCCTTTTGGCTTTTCCCTTCAGGGGTCGCCACAGCGAATCATCTGCCTCCATCTCACCCTATCCTTTGCATCTTCTTCTCTTACACCAATGACCTTCATGTCCTTCTTCACCACATTCATGAATCGTCTCTTTGGTCTTCCTCTAGGCTTTTTGCCTGGTAGTTCCAGCCTCAGCATCCTATTACCAATATACTCACTATCCCACCTCTGTACATGTCCAAACCATCTCAATCTAGCCTCTCTGACTTTGTCTCCAAAACGTCTTACATGTGCTGTCCCTCTGATGTGCTCATTCCTAATCCTATCCATCCTCGTTACTCCCAAAGAGAACCTCAACATTTTCATCTCTGCTACCTCCAGCTCTGCCTCCTGTCTTTTCCCCAGGGCCACTGTCTCTAACCCATACAACATCGTTGGCCTCAACACCATCTTGTACACTTTTCCTTTCATTCTTGCCGATATCCTCCTATCACACATCACACAGGACACTTTTCTCCAACCATTCCAACCTGCCTGCACACGCTTCTTGACCTCTTTTCCACACTCTCCATTGCTCTGGATTGTTGAGCCTAAGTACTTAAAACCCTCCACTTTCTTTATCTCTGCTCCCTGTAATCTCACCGTTCTTCTTGGGTCCTTGTCATTCATGCACATGTATTCTGTCTTACTGAGGCTAATCTTCATTCCCCTCCTTTCCAGGGCATACCTCCACCTCTCTAGATTTTCCTGCACTTGTTCTCTGCTCTCACTACAGATCACAATGTCATCTGCAAACATCATAGTCCATGGGGAATCTTGCCTAACCTCGTCTGTCAGCCTGTCCATCACCATAGCAAACAAGAAGGGGCTGAGAGCTGACCCTTGATGCAGTCCCACCTCCACCTTGAACTCTTCTGTCACACCGACAGCACACCTCACCACTGTCTTACATCTCTCATACATGTCCTGCACCACTCTAACATACTTCTCTGCCACTCCAGACTTCCTCATGCAATACCACAGTTCTTCTCTCAGCACCCTGTCATATGCTTTCTCCAGATCCACAAAGGCACAATGCAGCTCCCTCTGACCTTCTCTGTACTTCTCCATTAACATCCTCAAGGCATACACTGCATCTGTGGTGCTCTTTCTTGGCATGAAACCAAACTGTTGTTCACAAATGCTGACCTCTGCCCTTAGTCTAGCTTCCACTATTCTTTCCCATAACTTCATCGTATGGCTCATCAACCTTATCCCTCTGTAGTTGACACTGCTACCTTTGCCTTACGCTGTGTCTCCCTGTACTCCTGTTTACTCTCTTCAGTTGTCTCAATGTCCCACTTCTTTTTAGCTAACCTCTTCCTTTGTACACACTCCTGTACTTCCTCATTCCACCACCAAGTCTCCTTATCTACTTTCCTTCCAGATGACACACCAAGTATTCTCCTACCTGTCTCCCTGATCACATTAGCTGTCGTTGTCCAGTCATCTGGAAGCACTTCGTGACCACCCAAAGCCTGTTTCAACTCCTCCTTAAAGACAACCCGACACTCTTCCTTTTTCAACTTCCACCACTTTGTCTTCTGCTCTGCCTTTGCCTTCTTCACCTTCCTCACCATCAGCATCATCCTGCACACCACCATCCTATGCTGTTTGGTAACACTCTCACCCGCTACTACTTTGCAGTCACTGACTTCCTTTAAATTACATCGCCTACACACGATGTAGTCTACCTGTGTGCTCCTACCTCCACTTTTATAAGTCACCCTATGCTCCTCTCTCTTCTGGAAGAAAGTATTCACCACAGCCATTTCCATCCTTTTTGCAAAATCTACCAACATCTGTCCTTCTGCGTTCCTGTCCTGGATACCAAACCTACCCATCACTTCCTCGTCCCCTCTGTTTCCTGGTAACATGTCCATTGAAGTCTGCCCCAATGACCACTCTTTCACCTCTGGGGGTACTCTGCATCACTTCATCTAACTCCCTCCAGAATCTCTCCTTCTCTTCTCGCTCACATCCTGTCTGTGGGGCATAAGCACTAACAACATTGAACATCACGCCTTCAATTTCTAACTTGAGACTCATCACTCTGTCTGACACTCTTTTCACTTCTAGAACATTCCTGACCAACCTCTCCTTCAAGATGACTCCGACTCCATTTCTCTTCCCATCCACACCATGATAAAACAGTTTAAACCCTGCTCCTAAGCTTCTAGCCTTGTTACCTTTCCACCTGGTCTCCTGAACACACAGTATGTCCACCTTCCTCCTCTGCATCATGTCAGCCAGCTCTCTACCTTTTCCTGCCATAGTTCCAACGTTCAAAGTCCCTATTTTCAGTCCTAGACTCATGCCTTTCCTCTTCTCTCTCTGGCAATGGACACGCCTCCCGCCTCTACTTCTTCGACGTCTTCGACCAACAGTAGTCCAATTTCCATCAGCACCCTGTTGGTTGACGGCACTGATGGCGGTCGTTGTTAACCCGAGCCTCGACCAATCCGGTATATCATTCTTTCTTGTGATTCACATAGTTTATTTGGCATTTGTTTTACGCCGGATGCCCTTCCTGACGCAACCCTCTGCATTTATCCGGGCTTGGGACCGGCGTGAGGGAGAGACACTGGTTTGTGCCCCCCCCTCACGGCTGCATTTATTTTTATATTTAAATTCACACAAATATTTACTTGCCCTTAACAGTGTGTGTGTGTGTGTGTGTGTGTGTGTGTGTGTGTGTGTGTGTGTGTGTGTGTGTGTGTGTGTGTTTTGAAAGATGCCAGTGATCCTGAACCTTCTGCTCGCCAAACTCTGGGATACATAGTGCTATGCTACTACTGGTTGGAATTCTCATGTTAGAAGCCCTTTGCACCTGCTGGTGATGATCCATATGCACCTAAATATGCACTCAGAAACTGTGAGGATAACTTCAGACTGGACTGCTGGGGATATAAACTTTAACTAAATGATTTATTATTCAATTATCCTTAGAGTTATAAGATAATCAGCTAGACATCATGGTAAAGTATAAATCTTTATTTAATATTCTTAGCCAACTATGTTTTCTACGAAAAGCTGCTTTGTAACAAAAGAAATTGTACAAAGGCTATATGAATACAGTAGAATTAAACTGAGTTGAAGTTTAATTATTTAAAAAAACCTGCTTGATGTAAGTCATAATTATTTAGCTGACAAAAACAATAAATACAATTTTTCATTGATTTGATGAGTAAGCAAGTGAGTGTGTGATTAAAAATCTACATAGTATGGTAAGACATATGTTGATTTAGAAAATGTAATCTAAAAGTAAATAATATCCTATAATTGTCTTCTGGACATAAGCTTTCAGCACTCTAACATTAATTTGAATATCCCATTTTCCTCTATGATTAACTGAAGAGCTTTCATTATCATATTCAGTAACTGACAGCCAAAGTAAGAGGCTTATGTTTAAATCCATATTTGTGAAGATTAGATGGCAAAAGTCCAATCCAAAGGAAACTTCTTTTTCAGTGCATTCTACACAGTAAACTGGTGTACTATTACTACCACCTACTGGTGCAAAACCAAACTTTAGCCTTTGTGCTCATTGTGTCCCAAGCTCTTATAGAGTACACTGAGAACTCTTAAGGATAAATAAGTTGTTGTCCTCTGAAACATATTAATTACAATAATCACCTGATAGAAGATTCTTACCTAGTTGTTTAACTACATCCAGGTGGTGACTTTTTTGGCAGTGTACATCCAGTCCTGTGTTTTACACCTGTGACCAGTTCAAATAAGTTTGGATGGTGAAGCATTTACCACTTCTCACAACACTTAAAACATGTTACTGAAAATATGTCACTTAAAATAGGGGATTGAATACAATATGCAAGGAAATATTGTTGGTGTTAGTTTGGCCCATTGTTCCTGAAAACAGGTTGAAGATATACAATTCAAAACTCATTGTTCAATTTTTTTTTCTTATCAAAATTCACCATGAAAATTCACATCTTTTGGCCAGTTCAGCACCTTCAGCATCTTTTGCGGAAACCATGTCTTTGTAATGAGAGCAGAAAGTGGTCTTGCCATTTCTTGTTAAAATATGCATTGGCATCTCTGGAAAAGCTGTGTATGTATGTCATTTCCCTAGTAGCTTCTTAGAACCCAATCTAGAGGAGGGCTAATATTCTATGAGAAATAACGGTACGACAACATGCAGCAACACATTTGCAAACTCCCTCTGCAACTGAGCTACCTGTCGTTTCAGGTATGACGAGATGTGGTCTCCATGGGGCAAATTTGGTCACATTTTAGTTACCTCTGCTTCCAGCACCACTCTCTATAAGCACTGTTGTCAGAGACAGGAACTTCATCTCTTCACAGTTTCAAGAGGTTGAATAGGTATATCATCTTTTAACATACTGAGGATCTGTCCTTCCGATTTTCTTTAGTGATGTTTAAGACCCCACAAGACTTATAAGCATATGACAGTTGAAATAGGGGAAATCCCATGATGGCTTGTGAGACATCTTACTTACTCTTATATGTAAGTATTAATGCCCCAGTAACAGGCATGAGGATATTGGTAAGCATCACAATCTTGAGGCAAGTGACAGCATAGAACATTTGATCTTTGTTGCGCTGCTAGATTATCCGTATGCACAAAATCATTCCTTTGGTCGTGCAGTCCTGCTGTTGCGATTTTAAGAGACCCAAAAACAAAATAAGGTGTAAAACAGGTGATGAAGAGATAATTAGCATGTGAACTGGTGTGGTTTTTACCAGGAAACCTTTGTATTTAGTCAAAATGAACTGATGAAGAAAGATAAAAACACATAGGTTATTCACTCGTGAATAAGCACCTTTTGATATAGCAAACCTAAATAAATTAATAATTTAAAGTAATACTGACCATGTTTTATTACCAAACAGTAAATGAATTTTTAAAAACTGAACATTTTTACATCTTTGCTACCCTAATTAGGATTAAGAGGTTACAGAAAATGAAGATGATGGATATAAACAATTTTTGACATCACACGTTAATCATTAGGTTCATATAATTTTTCTACATCGCTCCCCCATGAGACTTCTGAGTCTCACATTCAATCAGTACACTTCTAACCAATGTCCTACCAAAATTTACCCTTCTGGTATTATCATTCTTCATCGCTAAGAACAATGTACTTTGCATTTTTCTATGGATGAGCTACCTTTATAGTATTTAAAACCATTTCTTCAAAGTTACTTTCAATTGGAAGAACCAATTTACCAGAGTGCCCAGCAACAATGCATGTTCAAATGCCTATTATCCTATCAACAGCATTCAGTGTTACAAATGTTTGTGTTCTTTTATACTCCATAACAGCAAACACAATGACTCTACATAAGAATCCTCCTACTGAGAGTGTAAAAACTACTGATGTCCAATGTGGGGGTTCTGTGCAAACAACATCAGTTGAGTTTGTTCCCAGTGTTACTACTATGAGTCCAATTGCTTCACAGTCAAGGTGTATATCATGTTGTTCAAATGTTCCATCCAAATAATGAGTCTCTGAGCAGGTAGTGGACTTAATGTCTGAGGTTGCTGTCCCTTTCTGTTTTATAAATTGTCCAGGGTGACATTTTGTATCTGTCACCACTTGTTCGCGCTAATCTTCATTTGTACAATAATACCCATCTTGTGGCTAGTAGATGGTGTCCATGATCGTTGTACATGCTTGCTTGATCAAGGATACTGGTAGACCAAGGAAGACATCAAAGCGTCAAGAGAGAAAACTTAAAGCAATATGTCTTGAAAACAGAAAATGTACAGCAAAACAAATGAGGAACTTTTTCAATTTTAAAATTGAAAATATCAGGCAAAAATGTTTCCCTAAATTTAAAGACAGGTATGTCAATAACTAAAACAGTAAATAATAATATACCGCGATCAGTTTCTCAACTAGTGGTTTAGCCTCAATCAAAAAACAGAACTAATCTCATTAATTTCCTCATCAAAATCCTTAATCTGTGTGCTTGATCATGCTGACTTTTATAAAGAGTAGGCTGCATAGCCGTCAGTGTGTTTCTGCCCCTTGCTAAAGGGTTGCTAAAGGGTTGTGTCAAGAAGGGCATCCAACGTAAAAACCTGTGCTAAATCAAACACGTGAATCAGCTGATTCGCTGTGTCAACCAGTGAGAAAGGGAAAGAGCCAAAAGGAAAGGAAGAAGATCAATTTTTTTGTTAAATGTAATAAATTCTTACCTTAGCATTCCCTTATGTATCTAAATGCTTTAAACTAGCAGCTATAAACCTCTGATTAAAAAATCTGATCTCGATCTAGATCTTAGAGATTAAAGGCTGTAGCATAACAGTTATGTTCATATCTTTGTAGGACTAACATTCACGAAATGTATCAGTCAGGATTTAGGCCTGATCATAGCACAGAGACAGCACTTGTTAAGGTGGTAAATGACCTGGCTTCTGACCATGGCTGTGTCTCCATGCTTGAGTTACTTGACCTTTGTAAAGCCTTTGGCACTATTGATCATACAATTTTCAGCCAGATGAATAGTGGAAGTGGATTCATTACCCTTAATTCGCTGCACCACGTTCCAGACTTTCGACATGGAGATCCGAGAATTAATTTGGGAAACTAAATTTTTGCATGACTCTCGCTTGGGCTTCATAATTGTTCTGCTTGTTTTAGCTCAAGTCTTTTTTTTTATTTTGATTGATTGATTAACTGTTTGGGTTTTTACACCCGAGCCTAGCGGCTCATCAGGCCGGTGCTTATCCCCAGTTTTCGTAGCGTGAAGCAATCAGGAGTTGAACTCCTCCTGGATGGGACGCTAGTCCATCGCAGGTTACCTTCCCAGTATATTTTTACTGGTACCCATTTATACTGCTGGGTGAACAGAGGCA
Organism: Plotosus lineatus; assembly: GCA_024760905.1. Lineage (NCBI taxonomy): Eukaryota > Metazoa > Chordata > Actinopteri > Siluriformes > Plotosidae > Plotosus > Plotosus lineatus. The sequence goes on from CM045739.1 coordinate 49,326,619, forward strand.
CACTTGTGGTTGAGACCTTGCTCAGGGGTCTTAGCACAGTGGGGGTCTCAGTGGAATTTGAACTCACAACCTCCCAATCATGAGCCCAACACTCTAACCACTACACCACCGGCTCCACGCAAGTCGTTTCACCCTCATCTAAATTATTAGTCGTCGGACATTGACAAAAAATACGTTTTGCCCATTTCCTAAAGCATCATGCTCACTTACACTCATCATTAACCATGGCTTTTTAATGCATGGGGCTGTAGAGGATTGAGGAGTACACTCTTCTGCAATGTCTTTAAGCTGTTCTGAAAAAGACTGAATTGGATCAAAAATGTCAATAAAACGATCAGAGGTTAAAATGTCATGACATAAAGCCATGAAACAAGTCTATTCTGCTTTATTATAATTGAAACAGGGAGCAGAAGACTCTGTGACAGGATCTGTACTTCATTTACAAAGTGAGGGCCATTATCTGTACACCAATTGATCAGGAATACCAAAATAGGGAACGACTTCCCTATAGAAGTTGACCTCTGTTTTGGCAGGGTTTTTTGTTTGTTTGTTTGTTTTGGGGTTTTTTTTGCTGTTGCCAGTGCTTCCAACCGACGACGAATTACTCCTCAATTACCAGAATATATCTTTTCCCCTCTTACTTTCCTGTAGTTAACATATCAACAATGTCCATCATTAGAGGTCTAAACAGTCCCCTAGGTTCTGATATGTGACTGATGGGTACTGTGAAATGTTTCCTTACATGACAAGTTGCACAAACTTCACATGATCATAGGTATTGTCCAATATGTTTGCAGGGTATGGAGACCAGAACATTTCCTGAATTGTTTCGACAGACTTCCTATGATCATAAGTGTAATTAGCATACTAAAGAAGCTTAGTGATGGTAATATTATTCCATCACAACTTCTCCAGACATTAGCACTTGGATTTAACGCCACATCCGTTTTTTTTTCAAAACTTCCATTGATCCTGCCTTTTGAAAATCTGATGTCATCCATCGTAAACTGCATATGTAAATTATTGTCCAGCTTCCCTGCTTGCTAGCCTCATTCCCATAATACAACCCCTGCAAAAAATATGGAATCACTAGTCTCTGAGGATGTTCATTCAGTTGTTTAATTTTGCTGGAAAAAAAAAGCAAATCACAGACATGACACAAAGCTAAAGTCATTTCAAATGGCAACTTCCTGGCTTTAAGAAACACTAAAAGAAATCAAGGAAAAAAATGTGATAGTCAGTTACAGTTACTTTGTTAGACGAAGCAGGGTGGATAAATTATGGAATAATGCAGTTTTGAGAGAAAAAAATTATTAAATCACACAGTAAATTTCCATTCAGATTAGATCTGCTCAATAGTCTGCAGCTAATCAGGAATGATCATACCTTGGAGAGCTGTTGCACCAAGTGGACTGACATGAATCATGGCTCCATCATGAGAGATGTCAATTGAAACAAAGGAGAGGATTATCAAACTTCTTAAAGAAGGTAAATCATCATGCAATGTTACAAAAGATGTTGGTTGTTCACAGCCAGTGGTGTCTAAAATCTGGACCAAGTAGAAACAGCACTGTAAGGCTGTTCAAGGCAAAAATACTGGCAGACCAAGGAAGACATGAAAGCCTCATGACAGAAAATTTAAAGCAATATGTCTTGAAAACAGAAAATGTGCAGCAAAACAAATGTGAAACAAATGGGAGGAAACTGGAATCTGTGACCGAACTGTAAGAAACCACCTAAAGGAAATGAGGTTTACATTCAGAAAAGCTAAACAAAAGTTATCTTTAACTCCTAAACAGAAAAAACAAGGTTACAATGGGCTAAGGAAAAGCAATCGTGGAATGTGGATGACTGGTTGAAATTCATATTCAGTGATGAATCGCGAATCTGCATTGGGTAACGTAATGATGCTGGAACTTTTGTTTGGTGCCGTTTCAATGTGATTTATGAAGCCAACTGCCTGAAGAAAACATGCAAAAATGCAAATTTCCAGTCGTTCATGATATGGCGCTGCATGTCGGGTAAAGGCACTGGAGAGATGGCTGTCATTAAATTTTCAATAAATGCACAAGTTTATGTTGAAATTTTGGACACTTTTCGTAACCCATCAATTGAAAGGATGTTAATGCATCTTGAAATAGAGCAAAAACTGTTAAAAATTTCCTTGAATAAAGACACATGAGGTCATTGTAATGGCCTGCAAACAATCCAGATCTCAGTCCAATTGAAAATCTGTGGTGGAGGTCGAAGAAAATGGTCCGTGACAAGACTCCAACCTGCAAAGCTAATCTGGCAAAAGCAATCAGAGAAAGTTGGAGTCAGATTGATGTGAGCTGTTATAAAAAGCCAGAGGTGGTGCAACAAAGTACTAGTGGTGCGTTGAAGTGTTCTTTTGTTATTGTTTTTTTTTTCATAGTTCCATAATTTTTTTTCCTCAAAATTGAGTGAGTCCATAATTTATTCCCCCTGCTTGGGCTAAAAGAGTAACTGTTACTGACAACCACATTTTTAAAAAATAATTATTTTAGTGTTTCTTAAAGCCAGAAAGTTGAGATTTGAAATTACTTTAGTTTTGTGTTATGTCTGTGGTCTGCTTTTTTTCTGCAAAATTAAAAATTGAATGAACATCCTCCAAGAATGGTTATTCCATAATTTTTGCCAGGGACTGTACATGCCCCTTCAGTCTCCCCTGGTCAGTCTCCCCTGGTGCTGCTCTTTTTGTTGCTTCATTTGCTGCTGCATTACTCCTGCTAACCCATTCTGCATTTGATTTGTGAGCTTTACATTATATGATGGCCAATTCCTTAGGGAGCATCATTGCCCCTAACAGTTCTGAAATTGCACATCTATGCACTATCCTTGACCTATCAGCTCTCTGTAAACCTCTTTTCTGCCCAAACTGGTCTGAATACATGACAAACCACAAATACATAAGCAGAATCAGTATACATTGTGCCTCCAATTTGCATGCTGTAGTCAGCACTTTTATTTCAGCCAAGTGGGATGAACATGGCTGTAGAACAGCCACAGATGCCACAGGTTCAAAGTCCCCGAGATCATCACTTACTTCTACTGCATATCCAGCCTTATTCCCCTCACTATTTTCATAGCATGATGCATCCACAAAGAAGACACATTTAGGACTGACTTAAGGTTCTGCTCTTGCTTTTTGTGTTTGTCTGTCTTCTTTGTGCTGTTATGTGGAATTCCTTCTTCTGGGAGTACTGTCCTATCTGCAGGATTTATTGTACCACCTTTCGATTGTTAGTTCAGGTGTGAAGATTACATCATTAGCCCATTCTTCAAGCATTGGTTATCACAAATTTTTGACTAGTTAAGCCAGCCTGACACTAGTATGCATTTTAAATTCTCAATGGCACTCATTCATGCGTACCATGGCGGAATGATTTTGTTTATTTCACCTGTAAGTTAAACAGTTTGGGCCAAAGAGGAATAAGTTTTGCTCATAGCTTGCTCATTCGTACTATTGAGTATGTCCCGCGACGTTCCACTTGATTCCTAACCATTGCGGTATTTTTGCGAATTATATATATATATATATTTTGGGTAGCTGGATTCATCCACCATTAATTCTTGTAGTCGTCAAGATGAGGAACTCTAGAGATGCCGAGAAAATGGTATTAAATCAACAAAGTGGCTTTCTTGCAGGTGCTGCTGCATTACTACTAATCGAAGACTATGACATTGATATATGTAAGCAGCTAGAATCCACACCTGATACTTTCTTCTTCTACCTGGCATTCTGAATATGTAAATGTCATGCAACTGAACACCCTTCCCTTTAAGATACAGGGCAAGTCAATGTGGACATTGCTGATTGGTTAACCGTTTGTGCGTGGTGTTGCGGAATACAGTGGTTTGAGTACTCACCCAAACTTAAAGGTGAGTAGACTATGATTACCTTTGAGGAAACAGTGAGAAACACAGTTCTGTCCACAACTCATTCCCTGGTCTGCCAACAGTTAATGTTGGACAATGTGTAGCAGTCAATGAACACCATGGAGGACACAAGAGCACCACTGAGGATACAGGTGTAATGATGCGTGGCACTGATTACCATATAACCTGTGTGACATGGTGGGCATTTACACGTGCCCTCACTGTTTCCTTAGTTTCCTTATAGTTCGCGGAAAGGTATGCAAAAGAGTGCGTGACAAAATTAATGAATATGTTTCATTTTTTGGGTCGGCAATGCCCCTCAATGGCACTCATCTCGCTCATAGTTTCCGCATTGTTCCCGTGATGGCGCTCACAATTCCCGCGAAGGTACTCACTTTGGCGAACCATGGCGTACCATGAATGCGTACTAGTGTCAGACTGGCTTTAGTAATGCATGCAAAGCATGGGAAGTATAGAGTCACTGGATGCTGCATTGTAATTGTTGACACTTTTTTATAAGCAAATGCCACTGCTGCCAATCCTTGATAACATGGCGGCATGCCCTTCTCCACATGATAATGTGGATAACTGATAGAGTGCTATACATAGATAAGCTATGGGTCTTTTCCCTACACCTTCGTATTCCTGTGTAAACACTGATGAAGTCAAGCCTCTCTTCTCAGATACATACAAATGGAAAATTTTATCATAATCAGGACACCCTAAAGCCGATGCTGTTGACAAGACAGCCTTTTTAAATCAAATGTTGCCTTGGCATCCCCTGTCCAGGTCAGTGTGGCACTGGACTTTGTTTGGCCTGCTGCTTTTATCGTATCTCGTAATGGCTGTCTTCAGAGCATAGTCACAGATCCTCAGTTGACTGAGCCTAGTCATGCCGGAGAAAGATAGCATATTTTGGACAGTTTGGCAAGTGGACCGAATCGCTTTTACATGTTCTGGAGAGATATTTCATGTAGTGTCTTTAAGCACCCAACCTTTGATTGGCAGAACATTAATTTTTCCTTAGCTACTTTTTGTGTGTTTTTTGCCAAAATTTTCAGAACCTGTGCTGAGTCTAGTAGACTTTGCTTGTTAGTTTGGCTGCAAATCAATATGTCATCCATGTACATGAACAAGGTATTGGGGATGTTCAATTTGGTCAAATCTTGGACCAATACTTGATTGAAAATTGACAAAATTTCACAGTATCCTTGTGTTAACCTTATATATGTATACTGTTGTACACCATACATAAAAGAAAACGGAAAGTGTGAGTCTGGGTGCAATGGAAAAAATGTTGGGCACAAATCAATTACTATGTACCATTTGGTACCTTCAGGATTGTTGGACAACACGGTGTGTGAATCAGGGACCACTGGGGTTTCTGCTATCATTACTTGATCCACTGGCTACAAATCATGGCCCAATCTCCCCTTTTCTGAATTTAATTTTCTGACTGGAAAGATACTGGTGTTACACTGACTTTTTGTTAGAAATAAAACTCCTGTTTCTCTTAGTCTCTCAATTGTATCCTTTATCCGTTATTGCATCTTTGGACAATAGACACTGTTTTTGATATGTCAAACGTGTCCCTGGCTTGAACTGGATTTTAACTAATCTAGCTGACTTCACCAATCCCACATCTGTCTGATGAATAGTCCATAGTTAATCTGGAACTCGTGCTAACACTGACTCCCTTTCCTCCTATGTGAGTTCTTGTTCTTTTCTCCCTTGGGACAGGTGTGTTTATGTCATTCTTTGTTTCTTCTGCATTTTCCGCCTTACATGAGCAGTTTGTGGTTTTGCTTAATCTACTACTCTTTGGTTTATTTTTATAAATTTTCTGCTTGGTAATATATTAATTCCCTGTCATATTTCTGTCCATTGCTTTATCTGGCTTGCTTCCTTTACCATTGGTCCTAATTATTTTGAGTTTAAATTTTCGCCAATCAGCAAAGAGACAAGAGGAGCAGTATCAGGAACCTGGTACCATGGTTCAAGTTGTGCTGGCAATTGGATTGTTGCAGCAAACACTTGGGGTCCAACCATGAGATTTTCCAAGGTGTACGGGTTTCTTGCCACTTGTTCATCCCACATACAGCTAGCTCATTCTGTTCATTCTCATCATATATCATTTTACAGTGCTGTGGTGCTCTACTTAGCTGGTAGTTCAGTCTCATTCCGAGAAGCTAGGTTTTCCATTGCATGTATAAGTCTTGTACTCTATTATGATTACTGTCCAATTCTAGCCAGTATACTTTATCCATTGGGCTTGAATCTAATTGCATTGTGTTTATGAGACATTGTTAAGCCAAGTGATCTGGGAGGTCTATCCACACTCCTGTATCTCCACAGTGCACTTTGGCTCCTAGTTTGCAGAGCACATCTCTTCCGAGCAAATTTTCTGGGGTTTCTGGTGAGAAAATAAAGGTGCTTGTACTATTATTATTCCTTATATTTTTAGTTCTTCAGGCTGAGTAATTTGCAAAGTCTGAGTTTTCCCTGAGAAACCTGCTGTTTTTACTGCTTTGCTGGAGAGGGGGCATCATTGAGCCTTCTTTATACCCTCATTTCACTGGAGTGCGGAATGCAAGGATCATGGCGGAAAGGCACGGAACGCACTCTACGGAGGAGCTTGGGCATTTTTACATGGAAAATGGGTCTAAAACCTACGGAAGATTGCACCTTCGGAACGATCACGGAATGTGTGGTAAAGACACGGTAAGACCACGGTACAATGAAAGAACACATGCGGAAAAGCGCTTCGGATTATCTTCAGTGCGGACAGCAAAGGAAGACATTCGGATAATTCACGGAATGTTCACAGAAAGCACAGAACATTTGAGGAACGATCACGGCAGTACTCGGCGGTATTATTATGAAGTAAGGGGTGGAGATTATCCAAAATGGCCACTTCGAGTAGAAGCCCAAGCTTGCGGAGGCCAGCAGCAGTGTTTGAGGCTCTCTATATTTTTGCAAATTTTTGTAATTTAAACCTGTCTCCTTTTCACAAAATTCAGACATCATGTGAACTATAGTTTGCTGAAACTTTTGACAACTATCATTCAGTTTCGATTTTTCTGGAGAAAATGATATTTGGATTTCATTTGGTAGTTTTCTAGATTGTTGACTGGAGAGATTTTGAATCTGGCTTGGGCCCACTCAAATGCCATGGACTTGCCTATTTTTGTGAAACAATGGGTTGTGTGGACACTGACATTGACAGCTTACCTTACTACACTTATATGTCTACAGAGTGCAAGAATTTAAACCAAAGTATCACTGGATATGTACAACCCAGGCTGTAGAGACATCTAAAACAACTTGGAATTACCAGTGCACCTTGTACTAAATGCAGATCAAGATGAGGTAAACGTGAATGTTATCCTAAACTCGACACTAACAAGAGGTCTGGATCACAAACCTTTAACATTTCTCTTTTGAATGCACAATCTGTACGAAATAAGGCATTGACTTTACATGACCAAATTGTGAATCATGATTATGACATTTTTGTAATCACTGAGACGTGGCTTAAAGACAGTGACCAATCAGTCATAGCTGAGCTTCTCCCAGGTGGCTATGGCATTTTTCAAGCAAACAGATGTCTTCGAAAAGGGGGAGGTGTTGCTGCAATATTCAAGCAATCTTTTAAGTCTACCATTGTTGATATCAAGTCGAGAAAATCCTTTGACTTTTTTCATGGAACTTTTAATTTGAAAAATAGCATTTTGCGACTGGTTTGTATATACCGGCTTCCTACATCGAAGAAATGTAAAGTCTCTTTTGATGATTTCATGAATGAGTTCTCTGATATTCCGAATAAAATTGTCACAGAGCATGCAAGGTCATTTAGTGATCCTCGGTGACTTTAACATTCATATTGATGTTGCTTCAAATACCCAAACACTGTGTTTCAAAGAGTTGCTGTCAGTGTACAATCTTCAGCAGTTAGTCACAGAGCCTACGCACAGGTGTGGCCATACTCTTGATCTCATCATAACTCATGACACCGACAACTTTCTTAAAATATCTGATGTTGAAGATGACCTAATCTCTGATCATTTGACTGTGAACTGTGTTCTTAATACTATTAAACCTGGCCACCAACTAAAATCTGTTTCCTATAGGAAAACCAGGAACATTGGTGTCTCTCAATTTTCTATGGACATAAAGAATAATGTTAATTACTGCAGGGAAGGTAACATTGAAGAAAAGTTCTCAGCTCAAAAATTGTCTAACTATGATAATTGATAAGCATGCACCAAAGAAAAACAGAACTTTTGTCATCAGACCAAATACTCAGTGGTATAATGATGATGTTCGGACAATGAAAACTAAATCTCGAAAAGCTGAAAAATCCTGGAGGAAAAGTAAACTTGAGGTTCATCGCCACCTGTGTAAACAAGCCCATAACGAACTGAATTGTGCTCTTGCTTCAGCAAAGGCAACGTTTGTCCAGAACAACATCGCTCAACACAAATATAACTTCAAAGAGCTGCACAGTTTGTTGAATAAGCTTCTCCATAGTACCAAGTAATAGAAACTTCCTTCTCACACAGACGAACATGAACTTGCCAACAGATTTGCCACATTCTTCAGCAACAAGATCAAGTTAGTCAGAACCAACATTCTGCCACCTGCAACAGCCTTGCAAGACAATGAAAAGACATTCAGGAGCAGGCAGCTGAAACACCTCACACCTGCTACAGTAGTGGAGATTAGACAGATAATTAAAGATTATCCCTCAAAGTCATCCTCCCTGGATACAGTCCCTACATGGCTGGCGAAATATTGCAGTGATGCATTGTCACCTAGTTTCCTTGACATCATCAACACATCACTTGAAACAGGCAATGTCCCGTTCAATTTCAAGCACGCTCATATCATCCCTCTTATTAAGAAGCCAAGTCTTGACTTTGAAATCCTCAAAAATTATAGGCCTGTCTCTGATCTCTCCTTCCTCTCAAAGTGTTTTGAAAAAGTAATTGCTTCCAGGATCAAATCTCACCTTGCTGTTAACAACTTTCAGGAAAGTTTTCAATCTGCCTACAAGACCAACCACAGCATGGAGACAGCTCTGGTCCATGTCTACAATGACATTGTTGATGCCATGGACAAAAAACAGATCACACTCTTTGTTTTGCTTGACCTCTCATCAGCATTCGACACGATCAACCATGGTATTCTGCTTCATGGACTTGAGAATATGGGGATCACTGATCAGCTCTCTCATGGATCCAGGCTTACTTGTCTGACCGTACTCAGTCTGTGATGATTGGTGAGTCAGTTTTACAGATGCACAAGCTTGAATTCGTGGTCCCTCAAGGATCAGTTTTAGGACCATTGCTATTCAGTGTCTACATTCTGCCGCTTGGCAAAGTAATCAGGACTCATTCAATTCACTTTCATCTATATGCAGATGACAACCAACTGTACTTGTCCAAAGTTGAAATAGCCATACAAACCATCAACAAATGTCTGTCAGATATCCGCTCCTGGATGAGTTCAAATTTCTTTAAGCTCAATGATGAGAAAACTGAGTTCTGACACTAGGCACTCATCATCAGCTGTCCAAATGAAACCCAAAGCCTGTGATTAGTGTTGGAGCATGCTCTGTCGACACCACACAGAAAGCAAGAAACCTCGGAGTGATTTTCCAATCAATCATGTCAACGGATGAGCACATCAACTCTTTGTGTAGAACATTCACAATATTGGCAAAATCAGATATCTGTTGACTTTCGACACTATCAAAGTTCTTGTTCAAACGCTAATCATCAGCCCTCTGGATAACTTGCAACTCCCTTCTAACACTCCTCTTTTTCAAAAATCCATATCACGTCTCCAAAGAGCACAAAATTCAGCAGCCAGACTCATCACTCGTCAATGTCACAATGACCACATCACTCCAGTTCTACAGTCACTGCATTGGTTACCAGTCCAACAGCAAATCGATAAAATTCTCCTACGAACCCATTGAGCATTATATCAGCCAAACAGCCCTCTTTACCATCAAGAACTAATCAGTGTCTACAAGCCATCCAGAAACCTAAGATCTTCTGAACAGGTCTTTATGTCCCAGCCTCATCATCATCATCTTCTTCCGCTTAGTCCAGGGTCGGGTCGCGGGGGAAGCAACCTCAGCAAAGAGTCTCCCGAGCCACTTCCTCCAACTCTCCTGGGGGGACACTGAGGCGGTCCCAGACAAGCCGAGAGACATAGTCCCTCCAGTGTGTTCTAGGTCGACCCCGGGGTCTCTTCCCGGTTGGACATGCCCGAAACACCACACCAGGGAGGCGTCCGGGGGGCATTCTGACCAGATGCCCGAGCCACCTCAACTGGCCCCTCTCAATGCGGAGGAGCAGCGGATCTACTCCGAGCTCTCCCCGGATGGCGGAGCTTCTCAACTTATCTCTAAGGGAGAACCCCGCCACCCGGCGAAGGAAGCTCATTTCAGCCGCTTGTATCCGTGATCTTGTTCTTTCGGTCATTACCCAAAGCTCGTGACCATAGGTGAGGGTTGGAACGTAGATCGACTGGTAAATTGAGAGCTTTGCCTTGCGGCTCAGCTCCTTCTTCACCACGACGGACCGGTACAGGCACCGCTTAACAGCAGAGGCTGCAGCGATCCATCTGTCGATCTCTCGCTCCATCCTTCCCTCACTCGTAAACAAGACCCCAAGATACTTAAACTCCTCCACTTGGGGCAGGACCTCATTCCCGACCCGGAGGGTGCATTCCACCATTGTCCGACTGAGAACCATGGCCTCGGACTTGGAGGTACTGATCTTCATCCCGGCTGCTTCGCACTCAGCTGCGAATCGCTCCAATGAGAGCTGGAGTGCCCGACTTGATGAAGCCAAAAGAACAACATCATCCTCAAAAAGTAGAGACGATATCCGATGGCCACCAAACCAGAACCCCTCATCGCCTCGACTGCGCCTAGAAATTCTGTCCATAAAAATTGTGAACAGAATCGGTTACAAAGGACAGTCTTGGCGGACTCCGACTCCCACTGGAAATGAATCCGACCTGCTGTTACCAATACGGACCAAACTCTGGCTCCGGTGATACAGCGACCGAATAGCTCGTAGCAACGGATCCGGAACGCCATACTCTCGGAGCACGCCCCACAAGATCGTTCGAGGGACACAGTCGAAAGCCTTCTCCAAATCCACAAAGCACATGTGGACAGATTGGGAAAACTCCCATGCCCCCTCCAGAATCCTGTGGAGCGTATAGAGTTGGTCAAGAGTGCTGCGGCCAGGACGAAAACCACATTGTTCCTCCTGAATCCGAGGTTCGACTATCGGTCGGATCCTCCTCTCTAGTACCCCTGCATAGACTTTCCCACGGAGGCTGAGGAGTGTAATTCCCCGATAATTGGAACACACCCTCCGGTCCTCCTTCTTAAAAATTGGGACCACCACCCCAGTTTGCCAATCCAGAGGTACAGCCCCTGATGACCACGCGATGTTGCAGAGACAACCAAGACAGTCCTACAACATCCAGAGCCCTGAGATATTCCGGGCGGATCTCGTCCAACCCCGGAGCTCGACCACCGAGGAGCTTTTTGACAACCTCAGTGACCTCCACTCCAGTGATGGGCGGACCCTCACCCAAACCCCCAGGGTCTTCCTCTTCCACGGAGGGCGTGTTGTTGGGATTGAGGAGGTCCTCAAAGTATTCCCTCCACCGCTCAACAACATCCCCAGTCAAGGTAAGCAGCTCCCCACCTCCACTGTAAACAGTGTTTGTGAAGAACTGCTTCCCCCTCTTTTTGAGGCCACCAATAATCACTCTCCAGGCCCTCACCGAACTCCTTCCACGCCCGAGATTTTGCATCTGCGATAGCCTCAGCTGCAGCACGTTTGGTCTGCCGGTACCCGTTTGCTGCCTCAGGAGTCCCACAGGCTAATAAAACCCGATAGGCCTCCTTCTTCAGCTGGACGGCCCCCTTCACCGCAGGTGTCCACCACCATGTTCGGGGATTACCGGGGTTCCCTCCTGGAGCCAGGCCCAGGGGAGGGGCTCGAAGGCGAGCGCCTGGTGGTCGGGCTTATGCCCATGGAGCCTGGCCGGGCCTAGCCCGAAAAGGAGACATGGGTCCACCCTCCCATGAACCCACCACCCGTGGGAGGAGTTTTAGGGGTCGGGTGCAGTGTGAGTTGGGTGGCAGCCAAAGGCATGGGTTCGATCGGACCGATGCTCGGCTACTTACTCTGACCCTCGGGACATGGAATGTCACCTCTCTGGCGGGAAAGGAGCCTGATTTGGTGCATGAGGTGGAGAGATACCGACTAGATATAGTCGGGCTCACCTCAACGCATAGCTTGGGCTCTGGAACCATCCATCTCGAAAGAGGCTGGACCTGCTTCTGTTCTGGAGTTGCTCATGGGGAGAGGCGGCGAGCCGGTGTGGGTATTCTTGTTGCCCCCCGTCTCGGTGCCCAAATGTTGGGGTTCTCCCCGGTTGACGAAAGGGTCGCTTCCCTCTGTCTTCGGGTGGGGGGACGGGTCCTGACTGTTATTTGTGCTTATGCACCAAATGACAGTTCAGAGTACCCACCCTTTTTGGAGTCTTTGGGGGAGGTGTTGGAGAACGCTCCCTCGGGAGACTCGCTCGTTGTCTTGGGAGACTTCAATGCCCATGTGGGCAACAATAGTGTGACCTGGAAGGGTGTGATCGGTAGGTACGGCCTCTCCAGTCTGAATCCGAATGGTGTTTCGTTGTTGGACTTCTGTGCTCGTCATAGTTTGTCTATCACGAACACCATGTTCGAACATAAGGGTGTCCATAAGTGCACTTGGCACCAGGACACCCTAGGTTGCAGTTCGATGATTGACTTTGTAGTCGTGTCATCGGACTTGTGACCATATGTTCTGGACACTCGGGTGAAGAGAGGAGCTGAGCTGTCTACCGATCACTACCTGGTGGTGAGTTGGCTTCGGTGGTGTGGGAGGTTGCCTTCCAGACCTGGCAAGCCCAAGCGTGTAATCAGGGTCTGCTGGGAACGTTTGGCTGAGTCCCCTGTCCGAGAGGCCTTTAACTCCCACCTCCGGCAGAGCTACAACCACGTTCCGGAGGAGGCGGGGGACATGGAATCTGAATGGGCCATGTTTCATGCCTCCATTGCTGAGGCGGCAGCCCATAGCTGTGGTCGTAAGGTCGTCTGTGTTTGTCCCAGCCTGTATGTGCCAATAAGATCGGCGAGAGAGCTTTCTCCATTGCAGCACCTTGACTATGGAACAATCTACCATTAGACATTAAAATCAACATCTCTGAAACCTTTAAAAGCCAAATCAAAACTCATCTCTTCAGGACAGCATATGACGTTTGACAATTTTTTCAGCCTCCCTAACCCTTTTACAGCACCAGTGAGCAACTAGCCAGATGGAGTCTAGGCACTATAGAAATTTATGATTATTATTATTATTATTATTATTATTATTACTCGTTTTTAGAAGACCCATGGAATGATTGCGGAACAGGTGGAACGTTCACATTCAACAAGGAATGACTGAGGAATGACTGAGGAAGAGCCGGCATAACCACGTTTCAATCTGCAAAGATCAAAGGATTTGCTCCTGATTCCGCCTAGATGCACACAGATTCGGCCAAGGAAACTCATTTTCTCATTCATGTTTATAGCTTAATAATATGTATATAATGTAATATAAATTTAAAATTTAATGTTTGTAATTTATAATAAGTTCTTCTTCTATCGTATGCTGTTGTTTCTCAGCCATTCAACCGCGACATCCGTGGCCTCATGTAGTTCATAGAGGCCTCCTGTCAGTTGTGTTTCAGGGCACTCTTGTAGTATGTGCTGCATAGTTTGGATAGCTCCACAATCACAATTTGGTGAGTCAATGTATCCCCATTTTTCCAACATGTATCGGCACGGGCCAGTACCGCAGCGAAAACGATTCAATTTACACCACAGGTCTCGACGAATATCCATACCATTTAGTGCAGTTGTTGGATCATTCACGATGTCCCTGTTTGGTGCTGTTCCCTTATTCCATCTGGATTGCCAGTTTTCTACCATGGAGTAGTTTGTTGTGGGCAGGTTAGACCAGATGGGTTTTCTTGAAGTCAGTCGGTATCGTGGGTGGTGCTCAATATCATTCAGCAGGGGAAGGCCTGGGATCTGGAGTGTAGAGTCCAGTAACTTTGCAGTGACAGCTTCCCTGCGGATATCTGGCGGGGCAAGATTACACATAACTGGCAGCCAGTCTGTATGTGTTGATTTTAGTGTACCTGATATGGTCCGCATAGCACAGTTCAATCTGGTGTCAACTAGTTTGCAGTGAACTGAGTTCCTCCAGACAGCAGCACAGTATTCCGCTACAGAGTATGACAGTGCTAATGTTGCTGAACGTAGTGTCCTTGCACTGGCTCCCCATGTAGTACCAGCCAACATCTGCACAAGGTTGTTTCTTGTTTGAACTTTCTTGGCTACTTTTTGCAGGTGGGCTTTGTATGTCAAAGTCCTGTCCAAGGTGACTCCAAGGTACACTGGTTTGCTCTAATAAGTTTATAATTTACAATATGTTTACTCCATGTTTATAATTTACAATAGGTTTACTATATGCTTATTGTTTTTCATGGTGTGGATGGGAAGAGAAATGGAGTCGGAGTCATCTTGAAGGAGGAGTTTGTCAGGAATGTTCTAGAAGTGAAAAGAGTGTCAGACAGAGTGATGAGTCTCAAGTTAGAAATTGAAGGTGTGATGTTCAATGTTGTTAGTGCTTATGCCCCACAGGTAGGATGTGAGCTAGAAGAGAAGGAGAGATTCTGGAGTGAGTTAGATGAAGTGATGCAGAGTACCCCCAGAGGTGATTGTCATTGGGGCAGACTTCAATTGACATGTTGGTGCAGGAAACAGAGGGGACAAGGAAGTGATGGGTAGGTTTGGTATCCAGGACAGGAACACAGAAGGACAGATGTTGGTAGATTTTGCAAAAAGGATGGAAATGGCTGTGGTGAATACTTTCTTCCAGAAGAGAGGAGCAAAGGGTGACTTATGAAAGTGGAGGTAGGAGCACACAGATAGACTACATCTTGCGCATGTAATTTAAAGGAAGTCAGTGACTGCAAAGTAGTAGCAGGTGAGAGTGTTGCCAAATAGCATAGGATGGTGGTGTGCAGGATGATGCTGATGGTGAGGAAGGTGAAGAAGGCAAAGGTAGAGCAGAAGACAGAGTGGTGGAAGCTGAAAAAGGAAGTGTCGGGTTGTCTTCAAGGAGGAGTTGAAACAGCCTTTGGGTGGTCAGGAAGTGCTTCCAGATGACTGGACAACTACAGCTAATGTGATCAGGGAGACAGGTAGGAGAATACTTGGTGTGTCATCTGGAAGGAAAGTAGATAAGGAGACTTGGTGGTGGAATGAGGAAGTGCAGGAGTGTATACAAAGGAAGAGGTTAGCTAAGAAGAAGTGGGACATTGAGAAAACCGAAGAGCGTAAACAAGAGTACAGGGAGACACAGCGTAAGGCAAAGGTAGCAGTGTCAAAGGCCAAACAGAGCGTGTATGATGACTTATATGCTCGGTTGGAAAGTAAAGAAGGAGAAAATGATTTATACAGGTTGGCACAGCAGAGAAATAAAGATGGGAAGGACGTGCAGCAAGTTAGATTGATAAAGGACAGAGAGGGAAATGTATTGACTGATGACAGAAGTGTGCTGGGAAGATGGAAAGAGTACTTTGAAGAGCTGATGAATGAGGAAAATGAGAGAGAAAAAAGAGTAGAAGAGGTGACTGTTGGGGACCAGAAAGTAGCAAGGATTGGTAAGGGTGAAGTGAGGATGGCATTGAAGATGATGAATAATGGAAAGGCAATTGGTCCTGATGACATACCGGTGTAGGTATGGAAGTGTCTAGGAGAGGTAGCAGTAGATTTTCTGACAAGAACATTCAACAAGGTCTTAGAGAGTGAGAGGATGCCAGAGGAATGGAGGAGAAGTGTGCTGGTGCCCATTTTTAAGAACAAGGGAGACGTGCAGAGTTGTGGCAACTACAGAGGGATAAAGTTGATGAACCATACGATGAAGTTATGGGAAAGAATAGTGGAAGCTAGACTAAGGGCAGAGGTCAGCATTTGTGAACAGCAGTTTGGTTTCATGCCAAGAAAGAGCACCACAGATGCAGTGTTTGCCTTGAGGATGTTAATGGAGAAGTACAGAGAAGGTCAGAGGGAGCTGCATTGTGCCTTTGTGGATCTAGAGAAAGCATATGACAGGGTTCCGAGAGAAGAACTAGACATGATATATTAAAAAGATGTATAGATCTGTATAGATCATTTTCTCCCTCTTTACTATCCAACCTATCATACAAGTCAAACCTATCATACACCCTCTGTTTGGCCTTAGCCACTGCTACTTTTGCCTTACGCTGTGTCTCCCTGTACTCCTGTTTACTCTCTTCGGTCCTCTCAAAGTCCCACTTCTTCTTAGCTAACCTCTTCCTTTGTACACACTCCTGCACTTCCTCATTCCACCACCAAGTCTCCTTATCTACTTTCCTTTCAAAGGACACACCAAGTACTCTCCTACCTGTGTCCCTGATCACATTTGCTGTGGTTGTCCAGTCATTTGGAAGCACTTCCTGGCCACCCAAAGCCTGTTTCAACTCCTCCTTGAAGACAACACGACACTCTTCCTTTTTCAGCTTCCACCACTTTGTCTTCTGCTCTGCCTTTGCCTTTTTCACCTTTCTCACCATCAGAGTCATCCTGCACACCACCATCCTATGCTGTTTGGCAACACTCTCACCCACTATGACTTTGCAGTCACTGACTTCCTTCAAATTACATCGCCTACACAAGATGTAGTCTACCTGTGTGCTCCTACCTCCACCTTTATAAGTCACCCTATGCTCCTGTCTCTTCTTGAAGAAAGTATTTCCCACAGCCATTTCTATCCTTTTTGCAAAATCTACCAACATCTGTCCTTCTGCGTTCCTGTCCTGGATACCAAACCTGCCCATCACTTCCTCGTCCCCTCTGTTGCCTGCACCAACATGTCCATTGAAGTCTGCACCAATGACCACTCTTTCACCTCTGGGGGTACTCTGCATCACTTCATCTAAGTCACTCCAGAATCTCTCCTTCTCTTCTAGCTCACATCCTGCGTGTGGGGCATAAGCACTAACAACATTGAGCATTACACCTTCAATTTCTAACTTGAGACTCATCACTCTGTCTGACACTCTTTTCACTTTTAGAACATTCCTGACAAACCCCTCCTTCAAGATGACTCCTACTCCATTTTTCTTCCCATCCACACCATGATAAAATAGCTTAAACCCTGCTCCTAAGCTTTTAGCTTTGCTACCTTTCCACCTGGTCTCCTGAACACACAGTATGTCCACCTTCCTCCTCTGCATCATGTCAGCCAGCTCTCTACCTTTTCTTTGCATAGTTACAACATTCAAAGTCCCCACTCTCAGTCCTAGACTCATGCCTTTCCTCTTCTCTCTCTGCCTACGGACACGCCTCCCACCTCTCCTTCTTCGACGTTTTCGATCAACAGTAGTCCAATTTCCATCAGCACCCTGTTGATTGACAGCACTGATGGCGGTCGTTGTTAACCCGGGCCTCGATCGATCCGGTATGGGGGTATACCTTTAGTTTTTAGTTTTTAAAGTTATTTCATTCAGTAAATGTTTCATAAATTTTTAGCTGGCACATTTGAGCTTATCTGGAATTCCGATCCCTCAAGGAATCAAATTAAAGTTGAGTTTGTCAAGCAGGGAATGCGCGTTGAATTCCATGTCTTGTGGGCGTGGCCCGCAGCACACGGGCGAGAGAGAGAGAGAGAGAAAAAGAGAGAGAGAAAGGGGGGGGGGGTGTAAAATGCGACCCCAACTTACAAAATCCCTGTTATACAAAAAGGGCTCAGGAACAGATTAATTTCATAAATTGGGGGCTGACTGTATATATAAACAGATGCTCCATAACTTATGTTTTTGTTTGTTTCCGGATGGCCGAATATTTTCCAGTGACGTATGACGTTCATACTGTACTATACATCCATAAATACCATTACTGTATCTCATAAAACACCCCTAAATCAATTATTATAAACATAATATTGTAAAATAATATCAATCATATAATATCAACATTAATTTCAAATAAATTAAATTCAAGCAAAATAATTTCAAATAGATCAATTTTAATCATACAGTATCAAATATAACCTTCAACATTCTCTATGATGCAATCTTTCTGCTTGTAAATTGTTCCGATGGTCAATGGATGGTCACTTTATGTGAAGCTGAGCCAAGTCACTTTACATGAAGCTTAAAACAGCGCTTACAATATGTGAAGTGTGGTTCACTTGTTTGTGCTTGAGACAAAGCGGGTTATATGGACTTCTGGTCTTTCAAGTGAGCAAGGGCACCTTTGAATATTGGTTGAGTACTCAGCCTGCACTGATGTGAATCACCAGCAGAGCGGAGAGTTTTCTTTCTTTTCTGGATTCGGGTTTTCATTTATTTTACAACTCTCTTTACTAACTGAGTCTGCATGGTAAGTTGCACTGATCTGAGCAGATAGTTAATTCAGTCTTGGGAAAACCGGAAATTCCGGCATATGCCGGAAAACTTGCACCCATGCTACCGTGTTTCCCTAAAAATAAGACCTAACCACAAAATAAGACCAAGCGTGATTTTACAAGAAGATTTTAATATAGGCCCTTCCCTTAATAAGCCCGAGTTGAGAGCGGCAGCAATTCATTGGCCTGCTACTCGCTCAATCTAGGGCTCTAGGTGAAAGCCCTGACTCGTCTATTAGGCAGCTTTACCTAAGATACGCTGTCAAAGCATCAATCCTTGCGCGTTGAGGCTCAGTCAATGACGTCAGCGACTGCTTTAAAATGAGGACATACACTTGCGTCCATAAAAATCGACAACCAACGTAAAAGCTCAGGCCAAATGAAATGTGCGAATCAAACGATTCGTTGTGGCGACTATCGAGAACGGGAAAAAGCCAAAAGAAAATGAAGAATATGTATTATATATCTATGATTTGGCATAGGTTTTTTACGTCAGATGCCCTTCCTGTCACAACTCTTTTAACAAGGGACAGAAACACGCTGACGGCTTTGCAGTCTACTCTTTGTGAAAGTCAGCAATGGTTCGTTTACATGCATCTCACCATAGACAGTGAGAGGCATGGCCCGCCTTTGATAACCCAGTTAGCTGCACTGGGGGGGACAGTGACAACCTTGTGGAGAGTGTGACTCGAACCCCCAACCTTTGGATCAGCGATCCAGCGCCCTATACCACTAGACCACCACTGCCCCATATGTGTGTATATATATATTTTACCTTCAGGGGTCGCCACAGCAAATCATCTGCCTCCATCTCACCCTATCCTTTGCATCTTCTTCTCTTATACCAGCTACCTTCATGTCCTGCTTCACTACATCCATGAATCGTCTCTTTGGTCTTCCTCTAGGCCTTCTGCCTGGTAGGTCCAACCTCAGCATCCTACTACCAATATACTCACTCTCCCTCCTCTGTACATGTCCAAACCATCTCAATCCAGCCTCTCTGACTTTGTCTCCAAATCGGCTTACATGTGCTGTCCCTCTGATGCGCTCATTCCTGATCCTATCCATCCTCGTTACTCCCAAAGAGAAACTCAACATTTTCATCTCCGCTACCTCCAGCTCTGCCTCCTGCCTTTTCCCCAGGGCCACTGTTTCTAAACCATACAACATCGCTGGCCTTACCACCATCTTGTACACTTTTCCTTTCATTCTTGCCGATACCCTCCTATCACACATCACTCTGGACACTTTTCTCCAACCATTCCAACCTGCCTGCTCACACTTCCTCACCTCTTTTCCACACTTTCCACTTCTCTGGATTGTTGACCCGAAGTACTTAAAATCCTCCATCTTCCTTATCTCTGCTCCCTGTAACCTCACCGTTCACACACATGTATTCTGTTTTACTGAGGCTAAGCTTCATTCCTCTCCTTTCCAGGGCATACCTCCACCTCTCTAGATTTTCCTGCACTTGTTCTCTGCTCTCACTACAGATCACAATGTCATCTGCAAACATCATAGTCCATGGAGATTCTTGTCTAACCTCGTCTGTCAGCCTGTCCATCACCATAGCAAACAAGAAGGGGCTCAGAGCTGACCCTTGATGCAGTCCCACCTCCACCTTGAACTCTTCTGTTACACCGACAGCACACCTCACCGCTGTCTTACATCTCTCATACATGTCCTGCACCACTCTAACATACTTCTCTGCCACTCCAGACTTCCTCATACAATACCACAGTTCCTCTCTCGGCACCCTGTCATATGCTTTCTCCAGATACACAAAGGCACAATGCAGCTTCGTCTGACCTTCTCTGTACTTCTCTATTAACATCCTCAAGGCAAACACTGCACCTGTGGTGCTCTTTCTTGGCATGAAACCAAACTGTTGTTCACAAATGCTGACCTCTGCCCTTAGTTTAGCTTCCACTATTCTTTCCCATAACTTCATTGTATGGCTCATCAACCTCCCTCTGTAGTTGCCACAACTCTGCACGTCTCCCTTGTTCTTAAAAAGGGGCACCATCACACTTCTCCTTTCCTCCAGCATCCTCACACTCTCTAAGACCTTGTTGAATGTTCTTGTCAGGAAATCTACTGCTTCCTCTCCTAGACACTTCCATACCTCCATACCGCTACCTTCGCCTTACGCTGTGTCTCCCTGTACTCCTGTTCACTCTCTTCGGTCCTCTCACTGTCCCACTTCTTAGCTAACCAATTCCTTTGTACACACTCCTGCACTTCCTCATTCCACCACCACTGGTCCTTCTCAAAAAATTAGCATATCATGAAACGGTACTCTAAATGAGCTATTAACCTAATCATCTGAATCAACCAATTAACTCTAAATACCTGCAAAAGATTTCTGAGGCTTTTAAAAACTCCCAGCCTGGTTCATTACTCAAAACCGCAATCATGGGTAAGACTGCTGACCTGACTGCTGTCTTTCTGGCCATCATTGACACCCTCAAGCAAGAGGGTAAGACACAGAAAGAAATCTCTGAGCAAATAGGCTGTTCCCAGAGTGCTGTATCAAGGCACCTCAGTGGGACGTCTGTGGGAAGGAAAAAGTGAGGCAGAAAACGCTGCACAACCAGAAGAGGTGACCGGACCCTGAGGAAGATTGTGGAGAAGGGCCGATTCCAGACCTTGGGGGACCTGTGGAAGCAGTGGACTGGGCGACAGGTGCCGCATTCCCTAGGTCAAGCCACTTTGGAACCAGAAACAGCGTCAGAAGCGCCTGACGTGGGCTACAGAGAAGCAGCACTGGACTGTTGCTCAGTGGACCAAAGTGCTTTTTTCGGATGAAAGCAAATTTTGCATGTCATTCGGAACTCAAGGTGCCAGAGTCTGGAGGAAGACTGGGTAGAAGGAAATGCCAAAATGCCTGATGTCCAGTGTCATGTACCCACAGTCAGTGATGGTCTGGGGTGCCATGTCAGCTGCTGGTGTTGGTCCACTGTGTTTTATCAAGGGCAGGGTCAATGCAGCTAGCTATCAGGAGATTTTGGAGCACTTCATGCTTCCATCTGCTGAAAAGCTTTATGGAGATGAAGATTTTCATTTTTCAGCACGACCTGGCACCTGCTCCAGTGCCAAAACCACTGATAAATGGTTCACTGACCATGGTATTATTGTGCTCAATTGGCCTGCTAACTCTCCTGACCTGAACCCCATCGAGAATCTGTGGGATATTGTGACGAGAAAGTTGAGAGACACCAGACCCAACACTGTGGATAAGCTTAAGGCCACTATCGAAGCATCCTGGGCCTCCGTAACACCTCAGCAGTGCCACAGGCTGATTGCCTCCATGCCACGCCGCATTGAAGCAGTCATTTCTGCAAAAGGATTCCCGACCAAGCATTGAGTGCATAACTGAACATAATTATTTGAAGGTTGACTTTTTTTGTATTAAAAACACTTTTTTTTTATTGGCCGGATGAAATATGCTAATTTTTTGAGATAGGAATTTTGGGTTTTCATGAGCTGCATGCCAAAATCATCAGTATTAAAACAATAAAAGACCTGAAATATTTCAGTTGGTGTGCAGTGAATCTAAAATATATGAGAGTGTAATGTTTATCAGTACATTACAGAAAATAATGAACTTTATCACAATATGCTAATTTTTTGAGGACTAGTATATATATATATATATATATATATATATATATATATATATATATATATATATATATATATATATATATATATATATAAAAGAATACCTTCAAATGTATTTACCCTCAAACATACAGCACTGTAGTTTTCAAAAATGCCCACCCCAGGAAGGTATTGCATTGATTGTGAGATGACTGAATTCAGGCATGAACTGTATTCAGTTCGAGCAGCTCAGCCATGCCCCTCAGCCGGAGTGGTAGAAAACAGAGTTTTAGAGTGAGAGAGTCAGAGAGCGTTACAATACAAAGAAGCAGTGACGTGATGTGAGTTAATCCTGTTACGTATGGAATTTAGCAGATGGAAATTGCCCTGTGAAACCAGCAAAGCACAACAACCCACGACATAAACTATATACAATTTAAGATTATGAACAAAATAAGACAATGTAATAACTTACATCTTAGAGCGAACCAACATACAAATTAAACAAAGGGCCATGCAGGCAAAAAAAAACAACAGTGACCCAAAAACAGCTGAGTAATACCATGTCTCTACAGCACACTAACTCAACATTTATACACTTATAATTTTTAGATTTACATTTATACAAATACAGTATTTACATGCCCATAACAATCCTCTGGTGCAGAGGTGGGCCGTCTTTTGTTCATTGGGAGTACATGAGAATAGTGAATTCAGGTGTGAGCCATGGAGCAGCTCAGCCACGCCCCTCAGCCGAAGAAGAGAGAAAAATTAGTTAGAGGCACAGCCACCAAACCCCCCCCCAAAAGAACAAGAAATGTAATAAATTGGATAAACAAAACAAAATGAGAAACATGCTACACCACAGTACATAATATCTCACACACAAACATTCTAAACATTAACTTAGGTACTGTAATGGAATAATAATTGAAAAAGACTTTAATAGTGGAGTGTTTTACAACAGTTGAGATGATTATTCCTCTTCAGGCACTTCAGAGGAAACTGTCATTTCTTCAAGAGAACGTCTTAATGCAGCCGTGAGGGCGGGCACAAATAAGTGCCCGCCCTCACGCCGGTCCCAAGCCCGGAGAAATACAGAGGGTTGCGACAGGATAGGCATCCGACGTAAAACTTTTGCCAAAACACAAAATGCAAACCATAAAGACAAATCTCATACCGGATCGGCCAAGGCCCGGGTTAACAACAACCGCCATCAGTGCTGTTAACCAACAGGGTGCTGGTGGAAATTGGACTACTGTTGGTCGAAGATGTCGAAGAAGGAGAGGCAGGAGGCGTGTCCGTAATCAGAGAGAGAAGAGGAAAAGCATGAGTTTAGGACTGAGAGTAGGGACTTTGAATGTTGGAACTATGGCAGGAAAAGGTAGAAAGCTGGCTGACATGATGCAGAGGAGGAAGGTGGACATACTGTGTGTTCAGGAGACCAGGTGGAAAGGTAGCAAGGCTAGAAGCTTAGGAGCGGGGTTTAAGTTGTTTTTTTCATGGTGTGGATGGGAAGAGAAATGGAGTAGGAGTCATCTTGAAGGAGGGGTTGGTTAGGAATGTTCTAGAAGTGAAAAGAATGTCAGACAAAGTGATGAGTCTCAAGTTAGAAATTGAAGGTGTGATGTTCAATGTTGTAAGTGCTTATGCCCCACAGGCAGGATGTGAAGAGAAGGAGAGATTCTGGAGTGACTTACATAAAGTGATGCAGAGTACCCCCAGAGGTGAAAGAGTGGTCATTGGTGCAGACGTCAATGGACATGTTGGTGCAGGAAACAGAGGGGACGAGGAAGTGATGGGCAGGTTTGGTATCAAGGACAGGAACACAGAAGGACAGATGTTGATCGATTTTCCAAAAAGGATGGAAATGGCTGTGGTGAATACTTTCTTCCAGAAGAGACAGGAGCACAGGTTGACTTATAAAGGTGGAGGTAGGAGCACACAGGTAGACTACATCTTGTGTAGGCGATGTAATTTGAAGGAAGTCAGTGGCTGCAAAGTAGTAGTGGGTGAGAGTGTTGCCAAACAGCATAGGATGGGGGTGTGCAGGATGATGCTGATGGGAATAAAGGTGAAGAAGGCAAAGGCAGAGCAAAAGACAAAGTGGTGGAAGTTAAAAAAGGAAGAGTGTCGTGTTGTCTTCAAGGAGGAGTTGAAACAGGCTTTTGGTGGTCAGGAAGTTCTTCCAGATGACTGGACAACTACAGCTAATGTGATCGGGCAGACAGATAGGAGAGTACTTGGTGTGTCCTCTGGAAGGACAGTAGATCAGGAGACTTGGTGGTGGAATGAGGACGTGCAGGAGTGTGTACAAAAAAAGCTGTTCGCTAAGAAGAAATGGGACATCGAGACGACCGAAGAAAATAAACAGGAGTACAAGGACACACAGCATAAGGCAAAGATAGCGGTGTCAAAGGCCAAAGAGAGGGCGTATGATGACTTGTATGCTAGGTTGGACAGTAAAGAGGGAGAAAATGATTTATACAGGTTGGCACAGCAGAGAAATAAAGATGGGAAGGACGTACAGCAAGTTAGAGTGATTCAGGACAGAGTGGGAAACGTGGTGACTGATGACATAAGTCTGCTGGGAAGATGGAAAGAGTACTTTGAAGAGCTGATGAATGAGGAAAATGAGAGAGAAAAAAGAGTAGAAGAGGTGACTGTTGAGGACCAGGAAGTAGCAAAGATTAGTAAGGGTGAAGTGAGAAGGGCATTGAATAGGATGAAGAATGGAAAGGCAGTTAGTCCTGATGACATACCGGTGGAGGTATGGAAGGGTCTAGGAGAGGTCTCAGTAGATTTTCTGACACGAACATTCAACAAGGTCTTAGAGAGTGAGAGGATGCCGGAGGAATGGAGGAGAAGTGTGCTTGTGCCCATTTTAAAGAACAAGGGAGATGTTCAGAGTTGTAGCAACTACAGAGGGATAAAGTTGATGAGCCATATGATGAAGTTATGGGAAAGAATAGTGGAAGCTAGACTCAGGGCAGCATTTGTGAACAACAGTTTGGTTTCATGCCAAGAAAGAGCACCACAGACGTAGTGTTTGCTTTGAGGTTGTTAATAGAGAAGTACAGAGAAGGACAGAAGGAGCTGCATTGTGCCTTTTTGGATCTGAAGAAAGCATATGACAGGGTGTCGAGAGAGGGACTGTGGTATTCCATGAGGAAGTCTGGAGTTGCAGAGAAGTATGTTAGAGTGGTGCAGGACATGTATGAGAGATATAAGGCAGTGGTGAGGGTGCTGTTGGTGTGACAGAAGAGTTGAAGGTGGAGGTGGGACTGCATCAAGGGTCAGTTCTGAGCCCCTTCTTGTTTGCTATGGTGATGGACAGGCTGACAGACAAGGTTAGACAAGAATTTCCATGGACTATGATGTTTGCAGACAACATTGTGATCTGTAGTGAGAGCAGAGAACAAGTGCAGGAAAATCTAGAAAGGTGGAGGTATGCCCTGGAAAGGAGAGGAATGATGGTTAGCCTCAGTAAAAGAGAATACATGTGTGTGAATGACAAGGACCCAAGAGGAACAGTGAGATTACAGGGAGCAGCGATAAGGAAGGTGGAGGATTTCAAGTAGTTAGGCTCAACAGTCCAGAGCAATGGAGAGTGTGGAAAAGAGGTGAAGAAGTGTGTGCAGGCAAGTTGGAATGGTTGGAGAAAAGTGTCCGGTGTGATGTGATAAGAGGGTATCGGCACGAATGAAAGGGAAAGTGTACAAGACGGTGATGAGGCCAGCAGTGTTGGATGGTTTAGAAACAATTGCGCTGAGGAAAAGATAGGAGGCAGAACTGGAGGTAGCAGAGATGAAAATGTTGCAGATTTTTCAAAAATATTCATTGCAAAATAAAAAATAAGCAAATTAAAGAAAAATAAGGAAAAAGGGAAATTGCTGCAAAACAAGGTCAATTATGCAAAAAGAACACCCAAAACAAACAAAAACATAAAAAACCCAAACCAACAAAACTACAGTACTTACATTTTTATGTGAGGTGCACATCTGACAGTGTGGACGTGAGTCTGTGTGTGTGTGTGTGTGTGTGTGCGCGCGCACACATCTGTATGTGTATTTATGTTTTATTTAGTGAACGCTCATTTATTTAGTGAATGTTTTAATTAGTGAACGCTCCTAAAGATAGAATCTCAAATGTTTAATCGGAAGCAAAATCACATGGCTTTTAATGTAAAATACTCAAATATTTAGGCCTGTATGTTGCAAGTAGTCAATAACAAACTGACAAAACAACAGCAACATTAAAAACGGGACAATTTTTATATTATTTCATTGGCCCTTTAATCCGGGTGCTCCTATGTCACATGACCACTTGCAACTAACAAGATGGCGGACTAGCTGAGCAGTATCTTATCTATACAGTATTATTGTAGCTCTACAAATGGAAAAATATTTCACGACAGTTTGATGCCGTATAGGTGCTCGCGCTTGCACATTTTGCAGAATCATTATGGCGTCTGTGTTGAAAGAGACTGTTGGGTTGTATGAAACCTTGAAAGCCGAATGGAATAAGAAAAATCCAAATGTAAACAAATGCGGGGAGATACTGAGCAAACTGAAGGTACTCCTTTTAAGCTATTTTTATGGATGGTAAGAGGAAATTTAGTGTAGGATGAAAGAGATGTAAACTAATGTCCTGAGCTAACAAGCTAACGATTATCTAAATAACGCACACTGTTAGTCAGTAAGTAATTATTATATTTATTATTCAGGCCGAATGGTTGGTTTATTCGAGGATCGTTTTGCCTGATTTATTTTGCCTGATTTATTTGTGCTCAGGTGAAACATTTTATTCCTTTGTTTTGAAGATTGTTTGATGAGTTCTTAAAACATCGGAGAGATTACATTTAATAAAACACGATTAAAGTAAATAAGATGTAGATATTTTAGCTGTAAAATAATTTTTGAAAGCCTGGATTGGACTGCATTGTAATAGTTATGTCAGTGATTGAACAGCAACAGTCAGCACTGAGTGTTCCTTCACCTATCGCGGGTTGAACGGTCCAAATCCAGTCATGCGAAAAAATACCCTTTCATTCATTTCAAACAATTTGATTATAATAAAGAAATACACTTTATCTGTAATTGCTTTCCCGCACAATTTATAATTCATTGTTTTATTGTAAAAAATAGAAGTTTGATTTACCAATTTAAAAATATTTTTAAAGAATGATTTAATGATGTCAGTTTTCCCCTCGTGATAATTGTTAAAAAAATCTTCAAAACATTTCATAACTATGAGATTTTTGAAAGGATTTGGCTCCTCTGATGATGAATGACTGTAAATTATATATTATATTTCTTATTAATGTGTATAGTTTATAGTTAATTGTACGTGTTGTTACTAATAATACTATAATTACAAATGGATTACAATCGATCTGAAATAACCACAACTGGGTGTATTAATGTCAGTGTATCAGACTTCTTTGACCTTTAACCCCTAATTCAATCACAACCTCCCATGATGTTTCATGAGTGGAACTTTTTGGCATATTTTTCTTAAAGATTAATTGTTTTGTTGTAGGTTTCTCTCCTGGAATTGAATTTTTTACCAATCACTGGGACCACACTTGCCAAACAGCAGCTGATTTTAGCACGTGAGTAAATGTTGTGCATTAAGGACTGCAGTGACTTTGCCAACTGCTCTGTGTCACTGTTGCTGATGTCATGCTGGATTTTTGCAGGCGACGTTCTGGAAATTGGAGCCCTATGGAGCATCCTGAAGAAGGACATCCCATCCTTTGAGCGATATATGGCTCAGCTGAAGTGCTATTACTTTGATTACAAGTAATGAATCATGTACAATTTATTATATAATATAATAACTGGGAAATTATATGTGCCCACTGCAGGGCTGATTTGACTTGAAGACCAATGACCAAGAAATTAAGTTTTTGTGTGACATCACAGCAGTCCCTGTCTGAACTCAAGTGAATGTGTTGAAGGAGAACAGTGGAGACAATTAGCAATTGTTTATCGGACACCTTTAACAGTAACAGTATAATTAATTATTGCTCTGTTGTAGAAACATTTGCAGGAATAAAATATCTTTCCACGGATTGCTAGCAGCATCACACCAGTGTGACAGTGAACTGACAGCAGTGATTTTCTGCACATAATCAGTGTTGCAGGTTGACTGTGTAACACCGGTTCAATGACTCTTTATGTTGCATTCTCATTGTAGTAGGTTGAGTTTTTTAAAATCCTGTTACATGGGGATTAATTCTATATAGTGCTGCAGGAAATATTGTCATCAGTGTATCAGCAGTATCAGAGTCTGTTCTGATCATTTACTATGAAGTTCAGGATTAAAATAAACATTATTACATTTGAACATCCTGATGTTGCACATGCTTGCATTACATTTTTTGGACGTGACTAAATATTTTATATTTCAGTGACACTGGCCAGGAGTCTTCGGCTGGTCAGCACCGCAGGCCGAGACTGAAATGAGTTCTTTCTCCTCCTCCCTCCCTCCTAATACTGGTTCTGCCCCCTCAGTGGTCTGTGACATCCTGAGTCGGCAATCAGTCCTTCGAGGTGTGCCCTCCACAAGACCTTGTCCGTGGCCAGTCATCTTAAGTAATTCAGGTGGTTAGTGGGTCCCAGGCTACCTTGTTTGATGTCTCCGCAAATTATTTCAAGAAGATTGGTGCAGTGTCTTCCTTGCCTGGCCTGGTACTTTCTGCTTCCGTGGAGAGCGAACTTCAAGGCTTGTTGTGCTGGTGATTGTATGTCCATGTGGAGGATGTGGCCTAGCATGGACCATCTCTGTGTCACAACCCTCTTAGAGAGTGGCTCACAGTTGCATGTCCTGTAGAGGGCCTTGTTGGAAATGAGGCTATGTGGCCAGCTGTGTCCAGTGATTTTGTGCAAGTGTTTGCGGTGGCATGCATCCAGTTTCTTCAGGTTGCTTGATGTTGGGGCCCAGCTGTTGCAGTTGTATAGCATGATGGATGTGCAGTATGCATCACAGAGGGCGGACTTTCTTCTGTACTGGGATCTTTGATCTACACCAGATTTTCTAGTAGGTTTGGAAAGCGATGTTTCCTAGGTTGCAATGCAATGTGATATCTTCATTACTGCAGAGTAGTGAGCCTAGGATCTTGCTTTTTCGCCAGTCTTCTTTTCCTCGGCATGATTGACCTTAGTCTAATTCTGACTTCTCGGCTAAGAAGACATGAGTGTATTTAGTCTTGGTTTCATTCATAAAGAGGTTGTGTTTCTCTGGGGTGTTTTTAGCGACGTTTTGAAGGATGTCAAGCGGAGGTCTTTCTTCATCGAGGAAATCCACATCGTCAGTGTATTCTATCTCCAATGGCATTCCGATGTTGGAGATTAGTGGTTCAGATCTTGATGTTAATGTCCTTATTGATTGTAGGGCAGTTGCAAGATAGTAGGTGAAGAGAACTGGTGATAGACTGTCGCCTTGTGGGGAGTCGATGGAAGTGGCAAACTGCAGATGTTTCTGATTTCACTGTAATGACTAGTCTTGTTTCTGCAAGGTGCATACGGACCAGTTTAAGCTCATCTTCATTGCATTTGTCCTTGAAAAGGGATTTGAGGATTGGCTGACGCTTTATGGTGTCAAAGGCTTTTGACATGTCCATTCCCATTTTGTGGATGTCTCATTTCCTTGTCAATACAACAGAGACCAGCATGCGTTGTGCCCATACAATGTCTCTGGCGCTTACTCTTTTGAAGCCACTCTGACAGGTTCCAGTGTAGGTGTCAATTTTATCTCTTATTCTACGCAGATCTTATTCTACGCAGTGTGATGTGGTGGAGAGGAGTCTCCTTATGTTGTTCAGCAATACTATTTGTCTTAGGTTTGCTGGTGGCCCTGGCGGCTTCCTTGGTTTTGGCATCGGGATCAGGGTTTCTTGTCCGAGGCTTTCAATTGGGATGTAATGTTCAAGGGATTGGTTGATAATGGCGGCAATGTTTATGGAGACAGTGTACTTGACTTCCTTGAAGAGCTCGCTGTTGATGTTGTCTGGTCCAGCTGCCTTTCCATTCTTCAAGGCTTGTATGGTGTTTTTGACCTCCTCTTCACTGATGGGTGTCTGGAGAGGTCTTGGGTCGCCGGTGAATGGTTCGAGAGGGTTGTCCTTTTTGTCTGTGAACTGTTCTTGGAACCATGTTTTTACTGCCTTGCTTTTCCCTTGTCTGTGTCTGAGCCTATGAAACAGCTTTCTGCATCGAGAACAGTGATAGGTGGACTTGGCTTAGCTGCTCTAAGTTGTTTAGCGACTTTGAACATTCTTTGACAGTTGTCGGTGGGTGTAAGTTCCTCTGCTATGTTATCAGCATGGTTTATGGCATTGATTTTGAGTCTGTTTGTGATGACTTTCAGAATCTTGTTGAATTTTTTCCTCAGCATTGTTTTGTCGTTGCTGTTGCCATGTTGGTAGATACGCAGTCTGAGAGCTTTCTGTTCTTTGGATAATTGTTGTACCACCGAGTCCCTGGCTAGTTGACGTCTGTTATAATAAGTTCTTATAGGAAAGAATTCTCAGGTGATACTGCTGCATTTATTAAAATGATCAGTTTATTCACTGAATGGTAAAGTTGTAATAAATGTAGATTTGTAATGGAGAAAAAGAAACAAAAAAACACATTCCTTGGCCCTATGTAAATAGATGAGCTGACAATGTTCTTCCTTCATTCTCTTTGTTCAGGAATCTAATGTGTTCTGAACATGCAGTGCTTGAACTGAGTTTACAGTTTCTGTAAGTCAGACCTGAATGCAGGTCCTCATTTTCAATTCAACCTGACTTGTGTCTCTGTGCTAGCGATAGTGCGGCAGGTTAACGTTAGTACTGCAGGGTAAGGTTGGTGCTGCAGGGTAACGTTAATAGCATCATCATCATCCACTAAGTCCAGGGTCGGGTCGTGGGGGCAGCAACCTAAGCAAAGAGGTCAAGACGTCCCTCTCCCCAGCCACTTCCTCCAACTCTCCCGGGGGGGGGGACCGAGTAGGTCCCAGACAAGCCAAGAGACATAGTCCCTCCAGTGTGTTCTAGGTCAACCCCGGGGTCTCTTCCGGTTGGACATGCCTGAAACACCACACCAGGGAGGCGTTCGGGAGGCATTCTGACCAGATGCCCGATCCACCTCAACTGGCCCCTCTCAATGCGGAAGAGCAGTGGATCTACTCCGAGCTCTCCCCGGATGGTAGAGCTTCTCACCTTATCTCTAAATGAGAACCCTGCCACCCGGCGAAGGAAGCGCATTTCAGCCACTTGTATCCGTGATCTTGTTCTTTCGGTCATTACCCAAAGTTCGTGACCATAGGTGAGGGTTGGAACGTAGATCGACTGGTAAATTGAGAGCTTTGCCTTGCGACTCAGCCCCTTCTTCACCACGACGGACCGGTACAGGCACTGCTTAACAGCAGAGGCTGCAGCGATCCGTCTGTCGATCTCCCGCTCCATCCTTCCCTCACTCGTGAACAAGACCCCAAGATACTTAAACTCCTCCACTTGGGGCAGGATCTCATTCCTGACCCAGAGGGTGCATTCCACCCTTGTCCGACTGAGAACCATGGCCTCAGACTTGGAGGTACTGATCCTCATCCCGGCTGCTTCGCACTCAGCTGCGAATCACTCCAATGAAAGCTGAGGTCCTGAATTGATGAAGCCAAAAGGACAACATCATCCGCAAAAAGCAGAGATGAGATCCGATGGCAACCAAACCAGAACCCCTCAAAGCCTCGGCTGCGCCTAGAAATTCTCTCCAACTCACCCTATGCTCTGCATTTTCTTCTCTTACACCCATTACCTTCATGTTCTCCTTCACCACATCCATAAATCTTCTCTTTGGTCTTCCTCTTGGCCTTCTACTTGGTAGTTCCAATCTCTGTATCCTACTATCAATATACTCACTATCCCTCTGTACATGTCCAAACCATATCAATCTAGCCTCTTTGACTTTGTCTCCAAAACCTTTTACATGTGCTGCCACTCTGATGTACTCATTCCTGATCCTATCCGTCCTCGTTACTCCCAAAGAGAACCTCAATGTTTTCATCTCTGCTACCTCCAGTTCTGCCTCATGTCTTTTTCCCTGTGCCACTGTTTCCAAACCATACAGCATCGCTGGCCTCATCACCGTCTTGTACACTTTTCTTTCATTCTTGCCGATAGCTTCCTATCATACATCACACCGGACACTTTTCTCCAACCATTACAATCTGCCTGCACACGCTTCTTCATCTCTTTTCCACACTCTCCATTGCTCTGGGTTGTTGAGCCTAAGTACTTAAAATCATCCACTTCCTTATCTCTGCTCCCTGTAACCTCACCGTTCCTCTTGGAACTTAGATTTTCTTCCACTTGTTTTCTGCTCTCACTACAGATCACAATGTCATCTGCAAACATCATAATCCATAGGGAATCTTGTCTAACCTCGTCTGTCAGCCTGTCCATCACCATAGCAAACAAGAAGGGGCTCAGAGCTGACCCTTGATGCAGTCCCACCTCCAACTTGAACCAGATCAGGCTCCTTCTCCACCAGAGAGGTGATATTCCATGTCCCATGGGTCAGAGTCAATAATTGAGGATCGGTTCTACAGAACCCATGCCTTCGGCTACCACCCAACTCACATTGCACCCGACCCCTAAAACTCCTCCCATGGGAGGGCGGACCCATGTCTCCTTTTCGGGCTAGGCCCAGTCAGGCTCCATGAGCAGAAGCCTGACCACCAGGCGCTTGCCTTCGAGCCCCTCCCCCGGGCCTGGCTCCAGGGGGGACCCCGGTGACCCACGTCCGGGCAAGGGAAACTGCATCCTCCTCTGTTTCTTAGTCATAGGGGTCTTCTGAATCGCACTTTGGCTGGACCTTCACCCAGGAACTGTTTGCCTTGGGTGACACTACCGGGGGCATTATGCCCCCGACAACATAGCTCCTAGGATCATTAGGTCACACAAACCCCTCCACCACGATAAGGTGGTAATTCAGGGAGGGGGTAATTAGTTGTGTTGTCAATAATTTAATGCTTTAATATTAGAACATTCAACAAGACACATGATATTAAACATACATCCACTGAACTTAAAAACACAAATCTCAGGCACGAGATTTTTCCGCTTTCTGGCGGAAGTGACACACGGAGCTTGTGAGACAATGCGTGGCTTATCCAGACTTCCCATCTTTCGAGTGAGCAAGTGCGCATTGAATACTTTTGTTTAGTACTCAACCATCACTTGCTTACTTGAAAGATCGGAAGTCCGGATAAGCAGCGCTTTCTCTCACAAGCTCCGTGTGTCACTTGCGGCAAAGGCCTACTTTCGAGCCCGTCACATTGACTGAAATCATCTCACTACTGTGCTATCGCAATAATTATTTTACTAGCGAGAACAACGCATGCCCGATTTCAAAAGTGTGTTTGTTTACAATATTGCAGCACCCATGAAGCAATAGGAATGAAGCAAAGTTGGATATACTGGAGAATAATTTCATTTTTTTTTCTTAACTTATTAATTCAAATACGAAAGCGACACGTGGATTACATGTGGATAATAAGTGATTGTATTTTATAAAAACGATTTTACCAAGCAATAAAGAGCAAGGTTAGACCATCAGAAGGCACAGGAAGAGAAAGCACAGCGGAGAGCAAAAAAGAAAGAAAGAACAGCCAAGCTCCTGTTGCTCGCAAAGAAGATTAAGCATAAGGAGTAAAACAACAAGAAGGAGACATGAAGTTTTTCTCAAAGACACAAATTTTAAGAGTGGTCCCTTCATCTTGAAAGTTTAGAAGATAAGATGATGGAATTTTTGTCATAAATACATATGATCTATTGTATGCCTTTAAAATACTGTATGAACATGTAACATAATATGCATTTCTGCTTTTTCTACATATATGCTACAACAATGCCATTCCTTTTTCAAGTACTTTAACCTTTCAAACCCCCTCCATAAGTTATGAAATTACTAATCTTTTGGAGAGATAATTTTGATATATGTTAGATATTTTTAGGTTCTTTTTATTATTGCTTTAATAATTGTAGAAATAATTAAGTATTCATTTGAACACTGAAATTGTGGAAGAGTACAAGAATAAAGAATACACATTTGATATTTTATTCTAAAAAAGTGAATTATTCAATAACATAAATGTTCCAAAGCTTCTTTTTAAATGCATGTAATACCACCATTTAGTGTTCCATTTTTCAATTTTATTTTCATCCATGGCCAATGTCATGCCTGAAATCTAATTGGTTCACTAACACAGGTTTGTTTATTGATTTACTAGCAATTTTGCAACTCATTTTCAGCTGAACGAACTTTGGGTTACCAGTCATTTACCTGTGAACTATAAACTGGTTCCCCAAATTTTTGAAATGTTGAGACCTTTCTTAGGAATCATTCAGGATGCCAACAATTGTACATCAGGCAATTTTATGAAAAATAATTATTCTTTGTCAGGGATTTTTTAGTTCCCTCTATTTTTAATTTTTTTTTATGAGGAACCTCATTTAGTTGACCAATAATATTGTTGCGATGGACACATTAATGCACTCGATGTATACATTACATTTAATCTACAGAATCCTTTGAATTTCATTACAAATTGCTTTGATTGACATAATGTAAAAGGAAGTTGTATATTCATGAACCTTTCGATAGAGTTATGTTATTTATTTAAGGCATTGATTTTTATTATTTCTTTATAATGTCAGTTTTTAGGAGAGATTCTGCATTACAACTACTTATTTTAAAATAATAATTATGGTTACATGCAAATAAGGTAACATCTTTTGGTATTTCTGCATAACTATAGTTTAGCTTTTTAAAAAGTTTTTAATTTGTGTTTGTAATCAAATAGAAAAACAGGAACGATAAAACCCAATTAATACTAAAAATACATATTTGACAATTTAAAAAGTACATTTTTGAATTATGCCTTTTTTTGCCTTTCTGGTTTATACAGGGATGAACTTCCAGAGTCGGCCTACATCCATCAGCTGCTGGGTCTAAATCTGCTCTTCCTGCTCTCACAGAACAGAGTGTCTGAGTTTCACACAGAGCTGGAAAGGCTAAGCGCTAAAGACATCCAGACCAACGTATACATCAGGCACCCAGTTTCATTAGAGCAGGTATAACAACCTCAATTTTTAAGATGACTTTGAGCTCACCAGAGCCATTTCCATCCTTTTTTCAAAATCTAGCAACATCTGTCCTTCTGTGTTCCTGTCCTGGGTACCAAACCTGCCCATCACTTCCTCGTCCCCTCTGTTGCCTGCACCAGCATGTCCATTGAAGTCTGCACTAGGGGTGTCATTGAAAACCTATTATTGGTCTCGATATATTGATTAAAAAAAATTTCCGATGCATCGATACATTGGAATATTGCTGTACTGTTCCATAAATGCATTAAGTAGAACAGACTAAGATATATCACAGGAGTTTGTATAATGCATCGAGTACAGTGAGTCGTCGACTTACGACCTATGCGAGCTTCATCTGATCGACTTTACGACCACAAAAGTGGTGAAGCATGATTCATGGCAGTGCAGTGCGAGTGTTGCGTATGACTGTTGTTTGTGCTGCCGGCAGCGCCAGCATCTTAAAAGGCCAAGCAGGAGATGATGCAGCTTTACTTTCTAACTGCTCAGAACACATCTATTCATCTACCTTCAATGCCATGTCACTGTGGCGCGAAGCTGAGAGCCAATCCTTTCTGTGTGGGCGGGTCCGATACCTTGAAGCTCTAATTTTATTGGACTCACACGCTGCAGTGTTTATGTGACAGGAAGTGCGTCCCAAGTTTTGGCAATCAGCGGGTTGAAGTTTTTCCATGTCTGTCCTTTTGTGTTTGCTTTGTAGCTGTGCTTGGCTTCGTGGAAATGAGCCGATCAAAACGAGGGAAATTTATCTCTTTACTCAAACAACACGCGCTGTCTGTGGCTGTTGTTATAATCCAATAAAATTGGAGTTTGAAACTATCGGACCCGCCCACACAGTGGAGTATAGAAAGGATTGGCTCTCTGCTGCGTGTCACTGTGTGGAATCGAAAATAGATGTATAGACTCCAAAGATGCACATATCTGCATTATCCGGTGATAAGTGTCTCTTCTTGTTCAAAATGTTCCGTGCTGTTGAGAACACGCACTCTGACGGCACACTAGAAGCAGAGACGTACCATTTACCATACAGAGAGGCGGGACGTACCATTTACCATACAGAGAGGCGGGACGTACCATTTACCATACAGAGAGGCGGGACGTACCATTTACCATACAGAGAGGCGGGACGTACCATTTACCATACAGAGAGGCGGGACGTACCATTTACCAGGGGTGTCATTGATAATGGCATTTACTACAGACACTGTCATGAACACAGGAAAGCTATAACATTAGAAGTATCGATATCCCTTTTTATAGGTATTGATTATCAATCGACATAATTATATTGGCGATATATCGATATTTCGATTGTCAATGACATCCCTAGTCTGCAACAATGACCATTCTTTCACCTTTGGAGGTACTCTGCATCACTTCATCTAACTCACTCCCAGAATCTCTCCTTCTCTTCTAGCTCACATCCTGCCTGTGGGGCATAAGCACTAACATTGAATGTCACGCCGTCAAATTCCAACTTGTGACGCATCACTATGTCTGATACTCTTTTCACTTCTAAAAATATTCCTGACACACCCCTCCTTCAAGATGACTCCTACTCCATTTCTCTTCCCATTCACACCATGAAAAAACAGCTTAAACCCTGCTTCTAAGCTTCTAGCCTTGCTACCTTCCTTCCCATCTGGTCTCCTGAACACACAATATGTCCACCTTCCTCCTCTGCATCATGTCAGCCAGCTCTTTCCCTTTTCCTGTCATGGTTCCAACATTCAAAGTCCCTACACTCAGTCCTAGACTCATGCCTTTTCTCTTCTCACTCCGCCTACGGACGCGCCTCCCGCCTCTCCTTCAACCAACAATAGCCCAGTTTCCACCAGCACCCTGCTGGTTAACAGCACTGATGTTAACCCGGGCCTCGACCGATCCGGTATGGAATTCTTATTTTTGACTCGCATTTTATCTGTTGCATTGGTTTTACATCGGATGCCCTTCCTTACACAACCCTCTGCATTATTCCGGGCTTTTGATCAATGTGAGGAAGAACAAGGCAGTTGATTGTTATCCAATCATAGTTGATAATTTCTGACTATTAATGAAATTTTGTGTAGTTGGTTGATGTAAAAAGTAATGCTTAATGCAATCACATGGATATGTGTATATATCTATACTAAAGTAACGATCTGAAATATTTTATGACTGTGGAACTGTGACTATATTTTCAAAATTTCATCCAAAAGTCAGTATTAAATCGAGAGTGTGGCCAGCTTTATGAGTGGGTCATATTAAATTCTGATTTACCCCTACAAATGTTGCTCTTAAAGGGTTTTCTGAATTATCGAAATTAATATTAAAGTCGCCAATAACTAAAGTTTTATCCAAAGAAACAACCAGGTTTGCAATGAAATCTGCAAATGCACATAGGAATTCTGAGTATGGCCCTGGGGTAGGGTGGAGTGAATATTTTTTTTCCCTAAAATAACTGCTTTGGATAATTATAAAATTTGTGGACATATCGAAGAAGTAACCTGGAAAAAATTGGACAATTTGAAGCACATCATGAGGTTCCGCAATGGACCTGTAAAATGGCGAAAATGGCATATTTTGAACAAAATGGCAAAAACAAAGGTTAACAGAAGGAATCTAATTATTTTATGGTTGCAAAATTAACCAAGACAGTTCAGCAGAATTGCAAAGAAAAAAGAAGTGTCAAAGTATCTTTGATCTATAAATTATGTTGAGCTTTAGTGTCAAACTTCGGCATTTTTGATCTTGACTGGAGGCATGCGCAAATTAAGCCATCACAACTTTCAGCACCACACACAGCTTCTGATGATTTTGTAACTACAGTGATATGAAAAAGTATCTGAACCTTTTGGAATTTCTCACATTTCTGCATAAAATCACCATCAAATGTGA
Source organism: Plotosus lineatus (assembly GCA_024760905.1). Classification (NCBI taxonomy): domain Eukaryota; kingdom Metazoa; phylum Chordata; class Actinopteri; order Siluriformes; family Plotosidae; genus Plotosus; species Plotosus lineatus. Next base: position 49,364,713 of record CM045739.1, read on the forward strand.
TCTGATCTTTGTCAAAATCACACAGTTGAAAAAACAGTGTCTGCTTTAACTAAAACCACCCAAACATTTATAGGATTTCATATTTTAATGAGGATAGCATGCAAACAATGACAGAAGGGAGAGGAATAAGTAAATGAACCCTCTGCCTAAGGAGACTTAAAGAGCAATTGAAACCATTTTTTACCAAACAATTTAAGTCAGGTGTGTGCCCAATCACTAATGAGTGGCTTAAAGCTGCCCTGCCCACTATAAAACACACACCTGGTAAGAATTGTCTTGATGAGAAGCATTGTCTGATGTGCACCATGGCTCGCTCAAAAGAGCTGTCTGAAGACCTGCAATCAAGAATTGTTGATTTGTATAAAGCTGGGAAAGGATACAAAACCATCTCCAAAAGTCTGGATGTTCATCAATCGACAGTCAGAGAAGTTGTCTACAAATGGAGAGAGTTTGGCACTGTTGCCTCTCTCCCAAGGAGTGGCCGGCCACCAAAGATGACACCAAGAGTTCAGCGCAGAATACTCAGAGAGGTAAAAACAACCCTAGAGTGTCTGCTAAAGACTTACAGAAATCACTGGCACAGTCTAATATCTCTGTGCACACATCAACTATATGTAAAACAATGGCCAAGAATGGTATTCATGGGAGGACTCCAAGGAGGAAGCCACTGCTGTCTGAAAAAAACATTGTTGCTCGTTTAATGTTCGCAAAAAGGCACTTGGACACTCCACAGAAGTTTTGGCAAAATATTTTGTGGACTGATGAAACCACAGTTGAATTGTTTGGGAGGAACACACAACATCATGTGTGGAGGAAAAATGGATCAGCTCACCAACATCAACACCTCATCCCTACCGTGAAGCATGGTGGAGAGTGCATCACGGTTTTGGGCTGTTTTGCTGCCTCGGGGCCTGGACAACCTGCAATCATTAATGGAAAAATAATTTTCAAAAGTTTATCAGGATGTTTTGCAGGAAAACCTGAGGCCGTCTGTCAGACAGTTGAAGCTAAAAAGAGGATGGATGCTGCAACAAGACAATGATCCAAAACACAGAAGTAAATCAATTTCAGAATGGTTTCAGAAGAACAAAATACACGTTCTGGAGTGGCCAAGTCAAAGTCCAGACTTGAACCCCATCGAGATGCTGTGGCATGACCTCAAGACAGCGATTCATGCCAGACATCCCAGGAATCTGACTGAACTACAGCAGTTTTGTAAAGAGGAATGGGCCAAGATTAGTCCTGATCGATGTGCCAGACTAATCTGCAGCTACAGGAAGCGTCTGGTTGAAGTTATTGCTGCCAAAGGAGGCCGCAAAATATTAAATGTGATGGTTCAGTTACTTATTCCTCCCCCTTCTGTCATTGTTTGCATGCTATCGTCATTAAAATATGAAAACCTATAAATGTTTGGGAGGTTTTAGTTAAAGCAGACACTGTTTTTTCATCTGTGTGATTTTGACAAAGATCAGATCACATTTGATGGTGATTTTATGCAGAAATGTGAGAAATTCCAAAAGGTTCAGATACTTTTTCATACCACTGTAGCTTTACCTTCAGCTGAGCAAAATGCTCTAGATTGCCAGATGTGACCAAAGACGTGTACTATGCCAAAAGCGTATCAGGAGTCCGTGTTGATAGTAACGTCTTTACCCTCAGACAGGATGCATGCATGCGCTAAAGTAAAGAGCTCAGCAGCTTGTGCAGAATAGAAAGGCAGAGCAAAAGATTCAAAAGTGATATCGGGGAGAGCACACAGAGTATCCACACACAAACGTACCGTCATATGGTTTTGAACAAGAGCCGTGAACAAACAAAAAAATCACCCTCATCCGGTGGTATAGAGGATAAAGCTGGCCGAATACTAATAGAATGAACAATTTCTGCAGTACAATTGTGCTTAGTGTCTGTGAGTGTATCATCCTGGGCATAAATAAAATGAGCTAAAGCATGGCCCAGGGTATTGAAAGAAGTAGGCCTGATCTCTAAGTGACTGATGGAGCAAAGAATAGTTTCATATCTTGATTTTTTTTGGGTTGTCATGTATGTAAGTTCTGCAGCACCTTTTTCACCTGATGAGAATGCAGGATCATGAGGTTTGATAATACTAATTTTTTTTTACCATCTTGACCCATCACTGCACAGGCAGCCACAGCTCTAAGGCAGGCAGGTAAACCCTGGGCTACAGTATCAAGTGTTTTTGACAGAATCACAAATGGTCTCACCCCATGTTCTTGAGCCAAGACAGCAGAGGCAGTGCCCTCATGCTCATAGGTGTATAAATGAAACGTCTTTTTTATAGTTAGGAAGTCCCAGGGTGTGGGATGAGCATGAAGCCGAACACAGAGCCGGACATGCCTCTACCATATCAATTGTCCAGGTTAAGGGTTGTTGCAGAGAGTCAATGTGTGAAGTATCGGATCTCAGGCGCTTGTCATGTAAGGGACAGTCAGGAATCCACTAGTTGATGTCCATTAGCGCATGCTTAATTGCAGGGCGTTTAGTCTCGAGGATGACCTGGATACGACCCTTGGAGAGGTGCTTGCAACCTTAATAGAGTTCAAAACTGAGGTATGTTACATTATATTTGCAAAACTGTCACTTTTGCCTTTGATACCTTCAAGCCCTTTGTAGCCAGATGTTCAAGAAGGCAGAGAGAGGCATTTTCACAGGTGTCTTCTGACACAGCTAAGAGAAGGAGGTCAATCACATACTGCAAGACAGTGGAGAAAGTCAGATCATGTAGCTCGTCTCTTACCACTGCAGCAAAAACAGCGGGTGACTCATTGAAGCCTGATTGCAACCGTGTCCAGGTGTACCTGTCGCTGTGCATGAAAGCACAAAAAGGCTATATCTGATCTTCAACAGGAACACTAAAGAAAGTAAAACAAAAGGTTAATAACAGAAATAATGGCATGGATTGGGAGCCATAATAGAGGGCACATCAGGTACGACAGATGCTACAGGAATTATAATATAATTTATTTTCTTCAAGTCCTGAGTAAATCTCCAAGTCCCATTGGGCTTAGGGACTGAGTTGACCGGTGTGTTGTGTGAACGAACACATGGTCTAATCACTTCCCGTTGTAACAAGGGGTCAAGTATTCCATCAATCCCCTGGCCTTTTAGCCTCAGACAATGGATACTGTTTGATGAACACAGGAACACAGTAGATGTTTCAATTTTGCTTCATAAGGAACATAGTGGACGAGACCAATCTCATCTTTATGTGCCACCCACAAGTTGGGGGTGACATAAAGGAGAAGTGATTGTTTCTGTGTGGCAGAGAGAAAATAGTGATTAAAAGCGACATCTGAAAGATGAGAAAGGCACAGTGTCAGGCAAAGAAACCAAAAACTGAAGACATAGTGTTGCCAGTGCCCACCAGAAACGGGCAAACTGATTCTCCTGTTCACAGCTCAATAAAGGGTAAGTCAATGGCTTGTGTTGACTCAAAAGTACAATACAACATAGTGGCGTTAGGGCTCTGTGGCAACCCCTATTGGTTATGAATCTCTGAATTCCAGAAAAAGGATTAGACTTTGGAGGGTAAAGGGGGAAGGAATGCAGCTTTGAGGGAGGGGTACAAGCCAGTGTCTCTCCCTCATGCCGGTCCCAAGTCCGGATAAATGCAGAGGGTTGCGTCAGGAAGGGCATCCGGCGTAAAACAAATGCCAAATAAAATATGCGAGTCCCAACAAAAAATTTCAACCCGAATCGGTCAAGGCCCGGGTTCATAACGACCGCCATCAGTGCTGTTAACCAACAGGGTGCTGGTGGAAATTGGATTACTGTTGGTTGAAGACATCGAAGCAGGAGAGGTGGGAGGCGTGTCCGTAGGCAGAGAGAGAAGAGGAAAGGCATGAGTCTAGAACTGAAAGTAGGGACTTTGAATGTTGGAACTATTAAAGTAAAAGGTAGAGAGCTGGCTGACATGATGCAGAGGAGGAAGGTGGACATACTGTGTGTTCAGGAGACCAGGTGGAAAGGTAGCAAGGTTAGAAGCTTAGGAGCAGGGTTTAAGCTGTTTTTTTATGGTGTGAATTGGAAGAGAAATGCAGTAGGAGTCATCTTGAAGGAGGAGTTTGTCAGGAATGTTCTAGAAGTGAAAAGAGTGTCAGACAGAGTGAGGAGTCTCAAGTTAGAAATTGAAGGCGTGATGTTCAATGCTGTTACTGCTTATGCCCCACAGGCAAGATGTGAGCTAGAAGAGAAGGCGAGATTCTGGAGTGAGTTAGATGAAGTGATGCAGAGTACCCCCAGAGGTGAAAGAGTGGTCATTGGTGCGGACTTCAATGGACATGTTGGTGCAGGCAACAGAGGGGATGAGAAAGTGATGGGCAGGTTTGGAATCCAGGACAGGAACAAAGAAGGACGGATGTTGATCGATTTTTTTCAAAAAGGATGGAAATGGCTGTGGTGAATACTTTCTTCCAGAAGAGACAGGAGCATAGGGTGACCTATAAAGACGGAGGTAGGAGCATACAGGTAGACTACATCTTGTGGAGGCGATGTAATTTGAAGGAAGTCAGTGACTGCAAAGTAGTAGCGGGTGAGACCCACATCATGCTTGGGTGGGTACATTAAAGGGCATCATTAAAATGCTCCCTTAATACACCGAACCATTGAACTATGTGGAAATGCTAATTAAAACCTCTCGCTACTGTCGGCTTGTGCGCACAGTTCATATTACATGCTGTATTGAGTGACGAATACAATGAAACCGAAGTGTGAAATGAAGTTCCATGTTTACAATGTGAAAATGATAAATGGGAGGCGACAGTGAAGGCAGAGGATACAGAGTACTGGAACGGGAGAAGGAAGAGGAAAAAAAACTGAATGATTTTTACTGGAAAAATAATGAAAAGGACAGAAAAGTCTAGATACTTGCTCACTTGCCAACAAGTTAATTGCAACCTCTCCTGAGTCACTAACTGCAAGCAGAAGAAAGGCGAGACCACCTATAAAATTTACACAACCTGGATGTTGTTGAGGGAGAGATGGAATTAAATGCTGACGAACCCCATCCATTGTTCATTAGTACCTTTATGAATAACTGCCATCCTGCGGTTCAAAAGATCCTTGGAAAGGATAGTTAGAACTATGGAGGGAGATGGTATTTTTGAATGTAAACAAATTGTATAACTTTATGTTGCAGGTGGGTATATTGAGCCACATAATTAGAGAAGAAGGAGCAGAGTGAAAGGAGTAACATTTCTAACCACAGTCATCCTAGAGCATGTTACCACTGTGGTAAAGAAGCACATTAGGGAATGTAGAAAGTGCGGATGAACAAACTGTGACTGGAATGTCTTCCCCTCCTCTTCTCTTTCCCCTTTACCTTTCTTCTTCTTGTTCTTCTTTTCCTTTCGGCTGTTCCCTTCATGGGTCGCCACAGTGAATCATCTGCCTCCATCTCACCCTATCCTTTGCATTTTCTTCTCTTACACCAACTAACTTCATGTCCTCCTTCACCACATCCATGAATCGTCTCTTTGGTCTTCCTCTAGGCCTTCTGCCTGATAGTTCTGACCTCAGCATCCTACAACCAATATACTCACTATCCCTCCTTTGTACATGTCCAAACCATCTCAATCTAGCCTCTCTGAAGTTGTCTCCAAATCGGCTTACATGTGCTGTCCCTCTGATGTGCTCATTCCCGATCCTATCAATCCTCGTTACTCCCAAAGAGAACCTCAACATTTTCATCTCTGCTACCTCCAGCTCTTGTCTCCTGTCTTTTCCCCAGGGCCACTGTTTCTAAACCATACAACATCGCTGGCTTCAACACCATTTTGTACACTTTTCCTTTCATTCTTGCCAACACCCTCCTATCACACATCACACCGGACACTATTCTCCAACCATTCAAACCTGCCTGCCCACGCTTCTTCACCTCTTTTCCGCACTCTCCATTGCTCTGGATCGTTGAGCCTAAGTACTTAAAATCCTCCACCTTCCTTATCTCTGCTCCCTGTAACCTCACCGTTCCTCTTGGGTCCTTGTCGTTCACACACATGTATTTTGTCTTACTGAGGCGAACTTTCATTCACCTCCTTTTCAGGGCATACCTCCACCTCTCTAGATTTTCCTGCACTTGTTCTCTGCTCTCACTACAGATCACAATGTCATCTGCAAACATCATAGTCCATGGGGAATCTTGTCTCACCTCGTCTGTCAGCCTGTCCATCACCATAGCAAACAAGAAGTGGCTCAGAGCTGATCCTTGATGCAGACCTACCTCCGACTTGAACTCTTCTGTCACACCGACAGCACACCTCACCACTGTCTTACATCTCTCATACATGTCCTGCACCACTCTAACATACTTCTTTGCCACTCCAGACTTCCTCATGCAATACCACAGTTCCTCTCTCGGCACCCTGTCATCTGCTTTCTCCAGATCCACAAAGGCACAATGCAGCTCCTTCTGACCTTCTCTACTTCTCCATTAACATCCTCAAGGCAAACACTGCATCTGTGGTGCTCTTTCTTGGCATGAAACCAAACTGTTGTTCACAAATGCCGACCTCTGCCCTTAGTCTAGCTTCCACTATTCTTACCCATAACGTCATTGTATGGCTCATCAACTTTATCCCTCTGTAGTTGCCACAACGGTGAATGTCTCCCTTGTTCTTAAAGATGGGCACCAGCACACTTCTCCATTCCTCTGGCATCCTCTCACTCTCTAAGACCTTGTTGAATGTTCTTGTCAGGAAATCTACTGAGACCTCTCCTAGACACTTCCATACCTCCACCGGTATGTCATCAGGACCAACTGCCTTTCCATTCTTCATCCTATTCAATGCCCTCCTCACGTCACCCTTACTAATCTTTGCTACTTCCTGGTCCTCAACAGTCATCTCTTCTACTGTTTTTTTTCTCTCTCATTTTCCTCATTCATCAGCTCTTCAAAGTACTCTTTCCATCTTCCCAGCACACTTCTGTCATCAGTCAATACCTCTCTCTCTCTCTCTCACACACACACACACACACACACTATCTGTCCTTAATCACTCTAACTTGCTGCACGTCCTTCCCATCTCTATTTCTCTGCTGTGCCAACCTGTATAAATCATTTTCTCCCTCTTTACTTTCCAACCGAGCATACAAGGCATCATACGCCCTCTGTTTGGCCTTTGACACCGCTACCTTCGCCTTACGCTTTGTCTCCCTGTACTTCTGTTTACTCTCTTCAGTCCTCTCAATGTCCCACTTCTTCTTAGCTAATCTCTTCCTTTGTACACACTCCTGCACTTCCTCATTCCACCACCAAGTCTCCTCATCTCCTTCCAGATGACACACCAAGTATTCTCCTACCTGTCTCCCCGATCACATTAGCTGTAGTTGTCCAGTCATCTGGAAGCACTTCGTGACCACCCAAAGTCAGTTTCAACTCCTCCTTGAAGACAACACTACCCTCTTCCTTTTTCAACTTCCACCACTTTGTCTTCTGATCTGCCTTTGCCTTCTTCACCTTCCTCACCATCAGCGTCATCCTGCATACCACCATCCTATGCTGTTTGGCAACACTCTCACCCACTAGTACTTTGCAGTCACTGACTTCCTTCAAATTACATTGGCTACACAAGATATAGTCTACCTGTGTGTTCCTGCCTCCGCTTCTATAAGTCACCCTATGCTCCTGTTTCTTCTTGAAGTATTTACCACAGCCATTTCCATTCTTTTTGGAAAATCGATCAACAACCGTTCTTCTGTGTTCCTGTCCTGGATACCAAACCTTCCCATCACTTCCTCGTCCCCTCTGTTTCCTGTACCAACATGCCCATTGAAGTCTGCTCCAATGACCACTCTTTCACCTCTGGGGGTACTCTCCCTACTTTCAGTCCTAGACTCATGCCTTTCCTCTTCTATCTCCCTGCCTACGGCCACGCCTCCTGCCTCTCCTTCTTCGATGTCTTCGACCAACAGTAGTCCAATTTCCACCAGCACCCTGTTGGTTAACAGCACTGATGGCGGTCGTTATTAACCCGGGCCTCGACCGATCGAGTATGACATTCTTTGTTTTGACTCGCATTTTTTATTTGCCATTTGTTTTACGCCGGGTGCCCTTCTTGATGCAACCCTCTGCATTTATGCGGGCTTGGAACCGGCGTGAGGGAGAAACACTAGTTTGTGCCTCCCCCTCACGGCTGCATTGGGCATATTGCAATATAAATATAATTATAATATAATATGATTTAGTGCAATTTCCTTTATTGCTGTTATCTTCTGATGTTGTATTATTATTATTATTATTATTAGATTGTTTATTGGGTCTGAGTAATTTCCTTTAAATATAGAATTTTAATGTACGGTCGGCCCCCTTACGGAATTAATCAGTTCCAGCGCCTTTTTCGTAATGCCCAAGTTTCATAAGTACAGGTGCATTTTACATGTCAAGCGCCTGATTCGTTCAAAGGCTCCTAAGACTACCCCATAAACCCTTTAAAAATGATAAAAGTACACCAATTTTGTATGAAATATGTGTTAAAAGTAAAAGAAAATTATTTATTAAACCATTTAATCATTTTATTAACATATTAAACCATTTTATCAACATATTAATTAAACCATTATTCAAATTTTTTATTCACGCACATACACATAACACCACTCTCTCTTTCTCACACACACACACACACACACACACACACACACAGAATACACATACAGAATACACATGGCACTCTCCATTGAATGTGGAATCCGCCCACACGCAGGACGCCAGAGCATTTTAAGACGAGGAATTCAAAGCACATTCCCCGCTTGACAGATCGGAGGTCCAAACTCAACTTCAACTTGATTCCTTGAGGGATCAGAGATCCAGATGAGCCTCCTTTCATTTCTGACTGACTCTGTAGGCAGTCTCTCTCACTCTCTCACGCTCTCACGCGCGCGCACACACACACACACACACACACACACACACTGTATGTCTCTCTCTCTCTCTGTCTCTCTGGTGTGTTTTGCCGAATGCGAGCTCTGCCCACACACAACGTGCAGCTGATGGAACAATTCTATTTAAATGTTTAAATGGACAGGATGTTGTATTTAAAGCAGAATTACAGTACCTGTTTGAAAGATCAGAGGTCCTGATTTAATATTAACTTGCTTTCTTGCGAGTCCGGAGGTCTTGTTTCATGTAGCACTCTGCTCATGCTTCAATGTTGTGCTGAAATAATCGCCTCCGTCACTGTATTTCCTGCTTCAATATTGTCCCGATTGTAGAGGGGTTTCGGCGATAACGAAGTATAACGCTGCAATGATCTCAAAACAAACAACAGTCCTGTTCAACTCTCCTCACGCGTGTGACAAACAAGCTTCATGGGTGCAGTACTACAGAGATTCAGCCAGTGGGAGGCCAGCGGGGCGGGATGTTGGGAGATAGCCAATGAGAGAGCAACTCGCGCATCGTGTGAAATTTTGATTGGTGCATTTGAATGGCGTGTTTGGCGCTTTTCGTAAGAGGAGGTTGTTTTCGTATACAGGGGACAAAAACTTAGGAAAATGCTTTTTCGTAACCCGGAGTTTTCGCAAGTAGGGGGTTTCGTAAGTAGGGGACAGACTGTATTTATTTTATAGCAGTTTGTGTGTTGTTGATTTGAGCCTTTTTTTCTGTTCGTAACTTGACTCCTTGAACAACCGCACAAGAATTCCTGTGTGTAAAAGCACAAATGGCTATTAAAAATCCTGTATCCTGAATACGTATTCACAATCAAAAATGCAGTAGAAACCAGGATACAGGGCCACAAAGATTTCTTCAAACTACTGAGACTACAGAAGCTAGTGCACTTTCTCATCAGTATAAGCCTGTAATTTTCTCCTTGGACTATAAGCAAAGCTAATGATTACTATGGTTGTGTAGATACCATTGCTTATACCCCATTTCACTGGAGCGTGGCAGACTCACGGAAGCAAAAATGTCGTCATCGTCCAACGTTCCTCAGTCGTTCCGTCATCTTCCGTGGCCTTCCATTTGGTTCCGAATGTATTCCTCCTCTTCCGGCAGGCCAAAATCTTGTGCGAACGTGCTTTTGAACATGTTCAAAAGCACGTTCACGGAAAAATATTTCGACAGTGTTCCCTTTGGTTCCGCAGTCCTTCTGCAAACGTTTCGTCATTTGCACAAACATTCTGTGATCTTTCCTTTTATTCCTCAAGTGTTCCATGACCGTTTCGCGAGCATTCCCCCCTCTTCCAGGTGGTCAAAAGCAGCTACGGAACGTTGGCATTCATCTACAGATCTGTACGGAATACTCACAGAAGGTGCAGAATACATACGGAACAATAAAGAAACACTGCATAATTTCCATAGACAGTACGGGGAACGTTTGCGGAATACATGTGGAACGTTTGCGGAATGGTTGCAGATAGCACGAAAGACTTACGGAACCCTCACGGTACTGTCTTCCGATATAAATACAGGCGCGCAAGCCAAAGAGCCATTTATTTCGAGAGACGCCACGATGCCAAAAGCCAAGAGAAAGACATCAACCAAGCGGCCATGGTCTCCAATGCCGAAAACCCTACCTGAAGAGCAATCCCAGGAAGCTGAGGTCGAAGCCGAGCTGGATGTTGCTTTTGCCGTGATCACCGTGGAGAACAAAAAGTCATGTGTTTACATTAAGCTGACCGACGATGAGGAGCAGGCCATGGTTGAGTTCAACCAGGCGAACAAGTGCCTTTACAATAAGAAACTCTGCTCCTGGATGAACAAGGCACTCAAGGCCAAGCTCTGGTCTGATCAGGGCATGTGCATGGGGAAGAGCGACAAGGAGCTTCAGCAATGGTTCCATAGCGTGCTCACGAGGCTCAGAAAACTTTGACGGTGGAAGTCGGGGCAAGCTGATCTCAACATGTTGCAGAGGGACCAATGGATCTACGATAGCTTCAGCTTCCTCTGCCCACACATTGTCGAGGTACAGAAGAGGAACGTGGTCTCTCTGAAGGCGAAGGTTGCTACTGCAACTGGCTCCAGCGGCTCCACACCCACCACCGCTGGAGAACCTCCACTGCCATCACGTCGGCGGGGTCACAGGACAGTGGACCTACTGAAAAGACAACACCCATCAGCCCCCTCAACGCAACGCCTGCCACTGCAGTATCCAGGTCTACCTCGGCAAGGTCTGGAGGTCCAACCTCCAGCCATGACAACAGAGCTGACCGGATTCTTGCAGTAGCTGAACAGCTGGTGAACCAGAGAAAAGATGTACAGACAGCTGATGAGTCAGAGAGGGTGAGTTTCACCAGTTGGGCGGCAGCTGTGCTGCAAAATCTACCGAAGCCGTTGTACAGGCATGAAAATTAAAAATCCAAGAACTGCCGAACAACTGCATGGATAGAGCTGAACCCTTGGCAATGCAGCCGCAGGAACAATCACCTCCTTTGCAGCAGCGGTTGCAGCAGCTCCAGCCTCCTCCTCTGCGACAATGGACATATTGTAAAATATAAACATATAGTTACATATTTAGACATTGATATAGTTAAATTATTTCGAAAATATAGTTAATAATTCGAAATATATATCATTACACCACCTCCAAAAGCATTTCTGTCTCTACGCAATGGATCATGAAAATGTTCGCAGGTCAAAGTTTCATTATCTACACTTAAATCTAAATGAGTCTCTGTGAAACATACAACGTCATATTCTGATAAAAATTCTGACAGATACGATTGCTTATTACGAGTACTTTTAGCGTTCAAGTGAAAAACTGAAATCAAGTTATCTTTCTGAACAATATGACCAGGATTGGACTCAACATCCCCAGCAAGCTGGAGTAACAATAAAATAATCAAGACAATACTAACATGTGTAACTTGTGATTGAAGCAGACATAAAACCGTAAACATGTGACAAGCTTTAAACTCGGTAACAGTAATAAACTAAACATAGTTTCTACTCCAACACAAAGAAATCTGAAAAATGCACTGTTATTGACAAATAAAATACTGATTTTGAAACATTTCTTATTACTACTAGAACACATAGAACAGCTGAATAACCCGATCACCACACAATGTTGGATTGTGTCATTACCCATACGGCTTGTTTTCATGTTGATAAATAATACACGTGCGGATACTAGGCCGGGTTATTTGAAAACATAACAATGTCAACAACAATATGTAATGACACATCGGCAATGGGAGGTCTCTCAGATAATATAAAAGTTAGATAGCTGAATATTTTTGGTAATTCATTATTGGATACATATGTACGCGGAAATATAAATTGTAAGATCAGACAAACAGGTGAGATAAACAATAGTATTTGCAAACATAAACAAGTGAATGATGAACTTTATGCTGTGTGTTTATATACTACTTACAATTTACAAATTTAAATATATATATATATATATATATGTTTCATGCCAAGAAAGATGAACAACAGTTTGGTTTCATGCCAAGAAAGAGCACCACAGATGCAATGTTTGCTTTGAGGATGTTAATAGAGAAGTACAGAGAAGGTCAGAGGGAGCTGCATTGTGCCTTTGTGGATCTGGAAAAAGCATATGACAGGGTGCCAAGAGAAGAACTGTGGTATTGCATGAGGAAGTCTGGAGTGGCAGAGAAGTATGCTAGAGTGGTGCAGGACATGTATGAGAGATGTAAGACAGTGGTGAGGTGTGCTGTCGGTGTGACCGACAAATTCAAGGTGGAGGTGGGACTGCATCAAGGGTCAGCTCTGAGCCCCTTGTTTGCTATGGTGATGGACAGGCTGACAGACGAAGTGAGACAAGAATCTCCATGGACTATGATGTTTGCAGATGACATTGTGATCTGTAGTGAGAGCAGAGAACAAGTGCAGAAAAATCTAGAGAGGTGGAGGTATGCCCTGGAAAGGAGAGGAATGAAGGTTAGCCTCAGAAAATCAGAATACATGTGTGTGAATGAGAAGGACCCAGGAGGAACGGTGATGTTACAGGGAGCAGAGATGACGAAGGTGGAGGATTTTAAGTACTTAGGCTCAACAATCCAGAGCAATGGAGAGTGTGGAAAAGAGGTGAAGAAGCGTGTGCAGGCAGGCTGATATGGTTGGAGAAAAGTGTCTGGAGTGATGTGCGATAGGAGAGAGTCAGCAAGAATGAAAGGAAAAGAAAGTGTACAAGACGGTGGTGAGGCCAGCGATGTTGTATGGCTTAGAAACAGTGGCGCTGAGGAAAAGGCAGGAGGCAGAGCTGGAGGTAGCAGAGATGAAAATGTTGAGGTTCTCTCTGGGAGTAACGAGGATGGATAGGATCAGAAATGAGTATATCAGAGGGACAGCCCATGTAAGATGTTTTGGAGACAAAGTCAGAGAGGCTAGATTGAGATGGTTTGGACATGTACAGAGGAGGGATAGTGAGTATATTGGCAGTAGGATGCTGAGGTTGGAACTACCAGGCAGAAGGCCTCGAGGAAGACCAAAGAAGAGATTTATGGATGAGGTGAAGGAAGACATGAAGGTCATTGGAGTCAGAAAAGAAGATGCAGAGGACAGGGTGAGATGGAGGCGGATGATTTGCTGTAGCGACCCCTGAAGGGAGCAGCCGAAAGTAAAAGAAGAATATATTGTGTATGTGTATATATGTGTGTGTATGTGTGTGTGTGTGTGTATATATATATATATATATATATATATATATATATATACTTGCATGTAAAAGACATACAAAATTCCAATTTCAATGTGATTCACTAATTATCCACTTTAATCATACTTTGTGCACTTATATTTGTCCAGATCTGATTCTCTTTGAATAGCATGTATAAGTCCTTCGCACTGTTCACATATGTACACTCTGCCGTCATATGTCCAGGTGGAATACATCTTCTGGTTCTTCTTCAAGTCTCTGGCAAGCTTATGCAAGTGGTTACTGAGTTTTGTGAAATCCTCATTAATGTATACATTGTTTCTTTTCCCTTTGAGCGTGTACTTATTTCGGATCACTTTATTTCTGTCCCAATCTCGAACGAACTTGACCACAATACTTCTGTTCAGACCTTGCTGTTTCTTGCCCACCCTATGGCACCCATCAATATCAGTAGGAGAAATGTCAGAGCACACATTCAACACAACTTTATCAATATCAACCTCCTCCTCTCCCCATTTGGGTTCCTTGATTCCTGTTATCCTCAAGGAGTTCCTCCTACTGTACTGCTCCATTTCGTTGGTCTTATGGTATAGTTCTTCTCTCAATTCCTTTCTCTTGCTTGAGAGAGGCCACAACATACTGAATAATATCATTCAGTGCCTCCTTGGCAACGATCATAAATGATTCCCTAAACTTCTGCTGTAGGGCTGGCAACATAAGTGCATCTCTCAACTTAGAGGTAATCACATCCATGTGATTTCATGTGGCATCTGTGATAAAGTTGAATAATGATGACGGGTAGGAGTGGTCCTGGTTCTGGTCGCCTAGACTTGACCCGCTCTGTTGTGTGGGTGTCGCCATCTTGGTTTGTGTTGTTATTATCAGCGTACTGCAGTATCCGAAGGAAAACACTTCTGGTAAAATCCAGTTGTGGCTTTGATTGAATCAGTGGCTTTGATGGTCAAGTATTGGTCATGCGTAGCTTCCCATTGTACAGCCACTGCTTTGAATCCAGCAATTTACACAGGATTATTAACATGAGAGAACTGGTTCCTACAAATGTTTTGTTTGTTTTCATTTTTGATAATAGAGGATTCAGATGTAATTCTACATGCAGATAGTCTCTATCCTGTGGTCATTGCAGTAGCATCAAAAGTTACCTGGGATTCAGTCACATTTAAACCTATGGTCAGAGGCGAGGTGTATGAAAGTATTTTTAAGGAATCCTTTTTTTGTTAAATGTTGTGGAAAATGTTGTGAAAAATGTTGGGACAGTATCTGTATAATCTGTTTTAAGCAGGAGTTTCAACAGAATATATGGAATAAGAAATGCATTATGTGTACATCTAAAATCTTTCAGATAGTCTGTAACATCCACCAGCTCCATGATGTCATCATGGAGGAGTATTCCAGTGGCAACCTATGGAGCTTTAGTGAACTCCATGCAGAAGATAGTTAAAGCAGTACTGAAAAATAATAGGTGCCACACGAAATATTTACACTTTGGAAATGATTTGGACATTTTTTTTAATGAAAAGATTTACAAAAAAATGTTGACAAACATGTAGAGGTGTACTCACTTATGTGAGATACTGTTAACATTTTTAACTAATTTCAAGCTTTTTTGTTCCAACTGTCAAATATATTTTGCAAATTTTGTGTTAGTGTTTATTTCTTAAAGTAAATAAAATTGTCAACAGAAATCAGCTGAAATCAAATTCAAAATGAGCTATTTTTTTCTTGGGATAATAGTGTCAATTTTTAACATTTCACACATTTCTTATCTTCTGTTAGAAATTAGATCTTTTTTTAAAATTTACACATCCTTGCATTGTTTTCATTTATTTTTTTATACGTTCCAGGTGTTTTGGAAGCTGTATTTGCCAAAATATATCTTTTCTTTATCTGCTGTAGTACCTGATGGAGGGCAGTTACAACAAAGTTTTTCTTGCAAAAGGGAATATTCCTGCAGAGAGCTATACCTTCTTCATAGACATTCTTCTGGACACAATCCGGTATGCACTGCTTTTATGACTGCTTCTGTTACAATCTCTTTGAGCTCGATTAAGCATGTTATAGTGGTTACCCAATCCTAGGGGTGACATTGAAAACCTATTATTGGTATCGATATATTGATGATAATTTTTTGCATTGAATATTTTATAATAAAGTGACCAATTACTAAAGCCAAATCTGAAATAAAACACAGGAAATCGTTTTCCACCGACAAGATTTTAATTAACATCTTTTTCTATAGAACAAATCTATAAACACTTGTTTACTAGTTAATTTCAAGCAAGTTGTTTCTGTTTTACAAACACTGGTCAATTGAAAAGTTTAAGAGATATGCATTTTTACAATTCATAATTATGATGCAAGAAAATGCACATATCTGCATTATCCGGTGATGTCTCTTCTTGTTCAAAATGTTCCCTGCTGTTAAGAACACATGCTCTGACTGCACACAAGAAGCAGGGATGTACCATTTACCATACAGCGAGGCGGGACGTACCATTTACTAGGAGTGTCATTGAAAATGGCATTTACTTACAGACGCTGTCATGAACACAGGAAGCTTGGACTAACACTCAGCATTATGCTAAGCTGGTTTTCGACTGAAACTATATAACGTGTTTTCATACATTATTTTATTTATTAAAAGATACCGCTTGCTCTAGTGTTATTTAAATTAAAACAGCTTTGTATGAAATTTAATATAAGATGAATTTTATATAACATTAGAAGTATCGCTATCCTGGGGCAGTGGTGGTCTAGTGGTATAGGGCGCTGGATCGCTGATCCAAAGGTTGGGGGTTCGAGTCCCACTCTCCACAAGGTTGTCACTGCCCCCCCCCAAGTGTGCAGCTAACTGGGTTATCAAAGGCGAGCCATGTCTCTCACTGTCTATGGTGAGAGGCATGTAAAAGAACCATTGCTGATTTTTGTAAAGAGTAGCTGCAAAGTTGTCAGCGTGTTTCTGTCCCTTGCTAAAAAGGGTTGTGACAGGACGGGCATCCGAAGTAAAAAAAACCTCTTCCAAATCAAATGTGCGAATCAGATGATTCGCTGTGGCGACTCCCGAGTAAAAGGGAAAAAGCTGAAAGGAAGACAGACAGTTAGAAGTATTGCTGTCCCTTTTATAGGTATAGATTATAGATCGACATAATTATATCGGCGATATTCCGATAATCCGATTGTCAATGACATCCCTACCTAACCCCTGGACTGAAAAGCAAAACATATAATATTACTATATAGGAATATATACTGTTGTATGTTTAAATGTATCAATTGAACATTTGGATTTAATGATTAAAGGTCTTTACATGTTCACTAAATCACTCACCAATCTTTAACTCTTACTTTGGAAGTGATGAGATTGCAGGGTGTATAGAGAAGGCGTATGAACAGATTCAGTTCAGTGAGGCAACAAGGGTACTTTTCTTCACCTCACCAAAAAAGATGACTGAATATGCTAAGAAAGTAAGTATAAATATATACTGTAGTGTGTGAAGTAACTTTTTATTTTTTACCAAACCCATGAATGTGGGTAGAGATGATTGTTAAAGTGTAAATGTAATATTTAAAGTGAAAACCATTAAGTTAGATTCAACTGTTTTCTCCAAACAAGTCACCTTTTAAAAACTATTTCTTATAACTTTGAATGTTGATGCTCTGCTGACTGTGGAGGACTTCGTTCAATGATTCTTGTGTTTTCTCTGATAGAGAGGCTGGTCACAGAACCCTGATGGTTACTACTCTTTCAGCCTTCAGCAGCTGCGGACAGAGGAAGTGACTATTCCTTCAACAGAACTGGCCCAGCAAGTCATCGAATATGCAAGACAACTTGAAATGATTGTGTAACTATATATGAACCCATTATCTGTTATTAGCACATGTACTTAGTCTACTTAAATACATTGTATTCTATAATATGAATGTTCACAATTTAAACAGGAGTGTGTTGTGTAGAAAAATGGTTCCCAAGGATTTGTACTATTAAATACACAAATGCAAGCATCCAATCATATTTTTTCTTACTTGTGCCTGGGATAAACTGGGAGTTAGGCATTTGTCTTTGTTCATTGTGGGGTGAAACTGTGATTCTTCAATAAAATTTATATGAACCTTTTGAACACTTTTATTACTAAGAATGGCAGTAATGAAGTGCTGTTTGTTACACTGTAGGGAAAATAACTATTTGCTCCCCTGCTGACTAAGTTTTCCAAACTACAAAAAAAATGTACAACTCAACCAAGTACATGGGCTATAAAATAATCTATTAGATTAAGGACTGGGGATTGGACTGGCTGTTCCATAACATCAATCTTGTTGGTCTGGAACCAAGATGTTGCCTGTTTACTGGTGAGTTTGGGATCATTATCTTGTTGGAACACCCATTTCAAGGGCATTTCCTCTTCAGCAGAAGGCAGAACAACCTTTTCAAGTACTGTATTCTGTTGTATTCAAACTGACCCATGATTCTTGGTATGTGATAAATAGGCCCGAGACCTTCGTGTGAGAAACAGCCCCATGTCATGATGCTTGTCACTACCATGCTTCACTGTCTTCACAGTGCACTGTTCCCTTTTTCTCAGGGGTCGCCACAGTGAATCTACGATTCGCAAGTTTGATTTGGCGTAGGTTTTTACGTCGGACGCCCTTCTTGACACAACCCTTTAGCAAGGACGGTGAGAGTGAGAGGGAATTCAGTGTTTGGGTGTCATCTGGCAAATTATCTCTAGCCACTGGATCCAAAAAGAATAATCTGACTCTTATCAGTCCACAAAATGTTGTGCCATTTCTCTTTAGGCTACTTAATCTGCTCTTTGGCAAATCGTAACCTCTTCAGCACGTCTTTTTTTTCCCTCCAACACTGGGGATTTGTGGGGGCTTTTTGCCAATAGCTTGGGTTCACATTGATGTCATCTAACACTTACAGTACTCACAGTTAACTTTAGACCTTTGATCTTCCCGGAGTTGGTTGTTGACTGAGCCCTTGCCATTTTGGTGATTCTTTGATCTATTTGAATGGTAGTTTTTTACTTTCGTAAACATCTTTCAGGTTTTGGTTGCCATTTTAAAGCATTTGCAATCATTCTATATGAGCAGCCGATCATCTGCAAGCTGGCAGCCTCGTACTAGCTATAGGGGTGGAAACCTACCCTACTACGCTCAGACAAGTTGCTGCGAACTTGATTCGACGAGAGCACCCGCCACTGACAACCGGCTGAGAGAAAATAATGAATCCACACGAACCGCCAACGAGCGGAGATAAAAGTCTGTAAAGGTAGTCGGACATAACCAGGAACAGGCCGTTATGATATCCTCAATAGAAACATGACTGGCCTTTGCTAGACTAGATGCCAAAAGCCGGATTTGATGGGAATGAATCTGGAATTCAGTATGAAATGACGGATCTAGAGCTTGATAGGCCTCCTTGACGGCATACTTTATAAACTTAGCAAAACCATCCGGAGTAATCTCGTTAACAGAATGCGAAGAAAGGGGAAGAAAAAGCTTCACCCTGCCCTGAGAAACCGACGCAGGCGATGTACAATCCAGGAAGAACTGAATAGTGTGAACAGGACACAACTTATAGTCCAGAGACTCATGGCCAGCAAAATTCTTCAAGGATTTAATCACAACAGGCTCGGGCACCAGGTTGGGCCGCTGAGTCTTAGCCATCAACTGAGGATCTGGATAAAACTGGATCAACGACCAATCCCCAGCACTTACGTCCAGGGTAACTAATGACCTATGGACAAGCGAACGTGTCGGCACTTCTGCCGGCGGAGGAGAGGGACATTCGGCCGCGGGTAGATTCACATACACCAAGTCTCTCACTCGACGCCACAAAGAGGACGAAGGCACCTCTGTATCGAGGAACTGCAACACGGGAGTGTGATCGTCTGAAGAAAACTCCACTGCCTCCTCATCGAATCCAGCCTGTAATGAAGTCAATGGTTGATGAGCAGGCGAACGATCAGTCGAGCATGTAGTTGAGTGAGCCAGATGCTCAAGTGACCGATCAAAGGGGTGATGGTCCAGTCGTTTGCAGGTCGGAAGACCTTACGAAATCTGGACCGTAACTGTTGGTTTGGTGGGGACACCTCGCCAACCTGGGGTGGGAACCTCCGATGTCGCCGTAGGCTGGGCCTGCTGTACCTCTAAGCACTGACGGCGGATAGGAGGTGGTGAATGAAGTTCACACCCCGCACTTTGTACCCTCTTTACCGGCATAGATGCAAAACTTTCCGGCGCAGAGGGAATGACTACGCGGTCGGAGGTTTGAGGACATGAGTCGGCCTTAGCACTGTGCCCCCGTGGACTCCTGACATGACCGCCCCTCAAGGGAGGCAGGTGCCAGGTGAGGTCTCAGTAGTCGCCTGCCCGGGTACGGAGGCGGCCACTGGACACTCTACCTGCCAAGCAGCTGCTGCCCACATGAGATCAGTTCGTCTAGGCGTGTCCCCAGTTACCCAAGCTGAAAGGCTAGTTGATAGCGCTCTCGTTGATGAGACATGTGCTACACCCTTCGTTGGAGGTAAGACAAACCGATGTCGTGTCGTATCCCTAAACTGGCTAGCACGGAGCAAGCCAGTTGATGAAGTTGAAGCTACCGCCCTGTCGCTACCACCCGGTGTCCGATGAGTAGGGGGAGCACGCATGTAGTCCGACGAACGATCGTGACGACTTGAGGAATTAGAACTACACCCCCCCCCGAGAAATATCAACGAGGCCAAAAGTCCTAATGGACTGAGGTTGCGACTCAGACAGAGAGATATGCGGCCTGGGACACGAGGGATGACGAGATTGAGCCCTGTCTATTGTGCTTTGAGAAAAGCCAGAAAACGACAAGCCGTCGCGGGAGGCCATGGTCAACCTAGATATGAATCAACAGGTAAACAATGACCAAGTGACAAAATGGCACAGACGGTAAACAAGGGTGATCTCGGTGATCCAGGTCGTGCACTGCTAGTTGAGTCAGACTGAAACTTTGTAGCACGTCCAACTAAACTAAGAAAACAATAGCGTTTAGAAGTTTGCTAATTGAGTTGTAAAACTTAACAACCGCCGTAAAAAACGCTAAGCAAAACAGGCAAGGCAACACACACGCTGACTTAGCCTGTTAGAACCAAGTCCAAAAAAGGACCACAATAACGTTAAATCAGACCTCGTATTGTACTGCAAAGTTCCTAAACGTAAATTAGAACATTTAAGCGTTATTATTTAGGCTGAGCTAGTTTGAGTCACTATACTCGCCAGCAATGAACGCCAAATCTATGAGCCTTGAGGAATAACATCCAGCTTGACGGTATTATCTCAAAAAGGATGATATTTCCCTGTTAGCCTCGTCCTAATATAGCGTGATCATGCGCCCTCTCGTGGGGATTCCGAGAAAGGTATAGAGGAGCTGTATGAATATAGTCTAACATACGAAGGCAAAAGAGGGAGCACAGAGGTTAAAAAGAGCTTTGAGATAATTCAGTGACAGACAGGTGTGTTTCAATGTTCTATGATAATAAGACCAGAGGTGAGTTTAAGAGTAAAAACATGACTTTCTCAATTAGTGATTCAATTACACAGAAACAGTTTTGTGGATGCAGTGAAGGCGGACATGAAGGTCGTTGGAGTAAGAGTAGAAGATGCAGAGGATAGGGAGAGATGGAGGCAGATCATTTGCTGTGGCGACCCCTGAAGGGAACAGCCGAAAGGAAAAGAAGAAGAGTTTTGTTCTGTTTGCTGTTTTGCTTCACAATAATAAAAAAAAAAAAATATATATATATATATATATATTTTTTTTTTTTTAAAGTTGTCGGCATGTTCTGTAAATGATGCAAACGTTCAAACAATCCATTTTAATTCCAGGCTGTGAAGGCAAAAAAGAAACATGAAAAGTGCAAAGAGATTGAAGCCTTTCAAAAGGTATATTGCTGTTTTTTAATGTAATATGCAGAGTTATGATGCTTCTGAAGAATTAAATAGTTTAAGTTTTTGTGAAAATTACTTATGACGTTTAAGAATGGCACAGAAACAGAACATTATTATTTGAGGTAAACATTTGTATAAAGTGTTTTCACCTAATGTAAATGAGGGACTTCTGGGTTGAACGAGTAAAACGACTGAAAATATGTTAAACAAGGGGTATTTTACAATTATCTTCTCAATTTTAATGGGAGAGCTGATGCTTCTTCTACTTTTTTTTCTATTCCTTAAGCTTGACGATGCTCTTTGTTCAGTAATGTTCTCTAACAATCCTCTGAGTCCTTCATGGAAAAGTTGTATTTATACTGAGATTAGATTACACACAGGTGAACTCTATTATGTAGATCTGTAGTGGTAATTAGTTCCACTGGATATTACAGTGATCCCTCGCTACTTCGTGCTTCAGTTTCTGTGGCTTCAGTGCATCGCGTTTTTTTCAAAAATATTCATCGAAAAATAAAAAAATAAGGAAATTGAGGAAAAATAGGGGAACAGTTAAGGAAAATTCCCCAAAACAAGGCCAATTATGCAAAAAAAAAAAAAAAAACCCTCCCCCCAAATAGACAAAAACAAACAACCCCCCCAACAAAACTACTTACCTTATGATGTGAGGTGCACATCTGAATGTGCGCACGTGCATCTATATGTGTGTATTTATATTTTATTTACATCTTATGCATTTATAGTATTGAATATGTATTTATTGATATTATATACACATATATACGTATACGTCAGTTAGGGTGGGGTCGATCCTACTTCGTGGAAATTGGCGGTCGGGGGGGGGGTCTCAGTCTCCATTAACCGCAGAAAGTGAGGGATCGCTGTATTTAGGGGAATCAGAGTAAAGTGGACAAACCCCCAGTGCGGCTAACTGGGTTATCAAAGGCGGGCCATGTCTGTCACTGTCTATGGTGAGAGGTTGATGTAAAAGAACCATTGCTGACTTTCGTAAAGAGGAGCTGCAAAGTCGTCAGCGTGTTTCTGTCCCTTGCTATAAAGGGTTGTGACAGGAAGGGCATCCAACGTAAAAACCTCTGCCACATCAAACGTGCGAATCAGGTGATCCGCTGTGGCGACTCCCGAGTAAAAGGGAAAAAGCCAAGACAGACAGAGTAAAGTGGACAAAGTACAAATGTATGCTATTTCAGATTACTTGTTATTTGTTGTTGATTATTATAATGTTGAAAATCATGTAACATTTTCCTTTCACTTCATAATTATGCTCCACTTTATGTTGGACTATCATATAAAATCTCATTAAAATACATTTACAACTTATGGCTGTAACCTGATTAAATGTGGAAAAGTTCAAGGGCTATGAATACGTTTGCAAGCCACTGTATATGTTAGTGTTCCTGACCTTGGGTGGGTGGTGTTACTGGGGATACCACTTGTGCAATCTGTGAATTCTGTTGGATGAGTAAGGCTGCTGCAGTTGACTAAGGCTCGGCTTGATGTATTCAGTGCTTAGGCAAGGTTAGTGACCAATTTCCTTAAATTTTTCACCTACATCTTGTTTTGATGATGAAAGGGTGGAACCGCTGCGTAAAGTCGTCCTCGGCATATCCCACACACTTTGACTGGTTAGGGCTCTTGTATGGAAAAATATCACCTGATAGGATCCTGGTAATTCAATACTTTTAGATCTTCAGAAAATGATTCTCCTCACTTGGTATTGCTGAACCTCAACCTGACCATCTGAAGCAATTCCAGATATGCTTGTACAGTGGCCACGTCATAGACACATTGTTTAGCTGATTTCCTTTTTTACCCGAACTCACCCATCACTGACAACCCATTCTGTTATCACCACACAGCTGCTTAGTTCTAATCCTGAGTTTTCATTGCGGTGTGGGTGGAAATGTTATACATGCCTGCAAAATCTAGTGTGCAATTTATCTTTACCAAGTATTGACATAATCTATCATGGGCAATTGATTTTTTATTTACTGACCACATATCATGACTGGAGTTGCTGGTTCAGTACTTCTCCAGTTTTTCATGTCATGATCTGTTATTAAATCAGTTTTAGTAATTTCATCAAATTCCCTATTTTTTAAATTAATTTATTTATTTGTTTTGATGCAGACCAATAACATCTTTGGCACAACCATAGATATGACTGCTTATGACATGAGAAGATACTCAATGCTCAACTGTTTACAACATACTGACAGTTTGCTCTAACATTCACAGTACTGCACTACATTTCTCGAGAAAAGAAAGGTTTACCTATATAGCTCATAGACCGGTGTGTGCTCAGAAAACCATATCTCTGCAGGACCTTTCCACATAACTAAATGTATTATAAAATGTGTATATTTGTTTTATTATTCTGCATTAATCTTAAATTACTCTCCAATTTTATTAAAATACAGTTTATTTATTTAAAATATAAATAAATAAAGCACAGCTACGGTAATGAATTTCCTGATTTTTTTCTGTTCAGAACCGTCAAAAAATAAAAAAGAAATATCAACTGTGGTCCACATACTAGACCTTCTCAAAAAATTAGCATATTGTGATAAAGGTTCAGTACAATTCAGAAAATAATGACTTTAGGTCTTTTATTGTTTTAATACTGATGATTTTGGCATACAGCTCATGAAAACCCAAAATTCCTATCTCAAAAAATGAGCATATGATGTTCAGGTAGTGTAAACGAGCTATTAACCTAATCATCTGAATCAACCAATTAACTCTAAACACCTGCAAAAGATTCCTGAGGCTTTTAAAAACTCCCAGCCTGGTTCATTACTCAAAACCACAATCATGGGTAAGACTGCCGACCTGACTGCTGTCCAGAAGGCCATCATTGACACCCTCAAGCAAGAGGGTAAGACACAGAAAGAAATCTCTGAGCGAATAGGCTGTTCCCAGAGTGCTCGATCAAGCCACCTCAGTGGGACGTCTGTGGGAAGGAAAAAGTGTGGCAGAAAACGCTGCACAACCAGAAGAGGTGACCGGACCCTGAGGAAGATTGTGGAGAAGGGCCGATTCCAGACCTTGGGGGACCTGTGGAAGCAGTGAGCTGAGATTTCGGCAAAAGGATTCCCGACCAAGTATTGAGTGCATAACCGAACATAATAATTAAGGTTGACCTTTTTTGAATTAAAAACACTTTTTTTTTTTTTTTTTTTTTTCATATTGGTCATTGCAGAAATGACTGCTTCAATGCGGCATGGCGTGGAGCCAATCGGCCTGTGGCACTGCTGAGGTGTTACGGAGGCCCAGGATGCTTCGATAGCGGCCTTAAGCTCATCCACAGTGTTGGGTCTGGTGTCTCTCAACTTTCTCTTCACAATATCCCACAGATTCTCTATGGGCTTCAGGTCAGGAGAGTTGGCAGGCCAATTGAGCCCAGTAATACCATGGTCAGTAAACCATTTAGCAGTGGTTTTGGCACTGTGAGCAGGTGCCAGGTCGTATCACAATATGCAAACTTTTTTGAGACGGACTAGTAGTTTTGAGAGTGGTATGTTACACATGTGGCATAGTGGTGAGCATGTCTGCCTCGCAGGAAGACAGTCCTGGAATCAGGTCTCAGTCTCAGGTCCCGCATTTCTATGTGGCGTTTGCATGTCCTCCTCATGCTTGTGTAGGTTTCCTTTGGGTACTCCAATTTCCTCCCGCAGTCCAAAGACATGCATTTTAGGCGACTTGGCTGTTCCATATTGTCATTTGATCGGACTGTAAAGGGTTACGTGTGTGCTGACGATGTTGAACTCAATATGACATGGAAGCATGTATGTCTCAAATAAATTAAAAACCATTGGATACTATATTGCTACTCCCTACTTCTTGTAGGTAAAGCATGATGAGTTTACTGGTCTACAACATGGTGATTGTGCACCTTCAGTATCAGATACACATTACAGTTGTGCAGGATGGCCCAAAAACCCTCCCACATTTTAAAACTAAATAGATAAAGGTTAAAAGTAATTATATTACAATTTGCACACATGTACCTAAACGATGAGGCCGTGATGAAATCTGTTGGTGGTCCAGCCCAACTTGAACCCTATGATATTGAAGTGGATCTGTGGTTTCAGAAAGAAGGCCCTATGGAACACAGCTGAAAGATCACTGGAAGTGTTGAAGAAAATATTTCCAGATCAGGTGATGTCATCTTGTGGTGATGTCAAGTGGTGGCCCATTCCCCTGACTCCGCCCCTTGTGACCTTTCTCTGTGGTGCTAAATCACCTCCAAGAGAGAACCACCATTTGTAGGATCATCTTTTAAATCATGATGAATAAAATACGTACCAAATGAAGCTTTGTTTGTGAAAAATAATTTGATAATCTTCAACTTTGTTTTGAATTTTGAAATGTAAGAGGTTTTATTTGGTCATCCTGTACTCTGCAATAGCCTGTCAAGCTGTTCACAGTGAACCCTACGTTCACCCCAAGACGTGGCTGAGACAGGCTCCAGTCTAGAAGGATCAGTCTAGCATGTCGGAAAATGAATGAATAAATTATCTTTCAAGCAGCATTATTTTTCTTTTGCAGTTTCTAAGGGATAGCCTAACATAACTAAAAAAGTGGGTGCCGTTTTTCAGGGGGGCAAGCACTTTCAACCCTTCACAAAGGAAGATGGTTCAAAAGTGATTTTCAGTTTTGAAACTTTAATTAAAGCACTAGAGAAGACTGAAAATAAACTTCTTGGAGTCTCCTAGTACAAGGTCATTTATTCATCCTCAAAGTTTAATCAAAATGCATCACACAGTTTACAGTGTAACAATATAATTTTAATGAGCTTCGCTCTGGGGTTTTAACCAAATCTGAAAGGCTGTTGAATCATATTTTCTGAAATAAACAGCCCAAAACAAATATACTTGAATTGTAGTATTTTAAGGTGTTGAACCGACTTTGCTCGGGGTGGCAGTTATTGAAATATGAATAATGGAAAAGTTGCCGATCTCTCAACGATCTTTCAATAATGGCCCAACAATGGTCTCTCAATTGTCGTAATCTCTCATTTATCTGCCAGTAATCTCCACAGTCACCCTGTTGGTCCAAGACAATTTCTCAACAGTTGCCAAGGAAAGCCATCTCTTCAAGAATGCTCAAGGAGCACTCAATGATGATATTGATCTCTCAGTGAACACCAAATCTTTCAAGGATCTTTAAATGAGAGTTCAGTCACAGATCACTAGATTGAATTTTTTCATCACACAACAACCTCCTAAAAATTTACACAGAAACAGTTTTTTTGAGGCTTTGAGAAATCGGGCCAATTTTGGATTGTCCAATGGTCACAAAACGATCTCCATATATGTGAGAGGGGCCTTGAATGAATAGTCACTGTAGATGCCATAATGTATGTGCAAAAGTATTAAAAAAGTGAGCTATCTACATATCCCCTTTAAATAACGTTAGTGGAATATAAACACTTCTACAAATGTTTCAGATGGTTTAGGGGAAAAAAAAGTAGATTTTATAGTAAACAGATTTGCTCCCAGCCTCTCCATAAGGTTTAAACATGGGTATGGAGATATCTTTAATTTCTTTGCCATCCATCATCATAGGGAAAACCAAAGCTCTTAACACAAAAACAGTGTAGTTTGTAATAAAAAAAAAAAAAAAGTCATATTCAATTCATATACTTGTAAGCACAAAAAAATCAAATTCAAAGCATTCTTTTAAGACATTAGATTTACCATGTGGGATGAAGGTTACAGTAGACACTATTTTCTTTTAGAGTAAAGACAGCCAATTAACAATAAATAAGAGAACCTGGAAAAACCTCCACGGACTTCACACAGTGACCTGAATTCACAGCCACATTGGGAAATCTGGAGCTGATGTGTTGGTCATGTTTTTCAAAACCTTTACATAATATTTTTTTCCAAAATCATAATTGCTGGTTATTGTAGTAGTCTAATAAACTCCGATTACATTTAAATTACTGGATAATACTATCGCCAGGTTTGATTAAAAAAATATATGTTGTAATAGAATTGATTTTTTGATTGGTATGAGATCAAATGAATCAGTTCAACATGCTAATATGGGAAATCTTGACTGCGAAATCAACAAAGAATATCTCAATGGATAAGTGAATTTTCAAATAAAATATTTCCACAGTTTGGGGGAAAAAATTCACTTAATTTGACAGCATTTGTGATTTTACTGTACCTATCTAAATACATGAACTGATTGTTATGGCTGTGACTGCTTTCCAAATAACAATCTATTTTCTTTTTAAATGATCCCTTTTATAAAATGTCCATATACATGTAATCAACATTATAAAGCTGTTTCGGTCCCTTAATGATTATATATATTTAAAAAAAAGTCAGTTTCTGACATTAAATGAAAATGTATTGCAGGTCTCTTAAGAACTGGGTTTTCAAGACAGTATACAAAATATGTACTAAATCTCATTGTCTTCTCATAAGACTGAAGATATCATCTGGTCCTATATGAAGGGGTCTGCTGTTAGCCTGTACCACTTGATTGTTTCTTGGCTCAGGTCAAAGTCTTTGAGTCTGAGAGTGATGCCACCCAAGTAGCAGTTCTCACGCAAATACTCAGCACTTAACACATTCAGTTGCAGGTCCCTTTGCTTCAGTGTCTCCTTACTGTAGCCACTATACACCAGCTGAAAGGAGAAAAGAACCGTCAGGGCACTTAAAATTATTATTAAGAATGGGTCAAAAAAGGTTTATTGTAAAGTAAATAAGTAGCAATCCCCTCCTTGACTCGCCACCTTATAGTAGTGGAAGGGTTTGTGTGTCCTTATGATCTCAGGAGCTATGTTGTGGGAGGCAATAATGCCCCTGGTAGAGTGCCCAATTCAAAGAGGTCTTGATGAAGGTCCAGACAAAGCACTTTTCAAAAGACCCTCAAAATGAAGAAAGAAAAAAAAAAAAAAGTACACAGTTTCCCCTTCTCTGTTTTACATGTAAAATGCGTGATTCGTTCCAAGGCTCCCAAGACTACCTCGTAAACCCTTTAAAAATGATAAAAGTACTCCAATTTTGTATGAAATGTGTTAAAAGTAAAAGAAAATTATCTATAAACTATTTAAACATTTTATTAACATATTAAACTATTTTATTAACATATTTATTAATTAAACCATGATTAAACATTTTTTTATTAACGTACACACACACAACACTGTCTCTCTCTATCTCTCACACACACAACTCTCTCTGTTGTGTTTTGCTGAATGCGGGCTCCGCCCACACACAGCGCGCAGTCGACGGAGCAATTGTATTTAAATGTTTAAATGGACGGGATGTTGTATTTAATGCGGAATTACTGTACCTGTTTGAAAGATCAGCGGTCCTGATTCAATATTAACGTGCTTCCTTGCGAGATCGGAGGTCTTGTCCCACAGAGCACTATCATGCCTCCTTCTGCTTCAATATCGTTCCGAAATAATCACCTCAGTCACTGTATTTTCCGGGTCCATGATGGATAACGAAATATAACACTGCAATAATCAATCTCAAAAAAATCTCACGAGCCAACATTCCTGTTCAACTCTCCTTCATGCGTGTGACAAACAGGAAGTATGGGTACAGTTCACCTGCTTCCTGGCCAATGGGAGGCCAGCGGGGCGGGATGCTGGGAGACAGCCAATGAGAGAGAAACTCATGCATAGTTTGAATTTGTGAATGGCATGTTTGGCGCTTTTCGTAAAAGGAGGTTGTTTTTGTAAAAAGAGGATGGAAATTTAGGAAAATGTTTTTCGTAACCTGGATTTTTCATATTCAGAGGCTTTCCTAAGTAGAGGGCCGACTGTATAAATATGTCTCTTTTTTACACAATTAATCTGAGTATTTATTAAAGTTTGATTTTTATTAGGTATTACCATTTCATTATAAGTGGGGTTCCTGGTTTTCCTGCAGACCTTTGTTTTGCGCTTTGATGTTTTGTGGGAATCTGGAAGCAGGTACATTTTAACATATGGATTGGGATCTGCTCCATCATCAGCTGCCTGTGTGAAGGTTTATAGGAGAAAAAAAGGTGGTAACAGTATTTAAATAACTCCTCAATTAAATCTGGGAAGATAAAGCATGCAAAAAACAGAAATAAATATTTAGTCGAATAACTAACATTTTAACATTTTCATCTCAGCCTTCATCTGTGCATCCTGTTCAACAGTCATCCTCTTACATGTAGCTCTTGGGTGAATTAATAACTATGCTCCTTGTGCAAAACCTTAATCATCAGCTTTGTTTGATGACTTCAAACAATTATGCAATAAAACTCCTTAATCATGATTACAAATAGTAAAATTTGGGAAACTGATACCCCCCCCAACACACACACACACACACAGAGAGCGAGAGCGAGAGAGAAGTTATATTTTTAGCTGTTTTAACAGTGGTAAAAAAAACTTACAAGATCTTTAATGTGCATAACCATAATGAACAGGGTCCCATTTCGGTACGACACCGATAACTTCACCTCGCCCCCCACACGGCCTGCAGCAGGATTCAGTGGCATCTCCTCTGAAAAACATACATTATAAAAACGTTACATATATTTATATGAAGCTGCTTTGTAACAATGTCCATGGTTAAAAGCAATGCATGTACAAAACTGAACTGAAAGGAATTGGTGTGGATACAGTGAAAGAAATACATGTTGAAGTTTATTTTTTTACCATTTGAAACTATGGGAAAATGATGCTTGCAGTTTAGTTACAAACAGTAATTACCAGCCTGCAATCTCATGGTGAAATTAACGGTTAAGTCTCAAACAAGAAACATGATGTACCCCGGCAAAAGAGGGATAGTTTAGTTGATTTACCTTACCATGTATTATTCATGTTACAGCATGACCTGTTCTTCAGTTACTGTATGAGAAGATTGTTACCATTATTCTTGTAGCAGATACTTATCTAGTCTCTCTCCGAGAACATAATTAATGGTTAGTCAGGCAGTATTTCCTTTGTACATTCAAGTTTTGTGGCTGTCTTTGAAGATAACAGATGATTGATCTTGGGTGGAAGGATGATGGAAGGTTCATGGAAGTAAAAGTGTCAGAAATAATGACTATGACTTTGAAACAATGGCTAAGGAAACTGTCTGCTATGCCTTTCCAGAGAGTGAAGTGGAAATTGTATACAGTAACGCCCCCCCGCCCATTCGTGGTTCAACAGTCACGGCCCCGCATACTCGCGGATTAGCAGCAGCCCTGGAAGTTACCATAGCATATTAGCTCAGGATAGGAGTTCAGTGTGCTCCGTTGTACCAGCTTGAAGACTCCGATCTCATAGCTGTAGTAGGGTCGACCGGTCATAGAAGAGCATAGTGCAAAACATGAACAAACAAAACAACAAATAAAACAAATTAAAACAAACAAACAAACAATTTGACTCCGAGAACTCCGCGACGTTGCCCTCCAGGCAGCGCCATCTTGGAGACGTCACGTTCAATACAACATATCGCCCTCTGTATACGAAACAACCTTTTCTTACGAAAAGCACCCGACACCGGAGCCCCCGAGACGGGGCGCGGCTCATCCAGAGCACCCGACACGGGGCGCGGCTCATCCAGACCTCCGATCCCTCAAGCAAACGGGTGAATGTTGAGTACTAAACAAGTGTTCAAAGCGCGCTTGCCTGCTTGACATATCGGAAGTCCGGACATGCCGGGTTCCGCCCCAAAAGCTCCGGTGTCGGCCGCGACGCCGCACACATTTGGCAGAGCGTGTCACAAATTTTTAATAATGTTTAATATTGTTTGGTTAATAAAAAAAAATTGGTTCATAAAAAATGTTCTGAATCTCCATAGTAGTGTACCCATGGCTGTTTGTCACACACGTAAAGGAGAGTTGTACTTTGGTTCGTGAGTTTATTTCAGAGAGCTCATCTTATAATTTTATAAACACGGCTCATTGGTAATGATTATGGGTTTACATGACGAGACAACCAAGTGAAACAATAAGGATTGAAGACAGTTTTTATGACCGTTTTGAGCAGAGATGTGGCGCACTTGCCCTGACAGATACAGGACTGCGTACAGAGTCAGTCAGAGATGAAAGAAGGCAGGTGTTCTTTAACTCTCTTTCGAGAGTGCACATTGCAGCTTATTTTTCGTATTTTAAGTTGTTTCATTCAGTAAATGATAATAAATGTGGCACGCTCCGCGGAATGTGAGCACAACAGGGCTCATCCAGACCTTCAATCCCTCAAGGAAACAAGTTAATGTTGAGTCCGGACCTTCGATCTGAGTGCAATTTGAATACCCCGTCTCAAAAGCTCCAGTGTTGGCTGTGCGCCGCGTGTGGACAGAGCCCGCATTCGACGGAGCGTGCCACAAATGTGTGTTGTTTGTGTGTGTGAGAGAGAGAGAGAGAGAGAGAGAGACAGTGTGTGCTTGTATGTGTGTGTTTTAATAAAAAATGTTTTATGAATAAATATGCTAATAAAATGGTTTAATTCTGTCTGTCTGTCTTCCTTTCGGCTTTTTCCCTTTTACTCAGGAGTCGCCACAGCGAATCATCTGATTCGCACGTTTTGATTTGGCAGAGGTTTTTACGTCAGATGCCTTTCCTGTCACAACCCTTTTTAGCAAGGGACAAATAAAATAAAATGGTTTAATATGTTAATAAAATGTTTAAATTGTTTATTAAACAATTTTCTTTTACTTTTAACACATATTTCATACAAAATTTGTGTACTTTTATCATTTTTAAAGGGTTTATGGGGTAGTCTTGGGAGCCTTGGAACGACTCGCACGTTTTACATGTAAAATGCGCCTCTACTTACGAAAACTCCAGGCTACGAAAAAGGCTCTGGAACGGATTAATTTCGTAAGTAGAGGTCCAACTGTATACTCTGTTTCAGTAGAAATCTCACTGACATTAGCACTGTTTTAATTCAAAGTTATTATTATACTTATTTAAACATAAAAAAAGTCTAACAATTCAAGTATTCAAAGGCTTAAGGCATTATGCAGAATTTTTTGTTAAAAATCTGTATATTTTGTATGGTCACCATGTAATTTGATCTATTACTAGCCATCATGAATTTATGCCAGCAGAATTTTGAAATATTTGTCACTATGCCAGATACTGAAAATGGGGACTAAGAGCAGGACTCACCTTGGCACATATCTTTGGCTCTCATTGCATCTTTGCAAGTACACACACATATGGATCTCTGGAACAGTTATTACTATGATGAAATTTTACCAGAGATCATATATCAAATGTTATAATCACTCCCATATATTTATTTTTTAAAGATGTATGTTTATGGTTTGCACAAATTCTTAAAAAGTCTTTCATTCCTAAAGCATTAAATTGGTGAATATAAATTTAAGAATTTAATTAGTACAGGCCCTGACACTAAATTTTACTAGCCCCCAAACAACTTTCACTTGCTCTACAATTTTATTTATTTACTGCATCACATATAATGCAACCTAAATCAGGGGTTGGGAACCTGTGGCTCTTTTGATGACCGAATCTGGCTCTCAGATAAATCAGGTGGCCTTTATTAACAGACTAACGAATACATAATTTCACCGTCATTAAAATAAAAATAAAAACAAAGCCATCAATTAAAACAAAAACAGATGAATAAATCTCGTGCATTCTATTAGTCTATTTTCAATGCCACGTCACTGTGGCGCGAAGCGGAGAGTCAATCCTTTCTGTATGCGAGCAGGTCCGATACCTTGAAACGAATTTTATTGGATTATAAATACAGCCACAAACTGCGTGTGTTGTTTTTGAGTTAAGAGGTAAATTTCCCACGTTTTTGATCAGCTTATTTGCATGAAGCCAAGTACAGCTGGCAAGCAAACACAAATGGACAGACATGGAAAAACTATGCTGACCAGCTGATTGCCAAAACTTGGGATGCGCATCCCGTCAAATAAACACTGCAGTGCGAGTCCTGTCGTGTCAAGTCAAGTCCTCAGCACGTATCAACCAGACCAGGGGTCGGCAACCTTTGCCATTTAAAGGGCCATTTGGACCCGTTTTTCACATTAAAGAAAACTTTGGGGGCCACAAATCCTTTTTTGACATTTAAAATCAAATAACACTGCATATAATGTTTTCCCTCATTTTCCTTCATGTTAATATAAAACAACAATATGTTGCATTGATTTAAACGACTGCAGAGAAAATTAAATTACAATTCTGCTTGCAATAAAAACATTTAAATAAAAAAAAAAAAAAATCGACAGCCTCCCCGCGACTCTAATTAGGATTAAGTGGGTCAGAAAATGAATGAATGTGTTCGAGTCCTTCTTGTATTTTTTTAAAGAAAAATAATATCTATCCCACGAAGCGAGGGATGGGGAACAGCCAGATGTGTTAACGAGTTGGGTATCGACCTCACCATCCCTTCGTGGGATATTTATTTTATTTTATTTTATTCGTTATATTTATGTTTATTTTAAGAAGGAGACTGCTCAACATTCTTTTAAATAATATTAATGTTTAATGCTGCACTGACTGACCCATTCTCAGAATGGAGACTGAACCACACCCAGTCTTTTATTTTTTTCACTGGAGGAGAGTTATTTAATTCAGAGACTGCTGTATATAAACAAATCTCATCCACCGCCTCTTACTTCAGCTATGATTTCCGTTCCTGGATTACAAACCCTGGTGGCAGAAAAAATCTCTCGCTCGCCGCGCTGCTGCTTGCCATGAGCTCTTTTAGGGCTCTTTTATATTTATTTGGTGTGGGCGGGGTGATTTTGTGCGTGTTGTTGTGTTCTTGTGGACACACACACAAAATCACCCCGCCCACATCAAATAAATATCTGCCCACACCCGTGACTCTTAATTTTCATCTATGTAATTTTCAACCCTAAAAGAGCATTGGAAGGGTACCCACATCATTCAGGTGAAAGCTGGTTTAACTCTCTAACCCAGGGGTGGGCAATCTTATCCGCAAAGGGCTGGTGTGGGTGCAGGCTTTCACTTCATCCAAACAATAGTCACACCTTCCACCTGTTTCCACCAATCACTGATCATCAAAAGAAAAGAAAAAAAAAAACCTAGATTGGACATTACTGTTGAAGACTTAAATCAAGGTGATCTCACCAAGATGGCTCCACTTCAGAATTGAAACAGTAATGTGGTCTCACCAAGATGGCTTCTGATGTGAGTAAATAAGCACCTTGTGATGCACCCGTCGGCCACCGTAAAGTACAACATTATTTTGAAAAGCCACGGAGCTGCACCAGAAAGGTGAAAGAGCCGCATGCGGCTCCGGAGCCACGGGTTGCCGACCCCTAAACCAGACTATAAAGTGATCAGCAAAACCATGCAGCACCAGAAGTCGCATTAATAGTAAGTACTTTCTTATTAATAAATAACTTCATTATGACAATGTCGTTCAAAAAAAATTCAGTCTTATTATACTCTAAAATTGTTGGTCGTCTTTTTCAATTTAGTTGTATTCAGTATTTATATATATGGCTCTCAGAGGATTAGATTTTAAAATATTTCTTTTTTTTATTTGGCTCTCTTAGTCAAAAAGGTTCCCGGGGCATTCACAAAATGGTTTGGAAGTGCACCAAAGATGAAAAGTAAACATGATTTACAGTGGTATCTCTCGCTTCATCAAAAAGTAAGCTGTATTAAGAAGCCTTACTATTATTTTCTTGTTGCCCCCCACCAAACGGCTTTTCCCTTCAGGGGTCGCCACAGTGAATCATCTGCCTCCATCTCACCCTATCCTCACCCCAGCCTCAGCATCCTACTACCAATATACTCACTATCTCTCCTCTGTACAGGTCCAAACCATCTCAATTTACCCTCTCTGACTTTGTCTCCAAAACGTCTTACATGTGCCGTCCCTCTGATGTACTCATTCTTGATCCTATCCATCCTCGTTACTCCCAAAAAGAACCTCAATATTTTCATGTCTGCTACCTCCAGCTCTGCCTCCCGTCTTTTCCCCAGGGCCACTGTTTCGAAACCATATAACACTGCTGGCCTCAACACCGTCTTGTAGACTTTTCCTTTCATTCTTGCCGATACTCTCCTATCACACATCACACTGGACACTTTTCTCCAACCATTCGAACCTGCCTGCACACGCTTCTTCACCTCGTTTCCACACTCTCCACTGCTCTGGATTGTTGAGCCGAAGTACTTAAAATCCTCCACCTTCCTTATCTCTGCTCCCTGTAACCTCACCGTTCCTCTTGGGTCCTTGTCATTCAAACACATGTATTCTGTCTTACTGAGGCTAACCTTCATTCCCCTCCATTTCAGGGCATACCTCCACCTCTCTAGATTGTCCTGCACTTCTTCTCTGCTCTTACTACATATCACAAATGTCATCTGGAGACATCATAGTCCATGGGGAATCTTGTCTAACCTCGTCTGTCAGCCTATCCATCACCATAGCAAACAAGAAGGGGCTGAGAGCTGAAACCTTGATGCAGCCCTACCTCTACCTTGAACTTTTCTGTCACACTGACAGTACATGTCACCACTGTCTTACATCTCTTATACATGTCCTGCACCACTCTAACATACTTCTCTGCCACTCCAGACTTCCTCATGCAATACCACATTTCCTCTCTCGGCACCCTGCCATATGCTTTCTCAAGATCCACAAAGGCACAATGCAGCTCCTTCTGACCTTCTCTGTACTTCTCTATTAACACCCTCAAGGCAAAGACTGCATCTGTGGTGCTCTTTCATGGCATGAAACCAAACCGTTGTTCACAAATCTGACCTCTGCCCTTAGTCTAGCTTCCACTATTCTTTTCCATAACTTCATCGTATGGCTCATCAACTTCATCCCTCTGTAGTTGCCACAACTCTGCACGTCTCCCTTGTTCTTAAAAATGGGCACCATCACACTTCTCCATTCCTCTGGCATCCTCTCACTCTCTAAAACCTTGTTGAATGTTCTTGTCAGGAAATTTACTGCTACCTCTCATAGACACTTCCATACCTCCATCGGTATGTCATCAGGACCAACTGCCTTTCCATTCTTCATCATCTTCAATGCCCTCCTCACTTTACCCTTCCTAATCTTTGCGACTACCTGGTCCTCAACGGTCACCTCTTCACCTCTTTTTTTCTCTCTCATTTTCCTCATTCATCAGTGCTTCAAAGTACAGACGCTCTCCGACTTACGTTCATCTGTTTTACGCCCCCCCCCCCCAAAAAAGCAAATTTTGAGTTTAGACGTACCTCTGTAGTATGCTGACGTAATGACACAATGACGCTGCATTCATTGTTTACAAACTACAGACTGAGTGTGTGTGTGTGTGTATATATATATATATATATATATATACACACACACACACACATACTAGTCCTTCTCAAAAAATTAGCATATTATGATAAAGTTTATTATTTTCTGTAATGTACTGATAAAAATTAAACTTTCATATATTTTAGATTCATTGCACACCAACTGAAATATTTCAGGTCTTTTATTGTTTTAATACTGATGATTTTGGCATACAGCTCATGAAAACCCTAAATTTGTATCTCAAAAAATTAGCATATCATGAAAAGGTACTCTAAACGAGCTATTAATCTAATCATCTGAATCAACCAATTAACTCTAAACACCTGCAAAAGATTCCTGAGGCTTTTAAAAACTCCCAGCCTGGTTCATTACTCAAAACCGCAATCATGGGTAAGACTGCCGACCTGACTGCTGTCCAGAAGGCCATCATTGACACCCTCAAGCAAGAGGGGAAGACACAAAGAAATCTCTGAGCGAATAGGCTGTTCCCAGAGTGCTCTATCAAGGCACCTCAGTGGGACGTCTGTGGGAAGGAAAAAGTGTGGCAGAAAACGCTGCACAACCAGAAGAGGTGACCGGACCCTGAGGAAGATTGTGGAGAAGGGCCGATTCCAGACCTTGGGGGACCTGTGGAAGCAGTGGACTGGGCTACAGGTGCCACATTCCCCAGGTCAAGCCACTTTTGAACCAGAAACAGCGGCAGAAGCGCCTGACCTGGGCTACAGAGACGCAGCACTGGACTGTCGCTCAGTGGTCCAAAGTACTTTTTTCGGATGAAAGCAAATTTTGCATGTCATTCGGAAATCAAGGTGCCAGAGTCTGGAGGAAGACTGGGGAGAAGGAAATGCCAAAATGCCTGAAGTCCAGTGTCAAGTACCCACAGTCAGTGATGGTCTGGGGTGCCATGTCAGCTGCTGGTGTTGGTCCACTGTGTTTTATCAAGGGCGGGGTCAATGCAGCTAGCTATCAGGAGATTTTGGAGCACTTCATGCTTCCATCTGCTGAAAAGCTTTATGGAGATGAAGATTTCATTTTTCAGCACGACCTGGCACCTGCTCACAGTGTCAAAACCACTGGTAAATGGTTTACTGACCATGGTACTACTGTGCTCAATTGGCCTGCCAACTCTCCTGACCTGAACCCCATAGAGAATCTGTGGGATATTGTGAAGAGAAAGTTGAGAGACAGTAACACCTCAGCAGTGCCACAGCCTGATTGCCTCCATGCCACGCCGCATTGAAGCAGTCATTTCTGCAAAAGGATTCCCGACTAAGTGTTGAGTGTATAACTTAACATAATTATTTGAAGGTTGACTTTTTTTGTGTGTTAAAACCCTTTTTTTTTTTTCTTGGTCGGATGAAATATGCTAATTTTTTGAGATAGGGATTTTTGGTTTTCATGAGCTGTATGCCAAAATCATCAGTATTAAAACAATAAAAGACCTGAAATATTTCAGTTGGTGTGCAATGAATCTAAAATATATGAAAGTTTAATATTTATCAAGACATTACAGAAAATAATGAACTTTATCACAATATGCTAATTTTTTGAGAAGGACTAATACACACACACACACACACACACACACACACATACATATATATATATATATATATATATATATATATATATATATATATATATATATATATATATAGCATGTTACCTTTGTGTTAAGAAGTCGTCTCTGTGATCTTTGTGTTTACATTGTTTTGTGGACTTTTGTAACCCTAAGAAAATATGGTCCATAAATTAAAAAACAATTACAGATATTTATTATCTTTTAGCAGAATCCTAAGAGTGTATGCTTATTTTTATATTAACATTCATTAGGATTTGTACTTGTTCTTTGTATGCATCTCTTGAATAAAGTTCACTTACTTAGATACAGCAATGGTATTTATGGATGTACAGTACAGTACGTCACTGTAAAAGCTTACGTTCACTATCAACTTACGTTCGGCCGTCCGGAACCAATTAAAAACATAAGTCAGGGAGCGTCTGTACTCTTTCCATCTTCCCAGCACACTTCTGTCATCAGTCAATACATTTCCCTCTCTGTCCTTAATAACTGTAACTTGCTGCACGTTCTTCCGATCTCTATTTCTCTGCTGTGCCAATCTGTATAAGTCATTTTCTCCCTCTTTACTTTCCAACCAAGCATACAAGTCATCATACGCCCCCTGTTTGGCCTTTGACACCGCTACTTTAACCTTATGCTGTGTCTCCCTGTACTCCTGTTTACTCTCTTTGGTCCTCTCAATGTCCCACTTCTTCTTAGATAACCTCTTTCTTTGTACACACTCCTGCACTTCCTCATTCCACCACCAAGTCTCCTTATCTACTCTCCTTCCAGATAACACACCAAGTATTCTACTACCTGTCTCCCTGATAACATTAGCTGTAGATGTCCAGTCATCTGGAAGCACTTCCTGACCACCCAAAGCCATTTTCAACTCCTCCTTGAAGACAACATGACACTCTTCCTTTTTCAGCTCCCACCACTTTGTCTTCTGCTCTGCCTTTGCCTTCTTCACCTTCCTCACCATCAGTGTCATCCTGCACACCACCATCCTTATGCTGTTTGGCAACACTCTCACCCACTACTACTTTGCAGTCACCGACTTCCTTCAAATTACATCACCTCCACAAGATGTAGTCTACCTGTGTGTTCCTACCTCCGTTTTAATAAGTCACCCTGTGCTCCTGTCTCTTCTGGAAGAAAGTATTCACCACAGTCATTTCCATCCTTTTTGTAAAATCTACCAACATCTGTCCTTCTGCTTTCCTGTCCTCGATACCAAACCTGCCCATCACTTCCTCGTCCCCTCTGTTGCCTGCACCAACATGTCCATTGAAGTCTGCCCCAATGATCACTCTTTCATGTCTGGGGGTACTCTGCATCTCTTCATCTAACTCACTCCAGAATCTCTCCTTCTCTTCTAGCTCACATCCTACCTGTGGGGCATAAGCACTAACAACATTGAACATCACACCTTCAATTTCTAACTTGAGACTCATCACTCTGTCTGACACTCTTTTCACTTCTAGAACATTCCTGACAAACCCCTCCTTCAAGATGACTCCTACCCCATTTCTCTTCCCATCCACACCATGAAAAACAGCTTAAACCCTGCTCCAAAGCTTATAGCCATGCTACCTTTCCACCTGATCTCCTGAACACACAGTATGTCCACCTTCCTCCTCTGCATCATGTCAGCCAGCTCTCTACCTTTTCCTGTCATAGTTCCAACATTCAAAGTCCCGACGTGAGGGAGAGACATTGGCTTGTGCCCCCCCTCACGGCTGCAGAAGAAAAAGAATATAATCATTAAAAATAATAGAGGGAGCCGGACTTTATGTCCAACTCATGCAACTGTTAAACTCAGACACTGAAAATGAAGAATTTGATGGATTTGTGCAAGAGGAATGAACTGAAAACATGAGTTTATTGTGTTATATTGTTACAACTGAACAATGTTGAGAGTTATTGTGAAGTGTATTATTTTATATTTTGTGTGCTACAACTGAACAAGAATGAGAATTATTGGGAATGAGTTGAATCAAGTTTGACTTATCTGACTTTTGTTTCGCTTAATGTGTCTGAACAGAGACCGTTCAATCATCGTTCATTGATATTGCACCTTATAATTCGTTATTATAATTTGTTAATCGCAATTCTGCTCAGAAATCAAAAGGAGTTTAGTGGTTCTAAACCAAACATGAAGTGAATTGAAATTGATTGCAACATGTAATTTTCAAAATCCTGTTGGGCTGAACAATTTTCAAAGATAGAGATTGTATTGTGCAGCTGATGTTGCTGATGACTGTAAACATGCTAAACTGAAGATAGTGCTTTCATATCTTCAGCATGTTAAAAGTGTGACTAGAGGGACAACATACTGGAGAGTGCATTCTCAAATATCGCCAAAGGTTATGGAGCCACCCCTCACAGACACCTTTGTCAGACTCACCCATCTGTCATTGTTTTTAACTCACAGACAGTAATCCTGCTTTAGCACAGGAACTAATCCAGTTATTTGTCCCGTCAAAAAAATCTAACCTCTACCCACCACCGGGTTACCGTATGCTGACCGTACAGAATCACAGAGTGCAGCAAATCTTCAGTCCAGTGAATGTAAGGGAGGCAAATTCTCTATAATTTTAACAGTCTTTTTTTTGTTGTTGAATTTAGCAACTGTTCATTCGTGGAGACTTCAATGCAGAACTGATTGTGACTTTTTAAATTTTATACACTGGCGTGTCAAAAAAGTTGTGCACTCTAACAATATCCAGGACTACTTTAGCTTTGATTACAGCAAACATTGCCAAAGCATTGTTTTTATTAACATAGGAAAACATTTACATCAATTTCGACTTTGATAATTTTTCACAGAGATCTTATGTTAAGGATGGGAAAGTCAGAACCACTGCATAACATCCTTTTCAGAATATCCCAAACACTTTCACTGAGATTAAATTGGTCATTTGGTACATTTAGGTTCACAGCTGACTTCATTTTATTGATACTAGCCTGCTGCCAACCTGACACTACACCAAACCTCAATCTTCCACCCCACAGGTGGTGGGACAACATTAAATGGGCTTTCTGTGGCTTCTGTGTGTTGTGCCCAGCCCTGCTTCAGGATCCAAGACTAGCACACTCAGGCCTGGCTGAAAATGACAGCTGATGCCCAATGTCACAACCACCTTCTAGAAATATGGAACATCACCTCACTGTCAGAAAAGAAACCTAAGCTGGTGTAAGGTGGAGCAGTGACAAGTAGATACAGCCGAGCTCACCTCCACACAAAATAAACTCTAGAGTCAAAATCCTGGAAAGGGGCTGTACTGTCATACTTGTGAGCGAGCAGGTCACTTCCCCGTGTGTGCAAGTTGCAAAAGGAAACTCTGACTTCCTTCCTTCCTTTCGGCTTTTTCCCTTTCTCGGGAGTCGCCACAGCGGATCATCTGATTTGCACATTTGATTTGGCATTGGTTTTTACGTTGGATGCCCTTCCTGTCACAACCCTTTCGCAAGGGACAGAAACACGCTGATGGCTTTGCAGCCTACTCTTCACGAAAGTCAGCAATGGTTCTTTTACATGCCTCTCACCATAGAGATTGAGAGACATGGAACGCCTTTGATAACCCAGTTAGCTGCACTGAGGGGACAATGACAACCCTGTGGGGACTCGAACCCCCAACCTTAGGATCAGCGATCCTGCGCCCTATCCACTAGACCACCACTGCCCCGAGAAGGAAACTCTGACTGTTGGTGCTTATTCACCAGGCAGTTCAGTTTACCAAACCTTTTTTGAGTCTCTGAATGGTATCCTGGGGCCTCCACTGTTCACCTTGATAACTTCAACAGCTATGTGGGTAATGAGGTGATCTGGAGGTGTGTGACTGGGAGGAACAGCATCCCTGATCTGATAATTAGCATTGTTTTTATTGAAATTCTGAACTATTCATGGACTGTCTATAATCAGCATCATGCACAAAAGTGTACTTTGTACCAGGCCACCTTTTTCATTTGGTAGAGCTTTGTGACACCATCAATCCACTCATTATCAGTAAAAATTGCTTGAACAGGTGATGTCACTGCAAACCAGCAATACCACCACTGAAACAGTTACAGGAAGGTTTGTTTGAAAGAGTGGTCATTGTATACATGTGGCAACATCAAAAATGCTACAGAAATGTGTCTTCTATGGCAAGGGTACAAGAAAAAAAAGACACTCCTCAAAGAAGGCCACATTAAATCACCCCTGATGAGTCCAAGGCCAAATAAAAGTGATATACAGTAATCCCCTGCCACTTCGCGTTTCCTACTTCGTGTCCCCGCAATATCGCGGGATTTCCCATGAGGAATTTTAAAAATTAATTATTCAAAATTCACGAGCATGTGCATGTCCATTCAACTACGCTACCTAACATGCTCTGTTCTCCTGCTTGACTTGAGTGTTCTCTGATTGGCTGTGAATCCAGCAAGCTGATTGGTCGAGATTATATTTCCTAGCATCCAACACACCTTTCCTCCCTCATGAAACAATGACTTATTGAGCTCGAAGAAGCACTGGGGTGTGGGAAAAATCGTATTCACTGAATTAGTGAGGGGAAAACAAAAACCAAAATCACCGGGAGAGTATCAACACGGAAACTGGTCGAGCACAGAGCTATTAATAGCGCACTGATAGCTTAGTGAATTCAGGTGCACTCTCTGGCTTTTGCTCTCTTTTGCTTGCGGGTAACAGCCACACCCCTCACCAGCACATGCGGTGTATGAGGAGAGAAAGAGAGTTAAACGCCTGTGAGTTTGGACACGAACATGATACGTACTAAAGCAAAGGCTCTGGAGGCGTTGACGAGCCTCAACTAAGCACTAGTGCTGCCAGTGATTCGCCTTCTCGATGTGGCTGTGGATTTGTTATTTATAAGGTTTGTTCTAAAGTATTTAAATATATTTATTGTCATTAAAATTAACGTCTATATAACTTTTATATAATATATAGGTGGGTGGGTGTCCTTAAGAAGTGGCAGAAGTCATTTCGTGGTTTTTCGCATTTCGTTGGGCTGGTCCCCATTAACCGCGAAATAAGGGGGATTACTGTAATGTGTTATGTTCAGATGAGACCAAAATCTCAATACCAAACAGTGCATCTTGCATAAAGTAAAAATAAATGCTAGAGAAACAGTCCACATGTCCAAAACTCTTTGCTCCCTGAACTGATGCAAAAAGGCAGGACTCCAAGGCAAGAATTTTATTATCAACATTGCCCATTGTTCAGCACGTGGCTGCTGAAGGGGACAACAGAAGAGAGGTATCCTAAATGGGTACTTTGGCGTTACCTAATTCTGCATTCCTGTATGTAAGAATTATGATGCACTTTGAACCCCCCTGATTGAGTAGGAAGAGCTGTTAGTCCTCACCTCATCTACCATCCACCAATTTTGAGAATGAATCAGCAAGCGATTCAGGCATATGTAAAGCGCATAGTTGGGTCCTGTAGTAGTGAAATTTGGATCTCCATTAACTCTGTACAAGCTGAGAGTCAAAGAGACACAAACGATGTTGAGGGCTTTGCCCCTCCTAATTTAGTAAGGATTTATCTTGAGTATTTACTGCTACAGTAGTCATGTGATAAGACACATTGGCACATTTTGACCAACTCAAAGTAATTCTCCAAGACCAATGCACTCTCTTACAAGTACTTTTCTATTACAACCAATAGGTTACACAGAGTGACCTAGGATCCTAAACCCAAAAATAAACATCCCAGTTGTTGCTCTCAGTGAGCTGTAGGGAACTTTTGTTCCACACACCTCATCATAATCCTATGATGGCATTTAGGGTAGGTTAAAACATTATAAGTCTCATGCCTGTTTGTATGATATTTTTGGCAATGTTTGCAGATGATGTGCAGCATTATCCCGAATGATAGCTGGTGAATCCACCGGCCACCCCAAAATGAATTACACACTTGTTGAAATTGCCTCAAAAGATTGGCATGAATATTGTGTCATTAAATAAGATTATGCAAGAGCGTCATTTTGTTCCAGTTTCAAATACATTGTCTGTTAATTTACTTGGCTGTAGTGTCAATTGCTTGTGAACAACAGTTTGGTTTCATGCCATGAAAGAGCACCACAGATGCAGTGTTTGCTTTGAGGATGTTAATAGAGAAGTACAGAGAAGGTCAGAAGGAGCTGCATTGTGCCTTTGTGGATCTGGAGAAAGCATATGACAGGGTGCCGAGAGAGGAACTGTGGTATTGCATGAGGAAGTCTGGAGTGGCAAATTAGTATGTTGGCGTGGTGCAGGACATGTATGAAAGATGCTAGACAGTGGTGAGGTGGGCTGTCGGTGTAACAGAAAAGTTAAAGGTGGAGGTGGGACTGTATCAATGGTCAGCTCTGAGCCCCTTGTTTCCAATGGTGATGGACAGGCTGACAGACGAGGTTAGACAAGAATCTCCATGGACTATGATGTTTGCAGATGACATTGTGATCTGTAGTGAGAGCAGAGAACAAGTGGAAGAAAATCTAGAGAGGTGGAGGTATGCCCTGGAAAGGAGAGGAATGAAGGTTAGCCTCAGTAAGACAGA
The DNA here is from genome assembly GCA_024760905.1 of Plotosus lineatus. Taxonomy (NCBI): domain Eukaryota; kingdom Metazoa; phylum Chordata; class Actinopteri; order Siluriformes; family Plotosidae; genus Plotosus; species Plotosus lineatus. The sequence continues at coordinate 49,409,604 of CM045739.1, forward strand.
ATACATGTGTGTGAATGAGAAGGACCCAAGAGGAACGCTGAGGTTACAGGGAGCAGAGATAAGGAAGGTGGAGGATTTTAAGTACTTAGGCTCAACAATCCAGAGCAATGGAGAGTGCGGAAAAGAGGTGAAGAAGCGTGTGCAGGCAGGTTGGAACGGTTGGAGAAAAGTGTCCAGTGTGATGTGTGATAGGAAGGCATCGGCAAGAATGAAAGGAAAAGTGTACAAGACGGTGATGAGGCCAGCGATGTTGTATGGTTTGGAAACAGTGGCTCTGGGGAAAAGACAGGAGGCAGAGCTGGAGGTAGCAGAGATGAAAATGTTGAAGTTCTCTTTGGGAGTAACGAGGATGGATAGGATCAGGAATGAGTACATCAGAGGGACAGCACATGTTAGAGGTTTTGGAAACAAAGTCAGAGAGGCTAGATTGAGATGGTTTGGACAGTTACAGTGGAGGGATAGTGAATATATTAGTAGTAGGATGCTGAGGTTGGACCTATCAGGCAGAAGGCCTAGAGGAAGACCAAAGAGAAGATTTATGGATGTGGTGAAGGAGGACATGAATGTAGTTGGAGTAAGAGTAGAATATGCAGAGGATAGGGTGAGATGGAGCCGGATGGTTTGCTGTGGCGACCCCTGAAGGGAAAAGCCGAAAGGAAAGAAGAAGAAGAAGAAGAAGAATAAGAAGCAGGGTCAATTGCTTGGATTAGAGCTTTGGAATTAGGAAAAAGTTGAAACAAATTTAATTTACACACTCGTCAAGAGCCAAAAGGACCTGAGCATCAGGATTCTCAGTATTATGATTCAGTTGGGCACACCTGGTACTTTCTGGCGTCCTTCCAATCTGTCTGTCTTTTCATCTTTAGGAAGTGAATGGAAGAATGTGTAGATTAGATCACACTATGGGGGAAAGAAGAATTGTTAAATGTGCATTTTTTTGTTAACATGAAAGGCTGCAATAAAATTTTACATTTTAAATCTGTGTAAATACTCAGTAATACTCAGACTCTGGGGTACGCTATCTGAAGGTGGTGAAATCATGCTTAATTGCTGAAAAAGTACAGATATTCAAGCTATACATCTCATCTCATCTCATCTTCTTCCGCTTAGTCCGGGGTCGGGTCGCGGGGGCAGCAACCTTAGCAAAGAGGTCCAGACATCCCTCTCCCGAGCCACTTCCTCCAACTCTCCCGGGGGGACACCGAGGCGGTCCCAGACAAGCCGAGAGACATAGTCCCTCCAGCGTGTTCTAGGTCGACCCCGGGGTCTCTTCCCGGTTGGACATGCCCGAAACACCACACCAGGGAGGCGTCCAGGGGGCCCGAGCCACCTCAACTGGCCCCTCTCAATGCGGAGGAGCAGCGGATCTACTCGAGCTCTCCCGGATGGCGGAGCTTCTCACCCTATCTCTAAGGGAGAACCCGCCACCCGGCGAAGGAAGCTCATTTCAGCCGCTTGTATCCGTGATCTTGTTCTTTCGGTCATTACCCAAAGCTCGTGACCATAGGTGAGGGTTGGAACGTAGATCGACTGGTAAATTGAGAGCTTCGCCTTGCGGCTCAGCTCCTTTTTCACCACGACGGACCGGTACAGGCACCGCTTAACAGCAGAGGCTGCAGCGATCCGTCTGTCGATCTCTCGCTCCATCCTTCCCTCACTCGTAAACAAGACCCCAAGATACTTAAACTCCTCCACTTGGGGCAGGACCTCATCCCCGACCCAGAGGGTGCATTCCACCATTGTCCGACTGAGAACCATGGCCTCGGACTTGGAGGTACTGATCTTCATCCCGGCTGCTTCGCACTCAGCTGCGAATCGCTCCAATGAGAGCTGGAGGGCCCGACTTGATGAAGCCAAAAGGACAACATCATCCGCAAAAAGCAGAGATGATATCCGATGGCCACCGAACCAGAACCCCTCATCGCCTCGACTGCGCCTAGAAATTCTGTCCATAAAATTATGAACAGAATCGGTGACAAAGGACAGCCTTGGCGGACTCCAACTCCCACCGAAACGAATCCGAGCTGCTGTTACCAATACGGACCAAACTCTGGCTCCGGTGATACAGCGACCGAATAGCTCGTAGCAACGGATCCGAACGCCAGACTCGAGCACGCCCACAAGATCTTTCGAGGACACGGTCGAAAGCCTTCTCCAAATCCACAAAGCACATGTGGACAGATTGGGCAAACTCCCATGCCCCCTCCAGAATCCTGTGGAGGCGTATAGAGTTGGTCAAGAGTGCTGCGGCCAGGACGAAAACCACATTGTTCCTCCTGAATCCGAGGTTCGACTATCGGTCGGATCCTCCTCTCTAGTACCCCTGCATAGACTTTACCAGGTAGGCTGAGGAGTGTAATTCCCCGATAATTGGTACACACCCTCCGGTCGCCCTTCTTAAAAATTGGGACGACCACCCCTGTTTGCCAATCCAGAGGTACAGCCCCGATGACCACGCGATGTTGCAGAGACGTGTCAACCAAGACAGTCCTACAACATCCAGAGTCCTGAGGTATTCCGGGCGGATCTCGCCCAACCCCGGAGCTCGACCACCGAGGAGCTTTTTGACAACCTCAGTGACCTCCACTCCAGTGATGGGCGGACCCTCACCCGAACCCCCAGGGTCTTCCTCTTCCACGGAGGGCGTGTTGGTGGGATTGAGAAGGTCCTCAAAGTATTCCCTCCACCTCTCAACAACATCCCCAGTCAAGGTAAGCAGCTCCCCACCTCCACCGTAAACAGTGTTTGTGAAGAACTGCTTCCCCTCCTGAGGCGTCGGATGGTGGCCCAGAACCTTTTGAGGCCAACCGATAATCACTCTCCAGGCCCTCACCGAACTCCTCCCACGCCCGAGATTTTGCATCTGCGACAGCCTCGGCTGCAGCACGCTTGGCCTGCCGGTACCCGTTTGCTGCCTCAGGAGTCCCACAGGCTAATAAAACCCGATAGGCCTCCTTCTTCAGCTGGACGGCCCCCTTCACCGCAGGTGTCCACCACCGGGTTCGGGATTACCGCCACGACAAGCACCGGCGACCTTACGGCCACAGCTATGGGCTGCCGCCTCAGCAATGGAGGCACGAAACATGGCCCATTCAGATTCCATGTCCCCGCCTCCTCCGAACGTGGTTGTAGCTCTGCCGCAGGTGCGAGATAAAGGCCTCTCGGACAGGGAGCTCCGCCAAACGTTCCCAGCAGACCCTGATTACACGCTTGGGCCTGCCAGGTCTGGAAGGCAACCTCCCACACCACCGAAGCCAACTCACCACCAGGTAGTGATCGGTAGACAGCTCAGCTCCTCTCTTCACCCGAGTGTCCAGAACATATGGTCGCAAGTCCGATGACACGACTACAAAGTCAATCATCGAACTGCGACCTAGGGTGTCCTGGTGCCAAGTGCACTTATGGACACCCTTATGTTGAACATGGTGATCGTGATAGACAAACTATGATGAGCACAGAAGTCCAACAACGACACACCATTCGGATTCAGACTGGAGAGGCCGTACCTACCGATCACACCCTTCCAGGTCACACTATCGTTGCCCACATGGGCATTGAAGTCTCCCAAGACAACGGGTGAGTCTCCCGAGGGAGCGTTCTCCAACACCCCCCAAAGACTCCAAAAGGGTGGGTACTCTGAACTGTCATTTGGTGCATAAGCACAAATAACAGTCAGGCCCCGTCCCCACCCGAAGACGGAGGGAAGCTACCCTTTCGTCAACCGGGAGAACCCCAACATTTGGGCACCGAGACGGGGGCAACAAGAATACCCACACCGGCTCGCCGCCTCCCCATGAGCAACTCCAGAATAGAAGAAGGTCCAGCCTCTTTCGAGATGGATGGTTCCAGAGCCCAAGCTATGCGTTGAGGTGAGCCCGACTATATCTAGTCGGTATCTCTCCACCTCACGCACCAAATCGGGCTCCTTTCCCGCCAGAGAGGTGACATTCCATGTCCCGAAGGTCAGAGTAAGCAGCCGAGGATCAGTCCGACAGAACCCATGCCTTCGGCTGCCACCCAACGCACGCCGCACCCCACCCTAAAACTCCTCCCACGGGTGGTGGGTCCATGGGAGGCGGACCCATGTCTCCTTTTCGGGCTGGGCCCGGCCAGGCTCCATGGGCATAAGCCCGACCACCAGGCGCTCGCCTTCGAGCCCCTCCCCTGGGCCTGGCTCCAGGAGGGAACCCCGGTGACCCGCGTCCGGGCAAGGGAGACTGATTCCTCTGTTGTTTTCTCATGTCTTAGGGGTCTGTTTTCAAGCTATACAATCAGATGTTAATAAAATATATAGAAAACAAATTGAGTGAACTGTCTGAATATGGAATGCAAGTGTCAAAAACTAACCCTGAAGATTTCAATATATACCGTATTTTTTGGACCATAAGGCGCACTTTAATCTTCAAAAAAAAATTGAGAGTGCAACTTATAATCTGGTGCATGTTACACATGGATGAAGCAGCACAATTCCATCTCACTGATACCGTCAAAAACAAAGTGCAGCAAACTAATTCAGAGCTGACCATCACTCCGGATAGATTAACTAACGAACTTCAACTGCTAGATATTGGTGTCAACAGGTCATAAGTTAGAGCAGTGTTTCCCAACCCCTGTTCCGCGGCACATTAGGTGTGCCATGAGAAATCATAAGGTGTGGTGCGGAAAATTAACCAATTTCACTTAGTGTGTAGTAACAATGCTGTTCTGCGAGAGGCAAGTATAATTTTTGTTCCGTGGTGTGCTTCGTGATTTTTCTAATGTAAAAGGTGTGCCTTGGTCCAAAAAGGTTGGGAAACACTGAGTTAGAGGGATCTGGGCTTATGTCCAAATACCGGCATTACGACTATTGTAGTCATGTGACTTGCTGAGTAATACGTGAATGGCTGAGAGAAGTTTACATCATGTTATCAAAGGCGTTCCATGTCTCTCACTGTCTATGATAAAAGGCATGTAAAAGAACCATTGCTGACTTTCGTAAAGAGTAGGCTGCAAAGCCGTCAGCATGTTTCTGTCTCTTGCTAAAGGGTTGTGACAGGAAGGGCATCTGATGTAAAAACCTATGCCAAATCAAACGTGCGAATCATTCACTGTGGCGACCCCTGATAAAGGGAAAAAGCCGAAAGGAACTCTCTCAGATCCTAAGTTAGAGGGATCCGGGCTTTATGTGCAACTCGAGCAACTGTTAATAATAGACACTGAAGGAAGGATTTGATGAATTTTTGGAAGAGGGATGAACTGAAAAAAGTGAATTTATTGTTTTATATTAAAACATATGAGATGATAAATGAATACATATATCCATATATTTTATATATGTTACAACTGCACAATGTTGAGTTATTGGGAAATGTATTATTTTATATTTTGTGTGTTATAACTGAACAATGTTTAGAGTTATTGTGAATGAGTTGAATAAAGTTTGAGCTATCTGACTTTTGTTTCACTTAATGCGCCTTATAATTCGGTGCGTCTTGTGTGTGAAAATGACCCGGATGTTGATGCTGTGTCGTGTGGTTCGGTGCGCCTTATAGCCCGCAAAATGCGGTGAATGAATGTGTAAAAATCACCATCACCACCACAACCATTGGTGTATTTTTTTTCACTGACCTGAGCTACCTCTGCTGAACTACTCATGAGATTATGCACATAAGCATTTAATTCCACTTTTCGCTTGGATGCCACATCCTTGATGTGTGTGCGTCCCAGAACCAGCTTGCTGGGGAATCTGAAAACAGGATATGTACTTAAATAAGTAATCAATTAATGTAACTACCAATAAAATTGATAATGTGGTTCAAAGCTTATTGTGAACAACATACCCTGGAATTTTCCACAAAGGAAATATTATGGAGAGCTTGTTGTGCAGCTCTTGGAACTCATCAAAGGTACGGAAGACAAACTGTGGTTCACTCTGGCGCTCCCTTAATATGCGGACTACATATATCTATAACAGAAGACATGGTCAGAGGGAGTTGTTAGACAAGGAATGATTTGTAGAATTCAATCTGGTTTGTTTTTGCCTCTTCTTGTAAATTGCTTAGTATTAGCTGGGTAGGTTGTTTTTGATGGCATCGTATACCATGCTATGAAATGAATTTCAGTGAACTACTTTTTAGGCCAAATAAGGGCCTGCAGTGCAACATTTTTACACATTTGATTACACAATTGATTGAGACAATTTAAACATTTCTATTTTAAACATCATAAAGACTCACATAGTGCTTATCAGGGTTGTATCGTTTCTGGAAAGAAAAAATGGAAGCATCCTTGATACAGCCATCCTGCTTCAGTGTGTATGTGCGTGGAGAGAAGGACAGGATGGGCTCATCATTAGAAGGCAGACCAGAGAAACGCAGCTGTGCTAGGTTGTGGATAAAAAAATTAAACCTTGTGGCTACACTGCCAAGACTGGACTCGATCAACCTAAGAAAAAGATAATACAAAATGGTTATTGTATTAGACACAAAGCTTAACATAGATGAATAAAATTGACTACAACAAAGCTATACCTCGTAAAGAAGATGGTGGCTTCTGTATCTGTACTTTGGGGCTGCAGAGCATCATACACATATTTCAGGTCATGGGCTCCAGCCAGTTCAGGTAACCCTGACTGCATCATCTGTCACATAATGGATAATGCATTTTAGTTCATTTTCTACACCATTTTATTCTTTATTTGGGTCATAGGGAGACTGGAGCTCGCCTCAACCGACTCTGGGGAAAGGCAATATACATCCTGAACAGCTCACCTGAACAGCAATTGAGAATTTTCATAACTAAAAAAACCCCTTGATCATAAGTATTATTGATAACAGACTGTAGAACACAACAGAAATTTGTAAATTCTACTATGCCAATGACGCCATTATTTTAATACATTTCCCCTTTTTAAATTTATTTCTACTGTGTTTTAGTGCATTACCAGGGACAGCAAGTTAAGGAAGAGGATGGAATGCTTGCGAATCAGATTGTATGCCTGACAGCACAGGTCCACAAAAAGCTGGAAGCGGCTTGTCGGTCTCTCACCCCCATTGATGACATAAGCCATATCAGAAGTCAGGACAAATGGTGTTCGGTCCCTGAAAATAAAAATTCAGAGCAAAGTACAGTTAATGAGTACTGCATAAATTAATGTATTAATTTTAAAAAAATTGTAAAAACAAAAGTGAAATTTGAAGTAATGCTTCTTCAACCTTTTGAAACTGCCGATCATCTGTGCATGGCCAAGAAATTTGCCAAAGTCAATGTGAAACATATGTCCTGTGGTGCGAAGCATAATATTATCATTGTGTCGATCACAGATACCAAGCAAATAGGTAGCCGCACAGCAGCCTGCACAAGAATAAATGAAGTTCTCTGAGGCCTGCAGAAAAATGGGAGGGTGGAAAGAGTGACAGTGTAAGAAAGATAATTAATTTCATATAATAAAAATGCAAAATCATTGACAGTGTTGAAATATGAGAGCCGCCTTTCAAAACTATTCATGTTCATTCTAAATTCAGTAAATCTGGAATGGGTTAAATCGCCATAATGGTAGTCATATTCTTGTTTTAGTAAAAAACTCATAATAAATACTGATAAAATATCTACATTTCAGTTTATTATCTTGCTTAAAGTACATCTTAGTAGTAATATGTGCATCTTGCCATGCTGTTTCTTGAGTTAATAAATAATCTCCCAGAATGATCAATTATTGTCAATTCCGTGAATCATGATTGGCTGGCCACCAGACTCCACAGAACCTGATTAAACAACTGAATGTTTATAGTAAATTTTCTGCTATACATTATACTCATTGAAGAAATTTTATTGGACAAAAACATTGTGCCATTATCTAATGATAATACATGCACCTCAAAACAGACCATCAAAAAATGTGGTGGAAATTACATCATACGAAATTAACAGTATTCCGGTGAGCATAGTGGAAAAACCCCCTTAACTATTAAAAACTCTTTGTTTAGAGATCTCAAAAAAATTCTCAAAGCTTATAGAAAATAGCAAGAGGAATGCAAAATGCTTATCTAATATACAAACTTATAAATATAAATTATTAGTATTATCAGTGACAACTTCATGACTTTTTTAAATGTTGAAATATAAAACAAGCTTTCAAAAAATATACAGAGCCTCGGTACTTGAACGCCATCCGTTCCAGACGGCCGTTTGGATTCCGATTTGCTCGGATTCCAGAACCGCCATTCCCATTACAATTAATGTCTGTCTGTCTTCCTTTCGGCTTTTTTCCCCTTTTACTCGGGAGTCGCCACAGCGAATAATCTGACTCGCACATTTGATTTGGCAGAGGTTTTACGTCGGATGCCCTTCCTGTCACAACCCTTTTTTTAGCAAGGGACAGAAACACGCTGACGACTTTGCAGCCTACTCTTTTACGAAAGTCAGCAATGGTTCTTTTACATGCCTCTCACCATAGACAGTGAGAGACATGGCCCGCCTTTGATAACCCAGTTAGCTGCACTGGGGGGTGGGGGGTGGGGGGGTGGGGGGGTCAGTGACAACCATTACAATTAATGTAAACTGTTTTAATCCGTTCAAAGACGCTAAAAACCCACCTTTTTAAAACATAAATGTTATTTTATAGCTTCATTTATATATCAAAATGCATATTAATTATGTGTGTGTATATATATATATATTGAATTAAAGGTGAAACGGCAAGAAAAACACACCAAATTCTTAATAGATTACTGTATTTTGTGTGTTTTTTGGTTTTTATGTTTATTCATGTTTATTGTTTGTGTAAAGAAGCACATACAGTACAAACATTATGCAGTGATGAAACATGTCAAAAAATTGAAAAAAAGCAAACACAAGAAATGAAGAACTAAAGAAAGAAAAGAAAAAATATGAACTTATAAAAACATTAACCGATAAAAACATTAAACATGTTATTGGTTGAAGGGGGGTGGCTCTGGTTCAGGCTGATCCTTTTGCGTCTTGAAGAACATTTCCAGTGTTGCCTGTTTCTGCCTTTTTTTCAGAACCATACGGAAGTGACCTCCTCATTAAAGGTGTGCACAGCTTTGGTAGCCTTAGCCTTATCAGGGTGATATAGTTCTACAAAGCTATAGAGCTCGTTCCATTTTGAGCACATGTCCTTAATAAATGAAGTCGAGGCATCCTTCCTTCCATCATCCTCTTCAGAAGACATCTCCTCCAACGCCTTCTTCTGCTATGCCTGAAGGTGGAGGAGTTCTTATTGTGAGTTCGGCACGATGTTCCTCCAGCAGATCGGTGACATCATCAGTGTCCATTTCCAGGCCCAGACTTTGACCTATACTGATGTCGTCTTCCACGATTTGATTATCGTTCCGTTTCACCTTGGCAGGAGCTGCTGTGCTGGTGCTTGCCACAGCCCCAAACCCTTCAAACTTTGAAACACCTTCAGGCCACAGTTTCCTCCATGAAGAATTCATTGACCTGTGTGAGAAGTTATTTCGAGCCCTGTCAATAACAGTTATGCAATGACAGATGTTGAAATGATTGCTCCAGAAATCTCGAAGTGTTAACTGCGTGTCGTTAGTCACCTCGAAGCATCTCTGGAAAAGGAATTTTGTGTACAATTGCTTGAAATTAGCAATAGCACGCTGGTCCATGGGCTGAATTAATGAGGTTGTGTTAGGCGGGAGGAATTTTATTTTAATGAAATCGGACTCCTCAGTTAAATCTTCCTCCAAACTGCGAGGGTGAGCAGGGGTATTGTCCAAGAGAAGAAGGAAGCAGCATGGCAGGGCTTTCTCATGCAAATATTTTTTCACGCTCAGACCTCCTGCACCCCGCTTGGTAAAAAAATGCCTGGTTAACCATGCTTTTGAATTCGAATGCCACATAATAGGCAACTTACTTTTAATAACATTCATTCATTTTCTGTAACCGCTTCATCCTAATTAGGGTCGCGAGGAGGCTGGTGCCCATTCCAGCCAACTCAGGGCGAGGGCAGAGTACCCCCTGGACAGCTCGCCAGACCATCGCAGGGCGGAAACACGCTGACGGCTTTGCAGCCTACTCTTGTCGAAAGTCAGCAATGGTTCTTTTACATGCCTCACACCATAGACAGTGAGAGACATGACCGGCCTTTGATAACCCAGTTAGCTGCACTGGGGGGGACAGTGACAATCTTGTGGAGAGTGGGACTCGAACCCCCAACCTTTGGATCAGCGATCCGGCGCCTTATACCACTAGACCACCACTGCCCTCTTTTAATAACATTGTTTGTTTTAAATGCCCTCGGATTTTCTGGGTGCTCGATCATCAGCGGCTTGATTTTTAAATCTCTGCTTGCATTCTCTCTTGGTTGTCCATCGGATCCAATAATGACGTTTGCATTTTGCGGCTCATCGATGAATGCGAAGGTTTTTACCGCACCGCAAAAGAGTGAACCTATCTTTCATTGGCTTGTGTCCAGGCAGTGATTTCTTCTCATGCGTGGTGTATGTCCTCCCGGGCATTTTTTTTCCAGAACAGGCCAGTCTCATCACAATTGAACACTTGATTGGGAAGATAGTTCTCAGCCCTGATAAAATCAGCAAATTCCCGCTTGAAGTCCTCGGCGCCATCATTGTTAGCACTCGCTGCTTCCCCGTGACGAACCACGCTGTGAATTCCACTTCTCCGCTTAAAATTCTCGAACCAGCCTCGACTAGCTTCAAAGTGGAACCCTTCAGGATTCGAGCCAGGGTCTTTTTTGACTAAATCTTCGCAGATTTCGCAAGTTTTGCAGAAGATCACATGCTCGCTATCTCCGGCTAAGTTCTGCTCGTTTATGTACTGTATATGAGCAGCAACTTTTCTACCTCCTCTAGCACTTGCGGTCTTTGTTTGCTAATCCCCATTGAGCCTTTCGCCATATCACTGGCTTGAACAGCCTCTTTGTTCTTCTAAATTGTGCATATTGTTGATTTCGCCATGACGTATTCCCTAGCAAGATCAGAAACACGCACGCCTGATTCATGCTTAGCTATCAGCTCCTTCTTAAACTCAAGGGTTTTCCTCACATTTGCCCTCTTCTCAGCGGCTTTTTTGGAGACATGTTTATTATCTCTATTAATTATAATCTAATCGAGTAAAAAAAAAAAAAAAAAAGACAGTATACACTACTGTACTTTGTAGAACAGGAGCAAGCACTTCCACACGCACACAGTAGGCGAGTAGAGTCAAAAGTGACCGATTTCTGGAAGTTGAGCAGTTTTCTTCCTTCTCGGTCTTGTTTTTTTCTTGCGCATTTCTCGTGTTCAATTTCCGGTTTTCATTTGGTTTCCGGAACGATAAAAGTCACGACTTTCGTGTTTGGATTCCCAATTGTTTGGTATCTAGACTGTTCGGATTCTGATGTCCACAGTATATTAATTAATTAAATTTCTGAACCGCTTGATCCTCATTAGGCTAATGGGCAGGCTGGCCCCCATTTCAGCGGACTCTGGGCAAGGGCAGAGTACACCCTAAACAGCTCACCTGAGCATCACAGGGCAAAAACACACTGACAGGAACTGCTCAGGAGGCAGTGACAACCCATTGAGAATGTGGCTTGAACCCCAACCTTGGGATCAGTGAACAGGCCACCACTGCCCAATAATTAATTAATAATTAAAATTACTAACTGATGTAGTAAATAGCTATATAACTTCTCTCCAATCCACCTCCTCATTATTGTTATCTGCCATCCTCCTGGACCCCGAGGACACTTTGTACAAGAAATGGACACAAGCTCCGGTTTTCTTGCCTTCTCCCCTTTCTTTACTCCTTTTCTTTGACTTTTAACTGTTCTACCACACACTGAGGAGGGAATCTATTGGATCTTGTTTTCAGTTGTCCCTGTTCTGTCACAGGCATTAATGCCACTTCACTATACATCAAAATCCAAGACGACTTCTTATTCTGCTCTTTGGCTCTTGGAGGTGCTCCAAATGCTGAAGCTCGCCTACAGGAGCACCACTCGTCTGTGCCTCATGTGTCGAACAGGTTTGTCTCCTCAGCAGACACCAGCTGAAGAACCTGAAAGAGCTCTGGTTATAGGAAGCTACATTTTAAGGCACGTGAAATTAGCGAATCATTTAGTGGCACCAGCAGCACTTTTTAGGTGTATCCAGAGAGCCAAAGCACTGGACATAGCAGGTTATCTTAGGTTCTTAGGCAACCGCAGGTTCTCTCAGATAGTTATACAAGCTGGAGTTAATGACATATGCCTTCATCCGTCAGACATTACTAAAAGTAGTTTTATAGAGATGTGGAAATTAGCGAAGGCAATGTCTGATGTGGTAATATGCTCTGGTCCCATCCCAATACAACGTGGTAATGTAGCTTACAGCAGGCTATGGTTGCTGAACTGCTGGATGTCCAAGCGGTGTTCTGAAAATAAAGTGGGCTTTATAGATAACTGGAGTACTTGGAAGACAGAACTGGCCTGAGAAGTTTTTCCCACTCGAGAAGGTGCTACTCTCATTTCTTGTAGCATAGTACATAGTCTATGAACAGCACTAGTCAGTCAGTGACCATCCAGAGGCAATGCCAGAGAGTAGACAAACAGGCTAATCCAAGCTTGTACTCGCTCCGGAGTCTTCACTCAATGTCAAGTTTAATACTACAGGAACTGTCTGTTTCCCAAAGTAAACAAAAGTGTGAAAACTCAGAGTTTGTTATATTACTAACATAAATTTAAATCATACTGAATCTACAGCCTGCACCTTGGATCTGAAGATCGGGTTAGTAAGGCCATTCAGTTTTGATTTTCTGGTTGCTGGATTTTTCAGTACAAATTTAGTGATGTTGGAGGAAATAATAAAAAAATAAGAATAAGGCCACTAGATTTAATGCAGTTGTAGGAGAGGGGCACAAGCCAGTGTCTCTCCTTCACGCCGGTCCCAAGCCCGGATAAATGCAGAGGGTTGCGTCAGGAAGGGCATCCGGTGTAAAACAAATGCCAAATAAAAAATGGGAGTCACAACAAAAAATTCCACACCGGATCAGTCGAGGCCCGGGTAAACAACGACCGCCATCAGTGCTGTTAACCAACAGGGTGCTGGTGGAAATTGGACGACTGTTGGTCGAAGACGTCGAGGAAGGAGGGCGGGAGGCGTGTCCGTAGGCAGAGAAAGAACAGGGAAAGGTATGAGTCGAGGACTGAAAGTAGGGACTTTGAATGTTGGAACTATGAAAGGGAAAGGTAGAGAGCTGGCTGACATGATGCAGAGGAGGAAGGTGGACATACTGTGTGTTCAGGAGACCAGGTGGAAAGGTAGCAAGGCTAGAAGCTTAGGAGCAGGGTTTAAGCTGTTTTTTCATGGTGTGGATGGGAAGAGAAATGGAGTAGGAGTCATCTTGAAGGAGGAGTTTGTCAGGAATGTTCTAGAAGTGAAAAGAGCGTCAGACAGAGTTGATGAGTCTCAAATTAGATATTGAAGGCGTGATGTTCAATGTTGTTAGTGCTTATGCTCCACAGGCAGGATGTGAGCTAGAAGAGAAGGAGAGATTCTGGAGTGAGTAAGATGAAGTGATGCAGAGTACCCCCAGAGGTGAGAGTGGTCATTGGGGCAGACTCAATGGACATGTTGGTGCAGGAAACAGAGGGGACGAGGAAGTGATGGGCAGGTTTGGTATCCAGGACAGGAACGCTTTAGGACAGATGTTGGTAGATTTTACAAAAAGGATGGAAATGGCTGTGGTAAATACCTTCTTCCAGAATAGACAGGAGCATAGGGTGATTTATAAAAGCGGAGGTAGGAGCAAACAGGTAGACTACATCTTGTGTAGACAATGTAATTTGAAGGAAGTCAGTGACTGCAAAGTAGTAGTGGGTGAGAGTGTTGCCAAACAGCATAGGATGGTGGTGTGCAGGATGACGCTGACGGTGAGGAAGGTGAAGGAGGCAAAGACAGAGCAGAAGACAAAGTGGTGGAAGCTGAAAAAGGAAGAGTGTCGTGTTGTCTTCAAGCAGGAGTTGAAACAGGCTTTGGGTGGTCAGGAAGTGCTTCCAGATGACTGGACAACTACAGCTAATGTGATTAGGTAGGAGAATGCTTGGTGTGTCCTCTGGAAAGACAGGCGATAAGGAGACTTGGTGGTGGAATAAGGAAGTGCAGGAGTGTGTACAAAAGAAGAGGCTAGCTAAGAAGAACTGGGACATAGAGCGGACTGAAGAGAGTAAACAGGAGTACAGGGAGACAGCATAAGGCGAAGGTAGCGGTGTCAAAGACCAAACAGAAGGGGTATGGTGACTAGTATGCCAGGTTGGACAGTAAAGATGGAGAAAATGATTTATACAAGTTGGAACAGAAGAGAAATAGAGATGGGAAGGACGTGCAGCAAGTTAGAATGATTAAGGACAGAGAGGGAAATGTATTGACTGATGACAAACGTGTGCTGGGAAAGTGGAAAGAGTACTTTGAAGAGCTGATGAATGAGGAAAATGAGAGTGAAAAAAGAGTTGAAGAGGTGACTGTTGAGGAGCAGGAAGTAGCAAAGATTAGTAAGGGTGAAGTGAGGAGGGCAAGGAAGAGAATGAAGAATGGAAAGGCAGTTGGTCCTGATGACATACCAGTGGAGGTTTGAAAGTGTCTAGGAGAGGTAGCAGTAAATTTCCTGACAAGAACATTCAACAAGGTCTTTGAGAGTGAGAGGATGCCAGAGGAATGGAGAAGTGTGATGGTGCCCACTTTTAAGAACAAGGGAGACATGCAGAGTTGTGGCAACTACAAAGGGATAAAGTGGATGAGCCATACAATGAAGTTATGGGAAAGAATAGTGGAAGCTAGACTAAGGGCAGAGGTCAGCATTTGTGAGCAACAGTTTAATTTCATGCCAAGAAAAAGCACCACAGATGCAGTTTTCGCCTTGAGGATGTTAATAGAGAAGTATATAGGTCAGAAGGTGCTGCATTGTGCCTTGGTGGATCTGGAGAAAGCATATGACAGGGTGCCGACAGAGGAACTGTTGTATTGCATGAGAAAGTCTGGAGTGGCAGAGAGGAACTGTGGTATTGCATGAGGAAGTCTGGAGTGGCAGAGAAGTATGTTAGAGTGGTGCAGGACATGTATGACAGTGGTGAGGTGTGCTGTTGGTGTGACAGAAGAGTTCAAGGTGGAGGTAGGACTGCATCAAGGGTCAGCTCTGAGCCCCTTCTTGTGTGCTATGGTGATGGACAGGCTGACAGACAAGGTTAGACAAGATTCCCCATGAACTATGATGTTTGCAGATGACATTGTGATCTGTGGTGAGAGCAGAGAACAAGTGGAGGAAAATCTAGAGAGGTCGAGGTATGCCCTGGAAAGGAGGGGAATGAAGGTTAGCCTCAGTAAAACAGAGTACATGTGTGTGAATTACAAGGACCCAAGAGGAACAGTGAGATTACAAGGAGCAGAGATAAAGAAGGTGGAGGATTTTAAGTACTTCGGCTCAACAGTCCAGAGCAATGGAGAGTGCGGAAAAGAGGTGAAGAAGCGTGTGCAAGCAGGTTGGAATGGTTGGAGAAAAGTGTCCAGTGTGATGTGGGATAGGAAGGTATCGGCAAGAATGTAAGGAAAAGTTTACAAGACGGTGTTGAGGCCAGCGATGTTGTATGGCTTAGAGGAGGTAAGGTTCTGGACCGCCATCTGACGCCTTAGGAGGGGGGAAGCAGTTCTCCACAAACACTGTTTACAGTGGAGGTGGGGAGCTGCTTACCTCGACTGGGGATGTCGTCGACAGGTGGAGGGAATACTTTGAGGACCTCCTCAATCCCACCAACACGCCCTCCATGGAGGAGGAAGACCATGGGGGTTTGGGTGGGGGTCTGCCCATCACTGAAGTGGAGGTCACTGAGGTTGTCAAAAAGCTCCTTGGTGGTCGAGCTCCGGGGTTGGACGAGATCCACATAGAATATCTCAGGGCTTTGGATGCTGTAGGACTGTCTTGGTGGACATGTCTCTGCAACATCGCGTGATCATTGGGGGCTGTACCTCTGGATTGGCAAACCGGAGTAGTGGTCCCGATTTTTAAGAAGGGGGACCGGAGGGTGTGTTCCAATTATCGGGGAATCACACTCCTCGGCCTACCTGGGAAAGTCTGTCCAGGGATACTGGAGAGGAGGATCCGACCGATTGTCAAACCTTGGATTCAGGAGGAACAATGTGGTTTTCGTACTGACCGTAGCACTTTTGACCAACTCTATACGTGCCACATGATTTTGGAAGGGGCATGGGAGTTTGCCCAATCTGTCCACACGTGTTTTGGGGATTTGGAGAAGGCTTTCACGCGTGTCCCTCGAACAATCTTGTGGGGCGTGCTCTGGGAGTAGGGTGTTCCGGACCCCTTGCTACAGGCCATTCAGTCGCTGTATCACCGGAGGCAGAGTTTGGTCCGTATTGGTAACAACAGGTCGAATTCATTTCCAGTGGGAGTTGGAGTCCGCCAAGGATGTCCTTCGTCACCGATTCTGTTCATAATTTTTATGGACAGAATTTCTAGACGCAGTCGAGGTGTTGAGGGGTTCTGGTTTGGTGGCCATCGGATCTCGTCTCTGCTAAAAGCCATTGGAGTGATTCGCAGCCGAGTGCAAAGCAGCCGAGATGAAGATCAGTACCTCCAAGTCCGAGGCCATGGTTCTCATTCACACAAGGGTGAAATGCACCCTCTGGGTCGGGAATGAGGTCCTGCCCCAAGTGGAGGAGTGTAAGTATCATGGGGTCTTGTTCACGAGTCAGAGAAGGATGGAGCGAGAGACTGACAGAAGGATTGTTGCAGCCTCTGCTGTTAAACGGAGTCTGTACCGGTCCGCCGTGGTGAAGAAGTAGCTGAGCTGCAAGACGAAGCTCTCAATTTACTAGTTGAACTACGTTCCAACCCTCACCTATGGTCACGAGCTTTGGGCAGTGACCTAAAGAACAAGATCGCGGATACAAGTGGCTGAAATGAGCTTCCTTCGCCGGGTGGCAGGGTTCTCCCTTAGAGATAAGGTGAGTAGCTTTACCATCAGTGGAGAGCTCGGAGTAGATCCACTGTTCCTCCGCATTGAGAGGGGCCAGTTGAGGTGGCTCGGGCATTTGGTCAGAATGCCTCCCGGACGCCTCCCAGGTGTGTTGTTTCGGGCATGTCTAACCGGGAAGAGACCCCGGGGTCGACCTAGAACATGCTGGAGGGACTATGTCTCTTGGCTTGTCTGGGACCGCCTCGGTGTCCCCCCGGAAGAGTTGGAGGACGTGGCTGGGGAGAGGGATGTCTGGACCTCTTTGCTTAGGTTGCTGCCCCCGTGACCCGACCCTGGACTTAGCGGAAGATGATGAGGATGATGAGGGTTTTGTTACTTAAATTTTTTTCATGTATAATACAGTCGGCCTCCATCTTACGAATACCCCTGTGTACAAAATCCCCAGATTACAAAAAACACTTTCCTGAGTTTCCGTCCCCGAGATACGAAACAACCCCTCGTATGAAAAGAAATTCAAAATTCAAACCCACCAATCAAAATTTCACACGATGTGCGAGTTGCTCTCTCATTGGCTGTCCCTCAACATCCCACCCCGCTGGCCTCCCAGATAGAGACAGAAGGAAGCTTAACTCTTTAGTTTTTAGTTTAGTTTTTTAAGTTGTTTTAATTCAGTAAATATTTAATAAATGTGGGCGCATTTGAGCTCATCTGGAATTCCGATCCCTCAAGGAATCAAATTAAAGTTGAGTTTGTCAAGCAGGGAGTGCGCTTTGAATTCACGTCGCGTGCGAGAGACAGAGAGACAAAGACAGAGAGAGAGAGAGAGAGAGAGAGAAGGAATAATGCTTTAGTTTAGTTTTTTAAGTTGTTTTAATTCAGCAAATGGTCAAGCAGGGAAAGCGCTTTGAATTCACGTCTTGTGGGCATGGCCCGCAGCACGTGCAAGAGAGAGAGGGAAAGAGGGAGAGAAGGAATAACGCTTTAGTTTTTCGTTTACTTTTTAAAGTTGTTTTAATTCACTAAATTGTCAAGCAGGCAATGCGCTTTGAATTCACGTCTTGTGTGCATGGCTCACAGTGCGCGTGCGTGAGAGAAAAAGAGGGAAAGAGGGGGGAAGAGAGAGAGAGAGAGAGAGAGAGAGAGAGAAGGAATAATGCTTTAGTTTAGTTTTTTAAGTTGTTTTAATTCAGTAAATGGTCAAGCAGGGAATGCGCTTTGAATTCACGTCGTGTGTGCATGGCTCACAGTGCGCGTGCGTGAGAGAAAAAGAGGGAAAGAGGGGGGAAGAGAGAGAGAGAGAGAGAGAGAGAGAGAGAGAAGGAATAATGCTTTAGTTTAGTTTTTTAAGTTGTTTTAATTCAGTAAATGGTCAAGCAGGGAATGCGCTTTGAATTCACGTCGCGTGCGAGAGACAGAGAGACAGAGACAGAGAGAGAGAGAGAAGGAATAATGCTTTAGTTTAGTTTTTTAAGTTGTTTTAATTCAGTAAATGGTCAAGCAGGGAATGCGCTTTGAATTCACGTCGTGTGTGTGTGTGTGTGTGTGTCTTCTTCTTTTCCTTTCGGCTGTTCCAACTACCTTCATGTCCGCCTTCACCACATCCATAAATCTTGTCTTTGGCCTTCCTCTGGGCCTTCTGCCTGGTAGGTCCAACCTCAGCAGCCTACTACCAATATACTCACTATCCCTCCTCTGTACATGTCCAAACCATCTCAATCTAGCCTCTCTGACTTTGTCTCCAAAACATCTAACATGTGCTGTCCCTCTGATGTACTCATTTCTGATCCTATCCATCCTCGTTACTCCCAAAGAGAACCTCAACATTTTTATCTCTGCTACCTCCAACTCTGACTCCTGTCTTTTCCCCAGGGCCACTGTCTCTAAACCATACAACATCGCTGGCCTCATCACCGTCTTGTACACTTTTCCCTTAATTCTTGCCGATACTCTCCTATCACACATCACACCGGACACTTTTCTCCATCCATTCCAACCTGCCTGCACGCGCTGCTTCACCTCTTTTCCAGACTCTCCATTGCTCTGGATTGTTGAGCCAAAGTACTTAAAATCCTCCACCTTCTTTATCTCTGCCCCCTGTAACCGCACCGTTCCTCTTGGGTCCTTGTCGTTCATGCACATGTATTCTGGCTTACTGAGACTAACCTTCATTCCCCTCTTTTCCAGGGCATACCTCTACCTCTCTAGATTTTCCTCCACTTGTTCTCTGCTCTCACTACAGATCACGATGTCATCTGCAAACATCATAGTCCATGGAGATTCTTGTCTAACCTCGTCTGTCAGCCTGTCCATCACCATAGCAAACAAGAAGGGGCTGAGAGCTGACCCTTGATACAGTCCCACCTCCACCTTGAACTCTTCTGACACACCGACAGCACACACCACTGTCTTACATCTCTCATACATGTCCTGCACCACTCTAACATACTTCTCTGCCACTCCAGACTTCCTCATACAATACCACAGTTCTTCTCTTAGCACCCTGTCATATGCTTTCTCCAGATCCACAAAGGCACAATGCAGCTCCTTCTGACCTTCTCTGTACTTCTCTATTAACATCCTCAAAGCAAACACTGCATCTGTGGTGCTCTTTCTTGGCATGAAACCAAACTGTTGCTCACAAATGCTGACCTCTGCCCTTAGTCTAGCTTCCACTATTCTTTCCCATAAGTTCATTGTATGACTCATCAACTTTATCCCTCTGTAGTTGCGACAACTCTGTACATCTCCCTTGTTCTTAAAAATGGGCACAAGCACACTTCTCCTCCATTCCGCTGGCATCTGCTCACTTTCTAAGACCTTGTTGAATAATCTACTGCTACCTCCCCTAGACACTTCCATACCTCAACTGGTATGTCATCAGGGCCAACTGCCTTTCCACTCTTCATCCTCTTCAATGCCCTCCTCACTTCTCCCTTACTAATCTTTGCTACTTCCTGGTCCTCAACGGTCACCCCTTCTACTCTTTTTTCTCTCTCATTTTCCTCATTCATCAACTCTTCAAAGTATTCTTTCCATCTTCACAGCACACTTCTGTCATGAGTCAATACATTTCCCTCTCTGTCTTTTATCACTCTAACTTGCTGCACGTCTTTCCCATCTCTATTTCTCTGCTGTGCCAACCTGTATAAATCATTTTCTCCCTCCTTACTGTCCAACCTATCATACAAGTCATTATACGCCCTCTGTTTGGCCTTTGACACCGCTACCTTCGCCTTACGCTGTGTCTCCCTGTACTCCTGTTTACTCTCTTCGGTCCTCTCTGTGTCCCATTTCTTCTTAGCTAACCTCTTCTTTTGTACACACTCCTGCACTTCATCATTCCACCACCAAGTTTCCTTATCTACTTTCCTTCCAGAGGACACACCAAATACTCTACTACCGGTCTCCCTGATCACATTGGCTGTGGTTGTCCTGTCATCTGGGAGCACTTCCTGACTACCCAAAGCCTGTTTCAACTCCTCCTTGAAGACAACACGACACTCTTCCTTTTTCAGCTTCCACCACTTTGTGTTCTGCTCTGCCTTTGCCTTTTTCACCTTTCTCACCATCAGCGTCATCCTGCACACCACCATCCTATGCTGTTTGGCAACACTCTCACCCACTACTACTTTGCAGTCACTGACTTCCTTCAAATTACATCGCCTACACAAGATGTAGTCTACCTGTGTGCTCTTACCTCCGCTTTCATAAGTCACCCTATGCTCCTGTTTCTTCTTGAAGAAAGTATTCACCACAGCCATTTCCATCCTTTTTGCAAAATCGATCAACATCTGTCCTTCTGTGTTCCTGTCCTGGATACCAAACCTGCCCATCACTTCCTCATCCGCTCTGTTGCCTGCACCAACATGTCCATTGAAGTCTTCACCAATGACCACTCTTTCACGTCTGGGGGTACTCTGCATCATTTCATCTAACTCACTCTAGAATCTCTCCTTCTGTTCTAGCTCACATCCTGCCTGTGGGGCATAAGCACTAACAACATTGACCATCACACCTTCAATTTCTAACTTGAGACTCATCACTCTGTCTGACACTCTTTTCACATCTAGAACATTCCTGACAAACCCCTCCTTCAAGATGACTCCTACTCCATTTCTCTTCCCATCCACACCGTGATAAAACAGCTTAAACCCTGCTCCTAAGCTTCTAGCCTTGCTACCTTTCCATCTGGTCTCCTGAACACACAGTATGTCCACCTTCCTCCTCTGCATCATGTCAGCCAGCTCTCTATCTTTTCCTTGCATAGTTCCAACATTCAAAGTCCCTACTCTCAGTCCTAGGCTCACACATTTCCTCTTCTCTCTCTGCCTACGGACACTCCTCCCGCCTCTCCTTCTTCGACGTCTTCGACCAACAGTAGTCCAATTTCCATCAGCACCTTGTTGGTTGACAGCACTGATGGTGTTCGTTGTTAACCCGGGCCTCGACCGATCCGGTATGAATTTTGTTTTGACCATTTACATTTTTAATGTGGCAGAAGTTTTACGCCGGATGCCCTTCCAGTCGCAACCCTCTGCATTTATCCGGGCTTCGGATCGGCATAAGGGGAAGAGACACTGGGAAGAGAATTCATGTTTGATGTGAATGATTGATCGATTGCATTCATTTGACTTTGACTTGTAATGACAGCATTTCAACACCAGTGGCGCATTAGGCACAGTCGGATGATTTTGTGGAGCTCGAGCCACTTCCTGTTATCACTCTTCTACTGCACAGAGCCCATCTGCAGCAATGTCAGAGAAAAGAAAAGTGGACAGTGAGTGCCAGGTGGTCCATAAGGACATTTTTTTTTTTTTACTGAAGTCCGGTGAAAGGCTGCATGCCAAGAAACCATTTCAACTTTAAAACAATACATCAGCCGCCACTTTTCCACCAAGCATGCTAATTACGCCAACAACCTGTACTTCAGCGGGTATCATTCCCTACTCATAGGAGCCTGATATGGTACCACAGGAGTTGCAGTTGAACTGCTTGGTCTCCAATGTGGCATGATGTTAATGGGGAAGTTCAACTCCCTTAACCTGGATGAGTTTTATGCTTCATTAAGTGCAGCCAAATTTCCAGACATCCAGAAGACAGCACAGAAAATGCTGGTGTTGTTTGGCTCAACATGTGTGTGTGTGAGCAGACTTTTAGTGTGATGAACACGAACAAAGCAGCCCACAGGTCCCAACTGAGTGATGAACACCTCAAATTCGTTCTGAGAACCACAACGGAATTTCCACCAGATTTCGATGCACTGGCAAAAATAGGTAATAAACACGTTCCCATTAAAGGGTACGTTAATACTTCGATGCTTTTTTTCTGTTTTTGTTTGATATGTACTGTTAAAATGCATTTTTATCATATCTTGTGAGGGGCAGTGGTGGTCTAGTGGTATAGGGTGATGGATCGCTGATCCAAAGTTTGGGGGTTTGAGTCCCACTCTCCACAAGGTTGTCACCCCCAGTGCGGCTAACTGGGTTATCAAAGGCGGGCCATGTCTCTCACTGTCTATGGTGAGAGGTTCATGTAAAAGAACCATTGCTGACTTTCGTAAAGAGTAGGCTGCAAAGTCGTCAGTGTGTTTCTGTCCCTTGCTAAAAGGGTTGTGACAGGAAGGGCATCCGACGTAAAACCTCTGCCAAATCAAACATGCGAATCAGATGATTTGCTGTGGCGACTCCCGAGTAAAAAAAGGGAAAAAGCCAAAAGGAAGACAGACAGACATCATCTCTTGTGCAGGCCTGGCCTACCTGTCAAATTTTAAAAGTCAATGTGACCCCTGAGCCAAAAAGTTTGCCCACCTCTGACCAAGATGGACCCAGGACTGTGAACATGACTTTTCACTGCTGACGACATGGACACCTTTCCAAAATTATTTAGGACTTGCAGTTGTATAAGCAACTGGACTACTTTTTGGACTGCAATGAATTTATCATCTATATATGGTTTGTATTTTTTAATGGTTTCACCTAAATGAGGAAGGGTTTCACTTTTGGGCCTGGTTCCTCTCAAGGTTTCTTCCTCGCAACTATTGAGTGAGTTTTTCCTTGACACACAGTCTTTGCTCATTAGGGATATGTAGGGGAAATAAGAAATGTTTAAATTCATTTCCACTTTGTAAGCCCCTCCTTTCACTGTTTTACTGTAAAAAAGCTGCTTTACAACAAGGCCAATTGTGACAAGCGTTCTACAAATGAAACTCAATTGAATCTGCACGCCAACTTTCCACTAGTGCTCCACAGGGCTCAGTTCTTGGTCCACTTATGTTCTCCCTTAATACTAAATCCCTTGGTGATGTCATATCCTTACAAGGGATACCACTGCTATGCAGATGACACTCAACTTTTTATCTCGTTTCCTCCCTCAGATACTGTTTCTGCCCAGACCTCTGTACGTCTGGCAAGTATCTCCTCATGGGTGGCAGCACTCTAGCTTAATCCCAGCAAGACTGATTTTCTGTACATCTCTGATGACTCATCTTCACATCAAGATCTCCTTGGGCATTGTTGTGATCGCTTCTTTTGGCACTGCTTGAAGCCTTGGAGTAACCATGGACAATTGCCTGTCCTCTTCTCATATACCAATCATTCACAATCATGTAAATTCATGGTCAACAGCTCTCACCCACTGCACCAGACTGTAGAGAAGCTGAGTCGCTCCTTCAGTGGACAACTGAGACATCCTTAGTGCAGGAAGGAGCGCTACCGCAGGTCGTTCATTCCCACCGCTGTCAGACTGTACAACGCCACTTTGTAACTGTCTGTGAAAATACCGGTTCTGTGCAATAAAAACCCCGTGCACTTTAATCAACCACATCTACCCCACTGACTGTGAACCATATCAACCCATCTACTCTGCCCTCAGATACATATACACTTGAATATAGGCCAGTCTACAAAGTTGTTCCCTTCTTTTCTTTTATTGTTTATTAATTTATACTATTTATGTATCTATTTAATTATATAATATATATGCATGTGTGTATGTTTGTATTTGTATCTATTTTTGCACCCCCTACTGATGGTACCTCAAGAGCCTGTAACAGTGAATTTCTCCATTGTGAGATTAATAAAGCTGTATCTTATCTTATCTTAAATTTATTCCATTTAACATCCCAAGGATTTGACAATTCATTTCCACCAAGGCCACTCAGATCTCAAAACTAGATTATTACAACTCATTCCTCGCAGGTATACCTTTAAGCGCTATTCGACCTCTGCAAATGAACCCAAATGCAGCTGTATGGCTTGTTTTCAACCTTCACAAATTTTCCCAGATCAGACCACTTCTATGATCTCTCTACTGGTTTCCTGTAACTGCTCGCACTAGATTTAAAACACGAACGCATGATTACAAAGCCAAACTGGACCTGCACCTTCCTACCTCAAAGCACTCATCACATCATACACTACACCGCGTTCTCTCAGATCCTCGAGCACTGCTAGACTGATCCCTCCCTTGACCAAGAGAAAAGGGGAAAATGTGTTGAAACTGCTCTCTGTTCTAGCTCCAAGATGGTGGAATGAACTTCCTATGGACGCCCAGACGGCTGAGTCACTGGATATCTTCAAACAATGACTGAAAACCTACTTTTTTCGACAGTCCTTAGATTAGCACTATGCTGTATACATACAATAAATAACCAAAACCACTCGGAACACCCACTGACTGAGGTTGATTGAAGGTTTACTTAGTCGTCGTCGTCTTCTTTTCCTTTCGGCTGTTCCCTTCACGGGTCGCCACAGCGAATCATCTGCCTCCATCTCGCCCTATCCTCTGAATCTTCTTCTCTTACAATAACTGCCTTCATGTCCTCCTTCACCACGTCCATGAATCGTCTGTTTGGTCTTCCTCAAGGCCTTCTGCCTGGTAATTCCAACCTCAGCATCCTATTACCAATACATTCACTATCTCTCCTCTGTACATGTCAAAACCATCTCAGTCTAGCCTCTCCGACTTTGTCTCCAAAACGTTTTACATGTGCTGTCCTTCTGATGTGCTCATACCTGATCCTATCCATCCTCATTACTCCCAAAGAGAACCTCAACATTTTTATCTCTGCTACCTCCAGCTATGCCTCCTGACTTTTCCTCAGTGCCACTATTTCTAATCTATACAACATCGCTGGCCTCAACACCGTCTTGTATACTTTTCCTTTCATTTTTTCCTTCATTTTTCCCCGAGACCTTTCTATCACACATCACACCAGACACTTTTCTCCAGCCATTCCAACCAGCCTGCACACGCTTCTTCACCTCTTTTCCACATTCTCCATTGTTCTGGATTGTTGAGTGAAGTACTTAAAATCCTCCACCTTCTTCATCTCTGCTCCCTGTAACCTCACCGTTCCTCTTGGGTCCTTCTCATTCATACACATGTATTCTGTCTTACTGAGGCTAACCTTCATTCCCCTCCTTTTCAGGGCATACCTCTACCTCTCTAGATTTTCCTCCACTTGTTCTCTGCTCTCACTACAGATCACAATGTAATCTGCAAACATCATAGTCCATGCGGAATCTTGTCTAACTTCTTCTGTCAGCCTGTCCATCACCACAACAAACAAGAGGAGGCTCAGAGCTGACCCTTGATGCAGTCCCACCTTCACCTTGAACTCTTCTGTCACACCGACAGCACACCTCACCACTGTCTTACATCTCTTATCCATGTCCTGCACCACTCTAACATACTTCTCTGCCACTCCAGACTTCCTCATGCAATACCACAGTTTCTCTCTTGGCACCCTGTCATATGCTTTCTCCAGATCCACAAAGGCACAATGCAGCTCCTTCTGACCTTCTCTGTACTTCTCTATTAATATCCTCAAAGCAAACACTGCATCTGTGGTGCTCTTTCATGGCATGAAACCAAACTGTTGTTCACAAATATTGACCTTTTCCACTATTATTTCCCATAATTTCATCATATGGCTCATCCACTTTATCCCTCTGTAGTTGACACAACTCTGCACGTCTCCCTTGTTCTTAAAAATGGTCACCATCAGACTTCTCTTCCATTCCTCTGGCATCCTCTCACTCTCAAAGACCTTGTTGAATGTTCTTGTCAGGAAATCTACTGCTACTTCTCCTAGACACTTCCATATCTCCACTGGTAAGTCATCAGGACCAACTGCCTTTCCATTCTTCATCTTAGTCAATGCCCTACTCACTTCACCCTTACTAATCTTTGCTACTTCCTGGTCCTCAACAGTCACCTCTTCAACTCTTTTTTTCTCTCTCATTTTCCTCATTCATCAGCTCTTCAAAGTACTCTTTCAATCTTCCCAGCACACTTCTGTCATCAGTCAATACATTTCCCTCTCTGTCCTTAATCATTCTAACTTGCTGCACGTCCTCTCCCATCTCTATTTCTCTGCTGTGCCAACGTGTATAAATCATTTTCTCCCTCTTTACTTTCCCACTGAGCATACAATGGCCTTTGACACTACGACCTTCGCCTTACGCTGTGTCTCCCTGTACTCCTGTTTACTCTTCAGTCCTCTCTACGTCCCACTTCTTCTTAGCTAGCCTCTTCCTTTGTACACACTCCTGCACTTCCTCATTCCACAACCAAGTTTCCTTATCTCCTCTCCTTCCAGATGACACACCAAGTATTCTCCTACCTGTCTCCCTGATCACATTCGCTGTAGTTGTCCAGTCATCTGAAAGCACTTCCTGACCACCCAAAGCCATTTTCAACTCCTCCTTGAACACAACATGAAACTCTTCCTTTTTCAGCTTCCACCACTTTGTCTTCTGCTCTGCCTTTGCCTTCTTCACCTTCCTCACCTCAGCGTCATCCTGCACACCACCATCCTATGCTGTTTGGCAACACTCTCACCCACTACTACTTTGCAGTCACTGACTTCCTTCAAATTACATCGCTTACACAAAATGTAGTCTACTTGTGTGCTCCTACCTCCGCTTTTATAAGTCACCCTATGCTCCGGTCTATTCTGGAAGAAAGTATTTACCATAGCCATTTCCATCCTTTTTGCTAAATCTACCAACATCTGTCCTTATGCGTTCCTGTCCTGGATACCAAATCACGTCCTCGTCCCCTCTGTTTCCTGCACCAACATATCCATTGAAGTCTGTCCCAATGACCACTCTTTCACATCTGGGGGTATTCTGCATCACTTCATCTAATTCACTCCAGAATCTCTCCTTCTCTTCAAGCTTGCATCCTGCCTGTGGGGATGGACTAACAACATTGAACATCACACCTTTAATTTCTAACTTGAGACTCATCACTGTTTGACACTCTTTTCACTTCTAGAACATTCCTGACAAACTCCTCCTTCAAGATGACTCCTACTCCATTTCTCTTCCCATCCACACCATGAAAAAACAGCTTAAACCCTGCTCCTAAGCTTCTAGCCTTGCTACCTTTCTACCTGGTCTCCTGAACACACAGTAGGTTCACCTTCATCCTCTGCATCATGTCAGCCAGCGCTCTACCTTTTCCTGTCATAATTCCAAAGTCCCTATTTTTAGTCTTAGACTCATGCCTTTCCTCTTCTCTCTCTGCCTACGAACACACCTCCCGCCTCTCGTTCTTAGACGTCTTCAACCAACAGTCGTCCAATTTCCCCCAGCACCCTGTTGGTTAACAGCACTGATGGCGGTCGTTGTTAACCCGGGCCTCGACCGATTCAGTATGAAATTTTTTAGTCTATGTTCTAACAAACCAGTATAAGAATATATTCACTGATAGTGATGTTAGAGCTCTTCTAGAAGTTGCTCTGGATAATAGCATCTGTTAAATGCAGTAAATGTAAACTGTAAATGACTTTGCCAGATTAGTGACTAGAATGGTTTCCACCCCTTCAAAACTCTGTACCCCTCATCTATTTTGACATTTTTTCTGATAACTTGAAAAGAGCTGCAGCAACTAGTCTTTACAGAGCCGGTGCAACTTGGAATCCTTGGGTACAATTGGTATAAAGTGATCAATATTTAACTAAATTAATATACAGGCTAAAATTGACAAAATCTTACACAACCTTGGAAATCTATGAATAAAACCAAGGACTTTCCCTTTTTATGGCCAGCTGTGAGTATCTTTATAAAACTAAACGCCCTATACTGTAAGACTTAACACAAGCATTTGA
Organism: Plotosus lineatus; assembly: GCA_024760905.1. NCBI lineage: Eukaryota > Metazoa > Chordata > Actinopteri > Siluriformes > Plotosidae > Plotosus > Plotosus lineatus. The sequence continues at coordinate 49,437,638 of CM045739.1, forward strand.
ATAAATGAGAAAATGCACCGTGAGGTTTGAAGTGAATTTACCTTTTCATACTCATCCTCAGCAGGGTTGTACTTCCGTAGCCACTCAGCTAGAGACTTGTCTTTAAAGGAGCCTGTTACACCATACTCCACTTGAATTTTTCTTAGCGTCTCTGAAGATGGGACTAATTCCACCATGCCTGAACAAACAAACAAACAAACAAGCCTGTCTCAAGAATATATCAGAAAACCTGGCCTGATAGGGTGGGATGGTATGCATCCCACTCAGGAAAGTGCTGCTCTCACTTCTTGCAGCACATGGTCCAAGAACACGACTAGTCAGCCGGTGACTATCCAGTGCCAAGACCAGAGAGCAGACAAGCAGGCTAATCCAAGCTTCTGCTAGCTTCACAAAGTCATCACTCAAGGTCAGATTCAATAGTATAGAAACTGACTGTTGCCAGAACTAAACAACATAAAAACTCAGTTTGTGTTAGTAATCTTATTAACATAAATTTAAATCATACTGACTCTACAGCAAGCAATTTCGATCTAAAGATAGGGTTCTTAAATGTTACATCTCTTTCACCTACACTAAAGCACTTATTGTTAATGAAATTATGATCAATCAGGAGTTTAGCGTAATGTGTTTAACAGAAATATGGATTAAACCCAATGAACAGGATTAAATGAAGCGAGTCCTCCTGGATACAGTTACATACACCAAGCCCATTTAACTGGACAAGGACGAAGCATTGTAGTTATTTATACTGATAATCTCTGCCTGGTACAAAAATCAAGACATGAATTTTATGCATTTGAAATTCTCTATACTGTACTAACATTAAATATCACCTCATTAAATCGCCAACATATGGTGGAAGGGTTAGCATGTCCTAAAGATCCGAGGAACTGTGTTGTAGAGGGCTCCCCCAAGGAAAACAGGTCTTAGATGAAGGTTCAGACGAAGTGCAGTTCAAAAGAACTACAGTGGAGTCTCTGAATTCAAACGCTCTAGAGTTTAAACAAATCGAAATCTGAACAAAAAATCCGTGATTTTTTTCATCCTGCAAACCGAACAAAAAACGGAAGTTGAACTCTAGAAATGCACGAGAAAAAACAAGACCAAGAGGAAGGAAAAGTGGCCCACTTCCAGAAGTCCGGAAGTTGTTGATACTATGCATCACTCTGATAAAGCGAGCTGTTCTAGGGAAGTTTGGAAGTGTTGATACTATGTATCACCCTGATCAAGCTGTTCTGGGCAAGTCTGGAAGTTGTTGATACAGTACTATGTACGTATCACCCTCAAAGAAAAAGCTAGCACTAAAGCTAAGCTAAAGCACTGGCAGCGCTGCGAACACCTTTAACTATGAGGTCATGATCTACTTCTGTAAGGTTTTGAAAAGAAGGCAGAAACAAGCCGGACGCCGGAGCATTTCAAGACGTGGAATTCAAAGTGCATTCCCTGCTTGACAGATCACAGGTCCAAACCCAACTTTAACTTGATTCCTTGATGTCCAGATGAGCCGAGTTTTGCTCACATGCGCCACATTTATTAAACATTTACTGAATTAAACAACTTAAAAAACTAAACTAAAAAAACTAAAGAGTGAAGCCTCCTTTCATCTCTGACTCTGTAGGCAGTCTGTCTCCATCTCTCTCTTACACATACACACACACACACACACACACACACACAAAAAAAAAACTCGGGCCATGCCCATACGCAACGCACAGCTGACGGAACAATTCTATTTAAATGTTTAAATGGACGGGATGTTTTATTTAAAGCGGAATTACAGTACCTGTTTGAAAGATCAGAGATCCTCACTCAATATTAACTTGCTTCCTTGTGAGATTGGAGGTCTTCTCCCACGGAGCACTCTGTTTTAATATCGTGTCGAAATAATCGGCTCCGTCATTGTATTTCTGCTTTAAGGTCTCCTTTTGGTTAAATATCGTCCCGATTGTAGAGGGGTTTCGGTGATAATGAAGTATAACGCTGCATGATCAAACAACTCAAAACAAGCCAACAGTCAACTCTCCTTCACACGTGTGACAAACAGGAAGTATGGGTACAGAAAGTATGGTAACATTCAGCTGCATCATCCCTCCTAGCCAATGGGAGGCCAGCGGGGCGGGATGTTGGAAGATAGCCAATGAGAGAGCAACTCCTGCATCGTGTGATATTTTGATTGGCACGTTTGCATTTTGAATGGTGCATTTGGTGCTTTTTGTAAGAGGAGGTTGTTTTCATATCTCGGGGACGAAAACTTAGGAAAATGTTTTTCATAACTCAGAATTTTTGTACCCAGGGGTTTCGTAAGTAGGGGGCCGACTGTATGTTCCAATTATGGTAAATCACACTCCTCAGCATTCCCAGGAAAGTTTATGCAGAGTGCTGGAGAGAAGGATCCGACTGATGATTGCACCTCGGATTCAGGAGAAACGGTCTGGTGTTCTTCCTGGCCGCTGGACTATCAACCAACTCGATACGCTCTACAGAATCCTGGAGGGGGTGGGGGAGTCTGCCCAATCTGTCCACATGGGTTTTGTGGATTTGGATATGCTTTTGACCGTGTCGCTTGGGCTATCTTGCGGGGCGTGCTCCGGAAGAACGATGTACCATACCCGGTGCTACAGGCCATTTGGTCTCTGTGTAACCAGAGCCAAAACTTGGTCTGCATTGGTAAGCACAGGTCAAATTTGTTTCTGATGAGGGTTTGAGTCTGCCAAAGCTGTCCTTTATCATCAATTGTGTTCATAATTTTTCTTGACAGAATTTATAGGCACAGCCGTGACATTGAGAAGTTCTGGTTTGGTGGCCATAGGATCTCGTCTCTGCTTTTTGCTGATGACGTTTTCCTTTTGGTTTCATCAATCCAGGACCTCCAGCTGTCATTGGAGTGATTTGCAGCAGAGTGCGACGTGACCAAGATGAGAATCGGCATCTCCAAGCCTGAGGCCATGATTCTCAGCTGGAGAAGGGTGGAATGCACACTCTGGGTCTGGAATGAGGTCCTGCCCCAAGAAGAGGAGTTCAAGTATCGCGGGGTCTTGTTCACGAGGGGGAGAAGGATGGAGCAGGAGATCGACAGACGAATCGCTGTAGCCTCTGCTGTAAAGCGGAGCTTGTACCGGTCCATCGTGGTAAAGAAGGAGCGGAGTCGCAATATTCCGAATTCCTATGTGAATTTGCAGACTTCATTTCAGATTTGGTGATTTATTTAGATAAAGCTTTCATGATTGGTGACTTTAAGATTCATTTTGGCACATTAAAAACAGCATTTGTATCTATTTTAGATTCAGTTGGGATAAATCAGAATTTACTACCAACTTTTCAATTAAATATCAAAAATATATTTGCAGTTCCACAAATCAAAAACTATTTCTGATTATTATCTTATCTCGCTTACAACAGCTCTTAGTTCTAATATATACACCTCGCCACATTATCGGATTAAATGTACTTTTACATCAACTACTATTAATGAACAGTTTCATTAATAATCGTACAGAATTATCAAATATGATTAGATCACCATCAGCCTCAACAGAACTTGACAAACCACTAGGTGCTCTGAGTCAAACTTGCACCATACATTGTTCCTCTTAAAAGAAAGAATTAGCCACTGGTATAAAGATGACATATGCACACTAAAACAGAACACCTGTAAACTAGAACAAAAATGATAAAGCTACATTCATGGTATTCCAATTACAATCGAAGGAGCGTCTCCTGAATTACAGAAAAGCTGTTAGTGCTGCTACAGCAGTATATTTCTCAAATCGAATAGAAAATAACAAAAATAACCCAAAATGCTTTAATATTGTTGCAGAATTAACTATTAATCAGATGATAAATAAAATGTGTATACCATAAACTTACAGCAGTGATGACTTTGTCAATAACTTAAACAGTAACTAATATACACCTCTCAGATCCGCAACTACAGTGTTATAGCGATGTTTAAAAGACAGAACTCATCTCATTAATCTCCCCATCTAAATCATCAACCTGTATGCTTGATCCAGTACCTACATGTTTCTTAAACAAATACCATCAGAAACAATCAACCCTTTATTACATATAATAAATTATTCCCTTAGCAGTGCCTACCCTAAATACCTTACTGTACCTAAATCCTTTAAAGTAGCAGTTATCCAACCTCTGATTAAAAAACGTGATTTCGACCCATATCAGTGGTCCAAGTATAGATCGATATTAGACAAAGTTCCAGCGCAGCAGTTATGTTCATATCTTTGTAGGAATAACATTCATGAACTGTATCAGGCAGGATTTAGGCCTCAATATAGCACAGAGACAGCACTCATTAAGGTGGTAAATGACCTACTGGTGGCCTGCGACCATGGCTGTATTTCACTACTTGTGCTACTTTACCTTAGTGCAGCCTTTGACACTACTCATCATAACATTCTCCTTGACAGATCAGAAAATGTTGTAGGGGTTAAGGAAACAACTCTCTCCTGGTTTAAATCCTATTTAACTGACCGTTATCCATTTGTAGATGTAAATGGTGATTTTTCTGTACGTAATAGCAGTAAGTTTGATGTCCCACAAGGTTCTGTGCTAGGCCCATTGCTTTTCTCTATACTTGCTCCCTTTGGGTAATAGCATTTGTAACCATTGTATTAGTTTTTAGTGTTATGTTGATGGGACACAGTTATATATTTCTGCAAAGCCAGATGAGCGACATCAACTTAATAAAGTTGAGAAATGTGTAACGGAGATGCTAGATGCTTACTAACCTACTAACTTAGTAAGTTTGGATGGTATAGCAGTAAAGGACCTGGGAGTGATTACTGCTACTGGTCTTTCATTTGAAGCTCATGTCGATAATATTACTTAGGTAACCTTCTTTCATCTTCAGGAATATTGCTAAAATAAGAAATATGATGTCGCTGCAGACGTGGAAAAACTTACTTGTGCTTCTCTTACCTCAAGATTAGATTATTGCAATGTGTTACTGTATGGATGTTCTAATAGGTACATAAACAAGCTCCAGTAAGTCCAGAATGCAGCAGCAAGAGTCCTTACTAGAACCAAAAGACACGAGTATATCACCCTGATCATATTTACACTGCACTGGCTCCCAGTTAAATTTTGACTTGAATATTAGCTACTATTAATATTTTTAAACTATAAAGCACTTAACGGTCTCACACCACATTATCTTAGCAAAATTCTTGTAATTTATGATCTGGCTCAGCCCCTGAGATCAAAAGGTGCAGGATACTTAGTGATATCTCAAATAATGAAGACGACTGCAGGGGACCGTAACTTCTCTTACAAAGCTCCACAGTTAAGGAACATCATTCCAGTTAATGTTTGGGACTCATACACAGCCTCTGTTTTAAAGATGAGGCTGAAAACTTGTTTCGTGGAGCATTTTGTTCATAGCCTTTTATTAGTTAAAACAGCAGAACAGTGTACAGAAAATAGAAAAGGCATAGAAAGTAGGATGGTTTCATCCAAGTTTTGGGCCTGGTTCCACTCAAGGTTTCTTCATGCTGCCAACCGATGGAGTTGTTCCTTGGCACCACCATGACGTGTTTGCTCATTCGGGAAGTATAGAGGTTGTAGAAAATGTTTAAATTCTTTTGTAAACGCCTACTTTTATTATGTAAAGCTGTTTGTTAGTCAAGCAGTTTAATTTCTTATACATATAAAGTCCTATACATCCCTAATAAGTATTCCTGTGGCAACAGTGATGAGAAAAATCCTCAATGTTATCCAGCATCAATGAATTAAGATTGGTTACCCTCTTTGTGTCTGGTTCCTCTCAAGGTTACTTCCTCATGTGATCTCAGGGAGGTCTTCATTGTCATCATGACTATTATGATTATTATGATTGTTTATGAGGGAATTATAATATACTAGTCCTTCTCAAAAAATTACCACATTGTGATAAAGTTCATTATTTTCTGTAATGTACTGATAAAAATTAAACTTTCATATATTTTAGATTCATTGCACACCAACTGAAATATTTCAGGTCTTTTATTGTTTTAATACTGATAATTTTGGCATAAAGCAAGTGTTTTTTATACAAAAAAGTCAACCTTCAAATAATTATGTTCAGTTATGCACTCAATACTTGGTCTGGAATCCTTTTGCAGAAATGACTGCTTCAATATGGCGTGGCATGGAGGCAATCAGCCTGTGGCACTGCTGAGGTGTTATGGAGGCCCAGGATGCTTCGATAGCGGCCTTAAGCTCATCCACAGTGTTGGGTCTGGTGTCTCTCAACTTTCTCTTCACAATATCCCACAGATTCTCTATGGGGTTCAGGTCAGGAGAGTTGGCAGGCCAATTGAGCACAGTAATACCATGGTCAGTAAACCATTTAGCAGTGGTTTTGGCACTGTGAGCAGGTGCCAGGTCTCATCATCTCCATAAAGCGTTTCAGCAGATGGAAGAATGAAGTGCTCCAAAATCTCCTGATAGCTAGCTGCATTGACCCTGCCCTTGATAAAACACAGTGGATCAAAACCAGCAGCTGACATGGCACCCCAGACTATCACTGACTGTGGGGACTTGACACTGGACTTCAGGCATTTTGGCATTTCCCTCTCCCAAGTCTTCCTCCAGACTCTGGCACCTTGATTTCCGAATGACATGCAAAATTTGCTTTCGTCTGAAAAAAGTACTTTGGACCACTGAGCAACAGTCCAGTGCTGCTTCTCTGTAGCCCAGGTCAGCCGCTTCTGCCGCTATTTCTGGTTCAAAAGTGGCTTGGCCTGGGGAATGCGGCACCTGTAGCCCAGTCCACTGCTTCCACAGATCCCCCAAGGTCTGGAATCGGCCCTTCTCCACAATCTTCCTCAGGGTCCGGTCACCTCTTCTGGTTGTGCAGCGTTTTCTGCCACACTTTTTCCTTCCCACAGACGTCCCACTGAGGTGGCTTGATCGAGCACTCTGGGAACAGCCTATTCGCTCAGAGATTTCTTTCTGTGTCTTACCCTCTCGCTTGAGGGTGTCAATGATGGCCTTCTGGACAGCAGTCAGGTCGGCAGTCTTACCCATGATTGTGGTTTTGAGTAATGAACCAGGCTGGGAGTTTTTAAAAGCCTCAGGAATCTTTTGCAGGTGTTTAGAGTTAATTGGTTGATTCAGATGATTAGGTTAATAGTTCGTTTAGACTACCTGAACATGATATGCTAATTTTTTTGAGATAGGAATTTTGGGTTTTCATGAGCTGTATGCCAAAATCATCAGTATTAAAACAATAAAAGACCTGAAATATTTCAGTTGGTGTGCAATGAATCTAAAATATATGAAAGTTTAATTTTTATCAGTACATTACAGAAAATAATGAATTTTATCACAATATGCTAATTTTTTGAGAAGGACTAGTATATACATATATATATATATATATATATATATATATATATATATATATATATAGAGAGAGAGAGAGAGAGAGAAATATAGATAGATAGATAGATATAAAGTATGCTGTATAATGTTTATATATTTTATTAATAAATATCACAGTACAAAATTAAAAGGTTTATCTTAATCATGACTATATTTTACTACATTAATACTGTATTAATGAGCAAGATTGTCTGTAGAATGTGTTTAAGAAGCATATTTTAGCGCATGTATTAGATACATAGTATTTTACTTCTGGTTGATCATTCGCGCATGTAATATGATACATGGGGTCTTACTTCCGGGTACAGAACTCGCGGATTATCTTCATTCGCCGGAGGGGCCGGAACCAAACCCCCGCGAATATCGAGGGACTACTGTATAGCTTTTGTCTAAATCTTGAAATTCACAGAAAAAACAAACAAAACAAAAAAGAGAAATATGAAAAATAAAATCTATATTTAATACTGTATATACTTTTTTACACAACTATTAAAGGTATTTACTACCAAACCCAACAATGGCTGATTTATATTGCTTTATATACCTTTGTCTTTTCCAGTTGAAACACATTTGAAGTGGACAATGCGCAAGTCCAACCCTTCCTGCAGCCAGATCCGATCCATGATCCGAATCATCTGTAGTGCCAACATATCTTGCCTCATGTCCTCTCCCATCTATATAAATGTATAATTTTTGTTTAAACAAATATGTTTAATTTATAATAACATAAAAAAAAAAAAAAAAAAACATTGGCCACACTAATAACTTACAGACTTCCTGTTAATGTGGAAGAGGGAGACTGCGTGGCTATGGCTATATCATGTCATGGTTTTTCAGCATCTATCACTCCATCTATCTATCTCCTGGTATCAGTTAAGTGGGTGTTTTTTTTTTTATTTTCTTGGAATAACATTGGATTATCTTAAAAAGATTGCATTTCATATGTGCGTAAGATTAATCTTATTAAACAAATGAACACTTAATGTTTGTTATTCATCTTTTCATGTGAGATACTTTATTAATCCCATGAAATGAAATATATACCGTATGCCACGTGATAAACGCCCATGGCGTTTTAAAAACTGGAGTGGGTGGGCACTTATAAAAATGTTACACACACACACACACACACACACACACACACACACACACACAAAATAAGCATCCTGGGGGAAATTCAGGCATCTGTGCCTTATACTAATAGTTCAGTTCCTCCACCCAGATGTTTTTCCTGTTGGTTCAGGAAATCAACACATTATGCTTTTGGCCCTAAACCTGCTCCAGTAACCTTTACATGATGTCCGCCTGAATTTTTCAATGCCATAGAATGACTTGATGCATATTGTGATTGTATACTGTGCTTGTTCTACTATATAGTATGTAGAATGTATGCACGCCAATTACTTATTACCTTAAACATGGCATTAATCTCTTCTCCAAGCTGATCTGCATTGATGAACACAAGCTTTAGTGGCAGAGCATTGGAATTAAAAAAGGAACAGGCCTAAAAAAAAAAAGGGGAAAAAATTGCATTAATCAAAAATACAACACCATTACTTTCACATTACAATTGCTAGAAAACACCATATATGTCACAGCACAGCAGGTATGAAGTAAATTCATAAATTCTTTGTTAAACTTTGATCTTCTCTAAAGTTGCATAATTAAAAGGCTGAAAATTCATGGAAGATTTTTGTTAGTTACTACAAACAATTGTCATTTTCAAGCTGAGGATATCAGCTACAAAAATGGTACCAATAACTCAAAATTAATAATTTTCTACTTAATACATACAGTACTTTTCATTATTTTCACGTCCTCTCTTCTTTCTCACAGCTCATATGCTTGCTCTGTATTAAATGTTATCACTTAAATTAACTTCTATCTGGGATATATATATTTTTAAAAAGAAGTATTGCATAAGAAGAAGATGACTCACATACATATGTGCGCGCACACAGACGTGCAAAGATGGGCGTGCACACATAGATGCAACATTGTAACTAGTTTGATGGGAGATTTTGGGTTGTTTTTTTTTTTGGCTTAGGAGTTTTTTTTGTTTGTTGTTTTTGCATAATTGGTCTAGTTTTTGCAGCATTTTCCTTAACTTTCCCCCCTATTCTTTAATTTCCTGATTTTTTAATTCGATGAATATTTATTTATTTATTTATTTATTTATTTTTTAAAACAGCGATGCACTGAAGCTGCGTGAATTGAAGCACAAAAGTAGCGAGAAATCCCTGTATACACACACACACAGTGAGGGATCACGTCTCACTTTCTGCAGTTAATTAGGACCAAGATCCCTCCGCGACCACCGAATTCCGCGAAGTAGGATCAACCCCAAAGCCCCCCGACATATACGTACTAGTATGTGTGTATATAACATAAATAAATACATATTCAATGCTATAAATGCTAAAAATAACAAATAACATGAAAAATAATGCATAAGAGGTAAACAAAATAATGTAGCCGTGAGGAGGGGCAGGGGCATCCAGCGTAAAACTTTTGCTAGAATACTGAATGCGAACAGTCAAAACAAATTTCATACCGGATCGGTCGAGGCCCGGGTTAACAACGACCACCATCAGTGCTCTTAACCAACAGGGTGCTGATGAAAAATGGGCTACTGTTGGTCGAAGAAGGAGAGGTCGAAGAAGGAGAGGCGGGAGGCGTGTCCGTAATCAGAGAGAGAAGAGGAAAAGCATGAGTTTAGGACCGAGAGTAGGGCTTTTGAATGTTGGACCTATGACAGAAAAAGGTAGAGAGCTGACTGACATGATGCAGAGGAGGAAGGTGGACATACTGTATGTTCAGGAGACCAGGTGAAAAAGTAGCAAGGCTAGGAGCTTAGGAGCAGGGTTTAAGTAGGTTTTTCATGCTGTGGATGGAAAGAGAAATGGAGTCGGAGTCATCTTGAAGGAGAGGTTGGTCAGGAATGTTCTAGAAGTGAAAAGAGTGTCAGACAGAGTGATGAGTCTCAAGTGAGAAATTGAAGGTGTGATGTTCAATGTTGTTAGTGCTTATACCCCACAGGGGTATATATATATATACACTGTCTGTCTTCCTTTTGGCTTTTTTCCCTTTTACTCGGGAGTCGCTACAGCGAATCATCTGATTCGCATGTTTGATTTGGCGAAGGTTTTTACGTCGGATGCCCTTCCTGTCACAACCCTTTTTAGCAAGGGACAGAAACACGCTGACGACTTTGCAGCTTCTCTTTACGAAAGTCAGCAATGGTTCTTTTACATCAACCTCTCACCATTGACAGTGACAGACATGGCCCGCCTTTGATAACCCAGTTAGCTGCACTGGGGGGCACAGTGACAACTTTGTGGAGAGTGGGACTCAAACCCCCAACCTTTGGACCAGCTGAAAAAATGAACATATTGTGATCAAGTTCACTATTTTCTGTAATGTACTGATAAAAATTAAACTTTCATATATTTTAGATTCATTGCACATCAACTGAAATATTTCATGTCTTTTATTGTTTTAATACTGATGATTTTGGCATACAGCTCATGAAAACCCAAAATTCATATCTCAAAAAATTAGCATATCATGTTCAGGTAGTCTAAACGCGCTATTAACCTAATCATCTGAATCAACCAATTAACTCTAAACACCTGCAAAAGATTCCTGAGGCTTTTAAAAACTCCCAGCCTGGTTCATTACTCAAAACCGCAATCATGGATAAGACTGCCGACCTGACTGCTGTCCAGAAGGACATCATTGACACCCTCAAGAAAAAGGGTAAGACACAGAAAGAAATCGCTGAGCAAATAGGCTGTTCCCAGAGTGCTCTATCAAGTAGGACATCTGTGGGAAGGAAAAAGTGAAAGAAGGGCTGATTCCAGACCTTGGGGGACCTGTGGAACCAGTGGACTGAGTCTGGAGTAGAAACATTCAGAGCCACCGTGCACAGGCGTGAGCAGGAAATGGGCTACCGGTGTCGCATTCCCCAGGTCAAGCCACTTTTGAACCAGAAACAGCGGCAAAAACGCCTGACCTGAGCAACAGAGAAGCAGCACTGGACTGTTGCTCAGTGGTCCAAAGTACTTTTTTTTGGATGAAAGCAAATTTTGCATTTCATTCGGAAATCAAGGTGCCAGAGTCTGGAGGAAGACTGGGGAGAAGGAAATGCCAAAATGCCTGAAGTCCAGCGTCAAGTATCCACAGTCAGCGATGGTCTGGGGTGCCCTGCTGGTGTTGGTCCACTGTGTTTTATCAAGGGCAGGGTCAATGCGGCTAGCTATCAGGAGATTTTCATTTTTCAGCACGACCTGGCACCTGCTCACAGTGCCAAAACCACTGCTAAATGGTTTACTGACCATGGTATTTCTGTGCTCAATTGGCCTGCCAACTCTCCTGACCTGAAGCCCATAGAGAATCTGTGGGATATTGTGAAGAGAAAGTTGAGAGACACCAGACCCAACACTGTGGATGAGCTTAAGGCCGCTATCGAAGCATCCTGGGCCTCCGTAACACCTCAGCAGTGCCACAGGCTGATTGCCTCCATGGCATGCCGCATTGAAGCAGTCATTTCTGCAAAAGGATTCCCAACCAAGTATTGAGTGCATAACTGAACATAATTATTTGAAGGTTGACTTTTTTATTGGTCGGATGAAATATGCTAATTTTATATTGATAGGAATTTTGGGTTTTCATGAGCTGTAATGCCAAAATCATCAGTATTAAAACAATAAAAGACCTGAAATATTTCAGTTGGTGTGCAATGAACCTAAAATATATGAAAGTTTAATTTTTATCAGTACATAAAAGCAAATAATGGGGGCAGTGGTGGTCTAGTGGTATAGGGCGCTGGATCGCTGATTCAAAGGTTGGGGGTTCGAGTCCCACTCTCCACAAGGTTGTCACTGTCCCCCCCAGTGCGGCTAACTGGGTTATCAAAGGCAGGCCATGTCTCTCACTGTCTATGGTGAGAGGCATGTAAAAGAACCATTGCTGACTTTCGTAAAGAGTAGGCTACAAAGTCGTCAGCGTGTTTCTGTCCCTTGCTAAAAGGGTTGTGACAGGAAGGGCATCCGACGTAAAAACCTCTGCCAAATCAAAAAAACGTGCGAATCTGATGATTCGCTGTGGCGACTCCCGAGTAAAAGGGAAAAAGCCGAAAGGAAGACAGACAGACAAAAGCAAATAATGAACTTTATCACAATATGCAAATTTTTTTAGAAGGACTAGTATATGGGTATGGGTGTGTGTGTGTGTGTGTGTGTGTGTGTGTGTGTGTGAGGTGGTCCACTGAAAGTAGGCACTCGTCGCACAGACCACTTTTGAGATAAAGGCCAGAAAAGTAAAAGTGGTCCATTTTCTCGAAAGTCGGATTTTTGCATAAACTATGAAAACAAGTGTTCAGTGAAATCGACGAAAACTCACTAAAAATGCCTTTTTCCCCCATTTTTCTGACGAGTACTCTCATAAAACTAGATAAAAACATCAGCAAACTTACTGGTTTTCGTTGCAATTATTCACCAAGTTCAGTACAAGACACTATAATCCATACACCAGAAGAACGGCTGTGAAGTAGTCTCTCCATTTTGGATACTGTTTTGATGTTAAAATGCTGTTTCAGTGAATAAAATAAAGGTTATGAAGATGATAAGGCTTGTTGCTAAGGAAGATCTGAAACGAGCACACTGATTGGTCAGCTCGGGCTTACACATGCGCAGTGCCCGTCACACGTTAACTTCCAGTTTACTTCCTGCTTCTGGTTTTACTGTATGTGGAATTTATCTCCGACTTTCTTTTCAATAACAGTCATTAAGTTTATTTATAAGATTGTGAATACACATAATTTCTGGAAAAAGAGAGTGAAATGTCATCTGTAATGTCTAGCAGCATGAGTATAGATGTTAAATTCGACGTGAGAATTGGGCTTTTAACATGCCGGAATGCTTGGCATTCTTGAAGATTATTTCGCCGGTGAGTATTTTTCTCTGCATGCAAAATTTGATGATGGAATTTTTTTGATTATTTGATTTGTGTGTAATCTTGTCTTGGCTGGACTTGCCAGATCATGGGTTGGTTAGTTTTGTACGAAAATTGGTCAAGACCAGAAAAATACTTAAATGTTTCATTCCATTTACATATGAACAAACTGATGATGATGATCGTTATGTATGCCTAATGGATTCTATCAGATGAGCCCCCACTTGTTACGGATAGGAAAATTCAGAGGATTGATATTGCCCCGTGAAACCAGCAAAGCACGACAGACCACGACATAAACTATGTACAATTTAATAATATGAACAAAACAAGACAAAATTCATAACTTACAACTTCGACCTAAACCATATACAAATTAACCAAGGGTCCCATAGTCACCAAGTGCCCGCAGCAGGGTAAATTTAGAGATGGTGCATGTGCTGGCGGGGAAAGGGTCGCCATCCCCCGTGTCGGACGAAACAAATGATGACCATCCTCGCGTGGGCTGTGCGTGGTCGTGGAGGATGGCCTTCGACGGTGAAGTCCCGGACAACGACTTAGGTGAAGCATGTTCCATAGTTCACCTGACATGAGCTGATCCATGATCCGCCCGAAGAGCCACGAGGAGACTTTAAGAGACTGGAAGAGACCAAAATCCTGGAGAAAACTGGAGGAGACTGTAAGAGCCCCAAAATCCTGGAGGAGACTGTAAGAGCCTTAGCCAGTCGGCAACAGGTCCTTAATATACATTCTCCCAACAAGTTGTTTTCTCTCTGGTACAAGCCTGAACAAGCCCAGGCAAGCCCAGACAAGTCTGTGTTGCTCCTCCCCTCCGTTGGATTGCGCAACTCTAGTCCTTTCCACCGTTTTCTAAAGGATGTAGCACTCACCTGTGATTTCGCAACACCCCAAAGCATTGTACAATACCACCATTACACGTGCACCCAGGCCTCACACCACTACTACCTTAAAGTACATATGTCCTTAAACATATTGCATCTATGTGTGAAACTATCAATATCCCGGCCTCACCAATGTGCACCACTGAGTAGATACAGCAAAAATATATAAGTATTTTTATATTTACATTCTTACCAATGTGTACATGCTCGGAACAATGATGATGATGCCAGCTGTGTTGATGAAGATTTTGATGTTGATAAAGAAGAGGCATCCGTTAATAAAACTGTGATGAGTTGTGTTGGTGGTGAAGATGTTCTCCTTTCTGCTGAGCAGAATATAGATTACGATGATAAATATTGAGGGCAGAGTTGATGCAGCCAGCTGTTGAACAGAGTTGATGATGCCAGCTGTGTTGATGAAAATTTTCATGTTGATGAAGAAGAGGCACTCGTTAATAAAAAATGTGTCAGTTCCGTTGTGTTTGGGATGAGATGTGATCCTTTCTGATGAGCAGGATATAGATGGAGGCCTAATGATCTTGGAAAAAGTGCAATCTTTGTGCTCATTTTTCTCTAAAACGTCTTTTGAAATTTTTAGTTGAATGCTGACACAAGAAATGGCATAGCTCGGTCAGTTTTCAAGGTAGTGACAACCTTTATGCTGCATTGGGCCGACTCTATCTGACTGTGTAAAAAGCTCATTTTTGGACACAAGAGCCTACTTTGGTGGAGTGGCTCACACACACAGACACACACACATATATATGTATATATATGTGTATATACATACATACACACACACACAGTCGAGGGCAGTGGTGGTCTAGTGGATAGGGCACAGGATCGCTGATCCTAAGGTTGGGGGTTCGAGTCCCCCACAAGGTTGTCACTGTCCCCCCCAGTGCGGCTAACTGGGTTATCAAAGGCAGGCCATGTCTCTCACTGTCTATGGTGAGAGGCATGTAAAAGAACCATTGCTGACTTTCGTAAAGAGTAGGCTGCAAAGCCGTCAGCGTGTTTCTGCCCCTTGCGAAAGGGTTGTCTCAGGAATGGCATCCGACGTAAAAACCTATGCCAAATAAAACGTGCGAATCATTCGCTGTGGCAACCCCTGATAAAGGGAAAAAGCCGAAAGGAAATCTCTCATCTCATTGTTTCATACATATTCGGTGGACCAGATAAGGCGCAATATCAATGAACGATGCATGAATGGTCTCTGTCCATACATAAGGCTCATCATATAAGGTGCATTAAGCGAAACAAAAGTCAAATTAGCCAAACTTGATTCAATTCTATATATATATATATATATATATATATATATATATATATATATATATATACACACACACATACATACATTCTGAGAAACATGATGTATAAGTCGCTCTGGAGTCTAAGTCACACCAGCCATGAAACGCACAACGAAGAATAAAGTGATATATAATTTGCACCAGACTATAAGTCGCAGTTTTGGGGAGAAATTCATTTCAATAAAATCAGAGACAAAGAACAGACATTTCTAGAAGGGAAAGAAACAGTAATCACAATAAAAGGGAAAACAAGCTAAATAGTTTATTATACTGTTAATGTAACGTGAATAGGTGGTATGTTAACAAAACATTAACAGTTAAGATAACTACAGTACAGCCTAAATAACATAACTAGTGTACTGAACTCTCAATCTCACTAAAAATCACCAAATCCATCCATTGATCTCTTCATCTTCAGTGCCGCTTCTGAACAACACCACTAACTCCCTCTTCTGTGCGGCTGTCGTCAGTCTCGGCATCGGTCCCTGTTATTATTCCAGCCTTTCTGAATCCCAACAGTATGGTGTCAGTTCTCACTGAAGAACATGCTTTGTTGATCCATCCGATCACTTCCAGGAAAGTTGCATGGTGTATCCTCCCCATGGCCGTGAAGCTGTGCGTGCTCTCCATCCGTCATCCACTGCTCCCACAGCTGACGTAAAAGTGCCTTAAAGCGCCTGTTCACCGAGATGTGAAGTAGCTGGATGATGGCAGGGATGGTGTTGAAAAGCTTTAATCTATCTTTGAATTGCGGCGTGATGTGCGCTTGCATGCTGTCCATCACACGCAGGGATTGGTGTGTTCTCAAGAAGCCATCAGCTTAGTGTCGCACTTTGTAAACCAAAAGTTCATCATATCTTGATCCATCCACCCTTTCTCATTCACAACCACAACAACTGCGGGGGATTGGATTTTTGGCATGGTTTTCCATTTAAAAATAACCATTGGTGGCATTGGTTTTGATCATCTCCACAACATTCCAGCACCACTCTGAAGTGTGACTTCTCATGAACAGTTACTATATTCATGCTCTTTGTCCCTTTTTCTGAGACACTTCAGCCCATGGGGATGTCAAACGTGAGGGGGACCTCGTGCATGTTAATAATATGATCCGGTGTCACGTTGTGCTCAGTTACCTGATTTTCAAGAAACACACGGAAACTGTCGACTTTGGCTTTAAAGTCTGCTGGCAGTTTTTGTGACATCGATATCCGTGCTCTGATGGAGAGGTGGTTGTGCTGCATGAATCAGTAACACCAAGAGGGTCCTCCTGAAAAGTCCATTATATTCGTCGCCTTATCAATGACCTGGGCGGGGATATGTAATTGCACTGTAGAAAGTCCTCTTCCGGCAGCATGTTTTTCAAGCACCCATCTGTGAACTTGCTTCTCCAGCTCTGGCCATCGAGCCTTTAGCCCGCGATTAGCTTTCTTGGTTTTCTTGATTGCACCGAGAGTATCCTCTGCTTTTCTCCAGAGTCCCTCATAAGTCTCTCACTCAATCCATACTTTCTTCCTGCTGCTCGGTTACCGTTTCCAGCTGCATACTGCACTACATGCAGCTTGTGATCTGAAGAATATGATTTTCTTTTGGGGGCATTTATAACATATATTTATGTATATATATATATATATATATATATATATATATATATATATATATATATGTGCGTGTGTACACACACACACACACACACGAGTCACTCTGGAGTATAAGATAATAGAAATTAAAAAATAAATAAATAAGATATAAACATATAAAATAAGTAAAATATATAAAATAATGACAAAATAAGAATAAAAAAAAAAAGTCACTCTGCAATTTCAGTTGCACCTTCACTCAAAGTATAAAAAAGTGTGACTTATAGTCCAGAAAATATGGTATATGTATGTGGTATAGGTATGTGTGTGTGTGTGTGTGTGTGTGTGTGTGTATATATATATATATATATATATATATATATATATACACACACACACACACACATATATACACACACATACACACACACACAGGCCTTTTGGGCCTGGTTCCTCTCGAGGTTTCTTCTTTGCATCTACTTATGGAGTTTTTCCCCTGCCACCGTCACCGCAGGCGACGCTCATTAGGGATATGTAGGAGTAATCGGAAATGTTTACATTCTTTTATACTTTAGTAAGCCCCTACTTTCACTATTTTGCTGTGTGACGCTACTTTGTGACAATGTCAATTGTACAAAGCCTGAATCAAATTAAACTCAATTTAATTGAATAGTTAACACATACAATGGACGTACAATGAGCATACCACAGAGGCGATTGTTGCTAACTTTTGCGTATTATATCTAACCAACCCCATGAACTTGAATGTGTGAAAGTGGTATCATGCAAATCTTTAAAAAAAAACTCTCATTTTTCTGAGAATGAGCACAAGCTTTAATTCAAAGCAGACATATTTGCAGACTAGCTTTTGACTTTGGAGAGAATCCTCCCAGGTTCCAACACAAAGTGATGGAATAAACTCCATTGAACAAAAATAAATAAATTAATAAAAAATAAATAAAAACCAGCATTTTAACCTCGCAAACCTTTCTGCATGTTTGCAGAAATGGCTGTGAGGATGGGCAACGCGTGTCAATCAACCAAGATGTTTGTCATCCACAGGCAAACACTCTGGTATCGTGTCTCCATCTAGCAACACAAAGAGCGCCCTGTTAACCCATCTCAGCTCAACCAACAGTAAACTCTAAATTAGTGTATTTATAATCTGGTGTTTGCACCAGTCAACCGCATCACCATATTAACAGGTGAAGTTTTGTTTTGTATTATACAGTGGTACCTCACCATACGGAATTAATCCGTTCTAGAGCTTTTTTTGTCACCTGCATTTTTCGTAAGTTGAACCGCATTTTATATGTAAAATGCGTAATTCGCTCCAAGGCTCCCGATACTACGCCCTAGATCCTTTAAAAATTTTAAAAGATTACCTTTTAAGACCCCCTTCTGCTTCAATACCGTACTGATGGTAGACAGGTTCGGCCATATTCCTTTGTTATATCACCCGAGCCCATTTCTTCTCCTCATTCACACCGGAAATCACACCCGCATGAGTGCGTGTGTGTGTGTGTGTGTGTGTGTGTGTGTGTGTGTGGGTGTGAGTGGGTGTGCGTGTTGACCATGTCTTCTTAGTAGAGTTAAAATTTTACAAATGTTTATGGAAGGTTAAAAGCCTGAGTCGAAAAATAAAGCATAAAACGACAGTAACTCTGTCCTTTACATGAAAAGCATCATGGTGGATTCAGCTCTATAATAGGCAATGGGAGGTAGATGTGTCATTCCTCCTAGGCAATGGGACCCTGTCTAAGATGGCGTCAGGTGGACCTGTCCAAGATGGTGCTTGAGTGACAGCGAAATAAATGACAGCTCAGTTGTTAGCCAATGGGAGGCCAGCGGAGCGGGATGTTTGAACGTCATTGATGGGAGAGCAGCTTGTGCATTGTTTGAATTTTTAAAATAGCGCTTTCGTAACATGAACTTTTTTCGTATCATGAGACAAACATTTTAGGAAAATGCTTTTCATAACCTGAATTTTTCGTTTGGTGAGACTTTCATCAGGTGAGGTACCACTGTACTTACCATTCTCACAGGTGGAAACGAGCATTAACTGTTTTTCTGTACCATTTGTCATAAAATATTCACCTTTTGGATCAGAAACTGACAGGATTTAGTATAGGTACCACTAAGCTCACAACCCTCACTACCTGACCATTTTCATGCAGAGTTAAGAAATGGTGTTCATCCACATTTGACAGGGCAAAAAAAAAAAAGTTTAGTGTATATCGTGACCAGTGAACTACAAACAGCTACCGCAAACCTGGATGAGTAGAACACAATCAATTCATAAAAATGCAGGTTCAAGGTGTGTTACATAATCTCGATACAGAACTACTTGTGGAACTATTTTTCCCTCTTGTTTGGAATTGAACCTGGATGTACAGTACTTACCTTTATATTAAGTTCCTTGGTCACAAGACTTGGACTAAGTGGAAGTCTGCAGTTTTCACTTCGGAAAAATAACTGCACTCCTTCCAGGCCCTCCTGGAGCACCATCTTGAGAAATAAATAAATATAAGATTTGTTATGCTTAGAAATTTGACAGCATCCACAGAACAACCATGTGCGAAAATTCTATCATCCTATGAAATTGCACAAAATAGTGCATATGATCAACAGGCTTTATGAACATTTTGAGTGCAGTATTGTCAGACTGGTTCTCAGTGGAAACTGGAGTAAGGCAAGGCTGTATCCTCTCGCCAATCCTGTTCCTCATTGTTGTGGACTGGATAATGAGAGAAGTTACATCTGATGTAGCCAGAGGGATCAAGTGGACACTGATGTCATCTTTAGTAGATCTGGACTATGCTGATGATATAGTCCTGCTGTCTTCCAATCATGGCCATTTGCAAACTAAAACGGACAGGCTCAACACCAAAGCCAAGTCCACAAAGCCTTGAAATCAGCACTATCAAGAAACCATGCTCCAATTATAATCAATGGAGAACAAATTGAGTAAGTGGAAGACTTTATCTATCCAGATTTTAATATGAAATAGAGCTGATGGGGTATTCTAAAGCTGGGAAGAGTCTACACCAATATTTCACTGCCCTAGACATGTAAGCTGCAGAGGGAACCAGCCACATTCTCCAAGAACCATATTGTTACATGTACTTTTGCTAACTTTGAGGAAATGTTTGTATGTTTTTATATGGATTTGTTTGATAATTTAACTTTTTTTTTTTTTTTTTTTTTTTTTTTTTTTAACCATAGCATCAAATATTCTACACATGATAAATAGCCCACTCTTGTTTAATATCTATAAATAGCCAAAAGGGCTTTATTGGCTTGGGCGACAAGAGTGATCTGAGCTTAGGTGTGAACACTAAACCTGTCTGTCTTCCTTTCGGCTTTTTCCCTTTTACTCGGGAGTCGCCACAGTGAATCATCTGATTCGCACGTTTGATTTGGCAGAGGTTTTTACGTCGGATGCCCTTCCTGTCACAACCCTTTTTAACAAGGGACAGAAACATGCTGACGACTTTGCAGCTCCTCTTTACAAAAGTCAGCAATGGTTCTTTTACATGCCTCACGCCATAGACAAGTGAGAGACATGGCCCGCCTTTCATAACCCAGTTAGCTGCACTGGGGAGTGTGAACACTAAACCTAAACCTATATACCTGGAATAAGAAACAACTTCCAGCCTTTGATTAAAAAGAAACCATTTTTCATTATGTCTGAGAGGTCCACAATTTCTCTACACATTAATTTTAGTCTTGTCTATATTAATATTCATTCTGGTAAATTGGCAAAACTTCTCTAAACCTTGAATCCTTTTCTGGAGTTGGAGAGCGTTCTCTGAAACTGATGAGACACCATCCATAAACATCAGAGCATAAAGACTTCTGGTGAAGCCACCAAATTTCTCCTTATATTCCATCAGCTGGTTAATAAAAATAATAAATAATTGAGGACTGAAAATGGATCCCTGTCTGGTACTGAAACTACAATCAAAATACTTTGAAAGACCATGTGATGTTCTGACACAAGCAGATAATCTAGTATACATTAATACAAGAATATTATAGAATTTTCCACCAGCTCCTATTATTTTAAGACTTAACAAAAGAATGTTGTGATTTACTCTATGAAGTGCCTGAGAGAAATCTATAAACAAGCAGTGAAACCTTCACTTCTTCTTACATGAATATTTTTGGATCAAGGCTTGTCGTAAAAATATATGATCAATAGTCGAGTAATTCAACCTGAATCCTGCTTCTGCTTCATGAATAATATTTTTCTCCTCGCATCAAAGCTTTAGCCTGCTGTTAAAGATAGAAGTAAATATTTTACAGAGTCAATAAGAGCAATACCTCTATAATTATTTGGGCTGTTTTTATCTGATTTATAAAAAGGACAAATAACACTTCTACCCCATTATACCGGAAAATTACCATCATTGAAATCTCAATTTATAATTTATAACTTTGGGCAAGTTTAAACATTGATTGATTTATTCAATTAAGGTCTTAAGTGGTATCCAAATAGGAAGCAATAAACGATAAATGGTTCAAACCACAAAAGAATTGTTTAGCAACACAAGCAAATTGCACTTGTGCCAAGTTGTGATCAGCTCAGTAAACCTCTCACAATGAGCAATGAACAGGCTGCCCCACATGAAGTGTCAATACTAATCGCTTATTTTATCCTTGGCTAATATTAGCTAGTCCAAATTGTAATAAAAAAGTCTTATTGTTAACTTTCTGATTGCATAGCACATACACAGCAGGCACTCTTTTGCATTATAAACCAGAAAGAGTTCAACTTCTTGAAATATTTTATCACAAAAAATGCGACATCTGTCCTGTATTTAGACCTCTAAAAGTGGTATTGTAAAAGTACAATACGCCTGCAAATTGATTATATAGTACAGAGTTCTCAAGAGAAAATATATACTTTCTGCTGTATTAATGTCATCAATTTGGTCGAAAAGTATGTATAGTTATGAGGAATCTTCACCTACATCTGCAGGTGAGTCATGGGACCTTCAGAAGTTAACTTTGGTAAAATTTCCTCTGACACTTAAAGAGGTCCCAACTATGAAAAGTTGAAAACCCATGTTTTAAGCCATTCAGTGCAAATCCCTAATTGCTGAGGATCTGTTGGCCAGTTGGACAATGAGCACTAGTTTAACCACATTATTTAATTCTGCAGTATGTACAGCCATATGCTTGTTGTAAGCTCCCCTAGAAACTTACCTGTCGACTTGAGCTACTGGATTGGCGCACACTTTCTGCCAAAACTCCCAGCAACTGGACCAGACGTGTCTGCTTCTCAAATTCACCTCTTAGTCCAGAGCCACACATGCAAAGTAGCGCTCCAAGCACATGACTATAGCGTTGGCCAAACACAGGCTCCTGTATTGCATTGCTCAGCAGCCTGGAGCAAATTAGAATCCATCAAACATCCTCTCAAGAAACAAATGTGTTATGTCCTGAATAAAAAAAGGTCTAATTCAAGAACTGAGTAATAACCAGTAAAGTTGGTGTGCAACGTTGATATTTCGCTGTGCTCGTGATAACAGGAACATAACCAAGTCGTTCTTTAGATGTCTTTCAAATTTTAGAGCCTTCAGGATAGAAACGTAAAAAAAATGCTAATCAGCATCATTAAACAGACAATGGCTTACAAATATTATTTTAAAGATGAGAACAGATGTCAAAATGAACAAATTTATGGTAAGATTTTGCTATAATGTTATTAGAAACCTGTACAAGTTGAGGCAAGTAGTCAGTTAACTCATCATCACTGCAGGTCTCGATCCAACTCACAGCCATACCCCGGACTTTAATGTCTGCAAATCTAATCACAAAAACAGATATTTTACAAATTACTCATCTTGCAGGACAATAAATAACAGAACAGCTTTAACCTTTTCATGTATATATTTGTGTTAATGCAGTCTTTACAATTCTAAGAATTAAATGTCATAGTGACCCTGTCACACATGCTGCATAACAGTACACAGATAGGATTGGGAACCCATAAAATGTGACCTTCCTTTGGAGTCTTGTTCAAGGTCTTCTTTCTTATTGATTTATTTTATTATTTAGGCCACTGTTACAGCTGGTGTACAGGTGTAAACCGGTGTATGGGCCTTGGAAAGAAGCTACAATGGATATAAAGTGTCTGCACAGCCCTGTTAATGTTTTTTGCAAGGTCATTACTAAAAAGAGGACATTCCGCAAAATTATCAAAAGGAGTATCAAAACAAACATTTCTTCAACAACATTGACTGCAAAATCAATCCTGAAATAATTCTTCATCAGATCTGACTGTTTATATTTATTTTTACTTCTTATTGATTCATACGTCACATCAAAGGCGGGCCATGTCTCTCACTGTCTATGGGGAGAGACATGTAGAAGAACCATTGCTGACTTTCGTAAAGAGTAGGCTGCAAAGCCGTCAGCGTGTTTCTGCCCCTTGCGAAAGGGTTGTGTCAGGAAGGGCATCCGACATAAAAATCTATGCCAAATCAAACGTGCGAATCATTCGCTGTGGCGACCCCTGATAAAGGGAAAAAGCCAAAAGGAAATCTCTCATCTCATTGTTTCATACATATTCGGCGGACCAGATTATAAGGTGCAATATCAATGAACGATGCATGAACGGTCTCTGTCCATACATAAGGCTCATCATATAAGGTGCATTAAGTGAAACAAAAGTCAAATAAGTCAAACTTGAATCAATTCTCATAATAATTTGACTGTTCAGCTGTAAGAATATAAAATAATACATTTCACAATAACTCAACATTGTTCAGCTGTACCAATATAAAACAATAAACTTACTTTTTCAGTTCATTCCTCTTCCACAATTCCAACAAATTCATCATCTTCAGTGTTTGAATTTAACAGTTGCGTGAGTTGGACATCAGGCCCAGATCCCTCTATTATTTTTTATTATTATATTTTATTATCTATTACTCCCTCGCACATTGAGTCAGATCAGTAGAGACTGAGATTAGAAGTCTTCTTGGGTTGTGACCTAAACATTTTTCAGCCACGCCCCCTTAAAGAAACAGTGCATTAGTATTGCGTTTATTACAGAACGGAGGACATTACTCTTAAGGAGTTGTATCAGTGTAACTTTAAATTCAAGAAAGTTAATCCAAGGTCTCAGGAGGACACCTGTAGCAGTGCTTTATCTTGGTATTTGGACATAAAACCCAGATCCCGCTAATTTACGACCTGTTGACACCAATATCTAGCGGTTGAAACTCTTTGGTTAATCCACCGGAATGATAGTTAGCTCTGAATTAGTTTGCTTCACTGAGCAACTATTGGGCTTTGACAATGTCAGTGAGATGGAGTCGTGTGGCTTCATCCACACACAAGGTGCACCAGGTTATAAGACACACCATCGGTTTTTATTTATTTATTTATTTATTTAGAGGTTAAAGGCTTTTAAGTGCGCCTTATGGTTCGAAAAATACAGTAATTTGTTTATCCCTCCTAGTCCATGTGTGCATGTCATTGCTTGTTTTCTTATGAGTATAACGAGGCAAATGCCCAAAAACTAATTTATAACAATGTATGACAATAATTGAATTTCTAAGATGAAATCAAACATGCGGCCCATGGAAGCCCATGGCACGCATAACAGCTGCAGAAATATCTGGTAAATGCTGATCACAATTATATAAAAAAAGAACTGTTTGTCTAACTTCTTTAACATTTTGGCCAGTTTTGGGTTTCAGTGAAGGTTCCTGTGACCTGCTCTATAAAACTCTTCAAGGAATATACTGTTTTTGTTTTATACAGTGCAGAATGTTGATGAAGACTAATGATTACTATACATTTCGTAAGTTCTTCTCACACAGAATACACAAAACAATTAAAACTATTAAAATACCTGTACAAACATTTCTACATCCAAACCACCAAGTTCAGAAATACTCCAGGCAGCAGGTTCCAAAAAAGAAAAAATAGAACTACAGTGGTACCTCACCTTACAAAATTAATCCGTTTCAAAGGCTGTTTCGTAACCTGGATTTTTCGGAAGTAGAACCCCATTTTACATGTAAAACACGTGACTCGTTCCAAGGCCCCCAATACTACCCCCTAAACTCTTTAAAAATTATAAAAGCATACCTTCAAGGTACTTACTTCGTGTTGACCATATCTTCTTAGCAGAGTTATAAGCTTAGAAATGTTTATGCAAGGTTAAAGGCCTGAGCCAAAAAATGAAGTTGCAATGAGCACACTCGAAAAACTCATGAAACAACAGTAACTCTGTCCTTTACACAAAAAGCATCATGGGTATTATGGAGATACAGCTCCATAATAGCCAATGGGAGAGAGCTGCATCATCCCTCCTCGCCAATGGGAGGCCGGTGGGGGTGGGATGTTGGGAGATAGCCAATGGGAGGGAGCTGCGTCATCCCTCTTAGCCAATGGGAGGCCAGTGGGGCGGGATGTTGGGAGATAGCCAATGCGAGGCCAGGAGGGCGGGATGTTGGGAGATAGCCAATGGGAGGCCAATGGGTGGGCAACTCGTGCATTGTTTGAATTTTTGAGATGGTACTTTCGTAACGTGAACTTGTTTCGTATCCAGAGACAAAAATTTTAGGAAGATGTTTTTCGTAACCTGGATTTTTCGTTTGCTGGGACTATCATTAGGTGAGGTACAACTGTATAGAACTCATTGCGTTCTGTGTTTCTGTGGCTTTTTCAAAAATATTCATTAAAAAAATCTAAAAAAAAAAAAGGAAATTATGGAAAAATAGGGAAAAAGTTAAGGAAAATGCTGCAAAACAAGGCCAATTATGGAAAAAAAAAAAAAAAAAAAAAAAAAAACCAACCCAAACCCCCAAACAAAACTACAGTCGGCCCCCAATTTACGAAATTAATCCGTCCCAGAGCCCGTTTCATATAGCGGGGATTTTGTAAGTAGGGGTCGCATCTCACGTTAAATGCCTAATTCGTTCCAAGGCTCCATTCTTTGGACTGGATAAACCACATAAACCCTTTAAAAATGATAAAAGTACACCAATTTTGTATGAAATATGTGTTAAAAGTAAAAGAAAATTATTTATTCAACCATTTAAACATTTTATTAACATATTAAACAATTAAACATTTTTTATTAACACACACACACCTCGCTCTCTCTCTCTCTCTCGCGCACACTGCGGGCCACGCCCACAAGACGTGGAATTCAAAGCGCATTCACTGCTTGACAAACTCAACTTTAATTTGATTTTTTGAGGGATCGGAATTCCAGATGAGCTCAAAATGCACCCACATTTGTTAAACATTTACTGAATTAAACAACTTAAAAAACTAAAAACTAAAGCGTTATTCTCATTCTCTCTCTCTCGCTCTCTCTCTCTCGCGCGCGCTGCGGGTCACGCCCACAATACGTGGAATTCAAAGCACATTCCCTGCTTGACAAACTCAACTTTAATTTGATTCCTTGAGAGATCTGAATTCCAGATGCGCTCAAATGCTCCCACATTTATTAAACATTTACTGAATTAAAACAACTTAAAAAACTAAAAACTAAAGCGTCACGTTTCCTTCTATCTCTATCTGGGAGGCCAGCAGGGCGGGATGTTGAGAGACAGCCAATGAGAGAGCAACTCGCGGGTTGTGTGAAATTTTGATTGGCGTTTGAATTTTGAATTTCTTTTCGTAAGAGGGGGTTGTTTTGTATCTCAGGGACGGAAATTCAGGAAAATGTTTTTCGTAACCCTGGAATTTCGTACATAGGGGTCTTTGTACCTCTCGAATCCGAGTGTGTGTGTGTGTGTGTGCACGCGCGTGTCTTTATGTGTGCGTATTTATATTTTATTTACATCTTATGCATTACTTTTGAATGTTTAAATTGTTATTATAAGCATATATAGTGCTGAATATGTATTTATTTATATCATATACACATATACATGTATGTATACGTCAGTCGGGGGGTTCGATCCTACTTTGCGGAAATCGGCGGTCGTTGGGGGGGTCTTGGTCCCCATTAACCGCAGAAAGTGAGGGATCCCTGTCCATCAGAGGGGTCCACACGCTTGTTCATGTTGTAACCATGGAATACTTGACGATGTGACCCATATACAGTCCCATTCATTCCTGAGGGCAATATATGAAACAATTCTGGTGATCCTATCTAATTTCCTTCCCAATAAGTACAAGTATGGATGGACTGACCCATTTCGACAGCTCCTGCTCTGCTCACCTTCAGTGTTGGCAGGAGCTTAAAAAAGTTGATTTCTAAATTTACTTTAACTTGTACCAACATTGCAGCTGATTCTCTCAGACAGCTCTCCTGAAGAGTCAGGTGCTTCCTCACCGACCCTCAGATCAATTTGGCCAAGACTTCATCCCCAAAGAAATCCAAACATTTGGCACACAACATAAGACGCTCCCTAGTCCTATCCTAGAGGATATTCCCATCACGCCAGCACTTCCTAAGCAAATTCATATATTCCTATCAGGGAAACTTTTTTTTCTAGGTTAAGGCCAATGTTCGGTCTTCCCTGGCAGTGATCCCACTACACTTTAGAAAAGATATCATTTGGTTTGAAGTCAATTTGCTTACTCAGCTGTATTAGATGGAACACCGAAAGTTATGCTGTTAAAATTTAGAAGGACATTTTTTTCAATATCTGGCAAATGATCCCACATCACAGTGGTCAGATGAAAAGGCAAAAACAAATAAAATGTTGTGCTATGACCATGCCCAATTCCATTTTGATCTGGAAAAATGACAGGAATATTCAGAATACAAAAAATGTTCAGAGCTACAAATAAACAATGGTATGTGAGGTACATACTTTGAATCTAGCAACTCAAGGGCACAGACAGGAGAGAGTGGAGGCCAGTGGCGTAGGAGATTATGGATCTCTGCTATGCTATTCCACGCCCAGCTAGGTGCACTTGATAACACCTTGGGAAGACTGTGCTCATGTTTGCGGCAGTAGTATCGTTGGTCCCAAAGCAGCTGCATCTCTCGTTGAGTCATTCTGCAAGAAAATAATAATAGTAATATTGATAACACTGCAATGGCCTGGTGAGCTGTTCTCCCAGCCTCCCAGTGAGCCTAATTAGGATTGAGCAATTGAAAAAATGAATGAATAATAACAATGATACTACTACTACTAAGGATCCTTCAGAGTGCTGTCTCATAAAACAAGTACATGAATGCGGTTTGAACAGAAAAAGATAATTTCAACAGATACATTTTAAGCAACTTTTTGAAAATGCTAAAGCCCCTTTCTCACTGCTGCAGCTTGACCCATGGAAGCTCATGGAAATGCCTCCACGGGAAAAGCAAAGAACAACACGTAATTGTCATTACATGTACCGCAAGTTGCATAAGAACACGGTCAGCACTGCGGCCTTCTGCAGCAACTCATGGTAAATTCTATCGTGTTTGATTCTTTGGCCCACAATTGTGCAGAAAGACCAAAAATGTGTCATTTCCACGTCACAACCTCACACCATCACCAGCATCGTATGAACAGCGTGAAAAGCATGCAAACATCGACAAGCACCAGTGGTACCGTATAACGGTCATGGTGATCATACCTTTTTTTTCCCCCCGACTATACAGTCGGCCCTCCACTTATGAAAATCTCTGAATACGAAAAATCCAGGTTACAAAAAACGTTTTCCTAAATTTTTCGTCCTCTTTTTACAAAAACAACCTCTTTTTACGAAAAGCGCCAAACGTGCCATTCAAAAATTCAAACGTGCCATTCAAAAATTCAAACAATGCACGAGTTGCTCTCTCATTGGCTGTCTCCCAACATCCCGCCCCGCTGGCCTCCCATTGGCCCTTGGAACGAATCACGCGTTTTACATGGACAATGCGTCTATACTTACGAAAACTCCAGGTTCCGAAAAAGGCTCTGGAACGGATTAATTTTGTAAGTAGAGGGCCGACTGTATAAAATGCTGTAAATCTTCATTTCAAGCTATTATTGCAGAATCATGCCTTTGAGGGGAACAGGATGGGGGGGGGGTATTTTTTTGCATCTACACCATGGCATGTTCCTCTGCAAGGTACAGCAGGAATCCGCCTGAAAGTTGAGATAGTCAGAAAAGTACTACTAGTATAAGTTATTCAGTGGCTCTCAGGTCCTCCAAAAGATTATCGATTAAGAAAAACACTGGAAATGATTTGTGGCAACAAGCGGTCATGTGAAGTTAATTTAAGAAATGATAAGATGAAAATTGAAATTTTCTGGAGCAGGTAGTACGACTGAAGCAACTTCCATTTACAGGGAAAATATTCTCCTGAATGACAGATGTCAATAACACTGGGATCACCAAAATGGTTGCTGTAAGATAATTTTTTTCGACCTCAAAACAGAAGTACAGCTGTGAGTCTTTAGTTCATGGATACATATTTGTTTAAATGTCAATTATTACACCCATCTGATCATGCACCTGTCGTAATTAACTCGGAGACTGTTGAACAAGTTGACCAATACAAATATCTGGGAACTATCATTGACAATAAGCTGACTTTTACACAGAACACTGATGCCGTGTACAACAAGTGTCAACAAAGACTGTTCTTCCTTCGCAAACTCAGATCTTTTCATATTGATAAAACCATTATGTTGTTATTTTACAAATCATGTGTGCAATCTGTTTTACTTTTTAGTGTACAATGTTGGTACGGCACCCTCTCTCTCAAAAACAAAAACAAACTTGGCAAAATTGTAAACGTAAGCAGCAAAATCATTGGAACTCCTTTAGACCCTATTGATTACTTTTATGAATCTCGCGTACTAAATTTAGCATCCAAAATTATTAACGACGAAACTCATGTTCTTCATTCTGAATATATCCTTCTTCCTTCCGGCCGCAGATATCAATTACCCAAACTTAAATCAAAGAGAGCCCATTACATCCTATATACCAACTAGCATTTTCCTTTTAAATAAGTAGCCTCCACCTTTAGTCTCTTGTATATTGTTACATTTTGTACCACTGTTTTTATCTGTTGCGTTATCTAATTTAAAAACTCAGTTTTATGTCTTAAGTCGTTACATGTCCGTTTAACATACAGTATTCTTTAAAGTATTTTTAAATTTTATTTTTGAAATTTTAGTGCTAGTTTCTTACATTGCACCTTAAGATATTTAATATTTAATATTTAATGTTATATATGTATTATGTCTTCATGTTGTAATATGTTATGTATGTATGTTTATGGAGCCTGTGTACGTGCAAGACAAATTCCCTCCTCGGGCAATAAAGTATTGTCATTGTCATTGTCATTGTCATTTGTTAACCATGTATTTTTATCCCAGTGGATCAATAAAGTTCAATTCCTAACCAGAAGAACTCCACAGTTCTTCAGAAAGTTCCTTCCCTACCTCCACCTATCATGTTGATTTTGTGTGTGTCAGCTGGAGGGCCTGTTTAACTTTCTCCTCCCATTTATGGTCTTTCCACTCTTAGTGCCTTTCCTGCTCTGACTGGTCACCTCATTCTCCATATACTTAACAGACACTGTAACCTCATCAAACATGGCTATACAACATGAACAAAAATTTATCAGTTAAAACATTGAAAATGCATTATTCGCTGTGGCGAATCTCGAGAACAGGAAAAAGCCAAAATGAGAAGATCTCTTTAAAGTTAAATGCAGAACACTTTTGAATGTATATATATATTGGCACTTCAAAGTCCTGACCTGAAACCCTGAAAGCTTTCTGGATGTGGTAGAGAAGACTTTATGGCGTGGTTGTTTTTCTCTCATTGATTCAAGACGTTGGCAAGAAATGAACCCGGCATTACATGGAAATAAATGTGATGCTGCTTAGGTTTGTTCAAACAATGTCCTGACAATTATGTGCTCTCCAAGAAAATACAGAAATTCACTTCTGAAGTTTTGGTTCCAGGGATCCCAAAGCTCTGCTATTTAGTGAATCCCCTATTTTTTTTTTTCATTTATGCAATTAGTACATTGTAAGACTGTTTACTAGTGCAGAGAAAATGTTGTGACATTTTGAATTAGTATTATTAACATACTAACTTGTAGCAGGTATGCTCAACAAGCTGAACACAAATGTTTGTTGTGATATGTCATGTGTTATGTAATCATTCTACAAATTAGTTCATAATTAGTTCATAATTATGTTACACATGAATTACGAGCCATAGGGCTATGCTCCTTGAATTGTGTGTGTTTATCTACTCCAGGGGTCGGCAACCCACGGTTCCGGAGCCGCATGTGGGTCTTTCACCTCTCTGATACGGCTCTGTGGCTTTTAAAAATAATGAATGTGTACTTTATGGTGGCTGACAGGTGCAAGCGTGCTTCATATACAAAAACCACTGCATCACCAAAAACAACTACTAAAAGAAAATGCCGCTTATTTACTCACATTGGAAGCACTCCGGGCTACCTGGGGTGGAGAGTTCAACCAGCAATCTGCCTAAGGTAGAGCCCTGCAACGGTTGGGTACCCACAGGTCCCCAGAGGGTAACCTTTCAAAAATGCTCTTTAAGGGTTGAAAATTACATAGATGAAAATTAACAGTCACGGGGGCGGGCAGATATTTATTTGGTGTGGGCAAGGTGATTTTGTGTGTGTTCTTGTGGACATGGCTATCATTATATTAATCAGCTACATTGAGAGTCTCAGAGTTTTTGATCTGCTGTGTCGGTGGATGGAGCATGCCACCAAACCCTTGTGCTCATGCCAAGCAGTGTTCTTGCCATGCCAGCAGCAGTGCTGCGAGTGAGAAGCGTTTTTCCACCGCCGGTGTTTGTAATCCAGGAACAGAAATCACAGCTGAAGTAAGAGACGGTGCATGAGATTTGGTTTATGCACAGCAATCTCCAAATTAAATAACTATATAAAAACACAAGAAGGACTTGAACACATTCATTCATTTTCTGAACCGCTTGTTACAGTGCTGACCATTTTCTACTACAGGAGCATCCAGACACTTTCACAAAAGCATATCAGCACATAAATAGCCTTAACCACGGGTTCATAAAACAGTCGGCTTGATAATTTGGGTATAATAAGTGTTCAAAGGACAACTCCAGTAAACAGTTTGATCCGAAGTTTATGACACCCAAACTAATATAAATACATTTACAATATTCACAATAAACAAAAGTTGATTTCAAAGATAAGAGAGAAAATAATGGATCTACTTTCTGATTAGGAATGCCACATTAACATAGTTGCCAAATAGAGTAAACTAGCAAGGTTGATGATATATTGTGCAATCAAATGTCTAACAAAGACTCACCGGGGATTTTCAAAAGATGACTCTACAACTATGTTCCCTCTAAGCTGCGCACATGCGCAATTGCGCACTGGTGTTATGGTCTCCACGCACAGATATTTTGCGCTGCGCACAAAAAAATAGAAATCCCACCTGAAGTGAAAATAAAATAAACTATTCAGTCTGTGCTATTTTTGAATGTAATTCAATGAGTGGAAGGTGACTGCTTGCTCCAGCCAATGATGCGATCCTTGATGCGATTCAATGATGCGATACGTACTGACGCACCGAATCGACATGATTGACAGTGACAGCATCCTTATGTGTTTTAAGCTCGCCAAATGGTGACTAATGTAAAGAGAAGACACGTATGATACGCTCCTTTTGTTTAACCCTTTTTAATAATGGCAAAACGAATGGGCATCGACACATCCCCTCACGAAACCAAAGTTTAAAAGAAATGCAGTTATTTTAAGGTGGAATGGCATGAAACTGGGTGATATTTTTTCACCGATAAACATGTGGATCAGCTGATGCGCATAAAATCAAAGCTGCAAGGAGATGAAGCCATCACTCTGGACAACATGTACAAACACTGGAGAGATGAATAAAACAGACAAGAATATTAAGGTGAATAGTAATTTTTCAATCAGATTTGTGCTCATCGAGTGTCATTTATTTAGAACTTTAATTTATGGATGTTGATCATGAAATACTATAGTTTCTGAGTAGTAGCTTGTCTCATTGTATACTTTATTTCACAGACAAAGAGTTACAGGACTGTCTCCCAGACCACAGTAGGACAGTGGACAGCAGGATTCTCTTCTAGATCACAGTAGGAGGACTCTGGAGTCTCTCTCCCCAAATGGATGGACTGCAGAACCCTCTTCCAGACCACAGAAGGACTCTCTCTCAACCAATGGACAGCAGAACTCTCTACCAGACCACAGTAGGACCCTCTCGCCCAGAAAGAGCTTCACAATGAAAATTGAGTTTATAGTTGGCTTGGTTGGCAGTTTATGTTTTGCTGTAGTTAAAAGCAAACATTTATACTTTAAATAGTGTTATCGTAGTACACAGGTTAACAAGTATGTTGTCCTTTACATTGTAAGCTTGGTAAAGCACTTAATTAAAAGAATTTTAATGGAAAATAAATGCTGTAATTTGACTCTTTTAATAAATCGTGTTACTTGGATGGATGCGATACTGGCCTGACGACAGTGCACAGGGTCTGATGTTGCTCACAGTGGTCCAAAGGGACCGCTCAAGGAGTTGATGTGTTTGCTCAGACACACAGAAAATTAGAGGGAACATTGCTCTACAACGCTCCAAATCAGTTTCTGGGGTTAGACGGATGAGTCACACAAAATGCGTCAAAACTTTTGACACCTGGATCGGCACTTAAAACCTTATAAGTGACGATCGAACATATCTCAGTAATTTTTAAGGACAACAACTCACAAATAGATGTCTTTGGCTACCATGCTAAACAGCCGAGACTGCTAAACACCCAGTTCAAAATGGCGGTAATCGATATTCAACCCACCTAAATTATGTCAATGAGATCTGTTCTCAGACATACACCACCTGGAATTTCAATATCTCCATGGAAAGAACAAAGCCCTTTTCACTGATTAGTCAGTAGGTCACAGTCGGTTCATCAGTGTAGAACGGCGGTAACACTTTCCTGTCTTGTATTCTTAGCACCGAAAGGTTAAGGAAACACCCAACTTCAGAAGTCTTCGGTGTACCGTCTTGCCAGCTCGGAAGTAGATTCTAGCTAGCATGTCCTTACAGCATGAATTGCAGTCCAGTCCAGCGGCTCCCAGCATGCGCTGCTCTGAAGCGCGCTTACGCTTAAATACCGTCAGAGCGGACGTGATTGAAGCCCCCCACGTGACCTGCTTTGAAATTCCTATGAATAAGGTGAAACTGTGTTTTCTCCAATATCTATAAACTAACTTAACTCAAAAACTACAGGTCGTAGTGGCATAAACTATACACTGTATTAAAGCTGATGACCTAAAGAACACAGTGCTGTCGGTTATATGAACTGAAAACTTCACAACGAAGTACGAGAATTACTAGATCACGGCGAGACCACCTAAAAATTAGTATTTCATGAACTTCGGGAATTTATCCTGAAGCAAGAAGCCATTCATGGCGGCTGGACCAACTCAAGTCAGTTAGTACTGATCATAAG
The DNA here is from genome assembly GCA_024760905.1 of Plotosus lineatus. Lineage (NCBI taxonomy): Eukaryota > Metazoa > Chordata > Actinopteri > Siluriformes > Plotosidae > Plotosus > Plotosus lineatus. Next base: position 49,472,195 of record CM045739.1, read on the forward strand.
CTAACTGCTGATATACAATTCACACATCAGGACAAAAGATTGATTCAATAGAAAGCAAAAGGTTAAACTGACAAACACAGCTATTTGCATTTCATAGCCGAGGCGATTCAAAATGGCCGTAAAATCACCATGAACAAGAAACTTTACAGATCAGAACTGGGGATATATCCCTGATTATACCCAGTTTCGTAACACCGCTTAATTCTAATTAGGGTTGTGGGGAGGCTGATGATTTTTTTTTAATCTAAAATTTTTTGTTGCAAGCAGAATTGTAATTTAATTGTCTCTGCAGTCATTTAAATCAATGTAACACATTGTTTTTATATTAACATGAAGGGAAAAGTGGGGGGGAACCATTATATGTAGTGTTATTTGATTTTAAATGTCAAAAAAGTATTCGTGGCTCCCAGTGTTTTCTTTACTGTCGAAAACGGGTCCAAATGGCTCTTTTAATGGCAAAAGGTTGCCAACCCCTGATCTACACTGAAATAAAAAAAAAAACATACACGTTTCAGTTTAATTGGTTTTCAGGTTAAGGCTACTTATCCACTGTATCGATACTTGATTTAAATTCACTGTGAAATGGATGCCAGCATGCAATCTGAGCCTACATGATAACACTTCCAGTAAAAACATAACACTAGGGAGAGATTTTTGGTGGACATTCACTTGCGTTTTAAGTAACAAATAGTGTGATAACCGTGATTCAAATGTGACTCCAAGAATAGCAATACAGAAGTGCGGTAAAGTTCACAGGTCACATCTAGCAGCTAACACCTAAATGTTTCAACACCTGAAGACAACAGGGCCAGAATTGTTCGAGGTATTACACTTTACTTCACTGAGTTTCCCTCGAAAGGTAAAATTCTTCACAAGATTCATGTCTGATGTCAAAAAACCTTTTAAGTGTGCAGGTTAGTAACTATCAGAATTTGTTATGAGGAGATAAATAAAGATAATAAATTAATGAAGTGTCATGAATTATCAGATATGTCAAAACATTGAACAATATTATAGAAAACAGGGATTCCTATTGTAAAAGTCTCTGCTAATTTTCTGTTATATATTTGACTGACAAAATTATACCTGGATGTAGATGCCAGGGTGCAGATCTTTTCGATCCTCCTCTGGATGTCCGGCTCAGGCGCTTCTTGAGATTGAAGGTCAGGGGAAGTGTTCTCCTGAGGACTTACATGCAGCACATTCATTTGTAGATTGGGAAAATCTACCTGTAAGAAACGGGAGGGGGAGGGGGGAGGCGTTCAGTGGTTATTTTGCGTAGGGACATTTATCTATCCAAAAATAAATTGGACAATTTTTTGAACAGGCCAAAAAAAAACAATGAGAGGGAAATACCTGCAGTATGATCCTTTCCAAGTTCTTAATTCTTCCTACAACACCAGACAATGAGCTTGGCAAAGATGTCCACATATTTAGCAGCTTAGTGCCGCAAGCAAACACCCTGCAATATATATCAATATAATGTCTATTATTTAGTCATTCACTGCACATCTACGTCTGGTTATAATGTTATATCAGAAAAAAAAAAAACAATGGCAAGCTGAAACACTAATAAATATAACAAGCACTTGGTCTTAATCATGTCACCTTTTGAGCTGGTGTTATAATTTATGTGCAAATGGTGGTTACTTTCTCTTTCATGATGACATTTTGAAAAAGAGAAAATTAGGCCAAATTGCCACAATTCATCCCATGTCCAAACCCTTTAGAAGTGTATTCAAAAAGACAATGTGCCAATCACCAAAAAAGCCAAACATTTCCCCTTTGACCCAAAATGACTGACATTCTATTTGCTTTGTGGCATGGGTCATAAGGCTTTTTTGTGCGTCTTGACATGATCTATGAACCCTCATATAAGCATGCTCTCTACATTTAGTAACTAGGCATCTGTTTTGTGATTCTAGATGGGGCTCTGGCTACATTTTATCTCACCCATATACAATTTAAACATTCAGCAAACTATATCCATGTGCCATGTCTGGGATCGCTGCAACAACATACAAAATATAACCAATTTAAGTTTTTATTTTGTAAAGTGACATTTACAATTTACTATCCAGCTACACCCATTCCTACTGACAAGCATGCAAATATTGAAGACCAAAACAAACAAGTTCTTAAGAAGTTCTTGCTGACTTTTGGGGCAATTTGCACTGCTTGATCCTAAATAGGGTTGCGGGGAGGCGAGAACCAATCTCAGCTGACCCTGGACGAGGGGAGAGTACCCCCTGGACAGCTCACCAAGGCATCGCAGGGCAGAAACACACTAACATGTGAAAGTCAGCAATGGTTCTTTTACATGCCTCTCACCATAGACAGTGAGAGACATCGTCGGCCTTTGATAACCCAGTTAGCTGCACGGGGGAGCGTGGGGGCAGTGTACAACCCGTTGAGAGTGGAGGTCCACCTGGCCACTACTGCCCAAAATATAACAATTTTATTGCTATTTCCTCTTGGCAATAGATTGTGTGAATGTGTTCTTGATCATTCTATGAAAGATGTTTTCAGAATCAGAATCTTATACTCCCTAAAAAGTTTGAGCCAGATTGAAGAACGTTTCATATTTGCTGCACTCTGACAACCATATGGGACGATGTAAGCTTTAACATTTGCTCTCTTCCGTAAGTTGAATGAGATTGCCAAATTTTAAAACGATAAGACCAAATCTCCAACAAGAATCAAATCAAATAGAGTCTGATTAAAAAGTTCAGTCTATGACCGTCTTTTCATTTATTTATTTGTTTATTTTTGTTACTATATTTCATGTAGCCCAAACCATGAAGCCTCAAGAGATGCTTCTAATTCTGTTAGTAACCAGTTTCCAAGTGTGTGCAGATTTTCAAGATTTTTTGAGAATGGCAAAGGGTGACAAAAGTGCTTCTTATCTGAAAGGAATAAAAATATCTTTGATTTCAATTGAGTTTGTGCACCTTTGGAGCCCAGACGCAATATAATAATCCTTTAAGTTTCAATGGGGTCCGATGCACATTTGGGAGTCAAGCCCTTATCATGAGAAAAATACATATACATACATAAATTTTATATACATACACACACACACACACACACACACACACACAGCCTGTGGCACTGCTGAGGTGTTACGGTGGCGCAAGATGCTTCGATAGCGGCCTTAAGCTCATCCACAGTGTTGGGTCTGGTATCTCTCAACTTTCTCTTCACAATGTCTCACAGATTTTCTATCGGGTTCAGGTCAGGAGAGTTGGCAGGCCAATTGAGCACAGAAATACCATGGTCAGTAAACCATTTACCAATTCACTCTAAACACCTGCAAAAGATTCCTGAGGCTTTTAAAATCTCCCAGCCTGGTTCATTACTCAAAACCGCAATCATGGATAAGACTGCCGACCTGACTGCTGTCCAGAAGGCCATCATTGACACCCTCAAGCAAGAGGGTAAGACACAGAAAGAAATCTCTGAGCGAATAGGCTGTTCCCAGATTGCTGTATCAAGGCACCTCAGTGGGACGTCTGTGGAAATGAAAACGTGAGGCAGAAAACGCTGCACAACCAGAAGAGGTGACCGGACCCTGAGGAAGATTGTGGAGAAGGGCCGATTCCAGACCTTGGGGGACCTGTGGAAGCAGTGGACTGGGCTACAGGTGCCGCATTCCCCAGATCAAGCCCCTTCTGAAACAGAAACAGCGGCAGAAGCGCCTGACCTGGGCTACAGAGAAGCAGCACTGGACTGTTGCTCAGTGGTCCAAAGTACTTTTTTAGGATGAAAGCAAATTTTGCAAGTCATTCGGAAATCAAGGTGCCAGAGTCTGGAGGAAGACTGGGGAGAAGGAAATGCCAAAATGCCTGAAGTCCAGTGTCAAGTACCCACAGTCAGTGATGGTCTGGGGTTCCATGTCAGCTGCTGGTGTTGGTCCACTGTGTTTTATCAAGTGCAGGGTCAATGCAGCTAGCTATCAGGAGATTTTGGAGCACTCCATGCTTCCATCTGCTGAAAAGCTTTATGGAGATGAAGATTTCATTTTTCAGCATGACCTGGCACCTGCTCACAGTGCCAAAACCACTGGTAAATGGTTTACTGACCATGGTATTACTGTGCTCAATTGGCCTGCCAACTCTCCTGACCTGAACCCCATTGAGAATCTGTGGGATATTGTGAAGAGAAAGTTGAGAGACACCAGACCCAACACTGTGGATGAGCTTAAGGCCACTATCGAAGCTTCCTGGGCCTCCATAACACCTCAGCAGTGCCACAGGCTGATTGCCTCCATGCCACGCCGTATTGAAGCAGTCATTTCTGCAAAAGGATTCCAGACCAAGTATTGAGTGCATAACTGAACATAATTATTTGAAGGTTGACTTTTTTGGATTAAAAACACTTTTTTTTTTTAATTGGTCGAATGCTAATTATAAAAATAATAAAAGATGCTAATTTTTTGAGATCGTAATTTTGGGTTTTTCTTTACTTTTTTGTGAAATTTATCAATATTAAAACAATAAAAGGCTTGAAATACTTCAGTTGTGTAGAATGAATCTAAAATATATGAAAGTCCAACGTTTATCAGTACATTACAAAAAATAATGAACTTTATCACAACATGCTAACTTTTTGAGAAGGACAAGTATTTGCTTAGGGTAACAAAAGTCTGCAAAACAGTGTAAGCACAAAGATCACAGAGATGACATCTTAACACATGTGTAACACGATATACAACTGAGATATAGGTATATAAATTCAGCCGTGAGGGAGGGCAAACAAGTGCCCGCCCTCACGCCGGTCCCAAGCCCGGATAAATGCAGAGGGTTGCGACAGGAAGGGCATCCGGTGTAAAACTTTTGCCAGAATCCAAAATGCAAACCGGAAAGACAAATTTCATACTGGATCGGTCGAGGGCCGGGTTAACAACGACCGCCATCAGTGCTGTTAACCAACAGGGTGCTGGTGGAAATTGGGCTACTGTTGGTCGAAGAAGGACAGGTCAAGAAGGAGAGGTGGGAGGCGCGTCCGTAGGCAGAGAGAGAAGAGGAAAAGCAAGAGTTTCAGACTGAGAGTAGGGACTTTGACTGTTGGAACTATGAAAGAAAAAGATAGAGAGCTGGCTGAAATGATGCAGAGGAGGAAGGTGGACATACTGTGTTCCGCAGGACAGGTGGAAAAATAGCAAGGCTAGAAGCTTAGGAGCAGGGTTTAAGTAGTTTTTTCATGGTGTGGATGAGAAGAGAAATGGTGTAGGAGCCATCTTGAAGGAGGGGTTGGTCAGGAATGTTCTAGAAGTGAAAAGAGTGTCAGACAGAATGATGAGTCTCAAGTTAGAAATTGAAGGCATGATGTTCAATGTTGTTAGTGCTTATGCCCCACAGGCAGGATGTGAGCTAGAAGAGAAGGAGAGATTCAGGAGTGAGTTAGATGAAGTGATGCAGAGTACCCCCAGAGGTGAAAGAGTGGTCATTGGTGCAGACTTCAATGGACATGTTGGTGCAGGCCACAGAGGAGACGAGGAAGTGATGGGCAGGTTTGGTATCCAGGACAGGAACATAGAGGACAGATGTTGATAGATTTTTCAAAAAGGATGGAAATGGCTATGGTAAATACTTTCTTCCAGAATAGACAGGAGCATAGGGTGACTTATAAAAGTGGAGGAATAAGCACACAGGTAGACTACATCTTGTGTAAGCGATGTAATTTGAAGGAAGTCGTGACTGCAAAGTAGTAGTGGGTGAGAGTGTTGCCAAACTGCATAGGATGGTGGTGTACAGGATGATGCTGATGGTAAGAAAGGTGAAGAAGGCAAAGACAGAGCAGAAGACAAAGTGGCGGAAGCTGAAAAAGGAAGAGTGTCATGTTGTCGACAAGAAGGAGTTGAAACAGGTTTTGGGTGGTCAGGAAGTGCTTCCAGATGACTGGACAACTACAGCTAATGTTATCAGGGAGAGAGGTAGGAGAGTACTTGGTGGTGGAATGAGGAAGTGCAGGAGTGTGTACAAAAGGAGAGGTTAGCTAAGAAGAAATGGGACATAGAGAGGACTGAAGAGAGTAAACAGGAGTGCAGGGAGACAGTGTAAGGCGAAGGTAGCGGTGTCAAAGGCCAAACAGAGGGCGTATGATGACTTGTATGATAGGTTCGATAGTAAGGAGGGAGAAAATGATTTATACAGGTTGGCACAGCAGAGAAATAGAGATGAAAAAGACATGCAGCAAGTCAGAGTGATTAAGGACAGAGTGGGAAACGTGTTGACTGATGAAAGAAGTGTGCTGGGAAGATGGAAAGAGTACTTTGAAGAGCCGATTAATGGAGAAAATGAGAGAGACAAAAGAGTAGAAGAGGTGACTGTTGAGGACCAGGAAGTCGCAAAGATTAGTCAAGATGAAGTGAGGAGGGAATTGAAGAGGATGAAGAGTGGAAAGGCAGTTGGTCCTGATGACATACCGGTGGAGGTATGGAAGTGTCTCGGAGAGGTAGCAGTCGATTTTCTGACAAGAACATTCAACAAGGTCTTAGAGAGTGAGAGGATGCTAGAGGAATGGAGGAGAAGTGTGCTTGTGTCCATTTTTAAGAACAAGGGAGATGTATAGAGTTGCAGCAACTACAGAGGGATAAAGTTGATGAGCCATATGATGAAGTTATGGGAAAGAATAGTGGAAGCTAGACTAAGGGCAGAGGTCAGCATCTGTGAACAACAGTTTGTTTTCATGCCAATAAAGAGCACCACAGATACAGTGTTTGCCTTGAGGATGTGAATAGAGAAGCTGCGTTGTGCCTTTGTGGATCTGGAGAAAGCATATGACAGGGTGCTGAGAGAGGAACTGTGGTATTGCATGAGGATGTCTGGAGTGGCAGACAAGTATGTTTGAGTGGTGCAGGACTTGTATGAGAAATGTAAGACAGTGGTGAGGAGTGTTGTCGGTGTGACAAAAGAGTTCAGGGTGGACGTGGGACTGCATCAAGGGTCAGCTCTGAGCCCCTTCTTGTTTGCTATGGTGATGGAAAGGCTGACAGACGAGGTTAGACAAGAATCTCCATGGACTATGATGTCTGCAGATGACATTGTGATCTGCAGTGAGAGCAGAGAACAAGTATCAAACAAAAATCTAGGGAGGTATGCCCTGGAAAGGAGAGGAATGAAGGTTTGCCTCAGTAAAACAGAATACATGTGTATGAATGACAAGGACCCAAGAGGAATGGTGAGGTTACAGCGAGCAGAGATAAAGAAGGTGGAGGATTTTAAGTACTTAGACTCAACAATAAAGAGCAATGGAGAGTGTGGAAAAGAGATGAAGAAGCGTGTGCAGGCAGGTTGGAATGGTTTGAGAAAAGTATCCGGTGTGATGTGTGATAGGAAGGTATCGATAAGAATGAAAGGAAAAGTGTACAAGACGGTAATGAGGCCAGCAATGTTGTATGGTTTAGAAACAGTGGCCCTGGGGAAAAGACAGGAGGCTGAGCTGGAGGACGCAGAGACGAAAATGTTGAGGTTCTCTTTGGGAGTAACGAGGATGGATAGGATCAGGAATGAGCACATCAGAGGGACAGCACATGTAAGATGTGACAAAGTCAGAGAGGCTAGATTGAGATGGTTTGGACATGTGTAGAGGAGGGATAGTGAGTCTATCGGTAGTAGGATGCTGAGGTTGGAACTACCAGGCAGAAGGCCTAGAGGAAGCCCAAAGAGAAGATTTATGGATGTGGTAAAGGAGGACATGAAGGTAGTTGGAGTAAAAGTAGAAGATACAGAGGATCGGGTGAGATGGAGGTGGATGGTTTGCTGTGGCGGCCCCTGAAGGGAAAAGAATATATATATATACATATATATATCTCACAGTGTCACTGTGTCATTACATCAGTGTACTACGTAGGTACGTCTAAACTCAAAATGTGACTTTTTTTCCTGAAATAATTTTAAAAAATGAAAAATCGAAAAAAACGTAAAACGGATGTCGGGGAGCATCTATACATTTGTTTTATCTGTGCTTACTTTATTGACTACTTTTATTACTATTTCTCTTGATGTTTGGCATTTGGCCACTTTTTCCCTGTTCCTCTCACTTATACTGCTGTTAGTTTGTAACTTCCCAAATATAGAATTAAAAAATAAAGTTTATCTTAAGCCAATATTTAGAGCCCAGTAAAATAGCACTGCCTAGTATTCAGTAACATGAACATGTTGCTCAACAATGTAAACATGCCCCGTAGGTGCTTATTAAGTCTTATATGGACATGGCTAATGATCTATCTTCTTGGAATGATGTAGACACATACTTGACTGCTACAGAACACCACTCACCAAGAGTTCAACCTTTACAAAAGATAGTCACATCTTCTTTGGAAGTAAATGTGTGCATTAATAACACCAGAACGCTAATTATGCTCTAAATGAAGTAATATTGTTCCCCACTTGACTTTGGAATATTGGTTTACTGTGTATAAATACAGTGGTACCTTGACTTACGAATTTGATCCGTTCCGAAGGCCGAATCTAAGCCGAAAAGTTTGTTACATGAAACAATTATTCCCATAAGATACAACAGAAAACCAATTAATCCAAATTGTATTTGACCTGCTATCTTAAAGATAAACATGTAAAAACAATAAATATTTCATAATAATACATGTACATTAACATTAATATGAATAATAAATAATAAAACAAGAATAAACAATAAGACAACTAACCCTTCCGATCATCAACTGCGGCGAAGATGTCACATGGGCAGGCAGGAGGTGGTGCGTAATAGAGGAGGAGGAGAATTGTGTGTGTGTGCACACCACAAATGCCAGCAAGGAAAGGCTCATGGTGAGCTCCCACAAGGCCAGTGTATCTCAAATAATGTGACGCCAGGAGGAACATACTTTTTTAACATACTTAACTAGAATTAAGTGTAATTGCACATCCACTACAGTAGTTGGCAGTGGCACTCATTGTCCGCTATGGTGTAGGGGGGAAAAGCACAGAGCAAACGATATGAAGTGCAGTAAACACTATTTATAGTTGCGCGAGGCGCTAGGTGACGTATTTTTTTTTCCCTTCTTAGAAGGGGTGTCAGTGAAAATAATTGAGCACTATACAAGGCGTTCTCGGAGCGTGGAAGAATATACAAAGAAAAATACGAGGCTCATCGGCCTGGAAAAGCCAAATCAAATTTTTTTCAAAAGCCAGATCAAATAGCATATTTTTGGTGGGATCGAAGCTCGTATCAAGGAAAACTCGATATAAGGGACACTCCTAAGTCTATATTTATTGCTTTTTTTGCTACCTGAGTTTATCTGGTCATTTACAGAAGTTGTTGGGAATTCATAACTGAACAATACACTTAACAAATTACACAAATTATTCTAATTCAAAATATTAAAGAGGAATGGTATCATGCCTTACCGTTTGTAGTCATAGAGAGGCATGGTGACTTTGCCTAGCAATTCCGGACATTTGTTCGGTTTATTTGAATCAGGAGAGTTGCTAGAATTTTGGTTGAGAATTCCATAAAGAGAGAGGCTCAAAACAGTCTCTAGTGGTAACAAGGCAATAGAGATGGGAAAGTTTATCCTAAAACACAAAAATGCACCAATTTCAGAAGTACATTTTTAATAAAAAGTGCAAAACCTTTATTTTTTTAAATTCAGTCCACTCACAGTTCATTCCATCTGATGTGATAGAAGAAGCTCTTGTATGTCCCAACTTTCTTGGACTTCACAGGCTTCAAAAGATTTTCATCATTGTGCAGCAAAGCACACGCCAAAAAGTATTTTTCATAACTACAGAAACAGTAAAGTAAGGAAGACTTCAGAACAAAGAAAGACCAAAAATGCAACCAAAGATACAAGTTGAAGAAAACAAATATGAACAAACATGAAAAATAAAAAAAAAAACATGATGGCGTTCCTACTAAGATATATGTGAAGCATTGGGAAAACTTTCATTTTCTAAAAACATACTATCGTGCTGCAAGGTGGTATTAGTAGATAGCATGTTTCATCACCATGTCCAGTGTTGGTATTTCATTGCGAGTTTGAGTGTTCTGTTTTTGTGAGCTTCCTCCCACAGTCCACAGACAGGTACAGTTGGCAAACTACTACTTATTTTCCTTTCGGCTGTTCCCTTCAGGGGTTGCCACAGCGAATCATCTGCCTCCATCTTACCCTATCCCCTGCATCATCTTCTCTTACACCAACTGCCTTCATGTCCTCCTTCACCACATCCATGAATCGTCTCTTTGGTCTTCCTCTAGGCCTTCTGCCTGGTAGTTCCAACCTCAGCATCCTACTACCAATATACTCACTATCCCTCCTCTGCACATGTCCAAACCATCTCAATCTATCATCTCTGACTTTGTCTCCAAAATGTCTTACATGTGCTGTCCCTCTGATGTGCTCATTCCTGATCCTATCCATCCTCGTTACTCCCAAAGAGAACCTCAACATTTTCATCTCTGCTACCTCCAGCTCTGCCTCCTGTCTTTTTCCCAGGGCCACTGTCTCTAAACCATACAACATCGCTGGCCTCATCACCGTCTTGTACTTTTCCTTTCTGAAGGTTCTAAATTGTCCTAGTTGTGAGTGAGAATGGTTGTGTATGTGTCGGCTTTGCAATAGTCTGGTGAGCTGTTCAGGGTAGACCCTGCCTTTGCCAATATTGACGAAGATATTCTTCAGCCTCCCCTCAATCTCAATAGGATAAGATGTTCAGCAATGAATGAACTAATGAACTACCTGATGGTGTTAAAAAACAAACACTATCTAAAACTTTTCTCCACCTTTAAACATTATTCGAAACATGGCAAAGATCTGCAGTAGCTTGAAAAGAAAATGAAAAGATATTGAACTGACTTTCACAGTTCTTACCTCCTAACCCATGCAGCAGGAATGCCATGTATGGCATAAAGTATTAAGTGTACATGTTCAGTGATGCTGGATGCCTCTTGGCTGTCTCGCTGCTTTTCTGTATGTACTTGGTCAACATGAACAGGGAAGGCCAGGCAGACCGAGGACAGGTAGAGCTTAACCAAGTCATATACAGCATTTGTAAGGACCCTTAGCTGCTCCTCCACTGTAGATAGTCACATGTGCATTAGATAAATTTATCCACCCTCAGTTTCTTGTCCTCCGTTTTAGTATTTTTGAAGATTTTGAATTAGGGAACAGGTCCTAAGCCTGTGCAAAATTTTCTCTTGTATGTACTTCAAATAACATATCAGTAGGGAAAGTAAAACATGCATGTAATTATGAGGCCTGAGTCATTGCGTGTGCAATGTTTGGTGAACTTGTCACTGTGTTAGCTTGTGTGCTTTCATTTTGTGTGAATCTGAGTAGGGGCGTATGAGCCATTATTTTTTTTATTTGATTATGTTTTTAATAATGAATCTGACATTTTATTAGTGATGGAGCAGCCTCATTTGGTTTTGGTTTCTTGTGGTTGTATAAAAGCTATGGGGCTCAGAAGGCACCCTTCCTCCCAAAAAAAAAAAAAAAAAAAAAAAAAAAAAAAAAAAAAAAATTTTTTTTTTTTTTTTTTTTGATATGACAGCAAAAAAAATCTACTTTAATCACCTGTATTTATAGAAAACAATAATGCATCATATTAAAAAACAACAGGGTTTGAAATTATGGCATTTTCTCATTACCGTGAATCCATCATTCTTACTATTTTTTTTTTTTTTTAATTTGTTGTGTACAGAGTACACAGTAAAAGCAATGAAGATATGTCATTTGTAGGTACACTGCACCAAGATGATTTGAACCAGTAGGATTTATCAATATAATAAACATAACTTTGAAGAAAAATGCAATTACATGAATTTACTAATGTGCTTACTGTTGGTTGTATATGCCAATCTTGTAGTACCCTGTTAACAAGAGGATTGCAATAAATACACAATTTAGCTGTACAAGTAAATTGTGTGATTATCCTCGATAAAGAAGTTCAACCTGAGTTTCTCTGACCTCTGCTGAGCAGGTCTTAGGAAGGTTGACTGAATGCCTCAGTTTTTGCACAGCATCAGTTATGGCTGGTGTTTCTACCTTATCCAGTAAAGAACACAGAGTTTTAACCACTCGGCTTACTTGACCCACTGCTTGGTTCTGTGTGCTCTAATGAAACAGACAGAAAATTTTAAACAACCTCCAAAATAATCATTTTATTCATTATGACCACCAGTGCTGTATTGTACCTCATTTTCAAGGCACATCTTAACTTTGTTGTGATATTCCTCCAAATGTTCAGCAAGGCTTTCTCTATTAAAAAAAAAAAAAAAAAAAAAAAAAAAAAATTTAAATAAAAAAAAATCCGATATTGGTATCTGAAAGGCAAGAATTATTCAATATTTAAACATATATCAGAGCTACAGAAAATAAAAAAAAGACATGCTTACCTTGTGACAGTTTTTTTAAAAGGTATTTCACTATCGCCTAGATATTTCCCCAAGTCGATAGGTGAAGTGTCATCTTCTTCCTGTTGGTATATTTACATAAAAAAAATCCCAAAATGAAGTTTATATGTTGCATCACAAAGTGTACTTCCATTAATAATAGGAGTTGGGAAACGTTAGGATATTAAAGGACATTAGTTACTTGGTTAAAAATTCTGCGAATGTGATGGGACATAGGAGCTCTCTAAGACAAGCTTCACCGATTTTCAGTAGGTTTGTTGTATACAGACGCTCCCCAACTTATGTTTTTAATTGGTTCCGGACAGCTGAACGCAAGTTGAAAGTGAACGTAAGTTGTTACAGTGATGTATGACGTGTGACACTTATACTGGACTATACATCCATAAATACCATTACCGTATCTCCTAAAACACCCCTAAATCAATTATTATTAACATAACATTGTAAAATAATATCAAATGTCTCAAATAATATCAACATTAATTTCAAATAAGTCACTTATTTATAACTACTTTATACTTATAAGTTACTTTACATGAAGCTCAAAACAGTCAATCAATGCTTACAATATGTGAAGTGCTCAACAACGAAAGTAGTGTACTTGCTGTGGGTTATACGGACTTCCGGTCTTTCAAGTGCACAAGGGTGTCGTTGAACTCATTTAGAACACAGCCTGCACTGATTCAAAGTGGAGCAAAGTCAGCAAAGCGGCGAGCTCTTTCTTTTGTGTAAGTCAGTAAGTAAACTTTATTCAAGAGATGCATACAAAGACCAAGTACAAATCCGAATGAATATTAATATAAAAATAAGTATACACTCTTAGGATTCCGCGAAAAGATAATAAATATCTGTAATTGTTCTGTAATTTGTGGATTTAATTTTTTCATTGTACAACTCTCTTTGCTTAACTGAGTATGCATGATAGAGTACGCATGGTGCCGATTTGAGCAGATAGTTAATTCATCTCTGTGTATGAGACTTGCACCCATGCTAGTAGGCTTACACTTCTGACCAACCATATTTTCTTAGGATTACAAAAGTCCGCAAAACAGTGTAAACACAAAGATCACAGAGACGACGTCTTAAAACAAGGGTAACACACTATATAATTGAGGTATATATATATATATATATACATATATACATATGTATATATACACACACACACACACACACTCAGTCTGTAGTTCGTAAACAATGAATGCAGCGTCATTGTACTACGGAGGTACATCTAAACTCAAAATTTGACTTTTTTTGGGGAACCCCCCCCCCCCCCCCCGTAAAATTGAAAAAAACAAACAAACAAAAAAACGTAAAACGGATGAACGTAAGTCGGGGAGTGTCTGTGTGTGTGTGTGTGTATATATATATATATATATATATATATATATATATATATATTTTTTTTTTTTTTTTTTCTCCCATTTAGTCGTCATCTTCCGCTTAATCTGGGGTCGAATCACGGGGGCAGCAGCCGAAAGCAATGAGGTCCAGATGAGGTCCAGACGTTCCTCTCCCCAGCCACTTCCCACCGCTCTTCCAGTGGGACACCGAGATGTTCCCAGGCCAGCTGAGCAACATAATCCATCCAACGTGTTCTAGGTCGACCCCAGGGTGTCTTCTCAGTCGAACATGCCCTAAACACCACACCAGGGAGCCATTCAGAAGGCATTCTAATCAGATGCCCAAGCCACCTCAACTGGCTCGTCTAAAATGTGGAGAAGAAGCGGTTCTACTCAGGGTTCTCCCCAGATGGCTGAGCTTCTCACCTCATCTCTCAGGGAGAGCCCCACCACCAGCGAAGGAAGCTCATTTCTGCCACTTGTACTCACTGCCCAAAGCTCATGACCACAGTTGAGAGTTGGAACGTAGATTGACTGGTAAAGTGAGAGCTTTGCCTTGTGGCCCAGCACCCTCTTCACCTCAATGGACTGGTACAGGCTCCGCTTTACTCAATCCTTCCCTCACTTGTAAACAAAACCCTGAGATACTTGAACTCTTCCACTTGAGGCAGAACCTCATTCCAGACCCGGAGGGTGCATTCCACCCTTTTCCGACTGAGAACCATGGCCTCAAACTTCGAGGTGCTGATTTTCATCCCAGCCGCTTCACACTGGACTGCGAATCGCTCCAATGAGAGCTGGAGGTCCCGGCCTGATGAAGCCAAAAGAACCACGTCATCCGCAAAAAGAAGACACAAGAAGACCACCAAATCAGAACCCCTCAACATGTTGGCTGCACCTAGAAATTCGATTCATAAAAATTATGAATAGAATCGATTACAAAGGACAGCCTTGGCGGACTCCAACCCTCACTGGAAATAATTCGACCTGTTCTTCCGAATAGGACCAAACTCTGGCTCCAGTGATACAGCGACCAAATGACCTGTAGCAATGGTCCGGAATGCCATACTCCTGGAGCACGCCCCACAAGATAACCCGAGGAACATGGACGAGAGACTTCTCCAAATCCACAAAACATATGTGGACAGATTAGGCAAACTTCCATGCTCCCTTCAGAATCCTGTAGAGCAGATGAAGTTGGATGAGAGTGCCATGGCCAGTACAAAAACCACATTGTTCCTCCAGAATCCAAGGTTAAACTATCGGTCAAATCCTCCTCTCCAGTACCCCTGCATAAACTTTCCCAGGTAGGCTGAGGAGTGTGATTCCACAATAATTGTAATACACCCTTCGGTCCTCCTTTTTAAAAACAGGGACTGCCACCCTGGTTTGCCAATCTAGAGGGATGGCTCCCAATGACCATGCGATGTTGTAGATGTGTCAACCAAGACAGCTCTATAACATCCAGAGCCCTGAGATATTCAGGGCGGATCTCATCCACCCCCGGAGCATGACCAACAAGGAGCTTTTCGACTACCTGAATGCCTACAGCTCCAGTGATGAGCAGACCCCCACCCAAACTCCCAGGGTCTTCCTCCTCCATGGAGGGTGTGTTGGTGGGATTCAGAAAATTTTCCAAGTCTTCCTTTTCCCTTCCCCCTCCTGAGGTGTCGAATGGTGGTCGAGAACCTTTTTGAGGCCAACCCATAATCGCTCTCCAGGTCTTCACCGAACTCCTCCCACACCAAAGATTTTGCATCGGCGACAGCTCTGGCTGCAGTACATTTGGGCTGCCAGTACCTGTCTGCTGCCTTGGGAGTCCCAAAGGCCAATAAGACCCGATAGACCGACTTTTTAAGCTGAATGGCCCCATTCACCGCAGGTGTCCACCAACAGGTTCGGGGGTTACTGCCCCGACAAGCACCGATAACCTTCCGGCCACAGCTCTGGGCTGCTGAGTCAGCAATGTAGGCATGAAACATGGCCCATATGGATTCCATGTCACTCGCCTCCTTCAAGAAGTGGTTGTAGCAGAGGTGGGAGTTAAAGGCCTTTCTGACAGGAGATGACACCAAACGTTCCCAGGAAACCCTAGCTGCATGCTTGGGCCTGAAAGGTCTGGAGCTTGACCTCTCTGGCCATCAGAGCCTGCACACCACCAGGTCTCCCATGAAAACGAGTGAGTCTCCCGGGGGAGCGTTCTCCAACACAACCTCTGAAGACTCCAAGAAGTGTGGGTACTCTGCTGTCATTTGGTGCATAAGCACAAATAACAGTCAGGACCCATCCCCCTCACCCAAAGGCGGAGGGAAGCTACCGAGATAAACCCCAAAGTGTGAGCACTGAGACAATGGGCAACAAGGATGCCCATACTAGCTCACCGCCTCTCCCCATGAGAAACTCCAGAATGGAATGAAGTACAGCCACTCTGAAGATGGATGGTTCCAGAGCCCAAGCTATGCGTTGAGATGAGTCCAATGAGATTGATCATATTTTCCAGACTATAAGTCATACGTTTTTTCATACTTTGGCTGAAGGTGTGACTTATACTCCAGAACGACTTGTATGTGAAATTACATATAATTCTGTTCATCGTAATAATGACATAATTTCACGTTTGTTATTGTTACACTCATACCCACAAGAAAACATTTGTTGAAATGTTGAGGTTCTCTTTGGGAGTAACGAGGATGGATAGGATCAGGAATGAGTACATCAGAGGGACAGCACATGGAAGATGTTTTGGAGACAAAGTCAGAGAGGCTAGATTGAGATGGTTTGGACATGTACAGAGGAGGGAGAGTGAGTATATTGGTAGTAGGATTCTGAGGTTGGAACTGCCAGGCAGAAGGCCCAGAGGAAGACCAAAGAGAAGATTTATGGATGTGGTGAAGGAGGACATGAAGGTAGTTGGAGTAAGAGTAGAAGATGCAGAGGATAGGGTGAGATGGAGGCAGATCATTTGCTGTGGCGATCCTTGAAGGGAACTGCCGAAAGGAAAAGAAGATGTGTTTTTTCTTCTTTATTGTCCAATTTTTGGCCAATGCGACCTTTACTCAGGGATCCCAGCGAGGTTTAGAAAAAATAGAGGAAACGGGTTCAGAAATAGAGAAAATTAAATATTTCAGCTGGGGGTCAAGGAAGATGAAGCTGAAAAAATAGAGGAATTCCACTAAATAGACGAGTAAAAATAACAGAATTCCGATAAATAGTGGAGCTCTGGAATCCTTGTTTACTCCACAGAAACGTATAGTCCAGAAAATACAGTAGTCGGTATCTCTCCACCTCATGCACCAGCTCAGGCTCCTTCCCCACCAGAGAGGTGACATTCTATGTCCCAAGAGTCAGAGTCAGTTGTTGAGGATCAGTCCAACAGAACCCATGCCTTTGGCTGCCAGCCAACTCACACTGCACCTGACCCCTACAGCCCCTCCCACAGATGGTGGGTCTATAGGATGGCAGACTCACGTCTCCTTTTTGGGCTGGACCTGACCGGGCTCCATGGTTATATATATATAATGTGTACAAGTTAAACTTTGGAGTGCTTAGCTACAATCAGAGTCTGATGGATCTACTCTTTGAGCCTTCTGATGATTTTCTTCCTAAGTGAAATTCCAAGCTGCTTGAAACTGTGACATAGTTGTGAGAATCCAAGGAAGAAGCAGGCTGACTCGCGTCTTGTGTGCGTCCTTCTGTGTCATCGGCAGGTAGCTCAGGATCAGTGCTTCGCCCCTTAACCTGGACACTTCACCTGGGTGGGGCAGTGAAGGCTGGTTCTGAAAAACCTTGCCCTCACCCACAGGACGCCAGTTGTTTTGCTTTAACCACAGCCATCTGGAACAACTTTCAGCTACTGCACCGATCTCCTTGACTGCTTGCTTCATCTGGTTCGGAAGCATGCCTAATTTATGCAGGAAATAACGTGTTGATGAAGACAGGAAACCTCTACATCCGACTTCCACAGGGAAAAGAACTGCGTGCCTTCTTTTTTCACTGTGCCTCATCGATCAAATCTTGGTATTTTTCTTTTTTTAGTTGATGGGCAATATCAAGTCTGCAGTGCCAGGGAACTGTGAGCTCGATCATGAAGATAGACTTCGAGCTTTTTGACAGAAGAATGGAATCTGGTTGCAGTCATGTTGCCACCCCTTCTGGGGAAACCAATCTTCTCCCAAGGTTGACCTGCATCTCCCAGTCTTGTTCCCCCTTGAAGGATTGAGTGGGTCTAAGTAAGCTTTACAGACCCTTCGGTTATGGGGTTTCCTTCTTTAACAAAGCTCACAAGTTGTGATGGTAATGTCTCTCTCTTGTTGGCCTTCATTCTTTCCAGGTCTATCCACTTGGCTATCTGTGTCAGGACTTTGTCATGTCTCCATCTGTACATTCCATCTGCGAGTGTCTTTCGACATGCTGATAGGATGTGGTTCAATGCGCAAAAGTTCATACCGCATTGCTTGCATGTTGCATTGTCTTCTAGTCCCCAGATCATAAGGTTGCTTGGAGTTGGCAAGAGATCAGTGAAGGCTCTGAGACGAAAGCTTAGTTTACCCTGGTCGGTTCCCCAGAGTTCTTTCCATGATAGGGGTCTATCTAATGCAGCATCCCACTGAACCCAATTGCCCTGATTTGCAAGCCCGACTGCTTTGACTCTGCGATCCTCTTCTTCTGTTTCAAATACACGTTGTACAACTAGCTCTCTCTTCTGCTTATTATCTCTGCTCCAATGCTGGGAATGGCAGTTTCCCAGACCGAGGCATCCCTTGCAGTGTACCGACTATCTCTTGATGTTTTAGTTGTTCTTCCGCATCTGTGACTGCTCTCTGAGGCTACCACTTCCTTCAGCTCTTGATGGTTTCTCCAGGCAGGTTAGCCTTCTTGTCTTTGGATGTGCATAGCATGGTGACAACTCGTGCTTTTGCAACCTTGAATTCTTCCACTAGAGATGTCACTGGTAGTGTTCGTTTGGCAATCTTGCTGTAAATATTGACTGCACTGAAACCGGGTGCAACCCCAAACATCTCGAAGAAACTTGCTGCAGTCTTTCTATGGCTTCAATTGCAGACATGGGAATGCCGGATAGCAAGAAGGGCCACTGCAGTCTTGGTATAATTCCGTACTGGAAGCACCACACCTTGAACATTCCCTGGAATTTACTGTTGTCTATCGCATGAAGCCAGTTCTTTAGTTGTTGTTTGACAGCCTTGATGTTGTTGGTGTCTTTCAGGAAGCTATCATAATCCTGACCAAATACACTTGATCTGCTCATGCTGTATGATTGGGATCGGGATATTTTCACCTGGAAAGGTGTTCTTAGACAGCCCCCCTTTATGTATGCACAGGCTTCTTGATTTTGAGGGCTTGAATTTCACTCTCGCACAGTTGGCTGCTCTTTCTCGCCCTCTTAATAAGGTGGATACACCTAATTCCTGCAAATGATGAGGTTATAATTGTGATGTCATGAATGTGTGCTCAAGGCAGTCTGAATGGTCCGTGTTTCCTCCATTTTGCAAACTTGGGTCCACAGATTCATTTGCTAGCAGGTAAGCTGTCATTCACTTTGCTACTATTGACCAAAAGATCTTCCCCATCAATGTCCAGCAAAGAAATCTCTCTGAACTGGGATAACAATGATGAGTTCAATTCCATGAGTATGAGGCAGCCTTCAGCTAGGGTCCATGTGCTGGGCAACTGTTTGTTTTTTTTTTCTTCCATATCACACGCAGAATCTTGGCTTGCCAGCGAAGCAGCAAAGGGTAGTTCTTATAGATCTTATAAATGCTTATAATAACAATTAAACATTAAAAAAATAATGCATAAGATGTCCAGAAAATAGCGGGCAGTGGTGGTCTAGTGGTATAGGGTGCTGGATCGCTGATCCAAAGGTTGGGGGTTCGAGTCCCACTCTCCACAAGGTTGTCACTGTCCTCCCCAGTGCAGCTAACTGGGTTATCAAAGGCCGGCCATGTCTCTCACTGTCTATGGTGTGAGGCATGTAAAAGAACCATTGACTTTCGACAAGAGAAGGCTGCAAAGCTGTCGGCGTGTTTCTGCCCTGCGATGGCCTGGCGAGCTGTCCAGGGTGCACTCCGAAGTTGGCTGGGATGGGCGCCAGCCTCCCCGCGACCCTAATTAGGATTAAGCGGTTACAGAAAATGATGTCCAGAAAATATAAATACACACATACAGATGCACGTGCACACACTCAGATGCACACCTCACAAAAATCTAAGTAGTTTTCATAGGAGGTTTTGGGTTGTTTTTTGTTTGTTGAGGGTTTTGGGTTTTTGTTGGGTTTTTTTCCTTAACTTTTTCCCATATTCTTCCTTAATTTACATATTTTTATTCGATTCATGGATGTAGTGAAGCAGGACATGAAGGGAGCTGGTATAAAAGAACATGATGCAAAGGATGCCTGGAGCTTTCGTAAGTTGAGGCATATTTTACATGTAAAACACGTGATTCGTTCCAAGGCTCCCAAGACGACCCCATAAACCCTTTCAAAAAAATTATAAAAGTACACAAATTTTGTATGAAATATGTACAAAATGTGTTAAAAGTAAGAGAAAATGATTTATTAAACCATTTAAACATTTTATTAACAAACACAAGCACTTCATGCTTCCATCTGCTGAAAAGCTTGATGGAGGTGCAGATTTTCATTTTTCAGCACGACCTGGTACCTGCTCACAGTGCCAAAACCACTGGTAAATGGTTGACTGACCATGGTATTACTGTGCTCAATTGGCCTGCCAACTCTCCTCATCTGAACCCCATAAAGAATCTGTGGGATATTGTGAAGAGAAAGTGGAGAGACACCAGACCCAACACTGTAGATGAGCTTAAGGCCACTATCGAAGCATCCTGGGCCTCCGTAACACCTCAACAGTGCCACAGGCTGATTGCCTCCATGCCACGCCGCATTGAAGCAGTCATTTCTGCAAAAGGATTCCAGACCTAGTACTGAGTGCATAACTGCACATAATTATTTGAAGGTTGACTTTTTTTTGTATGAAAAACACTTTTTTATTGGTTGGATGAAATATGCTAATTTTTTGAGATAGGGATTTTGGGTTTTCATGATCTGTATGTAACTGTATCAAAATGTCATCAGTATTAAAACAATAAAAGACCTGAAATATTTCAGTTGTTCAGTTGGTGTGCAATGAATCGAAAATATATGAAAGTTTAATTTTATTCAGTACATTACAGAAAATAATGAACTTTATCACAATATGCTAATTTTTTGAGAAGGACTAGTATATTTTATATATATATATATATATATATATATATATATATATATATATATATATCAGTTATATAGTGTTACCCTTGTGTTAAGATGTCATCTCTGTGTTTACACTGTTTTGTGGACTTTTGTAACCCGAAGCAAATATGATTGGTCAGAAGTGTAAGCCTACTAGTATGGTGCAAGTCTCCGACACAGAGATGAATTAATTATCTGCTCAGATCGGCACAATCTTTATATTTATTATCTTTTAGCAGAATCCTAAGAGTGTATACTTATTTTTATATTAATATTCATTAGGGTTTGTACTTATTCTTTGTATGCATCTCTTGAATAAAGTTTACTTACCTACTTACACAAAAGAAAGAACTCTCCACTTTGCTGTGAGACGGCAAGAGTGCAGGCTCTGTTCTAAATGAGTTTAATAGCACCCTTGTGCACTTGAAAGACCGGAAGTCCGTATAACTCACAGCAAGTACACTACTTTCGTTATTGAGCGCTTCACATATTGTAAGCCTTGATTGACTGTTTTAAGCTTCATGTAAAATGACTCAGTATAAATAAGTGACTTATTTGAAATTAACAATGTTATGTTTATAATCATTAATTTAGGGGTGTTTTATGAGATACTGTAATGGTATTTATGGATGTATACGTCACTATAACAACTTACGTCAGTGGTTCTGAAATAGTGGGGCGTGGTGCGATGCTGGGTGGGGGGGTGGTTTACCGTATTAGGATAAAGTGTAATTCTACATCCACTACAGCAGGTGGCAGTGACTTCCTCACTGTCAGAGTGTACCCAGAGGTAAAATAAGAAGTGAAGTTAATAAACCCACCATGGAAATTTTTAACAGGGATGGAAAGAGAGGCGGAGAGAGAAGGAGACAGTGAGAGAAACGAAAGTCTCCCGGAAGCTAAGTGGAGGAGGTATGATGAAGCAGATGTAGTACTCGGCTTCACTGTGCTGCAGTGAGAAACAAGGAAAGACCGCCGTGTTTACTTTGTCCGAAAACATTGGCAGCAGACAGCATGAACTCAAATAAATTCAGGCGTCTCTTAAAGACATCACACCCTGATCACATGATGAGCCACGTGAGTTTTTTCAGCGAAAATATGCTGAGCATTTCCAACAACCATCCCACTTTGTGAGTGCGACTCCAACAAACCGAGCTCTGTTAGCATCAGATAAGGTGGAGTACCAAACTGCTCAGTGTAGAAACTCCCCACAGCAGAGCAGAGGAACTGATCCTGCCTGCAGCACACACAGTCTCTGTCATGCTAGATGACATCACTGCTATGCTAAGTCCAGGTCCCAGTTCAGCATTGAGCAGGAGCTGAGAGTTCAGTATCGTGCTTTAAACCTGCTTCGAAAAGCTGTGCACTGAGAAATGTGCTCATTATTGCCATTAATCTGGACTTCATCATTTTGATAATAACAATAGTAATAATCATTTTCTTCATTTTGTTTTGTAGGTTAAAGTGTTTTATATATTACGCTCCTGAGTTAATATTGCCGATCAATTTGAATTTATGATTATTTATTGATTTTATTTAATTTTATTTTTCAGTATCAAATGGTTCAAATTGTTGGTCAGAAAATGTTGACAGTTTAAATAAGGATACTTTTTTATTTCAGGCAAATTGATGCACTTTAAATATTTTTGTTTAAAGACTAAAAAATTGTGAATAAAGTTATTCTTTGTTGGAAGTTGATCTATATTTCTTCATTTTTTTGTATTACATAATGATAATAAGGATTATAATATAATATTGTTATGGGAATGTAAATATTTGTATAAATGTAAATCGAAAGATTATGGCTGTATAAATGTTGAGTATAATTGGATTCAGTTAGTGTGCTGCAAATATTGGTATAACTCAACTGTTTGGGTCTGGAATTTTCCATAAGGGTACCGAATTCCGTATGCGCCCTGGTGGCGGGTCAGGTGATGTGGAATTTTCCAGAATGGAACTTTCCCGAACTTTAGGAAATCAATATTAAGGACCTGTTGCCAACTGGCTACAGTCTCTTCGAGCAGATCACCTAAGGAAACTCATCTCTGAGGATCACCTCATCCAGGGTGAACCATGGAAAGCACATCAACCAAGTATCGTTCATCAACCAAGTATCAGGACTTCATCGTCAAAGTCCATCAACCACGTTCACACACAGCCCACGCGAGGATGTTCATCATTTGTTTCTTTCGATACACGGGCTATATATATATATATATATATATATATATATATATATATATATATATATATATATACATACACACACACACACACACACACACACACACACACACACACACAGTCGGCCGTCTACTTACGAAATTTATCCGTTTCAGAGCCTTTTTCGTAGCCTGGAGTTTTCCAAAGTAGAAGCGCATTTTACATGTAAAATGCGTGATTCGTTCCAAGGCTCCTGAGACTACCCCATAAACCCTTTAAAATGATAAAAGTACACCAATTTTGAATGAAATATGTTTGAAAAGTAAAAGAAATTTATTTATTAAACCATTTAAAAATTTTATTAACATTAACAATTTTATGAACTACGACTTCTTTTCCTTTCGGCTGTTCCCTTCAGGGGTCGCCACAGCAAATGACCTGCCTCCATCTCTCCCTATCCTCTGCATCTTCTACTCTTAGTCCAACGACCTTTATGTCTGTCTTCACCACATCCATAAATCTCTTCTTTGGTCTTCCTCTGGGCCTTCTGCCTGGTAGTTCCAGCCTCAGCATCCGACGACCAATATACTCACTATCCCTCCTCTCTACATGTCTAAACCAATTTAATCGAGCCTCTCTGATTTTGTCTCCAAAACATCTTACATGGGCTGTCCCTCTGATGTACTCATTCCTAATCCTATCCATCCTTGTTACTCCCAAAGAGAACCTCAACATTTTCATCTCTGCTACCTCCAGCTCTGCCTCCTGTCTTTTCCCCAGGGCCACTGTTTCTAAACCACACAACATCGCTGGCCTCATCACCATCTTGTACACTTTTCCTTTCATTTTTGCCGATACCCTCCTATCACACTGAACACTTATCTCCAGCCATTCCAACCAGCCTGCACACGCTTCTTCACCTCTTTTCCACACTCTCCATTGCTCTGGATTGTTGAGCCGAAGTACTTAAAATCCTCCACCTTCTTTATCTCTGCTCCTGTTGACCTCACCGTTCCTCTTGGGTCCATCTCTTTCACACACATGTATTCTGTCTTCCTGAGGCTAACCATTCTGCTTCTTTCCAGGGCATACCTCCACCTCTCTAGACTTTACCTCGCTTGTTCTCTGCTCTCACTACAGATCACAATGTCATCTGCAAATATCATAGTCCATGGAGATTCTTGTCGAACCTCGTCTGTCAGCCTGCCCATCACCATAGCAAACAAGAAGGGGCTCAGAGCTGACCCTTGATGCAGTCCCACCTCCACCTTGAACTCTTCTGTCACACCGAGAACACACCTCGCCACTGTCTGACATCTCTCATACATGTCCTGCACCACTCTAACATGCTTCTCTGCCACTCCAGACTTCCTCATGCCATACCACAGTTCCTCTCTCGGCACCCTGTCATATGCTTTTTCCAGATCCACAAAAACACAATGGAGCTCCCTCTGGCCTTCTCTGTACTTCTCTATTAACATCCTCAAAGCAACACTGCATCTGTGGTGCTCTTTCTTGGCACGAAACGAAACTGTTGTTCACAAATGCTGACCACTGCCCTTAGTCTAGCTTCCACTATTCATTCCCATAACTTCATCATATGGCTCATCAACTTTACCCCTCTGTAGTTGCCAGAACTCTGCAAGTCTCCCTTGTTCTTAAAAATGGGCACCAGCACACTTCTCAAATCCTCTGGCATCCTCTCACTCTCTAAGACCTTGTTGAATGTTTTTGTCAGAAAACCTACTGCTGCCTCTTCAAAACACTTCCATATCTTCAGTGGTATGTCATCAGGACTAACTGCCTTTCCACGCTTCATCCTCTTCAATGCCCTCCTCACTTCGCCCTGCCTAATCTTTGCTACTTCCTGATTCTCAATAGTCACCTCTTCTACTCATTTTTATCTCTGTTTCCTCATCAACTCTTCAAAGTAGTTTTCCCATCTTCCAAGCACACTTCTGTCATCAGTCAATACATTTCCCTCTCTGTCCTGAATCACTCGAACTTGCTGCACGTCCTTCCCATCGCTATCTCTCTGCTGTGCCAACGTGGATAAATAATTTTCTCCCCCCTGACTATCCAACCTAGCATACAAGTCATCACACGCCCTCTATTTGGCCTTTGACACCGTTACCTTCACCTTACGTTGTGTCTCCCTGTACTCCTGTTGACTCTCTTCGGTCAGCTCGAAGTCCCACTTCTTCTTAGCTAACCTCTTCCTTTGTACGCACTCCTGCACTTCCTCATTCCACCACAAAGTCTCCTTATCTACTTTCCTAACAGAGAACATACCAAGTACTCTCCTACCTGTCCCCCAAATCACATTAGCTGTAGTTGTCCAGTCATCTGGAAGCACTTCCTGACCACCCATAGCCTGTTTCAACTCCTCCTTGAAGACAACACGACATTCTTCCTTTTTCAGCTTCTCCCACTTTGTCTTCTGCTCTGCCTTCACCTTCCTCACCATCAGCGTCATCCTGCACATCACCATCCTATGCTGACTGGCAACACTCTCACCCACTACTACTTCGCAGTCACTGATTTCCTTCAAATTGCATCGTCGACACAAGATGTAGTCTACCTGTGTGCTCCTACCTCCGCTTTTGTAAGTCTCCTTATGCTCCTGTCTCTTCTGGAAGAAAGTATTCACCACAGCCATTTCCATCCTTTTTGCAAAATCTATCAACATCTGTCCTTCTGCGTTCCTGTCCTGGATACCAAACTTGCCCATCACTTCCTCGTACCTTCTGTTGCCTGCACCAACATGTCCATTGAAGTCTGTAACAATGACCACTCTTTCACCTCTGGGGGTACTCTGCATCACGTCATCTAACTCACTCCAGAATCTCTCCTAGCTCACATCCTGCCTGTGGGGCATAAGCACGAACATCACACCTTCAATTTCTAACTCGAGACTCATCACTCTGTCTGACACTCTTTTCACCTCTAGAACATATCTGACCATTCCCTCCTTCAAGATGACTCCTACTCCATTTCTCTTCCCATCCACACCATGAAAAAAACAGCTTAAACCTTGCTCCTAAGCTTCTAGCCTTGCTACCTGTCCACCTGGTCTCCTGAACGCACAGTATGTCCACCTTCCTCCTCTACATCATTTCAGCCAGCTCTCTACCTTTTCCTGTCATAGTTCCAACATTCAAAGTCCCTACTCTCAGTCATAGACTCATGCTTTTCCTCTTCTCTCTCTGCCTACGGACACACCTCCCGCCTCTCCTTCTTCGACATCTTCGACCAACAGTCATCCAATTTCCACCAGCACCCTGTTGGTTAACAGCACTGATGGTGGTCGTTGTTCCCCCGGGCCTCGACCGATCCGGTATGAAATTTGTCTTCACAGTTTGCATATATATATATATATATATATACACACACACACACACACACACACCAGTAACATCCGATTTAAAACCGGGATCGGTTCCCACCAACCGGTCGCGAGTCAGATTGGACCCAAGTCGAATGCCATTCAAAATGGCCGACGCGAGGGTTATAGGTACTACTGTATAGGATACACAATATCAATCTGTTGCGTTTTTAAGAGAGATGTTCAGTTCCAAAATCGTTGTTCAGTTTCGGTTTCCAGCCTGAAAATAAAAAAAACCTTTTTATTATTTATACCGCAATGGACTGGATCATGGCGGCGGTATCGGGTGGATTGGCCTGCGGTGTGTCGTTCGGTGAGGTTCGGATTACTGATCTGGACTTTGCCGATGACGCAGTGATCTTCGCGGAAATGGTGGATGACCTGACGGAGACTCTCTCTTCATTGGGTGAGGAGGCGGAACCGCTTGGTTTGCGAGTCTCCTGGATCAAAACCAAGATCCAGGCTTTTGGCGACCTCTTGGATGCTGCTGTTGACTCGATCGCTGTGGGTCATGAAAGAGTAGAGATCGTGGAGTCTTTCACTTCCCTTGGCAGCGTGGTCCATCGTTCCACTGATTGCAGGGCCGAGATCAATCGTCGACTTGGTCTAGCCTATGGGGAAATGGACTCACTAGACAGGACCGTGTGGCGGTCGAGGTATCTGAACAGGCGGATGAAAGTCCGAGTCTTTCACTCCCTTGTGCTCCCTGTCTTGCTCTACTCAAGTGAGACATGGACGCTCACGGTTGAGCTTGGACGATGACTGGACTCCTTTGTTACGACTTCCCTTCGCCGCATCTTCGGATACCGTTGGTGGGACTTTGAGTATGGTGGGAATGGTAAGAGTAACCTGCTTGATCCGCGACCGTCAGCTGCGCTACTATGGGCACTTGGCGCGTTTCCCGCCTTCGGACCCAGCACACCGGATCCTGTCCGTTCGGGATCCTAGGGGCTGGAGCCGATCGCGGGGACGACCGCGTGCGACGTGGTTGTCGCAGCTGAGGGCTGCCCTGCCAGGAGGTAAGGGTCCTGCGCAGGCCTGGTCGATCGGCAGGAGGCCTGGTGGACGCAGCAAAGTGCTGTCCCGGCGCATGCCCTCATACCTGACCTGACCTATATATATATATGTGTGTGTGTGTGTGTGTGTGTGTATGTACATATATAATGAATTTTAAAAAGGGGGACTGGAAAGTGTGTTCCAATTATCGGAGAATCACACTGTTAGGATACTGAATCAGCCCACACAAATACTCAAGAATTGATTCATATGTGTCACCCAGAACCGTTCTGGAGTCAGTCGTAAAAAAAGACAGCAGTCCTCGTGAAAAACAAGTCTTCATTCACGACTCACCAATACAAAATGGTGAAGTGCACATATATACTGCTCGAGGTTGGTTCCCTGCCTGAGGTGAGGAACTGGTTGAAGCTGGTTCGTCTCGTGGGCTGGTGGTGGTCAACAGTACTTTTCCACAAGAAAAACAAGTCTACAGTATCTAGAAGCAGCTGGACGATATCAAAATAGGAAATACAACTTTCACAGAGCAAGGTCAGACAAGACAATGGCCTCGTCAAATACGGAAGAAACATTCACAGTAGAAATTGCACACCTGAATGTTACAAAAGTATGTAAGCCTGTAATTTTCCATGCTCATAGAAACAAGCAAAAAATGTCACACTATGATGAACATTTTCCTTTCACACACTCCTCAGCCTACCTGGGAAAGTCTATGCAGGGGTACTAGAGAGGAGGATCTGACGGATAGTCGAACCTCAGATCCAGGAGGAACAATGTGGTTTTCGCCCTGGCCGTAGCACTCTTGACCAACTCTATACGCTCCAAAGGATCTTGGAGGAGGCATGGGAGTTTGCCCAATCTGTCCAAATCTATTTTGTGGATTTGGAGAAGGCTTTTGACCGTGTCCCTCGGACTATCCTGTGGGGCGTGCTCCAGGAGTATGGCATTCTGGACCCGTTGCTACGAGCCATTCGGTTGCTGTATCACCGGAGCCAAAGTTTGGTTCGTATTGGTAACAGAAGGTCGAATTTGTTTCCTGTGGGGGTTGGAGTCCGCCAAGGCTGTCCTTTGTCACCGATTCAGTTCATAATTTTTATGGACAGAATTTTTGAGGCACAGCCTAGGCGTTGAGGGGTTCTGGTTTGGTGGCCATCTGATCTCATCTCTGCTTTTTGTGAATGATGTTGTCCTGTTGGCTTCATCAAGCCGGGACCTCAAGCTCTCATGAGCGATTCATATTTGAGTGCGAAGCAGCCGGGATGAGAATCAGCACCTCCAAATCTGATGCCATGGCTCTCAGTCGGGCAAGGGTGGAATGCACACTACGGATCGGGAATGAGGTCCTGCCCCAAGTGAGGAGTTTAACCATCTTGGGGTCTTGTTCATGAGTGAGGGAAGGATAGAGAGGGAGATCGATTGACGGATCGCTGCAGCCTCTGCTGTTAAACGGAGCCTGTACAGGTCCATCGTGGTGAAGAAGGAGCTGAGCCACAAAGCGAAGTTCTCAATTTCACAGTAGATCTATGTTCCAACTCTCACGTATGGCACGAGCTTTGGATAGTGACCGAAAGAACAAGAATGCGCGTACTAGCAGCTGAAATGAGCTTGCTTCGTCAGGTGGCAGGGCTCTCCCTTAGAGATAAGGTGAGAAGGTCTACCATCCGGGGAGAGCTCGGAGTAGATCCGCTGCTCCTCCGCATTGAGAGGAGCCAGTTGAGGTGGCTCGGGCAGCTCGTCATAATGCCTCCCGAACGCCTCTCTGGTGTGGTGTTTCGGGCATGTCCAACGAGGACGAGACCCCGGGGTCGACCTAGAACACGCTAGAGGGACTATGTCTGTCAGATTGTCTGTGAACGCCTCAGTGTCACCCTGGAAGAGCTGGAGGAAGTGGCATGGGAGAGGGAAGTCTGGACCGCTTTGCTTAGGTTGCTGCACCCGCGACCCGATTCTGGATCAAGTGGAAGATGATGATGATGATGATGATGATGATATATATATATATATATATATATATATATATATATATATATACACACACACACACACACACACACACACACACACACATACAGTAGGCCCTTGACATTCGTGGGGTTTCGGTTCCGGGCCCTCCTGTGAATCGAGATAATCCGCGAGTTCTGTACCTGGAAGTCAAACCCCATGCATTACGCCACATGCGCGAATGAGCAGCCGGAAGTATAATACTAAGTAGCTATTACATGCGCTAAAATATGCTTCCAATGGACAGTCTTACTCATTAATTCAGTATTAATGTAGTAATGATTAAAATAAAACTTTTCAATTTTTACTGTTATATTTATTGATGATAAAAACACCTTTGAAAAACATACAGAACTGTAGTTTTCAAAAATGCCCACTAGAGAAATGTATTGCATTAGGCATGAGATGACTGAATTCAGGTATTAACTGCATTAAGTCCAAGCAGCTCAGCCATGCTTTCAGTGTATCCTTTTGGTATCGTTTGTTACACATGCTACAGAACATAAAATCTCACGGACAAACATTAACTTAGACACTGCACTGGAATAATAATTGAAAAAAACTGTCGTTTCTTCAGGAGAAACTCTTATTTCTTCAGAAGAGACATCCAGCGTTTTCTATCGCTTAGCCAGAGAAGACGCACAGCATTTGAGTGGCATCATAGAGCTTAACTGGTAATTAAAAATACACACAAAAGACGCTCTTTGACAACTTGTGCACGGATGAAGAAAAAGGGGTGTTACATCATCACAACCAATCAGTCGGAAGGAGGACAGTCATTGGCTGAATTTCAGTGACGTGTCAGTTGCTTGGCAGTCCGCGAATACTCAAACCGTGAGTGCAAAACCGCAAATAGTCAAGGGCCTACTGTACAATATATATATATATATATATATATATATATATATATATATATATATATATATATATATATATACACATACATATACACATACACACATACACACACACACACACACACTGGAGCCTCGGTTCTCGAACTAAATCCGTTCCAGAAGGCTGGTTGAAGTCCGATGTGTTCCAATTCCAAATCCGCTTTTTCCATTACAAATACAGTCGGCCCCCAATTTACGAAATTAATCCGTTCCAGAGCCCTATTCGTATAACAGGGATTTCATAAGTAGGGGTCGCATCTTACATGTGAAACACCTAATTCTTTCCAAGGCTCCAGTCCTTGGACTGGATAAACCCCATAAACCCTTTAAAAATGATAAAACTACACCAATTTTGTATGGAATATGTGTTGAAAGTAAAAGAAAATTATTTAAACATTTTAACAACATATAAACCATTTAATTAACATACTTCTTAATGAAACCATTATTAAACATGTTTTATTAACACACACACACACACCTCTCTCTCTTTTTTTTCTCTCTCTCTCTATCACTCTCGCGTGCTGCGGGCCATGCCCACAAGACGAGGAATTCAAAGCGCATTCCCTGCTTCAGAAACTCAACTTTAATTTGATTGCTTGAGGGATCGGAATTCCAGATGAGCTAAAATACACACACATTTATTAAACATTTACTAAATTAAACTAAATTAAATTGTAGACAGGGGTCTTCATCAGTTGGGGGCTGATTGTCTATATATATATATATATATATATATATATATATATATATATATATATATATATATATATATATATATATACACACACACTAGTCCTTTTCAAAAAATTAGCATATTGTGATAAAGTTCATTATTTTCTGTAATGTACTGATAAAAATTAAACTTTCATATATTTTAGATTCATTGCACACCAACTGAAATATTTCAGGTCTTTTATTGTTTGAATACTGGTGATTTTGGCATACAGCTCATGAAAACCCAAAAGTCCTATCTCAAAAAATTTGCATATTTCACCCAACCAATAAAAAAAAAAGTGTTTTTAATACAAAAAAGTCAACCTTCAAATAATTATGTTCAGTTATGCACTCAATACTTGGTCGGGAATCCTTTTGCAGAAATGACGGCTTCAATGCTGCGTGGCATGGAGGTAATAAGCCTGTGGCACTGCTGAGGTGTTACGGAGGCCCAGGATGCTTCAATAGCGGCCTTAAGCTCATCCACAGTGTTGGGTCTGGTGTCTCTCCACTTTCTCTTCACAATATCCCACAGATTCTCTATGGGGTTCAGGTCAGGAGAGTTGGCAGGCCAATTGAGCACAGTAATACCATGGTCAGTAAACCATTTACCAGTGGTTTTGGCACTGTGAGGAGGCAAAAGGTCGTGCTGAAAAATGAAATCTTCATCTCAATAAAGCTTTTCAGCAGATGGAAGCATGGAGTGCTCCAGAATCTCCTGATAGCTAGCTGCATTTACCCTGCCCTTGATAAATTAGATATATTAGAGCCCTGCGCAGGCCAAGATCACAGGCCCGTGCCCACCCCGCAAATTAGAATTGTGGCCCGCAGCCCGCCCCTCACATTTACCCTTGTAGGTCAGCCCGCCCCACCAGTGAAATTCTAATGTGGCCTACAGCCCGCCCCACACAAAATACTTCAGCCCGCCCCGCCACGCAGTGAGTTTCTAATTCTGAGCCCACACCCGCCCCGCAGCCCGCACGACACAACTACATATTAACATTCAACCTTTAATTCATTCAAACCATAAAAAGGACCTTCAAGTTGGTAACGTGGTCCTGCCAGCTGATTCTGAGGATGGAGCGAAGAGCTTGCATGTGGAAGTGCTCCAGCTTTTTGACATGCCTGCATATACATGTCTGCATTGTAGACCTTCAGTTTTGTTGATAGCCGTATATGGTGTTGATTGAGCACTCGGGTGCGGAGTCTGCCCAGCGCCTGGCTAGCCTTGCAGATCCTATAAGTGATTTCTTTGTCCAGGGAGCCATCACAGGAAATGGTGCTTCCCAGGTACTTGAAATGTTTAACACTGGCAAGTGGTGTGTCATCAATGACAATGCTGGTAGCGGGAGGGTGGGTGTTTGGTGCAGGTTGCTGAAGCACCTCCGTCTTGCTGAGACTGACAGTCAGGCCAAAGAGTTTGGAGGCCTCAGAGAAGCAGTCCAGCATCATCTGCAGGTCGAATTCTGTGTGTGCCACAAAGGTGGAGTCATCAGCAAAGAGGACCTCTTGAAGGAGAGTTTGCAGGCTCTTTGTCTTTGCAGTGAGACGATGCAGGTCGAATCGGGAGCCATCCAAACAATAGCGAATATAGACCCCTTTCTCCAGGCCCTTTTGATTTCATGTATTGTCGGGGGTTCTGCAAGCGAGTCTTGCACTGGCTACTGGGGAATCTGGTTCAGTGCATCTGCGTCAACTGATGAAGGTCGGTTAAGCAGGTTACTGAAGTGCTCTTGCTAGCGCCTGCTCAAGCCCTCTTGGTCTTTGATGAGGGCAGAACCATCCGAGGACAACAACGGTGAGCAGCCTGAGGTGGAGGAGCCAAAAACTGTCTTCAAAGCGCTGAAGAATTTGTTGGAGTTGTGGGTATCGGCATTGTGCTGGACTTCGGCAGCTTTATCCTGCCACCACTGGTCCTGCATCATTCGATGGTCAGACTTTTAAATCTTTCACGCTTAGAGACCGAGAATGGATCATTCTGCCACTCAATGTAGGCCTTGTTTTTAGCGTGGAGGGCTTCTCTGATCTTGTCATTGTTTTCGTCAAACCAGTCTTCATGCAGTCTAGTTTTAACTCCAAGCACTTCTTTTGCAGTCTCAGCAACTGTATCCTTGAAAGAGCACCAATTTTCGGAGCTGCTTTTGGAGGTCAAACCATCTTTGAGTTTTCCATCAAGTGCTTCTTGGAACTTTACCAGATGGATTGGGTTGTTCAGCCTGGTAACGTTGTAGGAGGCCCTGGCAGTCTTGGATCGGTTTCTGTAAGGCAGAGTGATGTACAGTGACATTACAGCCCTGACCAGCCTGTGATCAGTCCAGCATTCAGCACCTCTCATGGAACAGATCACTTGGACGTCCCTGATGTCACGTTGGCGTACAATAACAAAGTCGATCATGTGCCAATGTTTAGACCGTGGGTACCTCCAGGTGGTTTTATACTTGTCTGCCATCCTGAACAAGGTGTTGGTGCTAAAAGGCTGTGCTCTGCACACTTGCTGAGGAGCAGCAGGCCGTTTTCATTGATTTTGCCTACACTGTGTCTGCCCAGAATGCCTTTCCAGCTGCTGTGGTCTCTTCCAACTCTCGCGTTGAAATCGTCTAGCACAGCAAGTTTGTCACTCTGTGAAGTTGACCTAATGATTTCATCCAAGTGTTCATAGAACTGCTCTTTGTCTTCATCTGGACTGGTGAGCGTCGGAGCATATGCACTGATGACTGTGAGGTGTCTGGCCTTGCTGAGAGGAATGCGCAATGTCATGAGACGTTCACTGATTCCTACTGGCAGGGCTGGTATGTCCTTCAGCAGTGCTGTTCTAATGGCAAACCCAACACCATGTATCCTGTCCTCAGTTTGCGACTTTCCTTTCCAAAAGAAAGTGTATCCACCTCCTTCTTCTCTCAGGGATCCTTCATCGGCAAGACGTGTTTCACTAAGTGTGGCAATGTCTATCCGGTATCGCTGGAGCTCCTTTGCAACAAGCGCTGTTCTTCTCTCTGGTCTCAGTGTGCCAGCTCGGTCCAGAAGCGTTCCGACATTCCAGGCTCCCAGAATGAGCCTCTGGAGTTTTTTCTTCTTTTGCATTGTTCGACCGCTATGAGGATGAGTCTGTCAGCCGCGGTAAGCTGACCAGATACTAGAAGGGCAAGCATTTGTCTGGGACACCTTTTCCAGCCCCCTCCCTCATGTGAGGGGGGGCAGTGCTGTCCTAAAGAGGCTGCCCAGTCATCCACAGGTGCTGCCGAACTGTTCTGTTGCCCTTAGATTCAGAAACAGAGCGACCACTTACTCATGGACCGCCTGCGTGCAGGTTTATGACTACAACCACCAGTGTTCATCTCCACCTGTTGCCCCGCCACGCGCCCATCGCCGCAAGACTTGAGGGGTGTATGCTGACAGGTCGGTTGATGAGATGAGATACAATACGAACCTGTGCGTGAAGGCTTTATAGTGAGAAGACCATTGCACAGGGACAATCCCACTCTCTCGGCCTGGGGAGTCTTGATCCAGTGGCACGGGGAACCGTTACAATGGGAGACTGCCAGGCTGCAGTGGATTATCAGGACTTCTATCAGTGCCATGTCCAGTTCTAGGCGCGCCACGATGCTTGCTGCCACCGCCTTCACAACCGTTGGATCTCAGGTTATGATCTCTTCCGATTGTTCTGCCGGGAGTCAGTCTTCGCATGCAGTAGGGCTGGCACAGCCCAAACCTAACTCACTGAGGGTTTAAGACCCATCAGCTACCTTCACCTGGTTCAGCCAATTCGCCAAAGCCGTTGTCCGGGGGGTGGCCGCTGTTGCATGCGACAGCTTCGAGGAGTCACAGATGAAAACTGAGTGCCAGGTGAGGACAGTGACAAGACCAGGGGCTCACCTGAGAAGGGCATGGCGTGCCCCTGCCAAAAGGTACCACTTCTCCCTGACACCACGAACCCCCCTATATACACCCACATTTATATATGTGTGTGTGTGTGTGTGTGTGTGAGAGAGAGAGATGCTCCACTGAATGTAGGTGCTTGTCACAAGTGACGTATGGTGCTTGTGAGACAAAGCGCGGCTTATTCGGACTTCTGATCTTTCAAGTGAGCAAGAGCGCGTTAAATACTTGTTTAGTACTCAACCTTCAGTTGCTCACTTGAAAGATCGGATATATATATATATATATATATATATATATATATATATAAATATATATAAATAAAAGGACAGGACAAAGACTTTCTATTGAAACTCCTGGAGTTCCAATAGAAAGTCTTTGTCCTGTCCTTTTATTTTTATTGTTATTTGCTCTACCAAAAAGTATTGAGCACTCTCCTACGGAAGGATCTACTCAGATAATCCTCTCTCTCTCTCTCTCTATATATATATATATATATATATATATATATATAGAAATAAAATTTCTTTAAAAGGTTTAAGACAGAAAGAAAGACCGAGAGAGAGTGAGAGAGAAAGAAAGAAAGAACTCTTTTGCTTTGGGAACCTGAATATTTTAGTTAAAAACAATTGGAAACCCATGGTTTTCGTGCAAACCCGGAGGAAAGATTTTTTACATATCTTTCCTCCAGGTTTGCATTTAAACCATTTTGTTTCCAATTATTTTAACTAAAATATTTTGAATGGAAATTTTTATTATACACCCACCCAACCAACATATTATTCTCATAAATTGGCCAGAGAACAATTAGATGATGTCGACAGTGCAGAAGTAAGATTTGGTTTTATAACTAAAAGCCCAAGACAGAACTATGCAATGCAAAAGGTAAAAAGACACCAATTAAAATATAAGTACCTCCTCCAGTTAATTGTAAAGAGGTACACTTGTAAACAGGGCATTCAATCAAACACTAAAGCCAGTATCCATAAGATATGCATATTTAAATTGGTCCTACATGAGGATACAAGCATAAAGTGGAGTGATCTTACTGTTCGGGCAAGATTTTTCTTCATGGTGCTTTGCGTAAGCAGCTGCAGCTTTATCTCAGCTTCCCATTTTCTGCAGTTCTGCACATACTCATGACTGCCAAGACTGTATTTACTGAGAAACAAAGAGACACATCATGCTCAAGTAAGTGGCAAAACTCAACTGCAGCATCAATATTAATGTCAAAATAGTAAATGCATTTGAGGTTTACATTTTTAAAATATGTTATGTGACATTCTTAGAAGATAAACTCCATTCACACGTCCAGAACAAACCGACTGAGGAATAAAAAGCCAAAGTTAATCAAAAATAGGTACCTCAAGGTTGCCGTCATGAGCGTATACAAGTGCTGACCAGCACTTGTAAGAATGGTTTTTCATTTCGTTATTGTAAACACAGTAACTGAAGTATCAAATTCATCTTTGTTGAAAAGCAAAAGTATTTAATGTACCGTATTTCCATGTTTTATATGTATAAGTGCCATGGGGCAGTGGTGGTCTAGTGGATAGGGCGCAGGATCGCTGATCCTAAGATTGGGGGTTCGAGTCCCCACAGGTAGACTACATCTTGTGTAGGCGATGTAACTTGAAGGAAGTCAGTGACTGCAAAGTAGTAGTGGGTAAGAGTGTTACCAAAAAGCATAGGATGGTGGTGTGCAGGATGACGCTGATGGTGAGGAAGGTGAAGAAGGCAAAAGCAGAGCCGAAGACAAAGTGGTGGAAGATGAAAAAGGAAGAGTGTCATGTTGTCTTCAAGGAGGAGTTGAAACAGGCTTTGTGTGCACAGGAAGTGCTTCCAGATGACTGGACAACCACAGCAAATGTGATCAGGGACGCAGGTAGGAGAGTAGTTGGTGTGTCCTCTGGAAGGAGAGTAGATAAGGAGACTTGGTGGTGGAATGAGGAAGTGCAGGAGTGTGTACAAAGGAAGATGTTAGCTAAGAAGAAGTGGGACATGGAGAGGACTAAAGAGAGTAAACAGGAGTACAGGGAGACACAGCGTGAGGCAAAAGTAGCAGTGGCTAAGGCCAAACAGAGGTCGTATGATAACTTGTATGATAGGTTGGATAGTAAGGAGGGAGAAAATGATTTATATAGGTTGGCACAGCAGAGAGAGAGATGGGAAGGACGTGCAGCAAGTTAGATTGATAAAGGACAGAGAGGGAAATGTATTGACTGATGACAGAAGTGTGCTGGAAAGATGGAAAGAGTTCTTTGAAGAGCTGATGAACAAGGAAAATGAGAGAGCGAGGAAAAAAAGAGTAGAAGAGGTGACCATTGATGAGCAGGAAGTAGCAAAGATTAGTAAGGGTGAAGTGAGGAGGGCACTGAAGAGGATGAAGAATGGAAAGGCAATTGGTCCTGATGATATACCTGTGGAGGTATGAAAGTGTCTAGGAGGAGTAGCAGTAGATTTACTGACAAGAACATTAAGCAAGGTCCTAGAGAGTGAGCAGATGCCGGAGAAATGGAAGAGAAGTGTGCTGGTGCCCATTATTAAGAACAAGGGAGACGTGCAGTGTTGCAGCAACTACAGAGGGATAAAGTTGATGAGCCATACGATGAAGTTATGGGAAAGAATGGTGGAAGCTAGACTAAGGGCAGAGGTCAGCGTTTGGTTTCATGCCAAGAAAGAGCACCACAGATGCAATGTTTGCCTTGAGGAGTACAGAGAAGGAAAGAGGGAACTGCAAAAAGCATATGACAGGGTGCCGAGAGAGGAACTGTGGTATTGCACGAGCAAAAGAAAGAAGAAAGAAGCATGTGCAGGCAGGGTGGAATGGTTGGAGAAAAGTGTCCGGTGTGATGTGCGATAGGAGAGTATCAGCAACAATGAAAGGAAAAGTGGACAAGACGGTGGTGAGGCCAGCGATGTTGTATGGCTTAGAAACAGTGGCGCTGAGGAAAAGGCAGGAGGCAGAGCTGGAGGTAGCAGAGATGAAAATGTTGAGGTTCTCTTTGGGAGTAAAGAGGATGGATAGGATCAGAAATGAGTACATCAGAGGGACAGCACATGTAAGATGTTTTGGAGACAAAGTCAGTGAGGCTAGATTGAGATGGTTTCGACATGTACAGAGGAGGGATAGTGAGTATATTGGCAGTGGGATGCTGAGGTTGGAACTACCAGGCAGAAGGCCTAGAGCAGGGGTCGGCAACCCGCGGCTCCGGAGCCGCATGCGGCTCTTTCATCCTTATGCTGCGGCTCTGCGTGGCTCAGGAAAATAAATTGCAAGTATCCGATTTTAAGTATATTGTAGGGAGCTGAGTAGAACAATTAATACACTGCTTCTGTCTGCTGTGCAATGGACAACTGACAGCTACTTTTATTGTGACATGTTCAACACAACGTCGACAGCACTTGACGTGTCAGCAGGCAGATTTGACAGCCGGCATGCGCGGAAAGCCCAGCAACACCAAAACTGCACAATATCTTAAAGTATTTTATTTGTGTCTGTTCGTTTGTTTAATTGTAGCTGTAAATTGTATGATTATTGTGATCTGTAAATATTAAAATAAAATAATATATATAGATTGTATTATTTTTCGTCGCTTAAAAATGCGTCACACTCTCCGACAGCCCGCCAAAACGCCGTACATTTATCGAGACTTTCAACCCTAGGTAGGCCACGGATGGATAAATCTAAGAAAAGAAAAATATTTGAAGAAAACAGAGCATTTAATGATGCATGGGCAGATTCATTTGCAAAAGGTTCAAATCACCTTCAGTTTCGTTCATTACTGGATGAGGTGGCACGTACTCTGATCTGATGCATAACAGAGTGCGGTGGCTGTCCAGAGGAGAAGTGCTGAAACGTTTTGCTGCATGTCTGGGACAGGTGAAGACTTTCATGAGCAGCAAAGGACTCACCTTTCCTGAGCTGGAACGGCAGGAGTGGCTGGAAAAGCTGTATTTCATGGTGGACATGACGGCGAACCTGAATGCGCTGAATACTTCAGGGGAGAGGAGGCACAGCGCTACACATGCTGGAAGAGGTGTTGGCGTTTGAGCACAAGCTGACAGTGTTTGTGAGAGATTTAGAGAGAGGAACACTGTCTCACTTCCCCTCCTTAAGGGAGTTCAAACACGCGAACAAGGTGATAAATTCAGAGTATTTGCAGTCTGTAATTACTACAATGCAAGCATCGTTTGGGAAACGATTCCAAGAGTTTAGAGAGGAAAAAGCTACATTATCCTTCCCCGTCGCTCCCCTGACCATCGACCCATCCCTGTTAAATGTGTCTGCATTTGCAGGTGTAAGTCAACCTGATCTTGAGCTGGCTGACATAGCTGACAGAGATATATGGGTGTCTGAGTTTGAACGCATGAGATATATATATATATATATATATATATGCGAACATATTCATTTCAGATGTCAAAAAGTGTTTGCGGCTCCCGGTGTTGTCTTTTCCGTGGAAACCGGGTCGAAATGGCTCTTTGAGTGTTAAAGGTTGCCGACCCCTGGCCTAGAGGAATACCAAAGAAGAGATTTATGGATGTGGTGAAGGAATACATGAAGGTTGTTGGAGTAAGAGAAGAAAATGCAGAGGACAGAGTGAGATGGAGACGGATAATTTGCTGTGGCGACCCCTGAAGGGAGCAGCCGAAAGGAAATGAAGACTGTCTATAGAATATGTTTAAGAAGCATATTTTAGCGCATGTAATAGATGCATAGTATTTTACTTCCGGCTGCTCATTCACGCATGTGACGTGATACATGGGGATTTACCTCTGGGTACAGACCTCACGGATAATCTCGATTCACGGGAGGGCTTGGAGCTGAAAACCCCCCCCCCCCCCCCCCCCCCCCCCCGAATGTCGAGGGCCTACTGTAATTCTAATAATCTTAATAAACAAGGATCATGTTCTTTGCATGGTTCACCATTCTTTCTGACTAACTGTTATATGAGAGAGTATTACATAAAACAAAAAATGTTTTGGGGTAGACTTCAATGAATAGTATCCCTGTTCCACTTATTTTTCGAAACTGATTCTTTATTCACTTTGTCAAAGCTGAAAAAAATTCTCTTTGAAAATTACTCCTGGTATGCCATTAGTGTTCCTTGCAGTCTAATTAGCATACGTTTACACATCTTCTAAAAGTTTATTTCCTAGTGTTTATGTTTAATGTCTAGCAGTGGAAAGAAATCTAGAACAACAAAAGCAAACAAGTTTTTTTACAACAGGATTAAATGACAGCTAATGTGTTGATGGATTTCAACATCGTCTGTCTGTCTTCCTTTCAGCTTTTTCCCCTTTTACTTGGGAGTCTCCACAGCAAATCATCGTGATTCGCATGTTTGATTTGGCAGAGGTTTTTACCTCGGATGGCCTTCCTGTCACAACCCTTTTTAGCAAGGGACAGAAACACGCTGACGTCTTTGCAGCTACTCTTTACGAATGTCAGCAATGGTTCTTTTACATGCCTCTCACACCATAGACAGTGAGAGACATGGCCCACCTTTGATAACCCAGTTAGCTGCACTGGGGGGGACAGTGACAACCTTGTGGAGAGTGGGACTCGAACCCCCAACCTTTGGATCAGCGATCCAGCACCCTATACCACAAGACCAACACTGCCCCAGGATGGATTTCAACATCAATCCATAATGTTTATCCATCAGGGCCCCGAGTTGAACGAGACATATGATCTTAGTTGATCATAGAATCACAGCTGATTCTAGGTAAGAGGTGGGAGCTAGGGCAGGATAAAGTATTACCTGGCTAGCAACAATTCTCTTTCACATTCAAACCTATGGGCAATTTATAATTGCTTACTAGTCATATGCTTAACGTGCTTAACCGTGTCTACACCCACCTGGAACAGCCAACAAGAAGGGTGAGGGTCATGTAGTTTTAATTTTCCAGTTCATTGAACACTATCAGGCTGACTCTCCTGTGTGAGACGCTAACAGTGGTGCAGGTGGATGCCTCTCTTGTGGACTACCTGACTGGAAGACTACATACAATACACTATGTGTGTTTGCAGTATTGCGTGTCGAACTCAGCGGTCAGCAACACCTGAGCACCACAAGTGACCGTCCTCTTCCTTTTTTTCCTCTTCATCCTACACACAACTGACGTCAGCTACTGCAGAGACCTATCATCTTCAGAAGTTTTCTGATGACTCTGCTAATAGTTGTATCAAAGGTGAGTCGATAGAATATCAGGCTGTTGTTGATTCGTTCGTCACACAGTGTGAACAGAATCATCTGCAGCTTGATGAGACTGAGGAACTGATTGTGGGTTTTTGGGAGATCAAAAAACCAGCAACCCCCATTTCCATCCAGGGGTACAATATGGAAATTGTAGAGGATTACAGATACCTTCAAGTTCATATTGACAGTAAACTGGACTGGGTTAAGAACACCCACACTTGACAAAAAGCACGAGAGCCATTTCTATTTTTTGAGGTGACTAAGTTCAATGAACACCTGTCAGACACCGCTCAGGATCTTCCGAGTCTGTTGTGGCCAGCACTATCCTTTATGCTGTTGCATGCTGGAGCAGTAAGCTGAGTTTTGCATACGCAAACAGACTAAATAAACTGACCTGCAAGGCCAGTTACGTTGTGGGGATAAGACTAGACTTTCTTAAAGTAATGTCGGAGAGGCAAATAAAGACAAAAAATACCTCCCAACTCACTTCACAACCTGCTGGTCAGTCACAGGAGAACATTTAGTGAGAGAGCGATACCACCCAAACGCTCGACTGAACGACACAAGAAACCAAACTATACAACATCTCCATATAGCAACAACATCCACTGTTATACACTCGGATTTTCCACATTTACATTCTACTGCTTATAATATTTATAATACAATAAAGTAGATCGTCGTTATTGGTTTGAAAATTACATAGATTAAAAAAATTAACAGTCACTGGTGTGGGCAGACATTTATTTGGTGTGTTCTTGTGAACATTCTTATCATTATATTAATCAGCTACATTGAGAGTCTCTGTGTTTTTGATCTGCTCTGTTGGTGGATTTCCAAATTCATGTGCTCATGGCAAAGAGTGTTCTCACCATCAGCAGTGAGCGAGAGATTTTTTTTCCGTTGCCAGGGTTTGTAATCCAGGAACAGAAATCACAGCTGAATGAAGAGATGCTGGATGAGATTTGGTTTATGCACAGCAATCTCCGAATTAAATAACTCTCCTCCCAGTGACAAAATAAAAGACTGGGTTTGGTTCAGTCTCCACTCTGAGAATGAGTCGGTCAGTGCATCATTAAGCATTAATATTATTTAAAAGAATGTTAAAATAAGTCTTCATATACTTTTCTGTGTTGCTGTCGTTTTTGTAAATTAAAACTATGACAAAACAACATTAATATAATGGATAAAGAAAAAGAAGATCCCAGAAGTGAGTGATGGTGAGGTACACTACCCAACCCATTAACACATCTGGATGCACCCCGCCCCACGCTTCGTGTGACAGATGTTCTTTATATTTATAAAACTACAAGAAGGACTTAAACACAGGCATGAGATTGGCCATGGATAAAAAAGTGAAACGGGGGGAGTTCAGAAAATTTTTGGAAAATGGAATACTAAATAGTGATATTACACGTATTTAAAAATAAGCTTTGGAACATTTATAATGTTATTGAATAATTCACATTTTTAGAATAAATCACAATCAAAATATCTTTATTGTTGTAAGTACCCACTGATATAATATTTTACATGTGTATTCTTTATTCTTGTACTTTTCCACAATTTCAGTGTTCAAACGAAGTTAATACTTAATTATTTCTACGATAATTAAAGTAATGATAAAAAGAACTTAGAAATATCTAACAAAAATGAATTATCTCTCCAAAGGATTAGTAATTTCATAACTTTTGGAGAGAGTTTCAAAGGTTAAAGTATAGTAGGCCCTTGACATTCACGGGGGAAGACAAAGTGGTCGAAGCTGGAAAAGAAAGAGTGTCGTGTTGTCTTCAAGGAGGAGTTGAAACAGGCTTTGGGTGGTCAGGCAGTGCTTCCAGATGACTGCGCAACTACAGCTACTGTGATCAGGGAGACAGGTAGGAGAATACTTAGTGTGTCATCTGGAAAGAGAGTAGATAAGGAGACTTGGTGGTAGAATGAGAAAGTGCAGGGTGAAGTGAGGAGGGCATTGAAAAGAACAAAAAATGGAAAGGCAGTTGGTCCTGATGACATCCCGGTGGAGGTATGGAAGTGTCTTGGAGAGGTAGCAGTAGATTTCATGACAAGAACATTCAACAAGGTCTTAGAGGGTGAGAGGATGCCAGAGGAATGGAGGAGAAGTGTGATGGTGCCCATTTTAAAAAACAAGGGAGACGTGCAGAGTTGTGGCAATTACAGAGGGATAAAGTTGATGAGCCATAAGATGAAGTTATGGGAAAGAATGGTGGAAGCTAGACTAAGGGCAGAGGTCAGCGTTTGGTTTCATACCAAGAAAGAGCACCACAGATGCAATGTTTGCCTTGAGGATGTTCATAGAGAAGTACAGATAAGGTCAGAAGGAACTGCAAAAAGCATATGACAGGGTGCCGATAGAGGAACTGTGGTATTGCACGAGCAAGTCTGGAGTGGCAGACAAGTATGTTCGAGTGGTGCAGGACATGTATGAGAGATGTAAGACAGTGGTGAGGTGTGCTGTCAGCGTGACCGACGAATTCAAGGTGGAGGTGGGACTGCATCAAGGATCAGCTCTGAACCTCCTTTTGTTTGCTATGGTGAGGAACAGACTGACGGACGAGGTTAGGCAAGAATCTCCATGGACTATGATGTTTGCAGATGACAACTGTGATCTGCAGTGAGAGCAGAGAACAAGTGGAGGAA
The DNA here is from genome assembly GCA_024760905.1 of Plotosus lineatus. Lineage (NCBI taxonomy): Eukaryota > Metazoa > Chordata > Actinopteri > Siluriformes > Plotosidae > Plotosus > Plotosus lineatus. Next base: position 49,516,099 of record CM045739.1, read on the forward strand.
AATCTAGAGAGGTGGAGGTATGCCCTGGAAAGGAGAGGAATGAAGGTTAGCCTCAGAAAATCAGAATACATGTGTGTGAATGAGAAGGACCCGAGAGGAACGGTGAGGTTACAGGGAGCAGAGATAACGAAGGTGGAGGATTTTAAGTACTTAGGTTCAACAATCCAGAGCAGTGGAGAGTGTGGAAAAGAGGTGAAGCATGTGCATGCAGGTTGGAGAAAAGTGTCTGGGGTGATGTGTGATAGGATGGTATTGGCAAGAATAAAAGGAAAAGTGTACAAGATGGTGTTGATGCCAGCAATGTTGTATGGTTTAGAAACAGTGGCGCTGAGGAAAAGGCAGGAGGCGGAGCTGGAGGTAGCAGAGATGAAAATGTTGAGGTTCTCCTTTGGGAGTAATGAGGATGGATAGGATAAGGAATGAGCACATCAGAGGGACAGCACATGTAAAACGTTTTGGAGAGAAAGTCAGAGAGGCTAGATTGAGATGGTTTGGACATGTACAGAGGAGGGATAGTAAATACATTGGTAGTTGGATGCTGAGGTTGGAACTACCAGGCAGAATGCCCAGAGGAAGACCAAAGAGACAATTCATGGATGTGGTGAAGGAGGACATGAAGGTAGTTGGTGTAAGAGAAGATGCAAAGGCTAAGATGAGATGGAGGCAGATGATTCGCTGTGGTGACCCCTGAAGGGAAAAGCCGAAAGGAGAAGAACAAGAAGATTTGCATCGATCTCAAAAATGACCCATTTGACTTACAAAAATGCGGAAATTTCCCATCCCTGTTGATGGGAGAGCAGCTCGTGCATTGTTCGAATGGCGCGTTTTAATGTTTGAACGGCGCTTGAAATTTTAAGGTGGCGCTTTCGTAAAATGAACTTGTTTCGTATCCTAAGACAAAAATTTTAAGAAAATGCTTTTCGTAACCTGAATTTTTGGTTTGGTGAGACTTTCGTAAGGTGAGGTTCCACTGTATACACACACACACACACACACACACACACACACACACACAGTGATCCCTCACGACGTAGTGCTTCAGTTTATCGCGGGTTTTTCAAAAATATTCGTCAAAAAAAAAAAAAAAAAAGGAAATTAAAGAAAAATAGGGGAAAAGTTAAAGAAAATTCTGCAAAACAAGGCCAATTATTAAAAAAAAAAAAAAAAACACAAAACGACTTACATTTTTATGTGAGGTGTGCAGCTGAGTGTGTGCGCGCATGTGTGTATTTACCATATTCGACGTAATAAGCGCCCTGTTCCAATTACTCCCCCCCCCCAATGTTTTTGGTCTTATGTCTAATAACCTACCCATGTGTCCTGGTAGCAAAATCGTACATCAAACTTACCAATTTTATTCGGTAGTCTCTGTAACCATAAAATGAGGCTTTCAGACAGACAGACAGACATTTTATTCAATAAAAGGCCATTAAGCCCAAAATACAGACAAAATGAATAAATGAAAGCATGAACTATTGTTGTAGACCAGTTAAATTTCTGATTTTCTCAACATGGATAAGAAATAAGCATAGGTTACGGATTGCATTAACATCAGTTGATGACATAATATTAATAAAACTGTGTTGTGATAAGGGGTACTTCAAATATTTACTTAATAATGTATTTCTTATACCGTGTAGCCTTTGCAATAAAGTATTACATGGATTTAATCTTCAATTTCATAGCAATTGTTTTTCTCACATAAAGGACAAAATCTTAAATTATAAGGAATATTTTATATCTACCAGTCTCAGTGCAAAGTTTGAAAGTACCACATCGAAAATTTGCTAAATCGACTCTCAAATAAGGTGCTATATCCGAGTTAATGTATGTTTCAACATTTAGAAGGGACTTGAACAGTAAATAACTGGAGGACTTAGATGTGTTTTGTAATGATGAATGCCAATTTTGGAAGAGATTATCAGATAACCTCTGCTTCAAAACTGAAATAAAAATATCAACATCACCAATATCCTGTGATACCCAAGTGAAGCCAAACCCCAATCTAAACAAAATATTTTTCATATGCGATGCCCATGATGTGCGTCCAGACTCATCTAATGCCTTCAACATTAAATAGAACGGGTGAGGTCATCTCGAACTTTGAAGTCTTAAAAGTCTACACCAAAATTTAACGGCCCTTGTCATATAAGTAATTTGTAGGGGGAACCTGCCACATTCACCTAAAAACCATATTATTACAACAATTTTTTCCAACTTTCAAGAAATATTTATAAGTTTTTATTTGTATTTGCTCATTAATTTTACAATAAGTGGTACCCCAAATTTCTGAACCATAACATAATATGGGTTTAACCATAGCATCGAATATTTTAAAAAGATCTACAAAAGCCCAAAGCCCTGCTCTCTTTTGATATCTATGGATAGCCATAAGAGCTTTGTTAGCTTGAGAGGCTCGAGTAGTCTGAGCCTTAGTCCAAACTGGCCGAGGTGTGAACACAATTCCCAAATACCTATAATGAGAAACAACCTCTAGCCTCTGACCACACAAAAACCATTTTTAATAATATCTCAGAGGACCACTATTCCTAAAAACCATAACCTTTGTCTTTGCAATGTTCACTTTCATTCCAGTAAGTTGACAAATTTTTTCTAAACCATAAATTTTCTTCTGCAGCTGGAGAGCACTATCCGAGACTGATGACACATCATCCGCAAACATTAGAGCATACACATTACTAACATCAGGAGAAATATATAAACCTCGACCACCAAACTGTTCCATACACTCTACGAGTTGATTTATAAAAATTATGAACAATTGGGGACTAAGGATACACCCTTGTCTTGTGCCTATGCTCCAATCAAAATATTGAGAGAGACCATGGGATGTTCTAACACAAGCTGATAGATTACTATACATTGATTCGAGAATTTTATAAAATCTGCCACAAATACCAACTTTTGGAAACTTCAAAATAAATTCTAGAAATCTATAAATAGACAATAAAACCTCCCTTTCTTCTTACATGAATATTTCTGCACCATGGCCTGGAGTGAAAATATGTGATCAATAGTAGAGTAGTTAGCCCTAAAACCTGCCTGAGATTCATCAATAATATTCTTATTCTCACACCAAACCTTTATCCTGCTATTGAGAATAGAAGTAAAAATCTTACAAACTGAATCAATGAGATATGATTCTATAATTACTGGCATTACTTTTCACACCTGATTTATAAAAAGGACAAATAATGCTTTTCCCCCATAAAACTGGAAAAGTGCCTGCATAGAAAATCTTATTGAACAGCACTTTTAAATATTTGCTGACATGATTCTTTGAAGCCATAAATTCAATTGCAATTCCATCTGGTCCTGGTGACTTATTATTGGAAAGTTTATCAACAAAACTTCATTTTCAGTAAAGTCACTCTTCAGGGTTTCCAGCTCTTCATCCTGTTGTATAGTCTCTGGGTTCATATCATGTATGTATGTATGTATTATCAAAATTTTCTCTAAGGAGGTGAGAAAAGTGAGCAAACCAGTCTTCACAACTAATATCTTTAGAGAAGTCACAAATTCGAATAGAGCCAGTGTGCTTTTGTGTTTTCCAGAATTCCTTTGGGTTATTTCTTGTAGACACTAGTTTTTCTTTCTGTGCAGTATAGTAATCTCCTCATTTAGAATTGAAGTTTGTTTTGAAAGATTTACGTAATGATTTAAACACTGTTATATCTAAGCCATTATCTCTGTGATCCTGGAGTGCTTTATATTTTATATGCTTCAAGTGATCCAGTTCATGGTCCCACCATGGGGGCTGTGATTTCACATTAATGTCACGGTAACCTGAAAATATCCTTTTGTTGTGGTTGGCAGCATGGTGGTACACAGTTTTGTTAAAACCTTTCGTGAATCTTCGATATTCGTGTCTATATACTGAAAAAATTTGCTGCTAAAATGATTGAATAGTCCACAAAAATTTAAAATAAATAAGTCACATTGCTCTTTGTCCCATATATATTTGGTCCATTCTCTGGTTGGGTGGGGACCAGATTGGGAATGTGTTGGGAAATATAGTTCCGGTGTATCACGTTCAGTACAATTCATACCAAGTTGCTCGAATTCAAGGAACAATGTATAGGAAAATGGTCAGAGACATCACAAGTGGCAACTCCAGAATCCTTAATTCGTGGAAACAACGAGGTTGATGCTATCATATAGTCAGCTAAACTTGCTCCGTTATGTGTAACACAAGTAAACTGGCCCTCTTTATCCCTGAATAACCTGCCATTCATGATATGGATTCCAAAAGTACAACACAATTCTACTAAATTTTTTCCAAAATTATTATGGTTAAGATTATCTCGACTTGAACGAGGCATTTCAAAATTATCTCAAGGATAGTCATCAATATCATTTTTGGATAAAATCCATATTATTGTTACGAATAAAGTCTAGAAAGTCTTTAGTCCTTGCATTTAGGTCACCAGCTAAGAGCAATTGTTTATCTGGGTGATCAGCAGCTATAATGTTAATATAATGTACTAGGGTGTCAATACCAACATCACCACTCTCATTGCTGTCATAAACTGGGGACCCCTCTGGTGAAATATAGGTAAATACAAGTATGGTGTCTTTGTCCCAGTCAAAATATTTGGATCTCAGCAATAAGGGATCCCTGTATGCATGCATACATACATACTTAGAATTTGTTCTTGGATTTTTCTTTTTTAAGACTTTTGCTCATTTTTAGTTTGTAGTGGAGCAACTATGTGCACACGATTTGCTTTGGGATCAATGTGTTCTGACTGACCCAAATTGCATGGCCTTGAACTTGGAAAGAAACCCATGTAGACTCAAGGAGGACATGCAAATTGTTAACATGAAGACCTCAACTTGCGAGTACTGTTGTTTCTGCTCTGTGTCCAATTCATGACAGATTTACAGTTGTGTTCAAAAAAAGAGAATAAAGCTCAAAATCATCAATAATCATTTTATATCAATACACACAAATGCATCGGGAACACTACACATTCTATTCCATGTCAAAACATGAAGATAGATATATTAAATTTGTGCTATTCCTTTCAAGAATTTGAAGAAAATTGAATTTGACTGTTCAACAAAAAAGTAGCAGTGTCTATTTCTTCTTTACAAACTCAAATATCCACTGTGTAAACTGAAAAATGATTTTCAGATTTTGATTTCTATGTGAAAATAATATAACATTTCAACTTTTATTTTGCGATAATGTATTAACCCTACAACTGAAATTGCCTCTGCATTTAACCCACCCAAATTGAGCACAAACTCTCTGGGCAGTTGGCTGCCACACACACACACACACACACACCGGGGGCTCCCGGAGAGCAGTTGAGGGTTAGGTCCCTTGCTTCAGGGCACTGCAGCCAAGAAGAAGGAGGATGGGATGGTGCAGCTCGCTGCTTGCTCTTGAATCGAAGGATGGTTATCAGGTAACTTATATGACACCAATTTCAGTCAATTTTCTTTTAGACGACTAACAAATCTTTGACACTCTTTGGGGTCACAAAAAAATAATACAAATGAGCAAGACAGACATGTTTGAAACTTGAACTATGGGCAGTGGTGGGCTTGTGGATCAGGATTTTGAGTACTGATTGTGGGGGTGGGGGGGTCAGATTTCATGCACCAATCCCACCAATGTACCACCATTGGGCATCTGAGAAACCTTCATCTGCTTAGTTGTATAGATTAAAAAAATCCTTCTAGATAAGAGCATCTGCCAAATTCCATAATTGTCTGCTCTAAAACCAGACAGATAGTCATCCTATAGACACTTCGTGAAGTAAACTGTCTGGCTACAGCCATAAGGCAAACAGAAACCAAAACTGTTAGAAATAATAGCCATCTAGGATTCAAAGTAGAGCATCGACAAGGTGCACGACTATTAACCCGAATATCGAAAATTCAGATCCAGTTTAATGTCAAATGGTAGCTAACTGACTGATCTCTCAAGGGAGGGACGGCATATGCTCACATTCCTGTTACTCACTGGGATTGCCAGCCAATGATGGGTATGAGTTCATTCATATGAGGAGGCGGATAGTGTGTGTTGGACTGCCCCCAAATATGCATGGCGCCACAGTTTGAAAAGGGACAGGTGGCTAGCACTGAATGTCATGGAGAAAGTGTGTACAGTCGGCCCCCAACATACAAAGACCCCTGTGTACGAAATCTCCGGGTTACGAAAAACATTTTCTTGAGTTTCCGTCCCCAAGATATGAGACAACCCCCTCTTACAAAAAGAAATTAAAAATTTCAAACACGCAATCGACGCACGAGTTTCTCTCTCATTTGCTGTCTCTCAACATCCCGCCTACTGGCCTCCCAGATAGAGACAAAAGGAACCTGCACTCTTGAGTTTAGTTTTTTAAGTTGTTTTAATTCAGTAAATGTTTAATAAATGTGGGTGCATTTGAGCTCATCTTGAATTCCGATCCGAATCAAATTAAAGTTGAGTTGTCAAGCAGGGAATATGCTTTGAATTTACGTCTTGTGGGCGTAAACGCGCGCACAAGAGAGAGAGAGCAAGAGAGAGCAAATAACGCTTTCGTTTTTAGTTTAGTTTTTTTAAGTTGTTTTAATTCAGTAAATGGTCAAGCAGGGAATGCTCTCTGAATTCACTTCTTGTGGGCGTGGCCCACAGCACACGTGCACGCGAGAGCAAGAGAGAGAGAGAGAGAGAGAGAGAAGGAATAACGCTTTCGTTTTTAGTTTTTTAAGTTGTTTAATTGAGTAAATGTTTAATAAATGTGGGCGCATTTGAGCTCATCTGGAATTCCGATCCCTCAAGGAATCCAATTAAAGTTGAGTTTGTCAAGCAGGGAATGCGCTTTGAATTCCACGTCTTGTGGGCGTGACCAGTAGCGCGAGAGAGAGAGAGAGAGAGAGAGAGGTGTGTGTGTGTGTGTAAATAAAAAATGTTTAATTAGTGCTTAATTAATAAATATGTTAATAAAATGGTTTAATATGTTAATAAAATGTTTAAATGGTTTAATAAATACATTTCTTTTCCTTTTAACACATATTTCATACAAAATTGGTGTACTTTTATCATTTTTAAAGGGTTTTTGGGGTTTATCCAGTCCAAAGACTGGAGCCTTGGAACGAATTCGGAGTTTAGCATGTAATATGCGACCCCTACTTACAAAATCCCGGCATTACGAAAAGTGCTCTGGAACGGATTAATTTCATAAGTTGGGGGCCGACTGTATATGCTTTCACCCCCTCTCGTTGATGGTGGTGTGATCGGGAAGGCAGTCCCTGATGGGTAGGAATTGGATATGACTAAATAAGGGAAAAAATAGGGGAAATCAAAAAAAAAAAAAAGAAATGAAAAAAAGCACTATTTTCATGCTTGTACAGACGATCCCCGACTTACGTTAATCCGTTTAACGTTTTTTCGATTTTACAGTTTTTTTTTTTTTTAATGTCAAATTTAGAGTTTAGACGTACCTACGTAGTACACTGACGTGATGACGCAATGACACTGCGTCCATTGTTTACTAACAACAAACTGAGCGTGCCCCTCCTTCTTTCCAGTTCAGTTATACATACAGTCGGCCCCCTACCTACGAAATTAATCCGTTCCAGAGCCTTTTTCGGAATGCGGGGATTTCGTCAGCCGGGGTCACATTTTACATGTTAAACGCCTAATTCGTTCCAAGGCTCCTGGATAAACCCCATAAACCCTTTAAAAATATTAAAATACACCAATTTTGTATGAAATATGTGTTAAAGGGAAAAGAAATGTATTTATTCAACAGTTTAAACATTTTATTAACTTATTAAACCATATTATTAACATATTTATTAATTAAACCATTATTAAACATTTTTTATTAACACACACACACACATACGCACGCACACACATACACACACACACACCTCTCTCTCTCTCTCTCTCTCTCTCTCTCTCGCTGAGGGCCACGCCCACAAGATGTGGAATTCAAAGCGCATTCCCTGCTTGACAGGGAGGTCCAAACTCAACTTTAACTCGATTCCTAGAGGGATCGGAATTCCAGATGAGCTCAAATGCGCCCCCATTCATTAAACATTTACTGAATTAAACAACTTAAAAAACTAAACTAAAAACTAAAGAGTTATTCCTTTTCTCGCTCTCTCTCGCGCATGCTGCTGGACATGCCCAGAAGACGTGGAATTCAAAGTGCATTCCCTGCTTGACAGGGAGGTCCAAACTCAACTTTAACTTGATTCCTAGAGGGATCAGAATTCCAGATAAGCTCAAATGCGCCCACATTTATTAAACTTCTTTTCCTTTCGGCTTTTCCCGTCAGGGGTCGCCACAGCGAATCATCTGCCATCATCTCACCCTATCCATTGCATTTTCTACTCTTACTCCAACTACCTTCATGTTCTCCTTCACCACATCCATAAATCTTCTCTTTAGTCCTCCACTAGGCCTTCTGCCTGGTAGTTCCAACCTCAGCTTCCTACTACCAATATACTCGCTATCCCTCCTCTGTACTTATCCAAACCATCTCAATCTAGCCTCTCTGACTTTGTCTCCGAAACCTCTTACATGTGCTGTCCCTCTGATGTGCTCATTCCTGATCCTATCCCTCCTCGTTACTCCCAAAGAGAACCTCAACATTTTCATCTCTGCTACCGCCAGCTCTGCCTCCCGTCTTTTCCTCAGTGCCACTGTTTCTAAACCATACAACATCGCTGGCCTCCACACCGTCTTGTACACGTTTCCTTTCATTCTTGCCGATACTTTCCTATCGCACTTCACACCGGACACTTTTCTCCAACCATTCCAACCTGCCTGCACACGCTTCTTCACCTCTTTTCCACACTCAACTAAAGAGTTAAGCTTCCTTCTGTCTCTATCTGGGAGGCCTGCGGGGTGGGATGTTGAGAGACAGCCAATGAGAGAGCAACTCGAGCATCGTGTGAAATTTTGAATGGTGCATTCTGAATGGTGATCTTCGTAACCCAGGGGTCTTCATAAGTAGGGGGCCAACTGTACATCGTGTATTTTATATATATGTGTGTGTGTGTGTGTGTGTATGTATACACAGTCGGCTACCAATATACGAAATTAATCCGTTCCAGAGCCATTTTTGTATTGCCGGGATTTTCTAAGTAGGGGTTGCATCTTACATGTTAAACGCCTAATTCGTTCTAAGTCTCCAGTCCTTGGACTGGATAAACCCCATAAACCCTTTAAAAATGATAAAACTATACCGATTTTGTATGAAATATGTGTTAAAAGTAAAATTATTCAACCATTCTATTAACATATTTATTAATTAAACCATTATTAAACATTTTTATGAACACACACACACACACACACACCCCTCTGTCTCTCTCTCTCTCTCTCTCTCTCTCTCTTGCTAAACCAATATTCAATGGTGCCCTTGCTCACTTGAAAGACTGGAAATCCAGATAACCCACACTTTGTCTCAAGCACAAAATAAGTAAACTACTTTCAGTGTTGAGCGCCTCACATTTTGTAAGTGTTGATTGGCTGTTTTAAGCTTCATGTAAAGTGACTTGGCTCAGCTTCATGTAAAGTGACCATCCATCAACCATCAGAACCATCACAAGCAGAAAGATTGCATCATAGAGAATGTTAAAGGTTATATTTGATGAGTGAATTTGATTAAAATGTATCTCTTTGAAATTATTTTGCTTGAATTTAATTTATTTAAAATTAATATTGATAGTATTCGATATATTTGATATTATATCAAATATAATATGTTTTATGATATACGGTAATGGTATTTATGGATGTATAGTGCAGTATGAGTGTCATATGTCACTGTCACGACTTGCGTTCACCCATCCGGAACCAATTAAAAACGTAAGTCGGGGTGCGTCTGAATATAAATCTGGTCTATCATTATCATGATTCCCACTTCCACATACTCCTGTTGATTTTTCAAACCCATTCCAAACTCGTGATCAGGAGTGGAATCCCCTCCCCCAAAAAAAACATCTGACATTCTGTATCATTGAGGTTTAATAATATTACATTCCGTGCAGGTTTCTGAATCTGAACACAAAAAATAAACTGGTAGTAAATGTCAATAAAACTAATGTGGTTGATAGCATCATGACAGACTTTGAGCTTGATTTAACTCAGACAATAACAGAAATGTAGAACAATGTTTCTATGAGATCGTGTTGTGGAGTAACATGTATGTGTTTTCCATACTGGATGCAGTGGCGTGTTTGATTTGTAGTATTAAAAATTCTGCAAATGTGAAAATAAAGGAGATAACATTCATTCAAACACTGCATTCGAACACTGGATAAATTTTATTGCAAGATATAATGGCCTGAATGCTCAATTTTACATAATTTCTGAGAATTACATAATTGTTCCAGGGTTACCAAACCCCTCCACCCCACACTCACAAAATGCAGGTGCTTTTAACTAAACCAAGAGGGAAGGAGTAACACTGATGTTAGAAGTGGAATGAGGACTTACTTTTGTAGGACCTCCTCTTGGCCGCACACCTTCAAGATATAGCTGCTCATGTCCACTTGGCTCAGGTCATCATGTGCCCAACATAGTGCTTGCATTATCAGAAGCTCCACCGGTGAACTCACTACAAAATAGAATATTGGACAGGGGAAGGAGGAATTGGCTTGGAGGTCATACATACTTCAAAATTTCTGGGAAGTAAAAAGTTAAACTGACCATTAAAACACCAAAATTCCTCACGTTATCAAATCAAATGCAATACAAAATACAAACACAAATAATGATGCAGATGTGGAAGTTGGTACCAAAGCTCTGTAAAAGTGGGATGGCACAGTCGGCCCTCTACTTACGAAAACCTCTGAATATGAAAAGTCCAGGTTACGAAAAACATTTTCCTAAATTTTCAACCCCCTTTTACGAAAACAACCTCTTTTTACGCAAAGCGCCAAACGTACCATTTAAAAAATTCAAACACACCATTCAAATTTCAAACAGTGCACAAGTTTCTTTCTCATTGGCTGTTACCCAACATTGGGCAGGAGGCAGCTGAACTGTACCCATACTTCCTGTTTGTAACACGCGTGAAGGAGAGTTGAACAGGACTGTTGGCTTGTTTTAAGATTGATCATGCAGCGTTATATTTCGTTATCGCCGAAACCCCTCTACAATTGGGATGATATTGAAGCAGGAGACCTTAAAGCAGAAATACCATGACAGAGGCGATTATTATCAGCATGATATTGAAGCAGAAGGAGGTATGAAAACAGAGTGTTCCATGGGACAAGACCACCGATCTCGCAAGGAAGCAAGTTATTGTTGAATCAGGACCTCTGATCTTTCAAACAGGTACTGCAATTCCACTTTAAATACAACATCCCATCCATTTAAACAGAATTGGTCCGTCGGCTGCGCGTTGTGTGTGGGTGAAGCCCGCATTCGGCAAAACACCAGAGAGACAGAGTTTTGTGTGTGTGCGTGTGTCTGTGTGTGTGTGTGTGTGTGTGTGAGAGAGAGAGAGAGAGAGAGAGAGACTGCGTACAGAGTCGGTCAGACATGAAAGGAGGCATTCTTGTAACTCTTTCGAGAGAGCAAATTGCCGCTTATTTTTCGTTTAAGTTGTGTCATTCAGTGAATGTTTAATAAATGTGGCGCTCTCTGCCGAGTATGAGCAAAACGCATCTATCCGGACAAGGAAATAAGTTAAACAAGTTAAAGTTGAGTCCGCACCCCCAATCTGTCAAGCAGGGAGTGCGTTTTGAATTCCTCGTATTAAAATGCTCCGGCATCCTGCGTGTGGGCAGAGCCCACATTCGGCGGAGCGTGCCACAAATGTGTTGTGTGTGTGTGTGTGTGTGTGTGTGTGAGAAAGAGAGAGAGAGAGAGAGAGAGAGAGAGACTGTGTACAGAGTCAGTCAAACATGAAAGGAGGCGTTCTTTGAACTTTCTTTCAAGAGAGCAAATTTGCAGCTTATTTTTCATTTTTTAAGTTAATTCAGTGAATGTTTAATAAATGTGGCACGCGCCGCCGAATGTGAGCAAAGTGCGTCTCATCTGGACCTCCGATACCTCAAGGAAACAAGTTAAAGTTAATGTTCCGGAGTCCTGCGTGTGGGCAGAGCCCACATTCGGCGAAGCGCGCCACAAATGTGTGTTGTTTGTGTGTGTGTGTGAGGGAGAGAGAGAGACAGAGAGAGAGAGAGAGATAGAGAGAGAGAGACGGTGTTGTGTGTGTATGTATGTGCGTTAACAAAAAATGTTTAATAATGGTTTAATTAATACATATGTTAAATGGTTTACTATGTTAATAAAATGTTTAAATGGTTTAATAAATAATTTTCATTTACTTTTAACGCATATTTCATACAAAATTGGTGTACTTATATACTTTACTCACGAAGACTCCAGGCGACGAAAAAGGCTCTGGAACGGATTAATTTCTGAAGTAGAGGGCCGACTGTATTAGGATATTTGGAGCTAGTTGCAGGTTATGGACTTATTTTAAGAACTTTATTCACCCAAAAACAACTTCCTCAGACATTAAATAAATGGAAATATCAACAAATAAATTTCTTTGCATGTGTTCCTGCTCTTGTATGACATGTAATATATACAGTATAGATCTATATTGTGATGCGACAATGTCACAGGTAGCTACTGTATGTTAGCTATAAGTGTGTAGAGTTCTTTTGGCCTTTAGAATAGACTATGCTGAAACCTGGACCACTGATGATACTGCTGCAAAGCTCAAGACCATATACATCACCAGCCATCACCGACATTCACCTACCGCCTCTGATCCTCACTAAAACTGGAGTATGGCCCTCTCTTCGATTCAAGACTGTGGCTAATACCCCCATTTCACTGGAGCACAGCAGACTTACGGAAGCAAAAATGTTGTCATCCACAAATGTTCCGCAATTATTCACTTATCTTCCTGATCATGCCGTGTGAGTCCACATTTATTCCCAAAGTCTTCCTCCACTTCTGTATGCTTCCAGCAGGCCAAAATATGCTTTTGAACATATCCAAAAGCAGATTCACGGAAAAAAATTCAGTGAGTGTTCCGTGCTCTACACACCACACACCATCAGCATCAGACCGAGCGCTTGCCAGGTGCTTTGCCTCTCACTTTAAGACATGGTCCCTGAAGACCAATCGATGGCACACCGTGAGTATTTCACCTTCTTCTGATTCACTGATGATTGTGGTTTGCTTGAGACTTCGATCAGGTCTGCATGATCATCCTCCCCATGCCGATGATCACTTGCGCGCGGACAGAGGTGAGAGCACGCCGCATGCACCGCCTTATAATAAATCATCAAGCAAATACAAAGCGGGGTTCAGAGATCAGTGCGTCTTAAACATGGGCTGAAGTGCATGCTTTCATCCAGCACAGACTTCCACTTTTCCATAAGTTTTTACCCATTTTCCATGTAAAATTGCCAAAGCGCTTCTGTAGATTGATGTTCCGCACCTTTCCGCTATGATCGTTGCATGCTGTGCTCCAGTGAAATGGGGGTATTACATCTTATCTGAGAAAGTCGACAGATCTTCAAGGTCAACTGAAGCCAAAAATACTAGCTAACACCCAACAGCACTAATCTGAACTTGAAGCAGAAAATAAGGAAACTGCATGTGGAAAATAATTTCTCTTTCAAGGTACTCAGAAAAAATATCTTCTTGGAAACATGGAAACAAAAGTACTGGAAGAATAGAGGCAAATCAACAAATATATACAAATACAAATAAATGGTACAAACAGCAGGAGAACAATGCAACAATTAAAACTATATATAAAAAACTATTCAAAATCTAAAACATTAGAGAATAAAATGGAAAGAATTCAGGAATGAAATGAGGGTTTTTTTGTTTTGTTTTTTTAAAGAAGCTACTATATACTCTCAACCAAAGGCTTCAGATGGAAATCACATTGATACTTTCTTTACTCTTTGACACTTCCTACCCTCACTGAACCACAAATGAGAATTGTCTTATTAAGTGTTCAAGTGAAAAAGTTGATTCTTTATTCCTAAAATGAAGACAGGGAAGGCTCACATTGCTAATGGATACAGCACAGAGTGGTACAAGTCTCTAAGGCACAAATTGGCTCCAAAATTGCTCAAAACATTTATAGCCCAATTTCACTGGAGCGCGGAATGCCATGATCATGACAAAAAGGCGTGGAACGCACTCCACAGATGAGCTTTGGCATTTTTACACAGAAAATGGGTCAACATCCTACGGAAAATTGTACATTCGGAACACTTTCAGAACGTTAACGGCATGTGTGGAACAGACACAGATAGACCGCAGTACAATGTAGGAATACATGCGTAAATGCTCACAGATTACCTTCCGAACCAGTGCGAATAGCCACGGATTTCCAAGGAAGACTTTCGGATAATTTAGGGAATGTTCACGGAAAGCACAGAACACTCGAGGAATGACTACGGTACTACTCCATTTTAGAAGGAAGACGTTCGGAATGATTGCGGAAAACGTGGAATGAAAGCGTAACATTTATGTTCAACACAGAATGCCTGAGGAATACCCGTTGTAACCACTTTTCAATCCGGAAAAATCGGCAAAGATCAATGGATTTGCACCCGATTCTGCATATAAATACGCGGATTCGACCAAGTAAACTCATTGTGCCAAATAGCTTATATACTAGCTATATAGCTTATAATACACTAATAATACACTAATATATAATAGCTTATAATACACTAATATACAACACCACACAACAATATACAACAATGTATTTAAGGGGTCGGGAACCTATGGCTCGCGTGCCAGATGCGGCTCTTTTGATGACTGCATCTGGCTCTCAGATGAATCAGATGGCCTTTCTTAACAGAATAACTAATAATAATTTCTCTGTCATTTAAATAAAAATACAGAAAAGCCATCAAATAGGACAAAACCAGATAAATAATTCTCACCCATTTTAATCTATATTTCCATATTTAATCTATTTTCCACTCCATGGAGAGCCAATCCTTTCTGTTCTGCAGTGTGCAGGAGGGTCTGATACCTTGAAACTCTAATTTTATTGGATTATATGACAATGATGACAATGACAATGACAATACTTTATTGCCCGAGGAGGGAATTTGTCTTGCACGTACACAGGCTCCATAAACATACATACATAACATATTACAACATGAAGACATAATACATATATAACATTAAATATTAAATATTAAATATCTTAAGGTGCAATGTAAGAAACTAGCACTAAAATTTCAAAAATAAAATTTAAAAATACTTTAAAGAATACTGTATGTTAAACGGACATGTAACGACTTAAGACATAAAACTGAGTTTTTAAATTAGATAACGCAACAGATAAAAACAGTGGTACAAAATGTAACAATATACAAGAGACTAAAGGTGGAGGCTACTTATTTAAAAGGAAAATGCTAGTTGGTATATAGGATGTACGGGCTCTCTTTGATTTAAGTTTGGGTAATTGATATCTGCGGCCGGAAGGAAGAAGGATATATTCAGAATGAAGAACATGAGTTTAAATCGTTAATAATTTTGGATGCTAAATTTAGTACACGAGATTCATAAAAGTAATCAATAGGGTCTAAAGGAGTTCCAATGATTTTGCTGCTTACGTTTACAATTTTGCCAAGTTTGTTTTTGTTTTTGAGAGAGAGGGTGCCGGACCAACATTGTACACTAAAAGTAAAACAGATTGCACACATGATTTGTAAAATAACAACATAATGGTTTTATCAATATGAAAAGATCTGAGTTTGCGAAGGAAGAACAGTCTTTGTTGACACTTGTTGTACACGGCATCAGTGTTCTGTGTAAAAGTCAGCTTATTGTCAATGATAGTTCCCAGATATTTGTATTGGTCAACTTGTTCAACAGTCTCTGAGTTAATTACGACAGGTGCATGATCAGATTTTTTTGTTCTAAAGTCTATGATGAGTTCCTTCGTTTTCTTTACATTCAGCTGTAGGAAATTGTCCTCACACCATGAGTTGAAGTTATAAATGTCCTCTCGGTAGCTGGCTAAAAACTCGCAATCACTAAGGAGACTCACAAGGGCGGCGTCGTCTGCGAACTTGATGGTAGAGCAATTCGAGTGGGTACTGACACAATCGTTAGTGTAGAGGATGAACAACACAGGGGACAGGACACATCCCTGTGGAGCCCCCGTGTTGATGGTAACTCTACTGGACATGCTGTCGTTAACCCTCACGTACTGGGTTCTGTCTCTCAGGAAGTTGAAGATCCATTTGATCACTGCATTGTTTACGGATAAGCGTTGAAGTTTCTCAATCATTAGGTGTGGCTGTATGGTGTTAAATGCGGATGAGAAGTCAATGAACAGAACCCGAGCAAATGACTTCGGAGTTTCAAGATGTTGGTATACCTGGTTTAGAAGTGTGATTGTGGCGTCTTCAACTCCCGCTTTGCCCTGTGCGAATTGTAGAGGGTCCAGCTTGTCTTGGACGTCGCGTAGCAACGACTTCAGCACCAACCTCTCCAAGCACTTCATGACAACCGATGTAAGGGCCACAGGCCTGTAGTCGTTTAGAGTTGATGGTTTGGTTTTCTTAGGTACAGGAACTATTTCCGACAATTTCCAAAGTTTTGGTATTAAATTAGAATCCAGTGACATTTGGAATAATTTACAAAACACTTCACTGAGCTGGTCGCGACACTCCTTTAGGACCTTGCCGTCCAAGTTATCTGGTCCAGACGCTTTACGTATGTTCAGTTTGGAGAACTCATTGATGACGTCATCGTGTTTAAGTAGTATCGGGCTCGAGTTGTTGGCGTCTAAAACCGAATACAAGCGATCACATTGTTGACTAAAATCGAAACAATCAAATCTTGCATAAAAGTCATTGAGTTCACTGGCGAATGCATTTTTATCGGAACATTGATGGCTTGTCTCTCGCTTTTACTACCAATCATAGTTCTTACACCACTCCAAGCTTGGCGAAGGTTGTTTGTGTAAAACTGACGCCGATCTTCTCCTTGTAGGCCTGCTTACATTGTCTTATTGTACAATCAATTTCCTTCTGAACAAGCCTCAAATCATCTCTGTTTTGTTCCATGAAAGCTATTTTCTTCTTGTTAAGCAGCAACTTTAACTCTTTTGTGACCCAGGGCTTGTTATTCGGGTAGACTTTTACTGTTTTACTGGGAATAATATTGTCCACACAAAAGTTTATATAACATGATATATGATCAGTAACAGTATCCAAGTTTGCACAATCGTCAAAGAAAATGTCCCAGTTTGTACAGTCAAAACACCCTTTCAAACTTTCAATAGAATCAGAATCCCACGTCCTCACAACCTTTGAGTGAGTTTTGTCCATTTTCAATTTAGTCTTGTACTTAGGCATTAAGTATACTCCGTTGTGGTCAGATGATCCCAGAGGCGGCTTACTCACAGTTTTATAGGCGTGTTTAACGCTCCCGTAACAGAGGTCGATTGTCTTGTTTCTGCGGGTTTTACATGTCACATATTGTTCGTAGTGTGGTAAAGTTTGTTTAAGTGAACAACTGTTGAAGTCGCCGAGAATTAGTTTCGGTGCTTCAGGAGAGAGATTTTCTAATTTTTGCATGTGGTCGTGGATTTGATCAGTTGCCTTCTTGTCGTTAGCACTTGGAGGAATATACACCAGTGTTATGAAGACTTGTCCAAACTCTCGTGGTAGAAAGAATGGACGAAACGATACAGATAGAAGTTCAATATCAGATGAACATACTCTGTTTCTTATCGTAAAGTTAGTGCACCACTTAGAGTTCACGTATATGCAAACGCCGCCCCCGATGGTCTTCCCGGTAGCGTCGGTGTCTCTGGCGAGGCGGATAGGGGTCCGAACCGGGTAGTGTAATCACAGAGTCGTCAACCTGTCTATTCAACCATGTCTCTGTAAAGCACAACAGTGAACTATCGCGGTACTCAAACAGATGTTCCACACATGCATGGAGTTCATTGAGTTTGTTTTTGATGGACCGTACGTTTGAAAGCAGTATAGTGGGAAGCGCAGGTTTGTGGTTACGGGCTCGAACTCGACGTCTCACGCCCCCTCTCTTACCTCTTTTACGTCGTTTTGTGGTGGTATGGTCCTCTGAAGTCAGTACACAGTCCTGAGGTATATCCAGTTTAAGGCTACTCACATTCAGATTGTCCCTGTAGGATAATAAGAACTCCCGTCCATAGCGAATGTAATGACTGTGGTCGCCATGTTGAAAACCCAAGCCGTATCCCGCTTGTGTGCAATCGACAACATTATGTTGAAATATGATAGTTTTGAGCAGATGCAGCGTCAAAATGCTCAAAATAAGTGTCCCCATTTTCTTAAAGTCATTCACAATGAACAAATTCGTCACAGTAACACACAAAAGAACACAAAGTAACAAAAATATCCGGAGCTCTGAAACGTGCGTGCGAGATGTTTTTGGGTCAAGAGGTAAATTTCCCTCGTTTTTGATCAGCTCATTTGTGTGGAGCGAACCCTTTCAACCAAAAAGATGGCGAAAAGAAGAAAAAAAATGAGGAGTACAATCACTGAATAAAGATTTAGAAAGACTTGCATGAAGCCAAACAGAGCTGGCAAGGAAACACAAATGGACAGACATGAAAAAACTTCAACCCGCAGACCAGCTGATTGTCAAAACTCGGAACACACTTCCTGTCACATACCAAACACTGCAACGTGTAAGTCTTGCTGTGATGACTATGACATATGCATGCGAGCACCTGAAAAATGTCAAGACCAATCTGCAGTCATGTTTAACAGATGGAAGCCTAAATGCCTGCATGATGCTGAACCTCACCATGTATCAACCAGACTACAAAGCCATCAGCAAAACCATGCAGCACCAGAAGTAGGATTAATAGTAAGAAGTGTTTTTATTATTAAATAACTTCATGATAACAATGTTTTTTAAAATAAATTCAGAGTGTTATTTTCCTCTAAAACTGTTGGACTTCTTTTTCCATTTAGTAGTACTCAGCATTAGAAAAACAGTCATCCTTTGCCACTTCGCGATTTGAACTTCGCGGTCTTGGTGCATCGTGGCATTTTAATAATAATAAAAAAATAATAATAAATATTTGTAAAAATTTCAAAATTTGTGCCGAAACTCACAGGGACCGCCCACTCAACTTAACCTCTTTCAAGCTTTGTTTGGATTTCTTATCGCACTATTTCTCTAATTTTGTTCCTTATTTTTTTTTCTCGCGAAAATGCCTCCTAAACGTCCTGCACCATCTACGGCAGGGGTCACCGACCTTTTTGAAACCGAGAGCTACTTCTTGGGTACCAATTAATGCGAAGGGCTACCAGGTCAAAACACACCTCTGAAATTACAAATTTGCTCAATTTACCTTTAATTATATGTTATCATTAATAATTAATGATATTTATCTATGTGAAGATATTGATTTGATTTAAAATATATTCAAAAAAATTAGATGCAGCTCAATGGAGAGTGGCGCTATGGAGCTGTGGGCCTGTCCTAAAACTAGCAGTGAACAGGTCCGCGGGCAACTTATAGTGTCCTTGCGGGCTACCTGGTGCCCACGGGCACCACGTTGGTGATCCCTGATCTACGGCATATAATGAGCCCAAGAAAAAGCGGAATATGATGACCGTGAACGAAAAAGTGAAGTTGTTAGATATGCTGGCTGCGGGCAAAACGTATTCCCATGTAGCACTCCATTACGGCATAAATAAATCTACCGTGCAATATATATAAAAAAAAGACGAAGTGAACATTCGGAAAACGGCATCAATATCCTTTTCTAAGGACACTAAGCAAGTGGTAACCACTAGGAATAAAAACATTGTTAAGATGGAGAATGCCCTATCGGTCTGGATCTCGGACTGTTGGGAGAAGAAGACAAGTCTGGATAGCAACATTATTAGAACCAAAGCCAAGGTTTGTATGATAGCTTAGCTCTTGACGACAAAGACGATGAAGATAGATCGCAATCGACGTACTGGGCACGCCTGTACTAGAGCGTGGTCACAACAGACAATCAGCATGTTTAATTGGAATTATAAATTGTTTCCATTCCATTTTTCCACAGACCAGAGAATCACCTTCCACATCTTACCCATGCAGATCAGAGTGGTTTTTCCCATCACAGACAAACCGCATTTATTTTTCTACAAGGTTATGGAGAAGTTTGGCTTTAATATCAGTTTCATATAGACCATACAAGGTTTAAGATCAATGGAGACCATTCAGACACGTTCACACTTAATCAGGATACCAGACAAAGCTCACTTTCACCTTTGCTCTTTGATTATTTATCAGGGATCTCTGTGAGGTTTAGAATAAAAAAATAGAGGAAACGGGTTTAGAAATAGAGGAAATTAAATATTTCAGCTGGTGGTCAAGGGGGCCGTGGGGCCCCTTGTGGGGTACAGGGGCAGAGCATGTCATAAAAAATTATTAACTTGTTTGCATGATTTTTTACAACATGCATAAACACTAAACGAAACATCTTAAATAACATAAAAAAAATACTAAAAGGTTATTTCAGTGTGGATAAACACACATAATTCAAGTAGCATAGCCCTATGGCTCGTTATTCATGTGTAACATAATTATGAACTCATTTGTAGAATGATCACATAACACTTGACCTATCACAACAAACATTTGTGTTCAACTAGTGAGCATACCTGCTGCAAGTTAGTATGTTAATAGTACCACACTATAATACAAAATGTCACAACATTTACCCCGCACTAGTAAACGATCTTACACTGTACTTATTGTGTAAATTTATAAAAATAGCGTCTGTCTTCCTTTCGGCTTTTTCCCTTTTACTCGGGAGTCGCCACAGCGAATCATCTGATTCGCACGTTTGATTTAGTGCATAGGTTTTAATGTTGGATGCCGTTCCTGACACAACTCTTTAGCAATGGACAGAAACACGCTGACAGCTTTGCAGCCTACTCTTTACGAAAGTCAGCAATGGTTCTTTTACATGCTTCTCACCATAGACAGTGAGAGACATGGCCAGCCTTTGATAACCCAATAAGCTGCACTGGGGGGACAGTGACAACCTTGTGGAGAGTGGGACTCGAACCCCCAACCCTAGGATCAGCAATCCAGCATCCTATACCACTCGGTCACCATTGCCCCTCTGGTCCTTTAGTGTATAGTGTTTTATTTTGAGATATACCATGTTGGGCAAACTTAAACAATTACTATTATTTTATTATTATTAAATAAATGCCACAGCTTTAAACAAGCTCCAACTGTGCTTCAGATTGTTACCTGGACATCTTTTGAAATGTTGTAGAAATCCATGCAACCTATGTGACGTTAGAGTAAATTAAGACACTAAATCGCTCTAGATTATGCTGATATCTGTTGTTATGCATGACAGTAAGTTATGGCGGTTCAGGTACTATTTTAATAATTTTTTTGAACAATTTGGAACTGTGAAGTCGTAGCTTTTGTGTATATTGCGAGGTGGCAGTGTTGTGCAGAATTGTGTACTGTACACTAGAGGGCATCACGAACAAATGGCCAAACTCTGACTGTCTAGAACAGGGGTCGGCAACCCGCGGCTCCGGAGCCGCATGCGGCTCTTTCATCCTTATGCTGCGGCTCTGCATGGCTTGGGAAAATAAATTGCAAGTATCCGATTTTAAGTATATTGTAGGGAGCTGAGTAGAACAATTAATACACTGCTTCTGTCTGCTGTGCAATGGACAACTGACAGCTACTTTTATTGTGACATGTTCAACACAACGTCGACAGCACTTGACATGTCAGCAGGCAGATTTGACAGCCGGCATGTGCGGAAAGCCCAGCAACACCAAAACTGCACAATATCTTAAAGTATTTTATTTGTGTCTGTTCGTTTGCTTAATTGTAGCTGTAAATTGTATGATTATTGTGATCTGTAAATATTAAAATAAAATAATACATATATAGATTGTATTATTTTCCATTGCTTAAAATATGCGTCACACTCTCCGACAGCCCGCCAAAACGCCGTACATTTATCGAGACTTTCAACCTTAGGTAGGCCACGGATAAATAAATCTAAGAAAAGAAAAGAGCATTTCATGATACATGGGCAGATTCATTTGCAAAAGGTTCAAATCACCTTCAGTTTCGTTTCATTACTGGATGAGGTGGCACGCACTCTGATCTGATGCATAACAGAGTGCGGTGGCTGTCCAGAGGAGAAGTGCTGAAACGCTTTGCTGCATGTCTGGGAGAGGTGAAGACTTTCATGAGCAGCAAAGGACTCACCTTTCCTGAGCTGGAATGGCAAAAGTGGCTGAAAAAGCTGTATTTCATGGTGGACATGACGGCGAACCTGAATGCGCTGAATACAACTCTTCAGGGGAGAGGAGGCACAGCGCTACACATGCTGGAAGAGGTGTTGGCGTTTGAGCGCAAGCTGACAGTGTTTGTGAGAGATTTAGAGAGAGGAACACTGTCTCACTTCCCCTCCTTAAGGGAGTTCAAACAAGCGAACAAGGTGATAAATTCAGAGTATTTGCAGTCTGCAATCACTACAATGCAAGCATCGTTTTGGAAACGATTCCAAGAGTTCAGAGAGGAAAAAGCCACATTATCCTTCCCCATCGCTCCCCTGACCATCGACCCATCCCTGTTAAATGTGTCTGCATTTGCAGGTGTAAGTCAACCTGATCTTGAGCTGGAGCTGGCTGACATAGCTGACAGAGATATATGGGTGTCTGAGTTTGAACGCATGAGAGATATATTTATATATATGCGAACATATTCATTTCAGATGTCAAAAAGTGTTTGCGGCTCCCAGTGTTGTCTTTTCCGTGGAAACCGGGTCGAAATGGCTCTTTGAGTGTTAAAGGTTGCCGACCCCTGGTCTAGAAGTTTCTGCCCTACATAAGCAGAAAGCACATATTTTTCTGGAAGCTTCTGGAAGGATCTAGATCAGGGGTCGGCAACCCGCGGCTCTTTCACCTTTCTGGTGCGGCTCCATGGCTTTTCAAAATAAAGTTGTGCTTTACGGTGGCTGACTGGTGCACCACAAAGTGCTGAGTTACTCACACAGCAAAGGGCCGGTGTGGGTGCAGGTTTTTACTTCAACCAAACAATAGCCACACCTTCCACCTGTTCCCACCAATCACTGATCATCAAAAGAAAAGAAAAAAAACCTAGAGTGGACATTACTATTTCAATTCTGAATTGGAGCCATCTTCGTGAGCCACCTTGCTTTAAGTCTTAAACAGTCATGTGATCCCACCAAGATGGCCCCACTTCAGAATTGAAACAGTAATGTCCAATCTAGATTTTTTTTTCACCTGAATGATCTGGGTACCCTTCCAATGCTCTTTTCGGGTTGAAAATTACATAGATGAAAATTAAGAGTCACAGATGTGGGCGGATATTTATTTGGTGTGGGCGGGGTGATTTTGTGTGTGTCCACAAGAACACAAGAACACACACAAAATCACCCCGCCCACACCAAAGAAATATAAAAGAGCCCTAAAAGAGCTCATGGCAAGCAGCAGTGCGGTGAGAGAGAGATTTTTTTCTGCCACCGGGGTTTGTAATTCAGGAACGGAAATCACAGCTGAAGGAAGAGCTGTGGATGAGATTTGTTTATCCACAGCAATCTCCAGATTAAATAACTGTCCTCACTGTGGTTCAGTATCCACTCTGAGAATGGGTCGGTCAGTGCAGCATTAAGCATTAATATTTATTTAAAAGAATGTTGAGCAGGCTCCTTCTTAAAATAAGTCTTCAAATACTTTTCTGTGTTGGTGTCATTTTTGTAAATTAAAACTATGACAAAACAACATTAATATAACGAATAAAGAAAAGAAGATCCCACGAAGGGCGTGATTGGTGAGGTTGGCAACCCAACCCGTTACACATCTGGCTGCAGCCCGTCCCGCGCTTCGTGGGATGGATATTCTTTTTCTTTATAAAAACACAAGAAGCATTCGAACACATTCATTCATTTTCTGAACCGCTTAATTCTAATTCGGTCAGCGGGAGGCTGGCGATTTTTTTTTAATCTAAATGTTTTTGTTGCAAACAGAATTGTAATTTAATGGTCTCTGCAGTCGTTTAAATCAATGTAACATATTGTTATTTTATATTAACATGAAGGAAAAAGGGGAAAAACATTACATGCAGTGTGATTTGATTTAAAACGTCAAAAAAGGATTTGTGGCTCCCAGTGTTTTCTTTAATGTGGAAAACGGGTCCAAATGGCTCTTTGAATGGCAAAGGTTGCCGACCCCTGATCTAGATTTTCGGAGACTATATACTAGACCTTCTCAAAAAATTTACAGATTGTGATAAAGTTCATTATTTTCTGTAATGTACTGATAAACATTAGACTTTCAGATATTTTAGATTCATTACACACAACTGAAGTAGGTCAAGACTTTTATTGTTTTAATATTGATAGTTTTGGCAAAAAAGTAAAGAAAAACCAAAAATCCCCATCTCAAAAAATTTGCATATTTCATCCAACCAATAAAAAAGTGTTTTTAATACAAAAAAAAGTCAACCTTCAAATAATTATGTTCAGTTATGCACTCAATACTTGGTCGCTTCAATACTTTCTCTTCACAGTATCCCACAGATTCTCAATGGGGTTCAGGTCAGGAGAGTCGGCAGGCCAATTGAGCACAGTAATACCATGGTCAGTAAACCATTTAGCAGTGGTGTTGGCACTGTGAGCAGGTGCAGGTCGTGCTGAAAAATGAAATCTTCATCTCCATAAAGCTTTTCAGCAGATAGAAGCAAGAAGTACTCCACAATCTCCTGATAGCTAGCTGCATTGACCCCGCCCTTGATAAAACACAGTGGACCAACACCAGCAGCTGACATGGCACCCCAGACCATCACTGACTGTGGGTACTTGACACTGGACTTCAGGCATTTTGGCATTTCCTTCTCCCCAGTCTTCCTCCAGACTCTGGCACCTTGATTTCCGAATGACTTGCAAAATTTGCTTTCATCCTAAAAAAGTACTTTGGACCACTGAGCAACAGTCCAGTGCTGCTTCTCTGTAGCCCAGGTCAGCCGCTTCTGCCGCTGTTTCTGGTTCAAAAGTGGCTTGACCTGGGGAATGCGGCACCTGTAGCCCAGTCCACTGCTTCCACAGGTCCCCCAAGGTCTGGAATCGGCCCTTCTCCACAATCCTCCTCAGGGTCCGGTCACCTCTTCTGGTTGTGCAGCGTTTTCTGCCTCACCTTTTCCTTCCCACAGACGTCCCACTGAGGTGCCTTAATACAGCACTCTGGGAACAGCCTATTCGTTCAGAGATTTCTTTCTGTGTCTTACCCTCTTGCTTGAGGGTGTCAGTGAGGGCCTTCTGGACAGCAGTCAGGTTGGCAGTCTTACCCATGATTGCGGTTTTGAGTAATGAACCAGGCTGGGAGTTTTTAAAAGCCTCAGGAATCTTTTGCAGGTGTTTAGAGTTAACTGGTTGATTCAGATGATTAGGTTAATAGCTCGTCTAGAGTACATTTTCATGATATCTCATTCTGAGATAGGAATTTTGGGTTTTCATGAGCTGTATGCCAAAATCATCAGTATTAAAACAATCAAAGACCTGAAATATTTCAGTTGGTGTGCAATGAATCTAAAATATATGAAAGTTTAATTTGTATCAGTACATTACAGAAAATAATGAACTTTATCACAATATGCTAATTTTTTGAGCAGGACAAGTGAAGGGGTTTTGACTTGACTGCTACGAAGGATATTGTTGGACTCTCCTGCACTCCTGGACCACTTGGCACTGCATCTCCACTGGAAAATATGTTCAGTGTGGACATTTGACTAGATTTTACAGGACTCACATTGGATTTTACCTGCTCTGAACTATTTCGCTTCTCTCACACATCAGAATGGACTGTTATTACGTTCACCAGGAAGCACACATCTCGGATTTCCAGAAGTTTCACTGTTTGGGCATTTCTAGAGTTTTTCAGGACTCTTGTAGGTAACTTTCACACCTCCCAAAATGTTTGTAAGTAGTGAGAAATATTTTTAGTTCTTGTTATTGTTCATTGAATAAATTTTTCTAATTTTACAAACAGCCTTTGTTATTACATTGCTTCTGCTCCGTGACAGAACACAAAGGATCTTATTTGCCTGTGGGTAACAAAATTTGTAGAGAGAAATTTTACCATCACAAGTGAAGGTCACTGGCTGCTGAGAGTCCAAAATCTCAATGGAAACTTTCACACTGGAACTGCTGTCTCCCCCAGCCTCCTTATAAGAGATCACCGGGCTCAAAACGTATCCAGGATTTGTAGAATTATCGTCAAATGTAAACTGTGATTTTAGTCTGTAATAAAAATAGAAGGATAAAAATTGGTATAACAAAATAAATTACATGAAACACGCCATATATTGCAAAATTACAAAAAGTAAATAAAGAGCATTTATGGATGTGACATTTGAAATCATTCAGAAATGCCACAGAACATGAATATGATTAGTGCCAATGAATACATGAACTTAAAGTTTGTAGTTGAATACAGACAAATCTTCTAAATTAATCATTTCCATATAAAGAATCCCTGCAATGGATTGGTGAGTCAAACAATGTATACCTCGTCTCTGTCAAGAGTAGGCTGAGACAAAGTACAGCTTCAGTGTAATCCGGGTAGGATTGAGTAGTTTGGAAAATGAATGAATGAAATAAAATATATATTAAAGAGAGAAGCTTATTCTCAAAAACTAATGTGTTTGTGTTGAATTGAGTTAGCTAATCCAAGTTTGTCAAGTTAAGACTCTTTAATAATGGTAAAACTAGGTAACCGTACAAAAAGCTTTGTCGTTGCAGGTATGTACAAGTGCTGACCAGCACTGATAAGAGTACCTTTTTACTTTAAGTTACTGGAAACACAGTCATTGTAGTGTTAAATTTATTTTTGTGTAAAAGCAAAAGTGTTTAACAGACCGTATGTCCATATTTTCTGTGTACAACTGGCATATTTCATCAGTAATTAAAAACAGGCTGTACCGACTTCAGAGAGAACGTTGGCCCAAATGCTGAACCAAGTTTCGAAAAGCAGAATGGTTTCTGGTATCTCATGCAATTTCGCATTGATCGGAATCGCTCTGAAACTCTGACAGTGGGCTTTCTTCTACTGCATTTTCACATAAAACAAATTTTGCCCATATTCTGCAGGAAGTGGTTAAAATACCAGTTAAAAAGTGTTCATTCAGGTTATAGAATGGCTAAATAAATTACGAAATCATGGCATTTTCATATACAAAGAAAACTTACATTGTCTATTTTTTAAATAATTGTGAGATAAAATAATTTGATGCGAAAATGCGCAGAGTGCATGTTTCAACTCAAATCTACTCGCCCGCCCATGGCGGATCAGACAAAGCAACAGCGCAGACCTCCTGAGCACGAAAGTCAGACATACATCTAAAGAAGTTCATGATTACAATGAATTTTGTATGTGTATATCACTAAATACATGGATCCCTCACTTTCCGCAGTTAATTGGGACCGAGATGCCCCCGCGACCGCCAAATTCCGTGATGTAAGATCGACCCCCACCCCTGGCTGACGTATACATACAGTAGGCACTTGTTATTCGCGAGTGTTTGGCTCTGGTCCTGCCCGTGAATGAAGATAATCCGCGAGTTCTGTACCCGGAAGCAAGACCCATGTATCATATTGCATGCGCAAATGATCAACCAAAAGTAAAATACTATGTACCTGTTACATGCACTAAAATATGCTTCTTAAACAAATTTTATAGACAGTCTTATTCATACAGTATTAATGTAGTAAAATGTAGTAATGATTTAGAAAAACTTTTTAATTTTGTACTGTGATATTTATTAATAAAATATATAAATATTATACAGCAAACTTTAATTCACTCATCAAATATCGTATCAAATATAACCTTTGACATTCTCTATGATGCGATCTTTCTGCTTGTATATGGTTCCAGTGGTCGACGGATGGTCAATTTACATGAAGCTTAAAACAGCCAATCAACACTTACAATATGTGAGGCGCTCCACTGAAAGTAGTTCACTTGCTTGTGCTTGAGACAAACCGCGGGTTATTCGGCCTTCCGGTCTTTCAATTGAGCAATGGCGCCGTTGAATACTCGTTTAGTACTCAGCCTGCACTAATGTGAATCACCAGCCGAGCGGAGAGTTCTCTTTCTTTTCTGGATTCGGGTTTTCATTCATTTTACAACTCACTTTGTTTAACCGAGTATGCATGGTAGATTGCGCCAATCCGAGCAGATAGTTAATTCAGTCTTGGGAAAACCGGAAATTCCGGCAGATGCCGGAAAACTTACACCCATGCTAGTAGGCTTACGCTTCTGACCAACCATATTTGCTTAGGGTTATAAAAATCCACAAAACAGTGTAAACACAAAGATCACAGAGACAACGTCTTCACACAAGGGTAACACGCAGTGAACTGGGAAGAAGGAGGGGCACGATCAGTCTGTCGTTTGTAAACAATGGATGCAACGTCATTACGTCATTGTGTCATTACATCAGTGTACTACGTAGTACTACAGAGAGCACGCTAAATTCAAAATTTGACTTTAAAAAAAAAAAAAAAAAAAAAAAAAAAAAAGGAAAATTTAAAAAACGTAAAATGAATGAGCATAAGTCGGGGAGCGTCTGTACACAATTGAATCAGAAAAATGTAGAGTAATAAGCATTTTAACATTTTTTTATTTAACTGATGAAGGGAAAAGTAACTTTAGCATTTTGACTATTTTAGTGTAAAATGGACCATAAAACAGTATCAAAGATGTTTAAAATACTGTAAATTTTGAACCAATAATGAATTGTGATCATTTTCTTTGTCATCATCTCAACACCCCCCACCCCCCGGTTTTTCTGATGAAATATGATTTTAAAAAATGGCTTGGGGTACCAAGTAAAGCTCTTTTGTATTAATATCAGCATAACTACAGCAAGTTATTTGTATTTTATAAGTAATTTGTTATTTGTACAGCAAGTGCAGCATTTATGACAGGAAACATTTACAGGTACCTCGACTTGAATCGTTTCAAGTTAAGTCGTTATTGATTACATGTTGACTTTCAAAAAATATATGGAAAAAAATAAAAATAAAGTTAGTATAATTATATATTTTACATTATATAATATGCACATCATATTTTCCGGACTTCAAGTCACACTTTTTTCATACTTTGGCTGAAGGCATACTCCAGAGCGTTGAGAAAATTATTCCATATAATTCTGTTTGTCATAATAATAACGAACATAACTTCACATGTTTGTTATTTTTACAATCACTACCGCAAGAGGGCACTCTAGGCTTGGGTACGAGTAACTGCTGACAATGTACCACTGAAGAAATGGCCCCAAAAAAGAAAACCTTATTCTGTAGATTACAAGCTGAAAATAGTGAAATATGCAGCAGAAAATGGGAATCGAGCAGATAGTTTCGAGTGAATGAGAAACTTGTTTGGGACTGGCAAAAAGCAGAGATCATTATTACTGCAATGAAAAAAAAAAAGCTAAATCGTGGGTTAAAACCTAGATGGCCACAGCGAGAGGAACGAGCTCGCGGAGGGGTGCTTGAGCAACGTGCCTCAGGGGCTTGTCAAAAGTGCAGTTGCGTGTCCACACCCAGGTAATTGTCAAGGAGATAAATGGAAATGACTGTGTGAGGACCTTCTTGGTGTTACCGCTTCATGCAATGCAACTGCCTCTCAATCAGAGCGAAGACCACATCACAAAAACTGGCAGCAAATTTCCAAGCCAACGTAGACAGTTTCCACGAGTTTGCGAATTATAGTCCAGTGTGGTTTTTTTTTTTCTTTATTATGCATTTTTTTCACCAATGTGACTTGTATTCCGGAGCAACGTATAATCCGATAAATACGGTAGTATATTATGTGTGTGTGTGTGTGTGTGTGTATATATATATATATATATATGTGTCTGTCTTCCTTTCGGCTTTTTCCCTTTTACTCGGGAGTCCCACAGTGAATCATCTGATTCGCACGTTTGATTTGGCATAGGTTTTTACGTCGGATGCCCTTCCTGTCACAACCCTTTTTAGCAAGGGACAGAAACACGCTGACGACTTTGCAGCCTACTCTTTTTACGAAAGTCAGCAATGGTTCTTTTACATGCCTCTCACCATAGACAGTGAGAGACATGGCCCGCCTATGATAACCCAGTAACAACCTTGTGGAGAGTGAGACTCGAACCCCCAACCTTTGGATCAGCGATCCATCACCCTATACCACGAGACCACCACTGCCCCTTTATATATATATATATATATATATATATATATATATATATATATATATATATATATATATATATATATATTACATACACACACACATATACACACACATGTATACACAGTCGGCCCGCTACTTACGAAATTAATCCGTTCCAGAGCCTTTTTCGTAGCCTGGAGGTTTCGTAAGTCGAGGCGCATTTTACATGTAAAACGCGTAATTCATTCCAAGGCTCCCAAGAGTACCCCATAAACTCTTTAAAAATTTTAAAAGTACACCAATTTTGTATGAAATATGTATGAAATGTGTTAAAAGTAAAAGAAAATTATTTATTAAACCCTTTAAACATTTTATTAACATATTAAACCATTTTATTAACATATTTATTAATTAAACAATTATTAAACATTTTCATTTACGCACATAGACACACACACACACACACACACACACACACACACACAACACTGTCTCTCTCTCTCTCTCTCGGTCTCTCCCTCACACA
The DNA here is from genome assembly GCA_024760905.1 of Plotosus lineatus. Lineage (NCBI taxonomy): Eukaryota > Metazoa > Chordata > Actinopteri > Siluriformes > Plotosidae > Plotosus > Plotosus lineatus. The sequence goes on from CM045739.1 coordinate 49,546,838, forward strand.
CACACACACACACACACACACAATACACATGGCGCGCTCCGCTGAATGTGGGCTCCGTCCACACGCAGGACGCCGAAGCATTTTAAGATGGGGAATTCAAACGGATTCCCTGCTTGACAGATCGGAGGTCCAAACTCAACTTTAACTTGATTCCTTGAGAGATCGGAGGTCCAGATGAGCCGCGTTTTGCTCACATTCGGCGGAGCGCACCACATTTATTAAACATTTACTGAATTAAACAACTTAAAAAACGAAAAATAAGCGGGAATGTGCTCTCTCGAAAGAGAGTTAAGCCTCCCTTCATCTCTGACTGACACTGTAGGCAGTCGCTATCTCTCTCTCTATCTCTCACACACACACACACACATACTGTCTCTCTCTCTCTCTCGCTCACATACACACACACACACACACACACAAAATTCTGTCTCTATGGTGTGTTTTGCCGAATGCGAGCTCCGCCCACACGCAACGCGCAGCTGAAGGAACAATTCTATTTAAATGTTTAAATTGATGGCATGTTGTATTTAAAGCGGAATTACAGTACCTATGAGAAAGATCAGAGGTCCTGATTCAATATTAACTTGCTTCCTTGTGAGATCGGAGGTCTTGTCCCACAGAGCACTTTGCTCATGCTCCTTCTGCTTCAATATCAGGCCGAAAGAATCGCCTCCGTCACTGTATTTCTGCTTTAAGATCTCCTTCTGCTTTAATATCGTCCCGATTGTAGAGGGTTTCGGCGATAATGAAATAGAACGCTGCATTCATCTCAAAACAAACCAACAGTCCTGTTCAAGACCCCTTCACGCGTGTGACAAACAGGAAGTATGGGTACAGTTCAGCTGCAGGGTGGGATGTTGGGAGACAGCCAATTAGAGAGCAACTCGTGCATGGTTTGAATTTTGATTGGCGTGTTTGGCGCTTTTCGTAAAAAGAGGGTGTTTTCGTAAAAAGAGGACGAAAATTTAGGAAAATGTTTTTTGTAACCTGGAGCTTTCATACCCAGCGGGTTTCGTAAGTAGAGGGCCGACTGTGTATATTTTATATATAATTATACATTATACATATTATAATATTATGTATAATCACCTGAAGAGAGAGGATGGTTTCACCACCCCTCGAAACAGATCTATAGTGATAAATGGAGTTTCAATAGAAAGTCTTTGTCCTGTCCTTTTATTGTTATTATATATATATATATATATATATATATATATATACAGTCATCCCTTGAATATTGCGGATAATGTAGACCAGACCTGGCCGCGATAGTCGAAAAACCGGGAAGTAGGAACGCCCCTCACACACATTTCTACCATGTTGTCTCATTTCTATATGTTTTCGAGTCTATACAATATCAAGAAGTGTATATTAAACGTTACACAGTTATATGCATATGTAAATACTGTAATGTATTAATATTTTAAAAGAATTTATATATAAATACTTTAAGTACCGTACTCACCTCTGACAATAGTTCTTGTCCGCGGGGCAGGACATTCACAAACACTATACAGCAAGATCACAAAATCCCAAAACATCCCACGGGAATGTGCAAGGCAACAGCATCACGTGTCTAAGCCAATCAGCTTGCGAGATTGAGTTGAGCGGGCGGGAGGCAAGAGTTGAGTGGGCAGTCCCTGCCTGAACTGGGGAGGAGGGGCACTTCAGTCTGTCGTTTGGAAACAATGGACGAAGCCTGCCTTGGGTCCCTGCCTTCCGTTTGCTTACATGCGAGTTTCAGCACGAATTTTGAATTTTTTTTTTTTTTTGAGTAAAATGCCGTGCTGTACCAAGACTGCGATGCTCAAATCGCGAAGTGGCAAGGGATAACTGTGTGTGTTTGTGTGTGCGGAGATATATATATATATCTCCGCACACACAAACACACACACACACACACACACACACACACACACACAGGGATCCCTCACTTTCTGTTGTTAATTGGGACCGAGATCCCCACGCGACCATCGAAATCCACAAACGAGGATCGCCCTCCAACCCCCTGACTGATACATGTATGTGTATATAATATCGATCAATACATACTCAATGCTATAAATGCTTATAATAACAATTAAACGTTAAAAATGCATAAGATGTAAATAAAATAAATACACACATACAGATGTGTGTGCACACACTCAGATGCACACCTCACAACAATGTAACTAGTTTTGATGGGAGATTTTGGGTTGTTTTTTGTTGGTTTATGCATAATTGGCCTCGTTTTTGTCGCCTTTTTCTGAACTTTTCCCCTATTTCTCCTTAATTTCCTTTTTTTTTATTCGATGAATATTTCAACACACGATGCACTGAAGCTGCATGAACTGAAGCACAAAGTAGCGAGGGATTCCTGTGTGTGTGCGCATGTGTGTGTGCGCATGTGTGTGTGTATGTGTGTATATATATATATATATATATATATATATATATATATATATATATATGTGTGTGTGTGTTTAAGAAACTGTCACTCTTGGGTGGGCCTTTACAGTCACTACCGCAAATGCCTACCATAGCGCTACACCATCGTCTCTCGAGACGTACGACTGCCGACGAGATATATATTATATATATATATACACACACACACACACACACACACACACACACACACACAGTAGGCCCTTGACTATTCGCGGTTTTGCACTCGCGGTTTGAGTACACGCGGTCTGCCCAGCAACCGGCACGTAATTCAAATTCAGCCAATGTCTGTCCTCCTTTCTGCTGATTGGTTGAGCTGATGTCCTGCCTCCTTTTATTCATCATGCAAACTTTGTGCATGTGTTGTTGGGGTTTTTTTCTGTTTTTAATTACAGTAAGCACAGTTAAGCTCGGTCATGCCACCAAAATGCTGCACAACTTCTCTGGCTTCTGGAAAGGCACCGAAGCGCATTAAAAAAGTACAGACGCTACATGATAAAGTTGAATTACCTGATATGCTTCAGGAAGGGAAAAGTTTTGCTGCAGTAGGGCGCCATTATGAAGTAAAATGAGAGTACAGTCCGCTATATAAAGAAGAAACAGAAGGCCATCAGCGCGAGTTAGCATCGAGCTATTGTGGAAGTGCTACCAAGGTGAATGTGGCAAGAAACAAGGGAATCGTCAGGATGGAATCCGCCTCGGTATTCTGGATACAGGAAAAATATCCCTTTACACACAAAGATGATTTGTAAGAAGGCACCGAGTTTATATTCTCAATTCAGCGGAAGCAGCGAAGGTGAACCACAACCAGGATCATCATCAGCTGCAGAGCCTTTTCAAGTCAGCAAGGGCTGCTTTTGTAAAACATTACCAGATTCGAATCGGAAAATCACATGGAGAAAGCGCAGCTGCAGATCCACACGCTGCGGAGAAGGATCCTGATGCTTTTCAGCAAATCGTTATGGAAAATCGATACAAGCCAGAGCAGGTGTTTAACTTTTTTTTATTAGGTACTATATTCAACTTAAGTTAATGTAGGATAACTTGTGCCTAATCCTTTTCTTGAATGAATAAAATACTGTATGTTTCAATCCATCAGATATTCAACATGGATGAGACAGGGTTGTTTTGGGAAAAGATGCCTTCCAGAACATTCCTCATGAAGGACGAAATTAGAGCCCCAAGTTTCAAAGTGCAAAAGGACAGAGTAACATTTATGTGTGGTAATGCTGCTGGCTGGATGATGGAACCTGGACTTATTCATAAGTCTGCAAGCCCTTTTCAGCACTATGAAAAAACAACAAAGCCAGCTGCCAATAAGCATGTTCCTAACAAAGGAAGAAGAAAATACACCACCTCCTGTCTCTTCTGAAGTAATAACACTTTCTCCTGAACAAACGACAGTTTCTTTTGAAGTGCTTGAAGATGATTAATCTGAACTGTTGTAAAGTTCTATAGTACTGTACAGTATTAAAATGTTTTAAGTTATTACTCCAGTACAGTACTGTACCTAAATTAATGTTTAGGATGTTTATGTGTGAGATTTTATGTTCTGTAGTACAGTATGTTTACAGTAGTCAAGTTTATCCTTGACAGTGGGACAGTGGTGGTCTAGTGGTATAAGGCGCCGGATCGCTGATCCAAACGTTGGGGGTCCCACTCTCCACATGGTTGTCACTGTCCCCCCCCCAAGTGCAGCGAACTGGGTTATCAAAGGCCGGCCATGTCTCTCACTGTCTATGGTGTGAGGCATGTAAAAGAACCATTGCTGACTTTCAACAAGAGTAGGCTGCAAAGCCGTCAGCGTGTTTCCGCCCTGCGATGGCCTGGCGAGCTGTCCAAGGTGTACTCTGCCCTTGCCCTGAGTTGGCTGGGATGGGCACCAGCCTCCCCGCGACCCTAATTAGGATGAAGCGGTTACAGAAAAATGATGATGATGAAGTTTATCCTTTTGGTATCCAGTTTGTTAATTACTGTACACTTCATGTTTTTCATGTCTTCAACAGTCCAATAAACCGTGCAAGGGTTCCCTCTAGTGGGCGTCTGAGAAGCATTTTTAACCGCGGATGTGAAAATACAAAGTGCTGTAATTGTATAATTTTTTATTACACTTCATCGCTGTGGTGACCCCTGAAAAAGGGAAAAAGCCGAAAGGAAAATAAGAAGAAGATGATCACTTCATGTTTATGTTGATTATTTAGAGTACAGTAAAGTTAAATATAATGTAATGCTTCCTTTCTAGTGGGTGTCTGATAAGCATTATATACACACACACACACACACACACACACACACACATATATATATATATATATATATATATATATATATATATATATATATATATATATATATATATATATATATACACACACACACACACACACACACACGTATATATATATATATACATATAATAATCATATTTCGTACTTATATTTATGATACTGTATATCTTTCTGTATATTTTATCCCATTTCTATTTCATTTCACTTTCACTCTCAATCACATTACTGTATAAGACTTAAAGCAATGTGATCTCATCAAGATGGCCCCACTTCAGAATTGAAACAGTAATGTCCAATCTATATATTTTTTTTCTTTTCTTTTGATGATTAGTGATTGGTGGAAACAGGTGGAAGGTGTGGCTATTATTTGGTTGAAGTGAAAACCTGCACCCACACCGGCTCTTTGCGGATAAGATTGCCCACTCCAGGTCGATACACTCATTGTCTGTCTTCCTTTCGGCCTTTTTCCCTTTCACTCGGGAGTCGCCACAGCGAATCATCTGATTCACACGTTTGATTTGGCAGAGGTTTTTACGTCGGATGCCCTTCCTGTCACAACCCTTTTTAGCAAGGGACAGAAACACGCTGACGACTTTGCAGCCTACCCTTTACGAAAGTCAGCAATGGTTCTTTTACAGACAGTGAGAGACATGGCCTGCCTTTGATAACCCAGTTAGCTGCACTGGGGGGGACAGTGAAAACCTTGTGGAGAATGGGACTTGAACCCCCAACCTTTGGATCAGCGATCCAGCGCCCTATACCACTAGACCACCACTGCCCCCAGGTCGATACACTCAATTTTATGTAAATTAATTTTCTGTATGGATGCATGTCTTTGTCATAAAAATGAGTTTTAAGTGTCTTTAAAATTTGTTTTTAAATTAAAGAACTCAGAGAGTAGCAAATACAGGGATCCCTTGCTACTTCGTGGTTCAATTCATGCGGCTTCAGTGCATCGCGTGTTTTTTTTAAATATTCACCAAATTAAAAAGTAAGGAAATTAAGGAAGAATAGGGAAAAAGTTAAGGTAATTGCTACAAAAACAACACAACCTCACAATCAATGCACAATCATTCTTTCATTTTGAATGACTTACTTTGCAATGTCTTCACAGAATGCCAGGATTTCCGGGTTCTGTCCCCAGTTTTCTCCTAAAACTGCACTATTTCCAGGCATGTTCCCACATTCACTTGCTATCTGTAAAACACAATGTGATAAAGTAGCATAAGACAGCATTGTACAGCATGGGGGAAGGGTGCATGTGATGTCCGATATGAAATATTATACTTAAAATCTATAATAATAATATATGACTAAAATATAAAATTAAAAACTGTTCATACCATTCACCAATGTCAATCATGTCTGGTATGCCATTAAGACTTCGTAGTAATAAGTGAGTCAACAAGTTTTGCGTTTTTCCGTTACATCTTGGATAAATGTAAGGGGGGGTGCATATAAGGTATTCGACGTAATAAGTGCCCTACTCCAAAACCCCCCAGTTTTTGATCTTACGTCTAATAACCTCCTATGTGTGCTGGGAGCAAAACTGTAGATCAAACTTATCAATTTTATTCAATTGGTCTCTGTAACCAAAAATGTGCTCAACTGCCTGTAAAAGTGGGTTTGCACGGTATTTAAGAGCCCCTGTCATGGTGGAATGTCTATAACGTTCATCAGTAACAACACATTTGATTGTTCCTCCATGCTTTCAAAAACAGCTTTCAAAAACATTTTGCTGTTTTCTCTTGGTAAATGTCCAAGAACCAATGAACCATTCGAAACTGCTGCAGCAAAACTATCAGATGCTCTGAATGAATGGAACGATGAGCCAGCTATGGACATGTCAGAAAGTGAGGAGTATTTTTCATCCAATTCTCCTGTTCACTAACTTCATAAATTTAAGGACGTTCCTAGACATGCGCTAAAGTTGGCATTCGTTGGCTCAATTTGACTTCTGGGAAATGTTTAAAGAAACAACACCGGAAAGTAAGGGGTGTTTTTTTTTTTTAATTATGCTGTTTTCTGTTTACTTTCAGCTTTCATGTAAGCAGTTTGGTTGACACCGCAAAATGAAGAACACAAAGACCAATAAAATGCTTTTATTGTTCTGTTATTATTCATATTTTCCACCTCGATGGAAATAAGCACTTACCGTTCCACTTCGCTGGTAATCATTGTAATAAGCACCCACCGACTTCAATTTTTTTTTTAACCGCCCTGGGCGCTTATTACGTCAAATACGGTAATTAAAATAGACTGTCCAAAAGTTTCTGGACAAAGGCGGGTTCACCCTCAATAGTTCACCAGATCATCCTCATTATTTATTTTCGGTCATTAAAGCACATGGTGACCAGGTCCTTTAATTTGGCTAGGCTTTGATGATGAACAGTTACTTGGTGGTCTCCTCAGAGATTCAAGTTTGGGCCGAATTGTCCATGAGTGATTCCTCGGTGATATTTGCTTTATGTTTTGGTGAATTGAGAACAGACTAACAGGCTAGTGGCGACACTCAAGATGAAGTTCAATGCTATTGACTCTGTGTTTGTTCCAACAACAAAACAAAAATGGAAGGGAAGGAAAAATAAACACTCGGGATTTTTTTAGTAATCTAACAAATTTAAATCAAACTTAATCGACAGCATGCACCTTTGATCTAAAGATTGGGTTGTTAAACATTAGATCTCTTACATCTAAAGTGCTTTTGTTAATTAAATAATCACAGACCAGGAGTTTAGTATAATGTGCAATGCTCATAACAGGCAGCTAGAAATGAGTTTTCTGGTTCTATAGTAAGTTTCGATGGTGTTCCAGTTTCATCATGTATAACATGAAAAGACCATGGTGTAATTATTCACTCTGGTGTTTCATTTGAAGCTCATGTTGATAATATTACTTGCCTTCTTTCAACTCAGAAAATGACTAAAATAAGAACTATGACATCACTTCAACAGGTCGCGGGGGCAGCAGCCTAAGCAATGGCCATCTCCCCTGTCACTTTCTCCAGCTCTTCCGGGGACACACCAAGGGCCCCAGATTAAGCGGAACTTGTTCATTCTTTTGTTACATCAAGATTAGAGAACTGTAATCTGTTACTTTCTGGATGTTCTAATGTGCATAAACAAGCTTCAGTTATTGCAGCAGCAAGAGTCTTGACTAGAATCAGAAGACACAGGTATATCACCCTAATTTTATTTACACTGCACTGGCTTCCAATTAAAATTCAAATTGAATATAATTTAGTACTTTTCACTGATAAAGTACTAAAGAGGTCTCATGCCACATTATCTTAAGCCCCTATCACACATTGACTATTTAGGCAGCACATTTGGTAAATTACCTGCCAGAAGTCAAATTTTGTGCAAGTTACAGCATACTGGTCATACTGGAGTGAGGTCAATCTTGTACATGCACAATCTTTTCGTGGTATGCCAGTGCTCACAAGTTCTGCTTATACCTGCCAAAAGTTGTAGATTGTGTTGTCGGCAAGTTATGCAATCATTCACACGTTACTTGTTCTCACATATCCTGAACCGATGTATAGTTTACACAAATAAATGTTAAGCATGTTGGCAGCGTTTGAAGCTTTTGATCACTTGACGTATAAAATGCCACCACTTACTGATTCAAATCTAGATTACCATCCAGCATAATTTAAGGTGCACTCTTATTTGTGTGATGAAACAAGAACTAGGCTTCCTGATTTCTGGCCTTTAATGGTTGCACCAAGATCCATTGTCATAATCATTATCCTTCTACTCTTATTCCGGGATTGGGTCACGGGGGCAGCAGCCTAAAGCAATGAGGTCCAGATATCTCTCTACCCAGTCACTTCCTGAAGCTCTTCCAGGGAGACAATGAGGGATTCCCACACCAGTCGAGAGACATAATCCCTCCAGCATGTTCAAGGTCGACCCCGGGGTTGTTTCCTGGTTGTACATGCCTGAAACACCACACCAAGGAGGCATTCAGGAGGCATGCTAACCAGATGCCCAAGCCACCTCAACTGGCTCTTCTCAAAGCAGAACAGCAGCAATTCTAGTCCGAGCTTCCGGATGTCTGAGCTTTTCATCCTAAGGGAGAGCATCACCACCCAGCAAAAGAAGCTCATTTCAGCTGCTCATTCCCCAAAGTTTCTGACCATAGGTGAGGGTTGGAATGTAAATCAACTGGTAAATTAAATGCTTTACCTTGCGGCTGATCTCCCTCTTCACCCCATCGGACTGGTATAAGCTCCGCTTTACATCAGAGGCTGCAGCAATCCACCAGTCAATCTCCTGCCCCATCCTTCTGTCACTCGTGAACAAGACCCTGAGATACTTGAATTCCTCTATTTGGGGCAAGACATCTTCCATCCTGTATTCCACCCTTTTCCAAATGAGAACCATGGCCTCCGACTTTTCATCCTGGCAGCAAATAACTCCAATGAGAGCTGGAGGTCCTATATTGATGAAGTCAAAAGGACATCCACAAAAAGAGACCCTTTGGCCACCAAACCAGAACCCCTCAACCCCGTGGCTGTGCCAAGGAATTCTGACCACAAGAATTATGAACAGAATTGGTGACGAAGGACGACCTTGGCAGACTCCAACCCTCAGCAAAAACAATTTTGAATTGTTGTTACCAATGAGGACCCAAGCTCTGGCTCAGATGACACCAACTAAATGGCCCAGATACACCATCGTCCTGAAGTACACCCCCATAAGATAGCCCAACGGACACAGTAGAAATCCTCTCGAAATCCACAAAACACATGTGGATAGAGTTGGAAACAACCCCCCCCCCCCCCCCCCAATCCTCTAGGGTGTGTAGAGTCAATTAAGACTGCTGTGGCAAAGACATAAATTGTATTGTTCCTCCTGAATCCAAAATTCAACCATCAGTCGGATCCTCGATAATTGGAACACACCTTTCGGTCTACCTTTTACAAAAGAAGGAATACGACCCCAGAATGCCAATTAAGTGGTATGGCCCCAATGACCACATGATGTTGCAGAGATGAGCTAATCAATACAGTCGTACAATAAGCGGAGCCTTAAGATATGCAGGATTGATCTCATCCACCCCAGAGCCCGTGATGGTTTTTGACTACCTTTGCGACCACAGCCCCAGTGATCGGTGGACCCCCCCACAAAACCATGGGGTCTTCCTCCTCCATGGAAGGAGAGGCAGGAAGCGTGTCCAGAAGCGAAGAGAGAAGAGGAAAGTATGAGTCTAGGACTGAGAGTAGGGACTTTGAATACTGTAACTATGGAAGAAAAAAATAGAGAGCTGGCTGACATGATGCAGAGGAGAAAGGTGGACATACTGTGTGTCCAGGAGACCAGGTGGAAAGGTAGCAAGGCCAGAAGCTTAGGAACAGGGTTTAAGCTCTTTTTTCATGGTGCGGATGGGAAAAGAAATGGAGTAGGAGTCATCTTGAAAATGGATTTTTTCAGGAATGTTCTAGAAGTGAAAAGAGTGTCAGACAGTGTGATGAGTCTCAAGTTAGAAATTGAAGGTGTGATGTTCAATGTTGTTAGTGCTTATGCCGCACAGGCAGGAGGTGAGCATGAAGAGGAGAGATCTGGCATAAGTTAGATGAAGTGATGCAGAGTACCCTCAGAGGTGAAAGAGTGGTCATTGTTGTAGACTTCAATGGACATGTTGGTGCAGGCAACAGAGGGGATGAGAAAGTGATGGGCAAGTTTGGTATCCAGGACAAGAACACAGAAGGACAGATGTTGATAGATGTTACAAAAAGGATGGAAATGGCTGTGGTGAATACTTTCTTCCAGAAGAGACAGGAGCATAGGGTGACTTATAAAAGTGGAGATAGGAGCATAAAGGTAGACTACATCTTGTGTCGGCGATGTAATTTGAAGGAAATCAGTGACTGCAAAGTAGTAGTGGGTGAGAGTGTTGCCAAACAGCATAGGATGGTGGTGTGCAGGATGACACTGATGGTGAGGACGGTGAAGGAGGCAAAGGCAGAACAGAAGACAAAGTGGTGGAAGCTGAAAAAGGAAGTGTCATGTTGTATTCAAGGAGGAGTTGAAACAGGACGTGGGTAGTCAGGAAGTGCTTCCAGATGACTGGACAACTACAGCTAATGTGATCAGAGAGACAGGTAAGAGAGTACTTGGTGTGTCCTCTGGAAGGAAAGTAGATAAGAAGACTTGGTGGTGGAATCAAGAAGTGCAGGAGTGTGTACAAAGGAACAGGTTAGCTAAGAAGTGGGACATAAGGAGGACTGAAAAGAGTAAACAGGCATACAGGGAGACACAATGTAAGGTGAAGGTAGCGGTGTCAAAGGCCAAACAGAGGGCGTATGATGACTTGTATGATAGGCTGGACAGTATGGAGGGAGAAAATGATTTATACAGGTTGGAACAGCAGAGAAATTGATATGGGATTGATGTGCAGCAAGTTACAGTGACTAAGGACAGAAAGGGAGATGTATTGTCCGATGACAGAAGTGTGCTGGGAAGATGGAAAGAGTACTTTGAAGAGCTGATGAATGAGGAAAATGAGAGAGAGAGAAAAAAAAGAGGAGAAGAGGTGACTGTTGAGGACCAGGAAGTAGCAAAGATAAGTAAGGGTGAAGTGAGGAGGGCATTGAAGAGGATGAAGAATGGAAAGGCAGTTGGTCCTGATGACATACCGGTGGAGGTATGGAAGTGTCTAGGCAAGGTAGCAGTAGACTTTCTGACAAGAACATTCAACAAGGTCTTGGAGAGTGGGAAGATGCCGAAGGGATAGAGCGGAAGTGTGCTCATGTCCATTTTTAAGAACAATGGAGACGTGCAGAGTTGTGGCAACTACAGAGGGATGACGTTGATGAGCCATACAATGAAGTTACGGGAAATAATAGTTGAAGCTAGACTAAGGGCAGAGGTCAGCATTTGTGAACAACAGTTTGGTTTCATGCCAAGAAAGAGCACCACAGACGCTGTGTTTGCTTTGAGGATGTTAATAGAGAAGTACAGAGAAAGTCAGAGGGAGCTGCATTGTGCCTTTGTGGATCTGGAGAAAGCATATGACAGGGTGCCGAGAGACGAACTGTGGTATTGCATGAGGAAGTCTGGAGTGGCAGAGAAGTATGTTAGAGTGGTGCAGGACATGTATAAAAGATGTAAGACGGTGGTGGGGTGTGCTGTCGGTGTGACAGAGTTCAAGGTGGAGGTGGGACTGCATCAAGGGTCAGCTCTCAGCCCCTTCTTGTTTGCTATGGTGATGGACAGGCTGAAAGACGAGGTTAGACACGATTCCCCATGGACTATGATGTTTGCAGATGACATTGTGATCTGTAGTGAGAGCAGAGAACAAGTGCAGGAAAATCTAGAGGGGTGGAGGTATGCACTGGAAAGGAAAGGAATGAAGGTTAGCCTCAGTAAAACAGAATACATGTGTGTGAACGACAAAACCCAAAAAGAACAGTGAGGTTACAGGGAGCAGAGATAAAGAAGGTGGAGGATTTTGAGTACTTGGGCTCAACAACCCAAAGCAATGGAGAGTGTGGAATAAATTACAGTAGGCCCTCGACATATATTGTGGGGCTGGTGGCGTAGTGGTTAGGGTGCTGCGCTTGTGATCGGGAGGTTGTGAGTTCAAATCCCACCGAGACCCTCACTGTGCTAAGACCCCTGGGCAAGGTCTCAACCACAAGTGTGCCTCTGTTCACCCAGCAGTATAAATGGGTACCAGTAAAATATACTGGGAAGGTAACCTGCGAAGGACTAGCGTCCCATCCAGGAGGAGTTGAACTCCTGGTCGCTTCACGCTATGGAAACCGGGGATAAGCACAGGCCTGATGAGCCACTATGGCTCGGGTGTAAAAACCCAACAGACTTTACCTTATCTTACCTCGACATTCACGGGGGTTCGGTTCCGAGCCCTCTCGCGAATCGATATAATCCATGAGTTCTGTACCCGGAAGTAAAACCCCATGTATTACGTCACATGCGCGAATGAGCAGCTGGAAGTAAAAGACTATGTATCTATTACATGCGCTAAACACATTCTATAGACAGTCTGACTCATTTATACAGTATTAATGTAGTAAGATATAGTCATGATTAAGAAAAACTTTTCAATTTTTACTCTTGTTTTTATTGATGATAAAATATAAACATTATACAGCATTTACTGTTGTAAAGCACTCGTTTTAAAGTCTTTTTCTATATTTTTCCAGTACAGTACCTAAGTTAAACCTAAGGTACTCCCCTCGAGCCATGTTTCACAGAAACACAGTCCTGTAGATCCCTCTACACTGTAATCTGAGCATGAAGCTCGTCCATCTTGTTTCGCAGGGACTGAACATTTAAGTAGTATGGCCAGAAGTGTTAACCAAGCCTCTGAGAACTCCGCCTGGGCTTAGCCGGTAACCGCTAGCTAACCGCTAGCATTGAGCTCCCATAGCATAGAATAGAAAAAAATAGAAGTTCTTGCGTGCTTCGTTGCCCGAAGCTGCTCACAGCTGTAGTAGGGTCGACCGATCATAGACGAGCATCGTGCAAAACATGAACAAAAAAATAAAACAAATTCAAACGAAAAAAGAAACAATTTGACTCTGAGAACTCTGCGACGTCACCCTCTAGGCAGTGCCATCTTGGAAATGTCCCTCCAAGACGTCACTCCAAGTTCAGTGTAAAAGGACATGAAGAGTACTGTAATAAAGTTTATCCTTTTGGTATCGTTTGTTAAACATACTACAAAACATAAAATCTCAGGCATAAACATGAACTTAGGTACTGTACTGGAATAATAATTGAAAAAGATTTTAATACAACAGTTCAGAGAAAGGAGAAAGTCTTATTTCTTCAAAAGAGACATCCAGCGTTTTCTTTTGCTTAGTCAGAGAAGACGCACAGCGTTTGAGTGGTATCATAGAGCTGAACTGGTAATTAAAACACACAAAAAAAGAGGCTCATTGACAACTTGTGCACATGAGTAAAAAGGGGCGGGTCATCAGCTCAACCAATCAGCAGAAAGGAGGACAGCCATTGGCTGAATTTAAATCACGTGCCGGTTGCTGGGCAGACTCAAACCACGAGTGCAAAACCGCGAATAGTCAAGGGCCTACTGTCATAAATTAAGTTTAACGGCACTTTCAGCACATATAGTGTGTTATATTGTGCCAAACATGGTTATTTTATATTAAGTACAATGACTAAGAGTTCAATTTCAAATCGCAAACGATTAATGAAGCTAAGGTAAACCAAATCATTTTCTTCAAACAATCAATTTTCGCATAAAACCCAATTGAAAGATGAAACGGTAATCTTAATAAAAAACGAGTCTGGCTAAGGATGTGCATTTCTATACATTTTCAGCCAACAGTAAAAGTTGATCGCTGATCCTAAGGTTGGGGGTTTGAATCCCACGCTCCACAAAGTTCTCACTGTCCCCCAGTGCAGCTAACTGGGTTATCAAAGGCCGGACATGTTTCTCACTGTCTATGGTGAGAGGCATTTAAAAAAAAACATTGCTGATTTCCGTAAAGAGTAGGCTGCATAGCCGTCAGCATGTTTCTGCCCCTTGTTAGAAAAGGATTGTGTCAGGAAGGGCATCCGATGTAAAATCCTATGCCAAATCAAACATGCGAATCGGATGATTTGCTGTGGCAACCCATGAAAAAAGCCGAAAGGAAAAGAAAGACGAAGCTAAATTCACTCTACTATCAACGTTCATTTGCTTTGTTCCCCAAACTTTACATCGAACTCCTTCCTATGCGAGTGTTTACCAAAAAATAAAAATCAAAAATCAAATGAATTTTTGTTGGGTCCATCAAGGGAAAGTAAGATAAGATTCCTGCAGTAACTGTGCAACTCCAAATTTTAAGGACGCGTGCTTGGATCACACTAAAAATTTTATTAATGCCTGTTCTTTTCTGATTCTTAAATCCTGTGCATATCCTTGATTGTATAAGATGTCAGCCACATAATGCAATGAATGGCAAACCATTTATTTTCAGGTAAAGTTTAAGGGGAGATACCATGAGAACAATAATAACAAAAACCTCAGCATAATTCAATTGTTCTCAGAAGCTTGCTTACAGCCTTGGCCCACAGTACACATAGACTACTCAAAAATACTGCCTACTGTTGTGTTCTGGCCTAATAACATTGTCAGCTATTCACCGTCCATCTCTGGTCTACTGTACAGCCTTACCTGCCCCATATGCTTTCTCTGCATGCTCCGCTCTCTCTTCCTCAACTTGCTCGTCATCCCTCTCTCTCTTAAACATTAAATTATTTTTTCTTTAAATTCTTTTGAACTTCCTTGCATTGATAGAAAGAGACTATTCCACAACTTGTAAAACCTCACAATTTATTACTTGTGGATTTTTGTTTATTTTGTGCAAAAAAAAAAAAAAAAAAAAAAAAACAACAAAAAAGCAGCACGAGTGGACATTGTATTATTAGGCTGCACTACAGCGAGTAACATGGTAAGCAATTACTGCAGCCTACAAATTTATAGTGCTCATCCAGCACACTAAAGCCTCGTTCAATATGTCAAGGATGGCATGTTCTGGAGATTTTTTTATTTCACTCATTTTCTGGAGAACACGTATTCAGCAATTTTACATTTATTTTGGTAAAATTGGAAAAAATAAAGGGGTCGAATCGCATGCATGGAACAAAGTTGCTTTTGTGACGCGTACCAGTAGAAGAGGTCTGTGTATTTCTTATCAGCACGACATTCCAGCTTACTTTCACCTATGGGGTCCATGAATATATCAAGTGAACTCCAAATAGTTTTCTCATTTGAAAGTATTAAACTGCTTTAAAAGGATACAAATATTTATCAGCTGTTTCTATATTAGTAGTGTCACAGTTTGAGAAACTGAAAGTCCCAAAATTGTTTAGGCCACACTTAAAAAATTCTTTGTTGGCAATAATATGATAAAAGATTCACCCGGGAGGGAGGAAATTTATTTCGTTATTTTTTCTTGCCTGTGCAGGCCACCAGGGATTTGCGGGGAAATTTTTTCATGCATCATGCTGTATTATGTATGTGATGTTGTAAACACAGTAGAATGAAGTAAATATCTTATATTTGAAATCAACATCCTGAATATCAAAGTTTATTCTTTTAATATTGTAATCAACAGAGTATCAAGGTTTCTTAAACATAACAACTTTTAATATTGCAGTCAACAAAGTGTCAGAGTCAAATACCTTCATCACGCTCCGTGCTGCTGCTGGCAGTTTATAATTAACTTGTATTTGTTCAAAACTGTCAGCAAATGTGTTGCTCAATTTGAAACGCATTAATTTATTTATTATTTTCATGTTGGGACCTTTAATAGTGACAGAACAGTTTTTTTTTGCCTCGTCATTGTCCCCTTCCATCATGCTTCCAACTTTGTTGGAATATATTACAACTTAGTTGATATTTATTTTTATGTCTAAATAGTCACATGGGGTTTTTATGTACAATTTCGGCCCAACCGGCCATGTTACCACCAACAAAGACATTTTTAAGGGTGGCCTGATAATATTATTTAACTTTTAACCAGAAAATGTTTGAATGAACACCATACAGGACATGGAAGTTAAAATGGTTTTCCTACTTGTTTACTACTGTTGTGTTGGAAGGTGGTGGCAGGCCTGTGGTTGCTGGTAACTGCCATGAATGTAGATGCCCTTTTGAATTGAGGAGTTACAGTGCACTTTGCTTTTTCACACACTAAAGAACAGTTATTCATCAGAATCCCGGTCTCGTCTTGTAACACTGCATCCCAGGGGTCACTTGCAGGTACAGACCCCACAATTACATTTTCAGCTGGTGCACCACTAATCTCTTCTACTTCCATTCGACGCTTACTGAGAGGATCCAGATCTGTCCAGTCAAAGCAACTAATGCTGGGGGAATCAACAGGTTGGAGTACAGGTTCCAGGGACTTCACACTAACAGAGTTTTTAGCCCTGATGGAAGACCTGCCATTTTTCAGGTACTCTGAAGTGCTGGCAATCTTGTCAAAGAGCTGAGCCATTTCTGGGCTTATTACTGGTGGGTGAAAGACCTGAGGACTGACAGACTGGACTGACAGAAATGGGATGAAATTACTCTGTTGAGCAGGGAGATGAACAGATTGGAAAGGAAACACTGGGCCCTGTAAGTGACTTGGAGTGGGTATAATGGGTTTTGAAGTGGAAAGCATGGATGTCCAGTGTAAAGGACACGGACTGAAAGCTTGTCCACCTGTGTCTGATGTGCTGAAATTGTGCTGCACCAGAGACGAGGGCCTGCCAGTGTTATCATCCAAAAGCAGCTTCTCCAGCTCCTTATTTGTCAGGGTCTCCAAGTTGACATTGGAAAATATATCCTTGTGTGCCTCCTTCTTCGGTTCTGAGTCAGGGAAAACAATGAGATCTTTCTCCAAAGGGCTGAAAGATGATACAGATGCTTGTGCAGGAGAGTGTACTTTCATTTCAGATGTCGCGGCTTGCGTTTTGTGTCTCCGTTCATGTTGCATTTTATCCAACGCATCAACCTCCATGCGCAAAGCCTCTTCCTTCCCCACAAGTCCTTTTGGTTTATCCACAATGAAAGTGGCTGAATTGTCCAGTTCATATCCATTTCCACTGGACATCTGGTCCATAGTAACATCCATGCCTTGCCATGAACAAGGACAGTCAATGAAAACAGATTTTCACTGAGGGTAATGCCTACAGGGAGATAAACACAAATGAGCAATATCAGTACTTGAAAAATAGAGTAAAATGTGTTTGTTTTTTAATTCGATTAAGAATTCCCAAAGGATCTGAAAAGTTTATTCAATGTAAATTCAAGTAGAGGAACACTCGAAGTGTGAGGTACCGCCAACACACAGCACAGACAATGTACAAAAACAGGCCATGGTAAATAGGTTCCAACTATCTCCAGGTTGGTTTTACAATATATTATCAATTTCTATCTGGGAAAAAAAAATAAAAAAATTAGTCTCACGAGTCGGATACACACATACATTTACACACAATTTCATACACCGTATTCGACATAATAAGCGCCCTGCTCCAATAAGCCCCCCCCCCCATATTTTACGTATTTAATTGGTTCCGGACGGCCGAACGTCAGTTGAAAGTGAACATAAGTTGTTACAGTGACATATGACATATCAACCCATCTACTCTGCCCTCAGATACATATACACTTGAATATAGGCCAGTCTACAAAGTTGTTCCCTTCTTTTCTTTTACTGTTTATTAATTTATACTATTTATGTATCTATTTATTTATTTACTTATATAATATATATGTATGTGTGTATGTTTGTATATGTATCTATTTTTGCACCCCCTACTGATGGTACCTCAAGAGCCTGTAACAGTGAATTTCTCCATTGCGAGATTAATAAAGCTGTATCTCATCTCTCTCATATGACGTGTGACGTATGACGCTCATACTACACAATACATCCATAAATACCATTACCGTATCTCATAATACCCCTAAATCAATTATTACAAACATACCACTGTAAAATAATATCAAATATATCAAATAATATCAACATTAATTTCAAATAAGTCACTTATTTCTACTGAATCACTTTACATGAAGCTTAAAACAGCCAATCACACTTACAATATGTGAAGCACTCAATCCCGAAAGTAGTGTACTTGTGAGAGTAGGGTACTTGCTGTGGGTT
This sequence comes from Plotosus lineatus, assembly GCA_024760905.1. Lineage (NCBI taxonomy): Eukaryota > Metazoa > Chordata > Actinopteri > Siluriformes > Plotosidae > Plotosus > Plotosus lineatus. Next base: position 49,565,195 of record CM045739.1, read on the forward strand.
ATACGGACTTCCGGTCTTTCAAGTGCACGAGAGTGTCGGTGAACTCGTTTAGAACACTGCCTGCACTAATGTGGAGCCAACAGAACGGAGAGCTCTTTCCTGGATTCGTATTTTCATTAATTTTTCAACTCTCTTTGCTTAAACTGATTATGCATGGTAGATGGTAAATATTTTGTGGAATGATGAAACCAAAGTTGAATTGTTTTGGAGGAACACACAACGTCATGTGTGGAGGAAAAATAGAACAGCTCTCCAACATCAACACCTCATCCCCACCATGAAGCATGGTGGAGGGTGCATCGTGGTTTGCTGCCTCGGGGATTGGACAACTTGCAATTATTAATGGAAAAATTAATTCAAAAGTTTATCAGGATGTTTTGCAGGAAAACCTGAGGCCGTCTGTCAGACAGTTGAAGCTAAAAAGAGGATGGATGCTGCAACAAAGCCAATGATCCAAAACACAGAAGTAAATCAACTTCAGAATGGTTTCAGAAGAACAAAATGCACGTTCTGGAGTGGCCAAGTCAGAGTCCTCAAGACAGCGATTCATGCCAGACATCCCAGGAATCTAACTGAACTACAGCAATTTTGTAAAGAAGAATGGGCCAAGATTAGTCCTGATCGATGTGCCAGACTGATCTGCAGCCAGAGGAAGCGTCTGGTTGAAGTTATTGCTGCCAAAGGGGGGCCACACAATATTAAATGTGATGGTTCAGTTACTTATTCCTCCCCCTTCTGTCATTGTTTCCATGCTATCCTCATTAAAATATGAAAACCTATTAATGTTTGGGTGGTTTTAGATACAGCAGACACTGTTTTTTTATCTGTGTGATTTTGACAAAGATCAGATCACATTTGATGGTTATTTTATACAGAAATGTGAGAAATTCCAAAAGGTTCAGATACTTTTTCGTACCACTGTATATAAATAACTGAACTGGGAAGAAGGAGGGGCATGTTCAGTCTCGTTTGTAAACAATGGACGCAGCTTCATTACGTTAGCATACTACATCGATATGACTAAACTCAAAAATTGACTTCTTTTAGGGAAAAAAAAAAAAAAAGTCAAATCAAAAAAACGTAAAACGGATGAACGTCAGTCGGGGAGCGTCTGTAATGTTTATTAGTCACCACACATTTGATTGTTCCGCCATGCTTTAAAAACATGACAATATTTTGCTGTTTTCACTTGCTAAATATCCAACAACCGATGAACCATCAGAAACTGCGACAGTAAAACTATCAGATGCTCTGAATGAATGGAGCGATGAGCCAGATATGGACCTATCAGAAAGTGATGAGTATGTTTCACCCGATTCTCCTGCTCGCTAACTTTATAAATTTAAAGATGTTCCTGGCCACGCGCTTTTGTTTATGTTCATATTTATTGGTTCAACATGCCATGTCCTAAAGTTGACATTCGTGTTGATTGGCTTGCTTTTACTTCTGGGAAAATGTTTAAAGAAACATCACCGGGAGGGAAAAGTAAGGGGACTTTTTTGAAAAATTATGCTGTTTATTTTCAGCTTTCATGAAAGTAATTTGGCTGATACCACAAAATGAAAAACACAAATACCAGTAAAACTCATTTATAGTTCGTTACTATTCACATGTTCCAACTCGATGGTAAGAAGCACTTACAGTTCCACTCCGCTGGTAATCATTTTAATAAGCGCCCACCCAAGCTTAGGAGCAGGGTTTAAGCTTTTTTTCATGGTATGGATGGGAAGAGAAATGGAGTAGGAGTCATCTTGAAGGAGGGGTTGGTCAGGAATGTTCAAGAAGTGAAAAGAGTATCAGACAGAAGGATGAGTCTCAAGTTAGAAATTGAAGGCGTTATGTCCAATGTTGTTAGTGCTTATGCCCCACAGGCAGAATGTGAGCTAGAAGAGAAGGAGAGATTCCGGAGTGAGTTAGATGAAGTGATGCAGAGTACCCCCAGAGGTGAAAGAGTGGTCATTGGGGCAGACTTCAATGGACATGTTGGTGCGGGCAACAGAGGGGACGAGGAAGTGATGGGCAGGTTTGGTATCCAGGACAGGAACACAGAAGGACAGATGTTGATCGATTTTGTAAAAAGGGTGGAAATGGCTGTGGTAAATACTTTAGCTAAGAAGAAGTGGGACATTGAGAGGACCGAAGACACAGCGTAAGGTGAAAGTAGCAGTGGCTAAAGCCAAAGAGAGGGCGTATGATGACTTGTATGATAGGTTGGACAGTAAGGAGGGAGAAAATTATCTATACAGGTTGGCACAGCGAAGAGCTAGAGATGGGAAGGAGGTGCAGCAAGTTAGAGTGATAAAGGACAGAGAGGGAAATGTATTGACAGAAGTGTGCTGGGAAGATGGAAAGAGTACTTTGAAGAGCTGATGAATGAGGAAAATGAGAGAGAAACAAGAGTAGAAGAGGTGACCATTGAGGAGCAGGAAGTAGCAAAGATTAGTAAGGGTGAGGTGAGGAGGGCACTGAAGAAGATGAAAAATGGAAAGGCAGTTGGTCCTGATGATATACCTGTGGAGGTATGGAAGTGTCTAGGAGAGGTAGCAGTAGATTTTCTGACAAGAACATTCAACAAGGTCTTAGAGCGTGAGATTGGATGCCAGAGGAATGGAAGAGAAGTGTGCTGGTGCCCATTTTTAAGAACAAGGGAGACGTGCAGAGTCGTGGCAACTACAGAGGGATAAAGTTGATGAGCCATATGATAAAGTTATGGGAAAGAATAGTGGAAGCTAGACGAAGGGCAGAGGTCAGCATTTGTGAGAAACAGTTTGGTTTCATGCCAAGAAAGAGCACCACAGATGCAGTGTTTGCCTTGAGGATGCTAATAGAGAAGTACAGAGAAGGCCAGAGGGAACTGCACTGTGCCTTTGTGGATCTGGAAAAAGCATATGACCGGGTTCCAAGAGAGGAACTGTGGTATTGCATGAGGAAGTTCCATGGTTCACCTTGGATGAGATGATCCACCGAGATGAGTCCCCTTAGATCAGTGTTTCCCAACCCCTGTTCCGCGGCACATTAGTGTGCCATGAGAAATCACCAGGTGTGCCGCGGAAGATTAACCGAATTTCACGTAGCGTGTAGTAACAGTGCTGTTCTGCTAGAGGGCAGTATCACGCTAAATACAAAAGTAGCCACTGATGCTGCAAATGAGACAACGGTGATGGATAAATATTTGAAAAGGAAAAGTAGTCAATCTGACCTGGGTCCTGGAGGAAATTCTGACCCAGATGCACGCCCTACCATGAGTAGTGATCAGAAGAAAGCAAAAAAGGTGAGCTCAAGACAGTACAGTGAAAGTTATCTTGCCTTTGACTTCACTTATACTGGGGAACCAACCGAGCCAAACCCGCTATGTCTTGGGTGCGGTGAAAAGCTGTCCAACAGTTCCATGTTTCCAAGCAAACTTAATCGCCATCGCCATACACAACATCCATCAGTTCAAAACAATAACGTGGACTACTTTCGTCAACTGCACGTACAGACTGAGAAACAGGCAGCGTTAATGGTGAAAAGCACCATGACGAGTGAGAAGGCGCTTAAAGCTAGCTACCAAGTTGCTGAACTCATCGCTAAATCAAAACAGCCACACACCGTAGCAGAGACATTAATACTGCCTGCCTGCAAAATTATCTTAAGAGATGCTTGGTCCTGGCGCCGTTAAAGAAATAACCTAAGTCCCTCTGTCAAATAATACCATTTCCAGACGTATTGAAGACATGTCTGCCGACATTGAAAATATAATTTTGAAAAAGTTGCACATCAGTGGTAAATTTGCATTGCAAATCGACAAATCTACAGATATCAGTGGACATGCACAACTTATGGCGAATGTACGCATTGTAGATGGAGACAACATCAGAGAAAACTTTCTTTTTTGCAAGGAATTGCCAGAAAGAAACACAGGGGAGGAAATTTTTCGAACTGTATCAGATTACCTTGAACAAGGAGGATTGAAGTGGCAAAACTGCGTAAATGTTTGTACCGATGGAGCAGCTGCAATGCTCGGACACACCAAAGGATTTGTAAACAAAGTGAAAGAGCAACACCCAGATGTTCTTGCAACGCACTGTTTTCTGCACCGGGAAGCACTTGTTGCCAAGACACTGTCGACAGACCTAGCCGCTGTACTGAAGGATGTAGTGCGCATGATAAACTTTGTGAAGATGAGACCTGTAAAAGCCGCATGTTCGCATCACTGTGTGAGGAAATGGGAGCGCAACATAAAGTGCTACTGCTCCACACGGAGGTCCGGTGGCTGTCCCGTGGCAAAGTTTTAGCCCGGGTGTATGAACTGCGGGAGGAGCTTAAAGTGTTTTTGACCAATGAGAAGTGTGATGCTGCCAAGTTGCAAATTCATCTCAGAACGGCCATCCTGAACCTAACTCGTTCGTAAGCTGGAGAGCGTCTGTACACACACATATAGATGGTATTGCATGCGATGACATACATACCTTGCACACACAGATGCAACAATGTACCCAGTTTTGATGGAAGATTGAGTTGTTTTGTTGTTTCAAGTTTGTTTCGGGTGTTTTTTGCATAATTGACCTTGTTTTTGTGACAGTCTCCATAACTTTTCACCCTATTCGTCCTTATTTTTTTTAATTCGATGAACATTTATTTATTAAAAATCTGCTATGCACTGAAGCCGCATTAATTAAAGTAACAAGGGATCCCTGTACAAGGGTACTTTAGTTTAGTACTAAATCTTCACTTGCTCACTTGAAAGATTGGAAGAGCAGTGGGAGACAGAGAAAGAAAGACAGTATATGAGTGTCAGGAAGAAAGAGTTAGTGTGAGAGATACAGCATGACTGATAAAGTGCATGAGTCTGAGAGACAGAGTGAGCATGAGCACAAGAGAAAGAAAAAGAGCATGAGTGTGTGAGAGTGCAAGTGTGTGAAAGGGTGTGTGAGAGGGTGCAATAGTGACAGAGAGAAAGAAAGAGTTAGTGTGAGTGAGGAGAGAGAGAGAGAGAGAGAGAGAGAGAGCAAGCACATGTGTGAGAGACAGAGAAAAAGACAATGTGTGAGAGAGAGAAACAGCGAGACAAAGGGATTGTGAGTGTGTGAGAAAGACCATGAGTATAAGTGAGAAAGAGAGTGTGAGAACGATCGACAGAAAGTGAGTGCGTGTGTGTCAGAGAAAGAACATTCGAAAAGAAAGCGTGTGTCTGACAGTAAGAAAAAAGCATGAGTTGTGAGTGACTACAGGACAGAGTGTGAGTGTGTGTCAGAGAAAAAGAAAAAGCATGAGTGAGGAAAAAGAGCATGAGTGTAAGATAGTGAGTGTGTGAGAGACAGGTGATGGGTGTGTCAGAGAGAGCACGTGGGTGAGCAAGCAAGTGAGTGACAAAAAGAGAGAGAGTGAATGTGTCTCAGGGAGAAAGATAATTTGAGAGAGCGTATGGGATAGAATGTCTGTCTTCCTTTCGGCTTTTTCCCTTTTATTCAGGAGTCGCCACAGCGAATCATCTGATTCGCACGTTTGATTTGGCAGAGGTTTTTATGTCTGATGCCCTTCCTGTCACAACCCTTTGTAGCAAGGGACAGAAACACTGCCAACACTGTCAAAAACAGTGGTGCAGGACATGTATGAGAGATGTAAGACAGTGGTGAGGTGTGCTGTCGGTGTGACAGAACAGTTCAAGGTGGAGGTGGGACTGCATCAAGGGTCAGCTCTGAGCCCCTTCTTGTTTGCTATGGTGATGGACAGGCTGACAGACGAGATGAGACAAGATTCTCCATGGACTATGATGTTTGCAGATGACATTGTGATCTGTAGTGAGAGCAGAGAACAAGTGCAGGAACATCTAGAGAGGTGGAGGTATGCCCTGGAAAGGAGGGGAATGAAGATTAGCCTCAGTAAGACAGAATACATGTGCATGAATGACAAGGACCGAAGAAGAACAGTGAGGTTACAGGGAGCAGAGATAAAGAAGGTGGAGGATTTTAAAGTACTTAGGCTCAACAATCCAGAGCAATGGAGAGTGTGGAAAAGAGGTGAAGAAGCGTGTGCAGGCAGGTTGGAATGGTTGGAGAAAAGTGTCCGGTGTCATGTGTGATAGAAAGGCATCGGCAAGAATGAAAGGGAAAGTGTACAAGACGGTGTTGAGGCCAACGATGTTGTATGGTTTAGAAACAGTGGCGCTGAGGAAAAGACAGGAGGCAGAGCTGGAGGTAGCAGAGATGAAAATGTTGAGGTTCTCTTTGGGAGTAACGAGGATGGACAGGATCAGAAACGAGTACATCAGAGGACAGCACATGTAAGACGTTTTGGAGACAAAGTCAGAGAGGCTAGATTGAGATGGTTTGGACATGTACAGAGGAGGGATAGTAAGTATATTGGTAATAGGATGCTGAGGTTGGAACGACCAGGCAGAAGGCCTAGAGGAAGACCAAAGAGACGATTCATGGATGTGGTGAAGGAGGACATGAAGGTCGTTGGTGTAAGAGAAGAAGATGCAGAGGATAGGGTGAGATGGAGGCAGATGATTCGCTGTGGCGACCCCTGAAGGGAAAAGCCGAAAGGAAAAGAAGAAAGAGAAACACGCTGACGACTTTGCAGCCTACTCTTTACGAAAGTCAGCAATGGTTCTTTTACATGAACCTCTCACCATAGACAGTGAGAGACATGTCCCGCCTTTGATAACCCAGTTAGTCGCACTGGGAAGGGGTACGACGACGACAGTGACAACCTTGTGGAGAGTGGGACTCGAACCCCCAACCTTTGGATCAGCAATCCAGCACCCTATACCATGAGACCACCACTGCCCCAGTATGGGATAGAATGAGAGATAGAAATAAAACAGGCCTGAGTGTGAGAGCTGAGTGTGAGAAAAAGAGCACAAGTGTGTGATCCAGGAAGAGAATGTGAGTTGAGACAGAGAGCTTAATTGAGAAAGAAAGAGAGCAGTGAGCGAGAGTGAAGAAAAAGCATGAGTGTGTGAGAGGAGAGAAAGAGCATGTCAACAGCGAGAAAGGGAGTGCGAGAGACAAATTAAGAACTTTTTCCTGATCAAGTCTAACTCCAACCATCTACAAATAAACAGTATAATAGCCATGGGAGCAAATTGGCTGACGAGAGGGAGGGATAGCATACGCTCACTTTCCTGTCATTCATACCAATCGCCAGCCAATCAAGGACGAGTTCATTCGGATGAGGGGCGGATTGCGCTTTCCTTCCAGTGCGTCGACCTGCATGCTCCGCAGTTCGTCATTGCTTGTCACAGAGGGCATTACGTATGCTCTCGCTCTCTTTGAGCGGTGGTGATCGGGAAGGCAATACCTGATTGGTGGGAATTGGATACGACTAAAAATACGGAGCGGAGCGGGCTGTCAAAGAAAAATTGAATAAAAACAGTATAATAAACAGAAGAAGAAGAAGAAGAATAAACAAACAGCTGAAAGAGACAAACAAAAATACACAAAAAAAAAAAAAAAAACAGTAATAAGCAACAAAAAATTGAGGAATAAGGAAAAGAGAATCAATAAAATGCAGCAATCAAAATATATAAACAGTAACAAACAAAAATAAACTAACAAAAGAGTTGAGATTAAATAAGATAAGCAAAACAAAAACAGAATAAATTGAGATAAACAAACAGAAATTAATAAATTAATTAACAATCGCAAATAAAATAATCTAACAAATATTTTTAAAAAAAGAGACTACGAACAAATAGTAATACACAAATAAAATCAATAAACAATATTAAATACTACTAATCAAACAGACAAACAAAAAATACAAAAACTAAAATAATTCAACAATAAAATAAATAAACATTAAACGAATATAAAGAAATAAACAGAAAATAGGTTATCAAATCATATTAAGTATACAATAATAGAAAAAGATAAGGATCATAAAAACAGGCAATAAATAAACTTAATTGAAAACACATCAATAAACAAAAGACAAAAAAAATCAAAGGAAAATAAATAAACTATAATAAATATACACTCTATAACTTAAAATAAAACCAAACTTTATTTAATTCTTGATTAAATCAATACTCGAAAACAATGCAAACTAAAACAACAACAAACCAAACTCGGAGCTGGAGTTTCCATTTCCTACTAATCATTTATCAAAAAAGCCCACACACACAAATAAAACGTCACTGAACCTAATGTAAACTGCGTCCTAATCTCGTTCCTATACTGAAATAATTATTAAATAAAACCTCTTACCTTTAAACTTTCTGAGGTTTTAACTTGAACATTTCCTCCAGGCCGGAAAATTCGCTTAACTCGTCTCAGACACGTCAGTTCCGGTTAGAAGAGCTGCCTAAGATAGTACAACAGCGCCTCCAGTGGACTGTGAGTGATATGACAAGACGCGAAGTGTCGCCGTCCCCATTCAAAGCTATTAAACGTGAGACGCACCACCTTTCACTCTCTACTTGAAGGAACATTCGTTGAAAAATATTTTTACCACACCCTTTATCTCTTTATATTACAAATATCCATTTAAGACAAATTACTCACCCATCAATTTAACCTATTCGAACTGGTGATCTATGAATCTTCTTTTTTTTTACTTTCGGCTGCTCCCTTCAGGGGTCGCCACAGCAAATCATCCGCCTCCACCTCACCCTGTCCTCCGCATCTTCTTTTCTGACTCCAACGACCTTCATGTCTTCCTTCACCACATCCATAAATCTCTTCTTCGGTCTTCCTCGAGGCCTTCTGCCTGGTAGTTCCAACCTCAGCATCCTACTGCCAATATACTCACTATCCCTCCTCTGTACATGTCCAAACCATCTCAATCTAGCCTCTCTGACTTTGTCTCCAAAACATCTTACGTGGGCTGTCCCTCTGATATACTCATTTCTGATCCTATCCATCTTCGTTACTCCCAGGGAGAACCTCAACATTTTCATCTCCGCTACCTCCAGCTCGGCCTCCTGCCTTTTCCTCAGCGCCACTGTTTCTAAGCCATACAACATCGCTGGCCTCACCACCATCTTGTACACTTTTCCCTTCATTCTTGCTGACACTCTCCTATCGCACATCACACCGGATACTTTTCTCCAACCATTCCAGCCTGCCTGCACACGCTTCTTCACCTCTTTTCCACACTCTCCATTGCTCTGGATTGTTGAGCCTAAGTACTTAAAATCCTCCACCTTCGTTATCTCTGCTCCCTGTAACATCACCGTTCCTCCTGGGTCCTTCTCATTCACACACATGTATTCTGATTTTCTGAGGCTAACCTTCATTCCTCTCCTTTCCAGGGCATACCTCCACCTCTCTAGATTTTCCTGCACTTGTTCTCTGCTCTCACTACAGATCACGATGTCATCTGCAAACATCATAGTCCATGGAGATTCTTGTCTCACCTCGTCTGTCAGCCTGTCCATCACCATAGCAAACAAGAAGGGGCTCAGAGCTGACCCTTGATGCAGTCCCACCTCCACCTTGAATTCGCCGGTCACACCGACAGCACACCTCACCACTGTCTTACATCTCTCATACATGTCCTGCACCACTCTAACATACTTCTCTGCCACTCCAGACTTCCTCATGCAATACCACAGTTCTTCTCTTGGCACCCTGTCATATGCTTTTTCCAGATCCACAAAGGCACAATGTAGCTCCCTCTGACCTTCTCTGTACTTCTCTATTAACATCCTCAAGGCAAACATTGCATCTGTGGTGCTCTTTCTTGGCATGAAACCAAACTGTTGTTCACAAATGCTGACCTCTGCCCTTAGTCTAGCTTCCACTATTCTTTCCCATAACTTCATCGTATGGCTCATCAACTTTATCCCTCTGTAGTTGCTGCAACTCTGCACGTCTCCCTTGTTCTTAAAAATGGGCACCAGCACACTTCTCCTCCACTCCTCCGGCATCTGCTCACTCTCTAGTACCTTGTTGAATGTTCTTGTCAAAAATCTACTGCTACCTCTCCTAGACACTTCCATACCTCCACAGGTATATCATCAGGACCAACTGCCTTTCCATTCTTCATCCTCTTCAATGCCCTTCTCACTTCACCCTTACTGATCTTTGCTACATCCTGCTCCTCAATGGTTACCTCTTCTACTCTTTTTCTCTCTCATTTTCCTCATTCATCAGCTCTTCAAAGTACTCTTTCCATCTTCCCAGCACACTTCTGTCATTAGTCAATACAGTTCCCTCTCTGTCCTTTATCAATCTAACTTGCTGCACGTCCTTCCCATCTCTATTTCTCTGCTGTGCCAACCTGTATAGATCATTTTCTCCCTCTTTACTATCCAACCTCTCATACAAGTCATCATACACCCTCTGTTTGGCCTTAGCCACTGCTACTTTCGCCTTACGCTGTGTCTCCCTGTACTCCTGTTTACTCTCTTCGGTCCTCTCAATGTCCCACTTCTTCTTGGCTAGCCTTTTCCTTTGTACACACTCCTGCACTTCCTCATTCCACCACCAAGTCTCCTTATCTACTTTCCTTCCAGAGGACACACCAAGTACTCTCCTACCTGTGTCCCTGATCACATTTGCTGTGGTTGTCCAGTCATTTGGAAGCACTTCCTGGCCACCCAAAGCCTGTTTCAACTCCTCCTTGAAGACAACACGACACTCTTCCTTTTTCAGCTTCCACCATGAATGTATATACATATATTCATTCATTCATTTATTCATTCACTTATTTTTTTTCTGAACCGCTGAATCCTAATTTGGGTCACGGGTCGGCTGGCTCCCATCTCAGCCAACTCTGGGCGAGGTCGAGGTACTCCCTGGACAGTTCGCCAGGCTATCGAAGGACCAACACACACAGCCATTCATGCTCACACCTATAGGAGATTTGGACCAGCCAATTAACCTACTGTGCATGTTTTTGGATTGTGGGAGCAAATATGAGTAACCGAAGGAAACCCACACAAACATGGGGAGAACATGTAACAAACTCCACACGGAAACCCCCAAGCTGGGAATTGAACCCAGGACCTTCTTGCTCACCTTATGATATTAATCCGTTCCAGAAATGATTTCGTAACCTGATTTTTTCGTAAGTTGAGCCACATTTTACATGTAACAGGCCTGATTCATTCCAAGGCCCCCAATACTGCTCCTTAAACCCTTTAAAAATTATAAAAGTATACTTTTTAAGTCCTCTTTCTGCTTCAATATCGTATCGATGGTAGACAGGTTTGGCCAGATTCCTTTGCGATATCACTCAACTGCATGCCACGAGCCCGCTTCTTCTTTTCACTCACACCCGGAATCACTTTCACCAGGAATCACACGCGCGCGCGCATGTGTGTGTGTGTGTGTGTGTGTGTGTGTGTGTGTGTGTGCACGCGTGTGTTGACCATGTCTTCTTAGCAGAGTTATAATCTTACAAATGTTTATGCAAGGTCACAAGCCTGAGCCAAAAAATAAAGTTGCAATGAGCACACTCGATAAACTCACGAAACAACAGTAACTCTGTCCTTTATACAAAAAGCATCATGGGTATTATGGAGATGCAGCTCCCTCCTAGACAAGTGGAGGCCAGCGGGGCGGGATGCTGGGCGATAGCCAATGGGAGGCCAGCGAGGCAGAATGTTGGGAGATCGCCAATGGGAGGCCAGTGAGTCGGGATGTTGGGAGATAGCCAATGGAAGAGCAACTCGCACATTGTTTGAATTTTTGAGATGGCGCGTTTTGTAACATGAATTGTTTCGTATCCAGAGATGAAAATTTTAGGTAAGTGCATTTCGTAACCTGGATTTTTCGTTTGTTGGGTCTTTCGTAAGGTGAGGTACCACTGTATACTCCTTCAGCCGCAACACAGCTCACAACTCACCCAACCCCAATAGCCCCTATGGGAGGGCAGACTCTTTGAACTGAGCCCAACCAGGCTCCATGGATATAAGCCCGACCACTCGGCACCCACCTTTGAGCCCATCCACAGGCTTGACTCTTGGGGGAAACCCCTATAACCCACATCTGGATAAAGGGAAACTGGATTTTTTTCTTTCCATAGGAGTCTTCTGAACTATACTAAGTCTGCACCTTCACCTAGGACTTGATTGCCTTGGGTAACCCTACCAGGGGGATAACATACAGATAGATCATTCATCATCAGTTCATTTTCTGTACCCGCTTAATCCTAATTTGGGTCGCGGGGAGGCCCATCCCAGCCAACTTCGGGCGAGGGCAGAGTACACCCTGGACAGCTCGCCAGGCCATCGCAGGGCGGAAACATACTGACGCTTTGCAGCCTACTCTTGTCGAAAGTCAGCAATGGTTCTTTTACATGCTTCACACCATAGACAGTGAGAGACATGGCCGGCCTTTGATAACCCAGTTAGCTCTACTGGGGGGGGGCACAGTGACAAACTTGTGCAGAGTGGGACTCGAACCCCCAACCTTTGGATCAGTGATCCAGCGCCCTATACCACTATACCACCACTGCCCCCAGATAGATCATTAGAGCCATTAATCCCAGAGGGAAAATCACAATGTCCCTAACAGCGTAGCTTCTTGGACATGTAAACCACTCACCAATCATATGGTGGCAATTCAAGAAGGGGTGTGTGTGTGTGTGTGTGTGTGTGTGTGTGTGTGTGTGTGTGTGTGTATATATATATATATATATATATATATATATATATATATATATATATAAATATATATATACATACAGGGATCGCTCACTTTCCATGGTTAATTGGGACCGAGATCCCCACCCGACCATCGAAATCCGCGAAGTAGGGTCACCCCCACCCCCACCCCTACCCCCCCACCCCTGACTGACGTATACGTACATGTATATGTGTATATAATATCAATCATTACATATCCAATGCTATAAATGCTTATAATATCAATTAAACATTGAAAAAAATAACATAAGATGTAAATAAAATATAAATACAGATGCTCTCCAACTTACCTCCAATTTCTCTTTGGGAGTAACAAGGATGGATAGGATCAAGAATGAGCACATCAGAGGGACAGCACATGTTCGAGGTTTTGGAGACAAAGTAAGAGAGGCTAGATTGAGATGGTTTGGACATGGACAGAGGAGAGATAGTGAGTATATTGGTAGTAGGATGCTGAGGTTGGAACTACCAGGCAGAAGGCCTAGAGGGAGACCAAAGAGAAGATTTATGGATGTGGTGAAGGAGGACATGAAGGTAGTTGGAGTAAGAGTAGAAGATGCAGAGGGGGGCGTGGCTGCGCAGACACACACACAGATGCAACAATGTATCCAGTTTTGATGGGAGATTTTGTGTTGTTTTTTGTTTGTGTTGGTTTAGGAGTTTGTTTGTTTTTTGCATAATTGGCCTTGTTTTTGAGACATTTGCCCGAACTTTTCCACCGATTCTTCCTTAATTTATTTATTTTTTAATTGGATGAATATATATCTATTTTTTTTAAACTGCAATGCACTGAATCCGCATTAACTGAAGCGCGAAGTAGCGAGGGATCCCTGTGTATATATATGAGGATGGCTACCCTTGTGTAGCCTCGCTCAACACTCATGCACATATAATAATATAATAATTTCAGAGTATTGAGAACCAACCAAAGACATATTTTATTTTATTTTTTTAATTTTAGTTTTTAAAACATATTATTTGAACAAAGATATACATACAAGAGACATTTCTAAATTAGTCACTCAATCATCCGAACATGAACAAAACCTTCAGTAAAACTAAAACAAAGTTCAACGGGATAGGTATAAATCTACAGTCATGGTGACCATCGGAAAAAACTCAGGCCCCCCCCTGCCTAAGTTCAACATATGCCAGTGGAAAGAAGGTTGTGCTGTATTCCTCTTTGATGTTCTTGGTACTTCGTCAATTAACTCAAATACAGTGGTACCTCACCTTACGAAAGTCTCACCAAACGAAAAATTCAGGTTACGAAAAGCATTTTCCTAAAATTTTTGTCTCAGGATACGAAACAAGTTCACGTTATGAAAGTGCCATCTGAAAAATTCAAACGCACCATTCAAACATTAAAACGCGCCATTCAAGCAATGCACGAGCTGCTCTCCCATCAATGACGTTCAAACATCCCGCCCCGCTGGCCTCGCATTGGCTAACAACTGAGCTGTCGTTCATGTCGCCTTCACTCAAGCACCATCTTGGACAGGTCCACCTGACTCCATCATGGACAGGGCTCCTATTGCCTAGGAGGAATGACGCATCCACCTCCCATTGCCTATTTTCGAGCTGAATCCACCATGATGCTTTTCGTGTAAAGGACAGAGTTACTGTTGTTTTATGGTTTATTTCTTGACTCAGGCTTTTAACCTTCCATAAACATTTGTAAGATTATAACTCTGCTAAGAAGACATGGTCAACACTCGCGCACACACACACACACCCATGCGCACGTGTGTGCGACTGAGGAGAAGAAACGGGCTCGAGTGATATCACAAAGGAATACGGCCAAACCCGTCTACCATCGGTACGATATTGAAGCAGAAGGAGCTCTTAAAAGGTATGCTTTTATAATTTTAAAGGGTTTAGGGGGTAGTATTGGGAGCCTTGAAACAAATCATGTGTTTTACATGGAAAATGCAGTTCAACTTACGAAAAATGCAGGTTACGAAAAAGCTCTGGAACGGATTAATTTCATAAGGTGAGGTACCACTGTAATACTAAAACTTCATAAAACAAAGAAACTAACCACAACAGATGAGAAGAGGCAAGGATCCCTTTATTCCAAAAAAAAAAAAACCAAACAGATACATTTGAAGAAGAAAGTCAGTTACAGCAGTCCATCAAACATCCTACTTTCCCTAAATCAGTCTGTCTCACTGTCTGTCTGCAAAAACACCCATTGACTTCCCCTGCTATATACGCTTCAATAATGCTGAGTCAGTTCCTCCAGCCTGAGCAAACCTTTCATTATATTCGCAGTTTAAGGCCTTTATTTTCATTCCTTTCCCATTTTCCCATTATTTTTCCTTGTTATCCTTTTACCACCCTTAATAGACACAGTTTGCATCTCAGCTCGCGCACAGCATCATGGGATCTCAACTACCAAACATGGCAGAAGTAAACCTTGATGTGGATGAGAACTGCACTATCGATGCGTTTAATTCATGGAAAGTTCCCAACGTTCAGGCGTATTGTATATGTAGGGGTCTTCCCGATTGTTCCCGCAAACATAAAGATGAACTTTTTTTCAAGCCAGTCTGGTCATCTGGCGATCACTTTCGGAAACAATGGCCCGCATCCGGATGATCAGGACTAGTCGGAAGCAACAGATTTTGTCCGTTGCATCGGAAATCCGTTAAAGCAAAGTCCGTTATGTGGTGATGGAGGACATGAAGGTAGTTGGAGTAAGAGTAGAAGATACAGAGGATAGAGTGAGCTGGAAGCGGATGGTTTGCTGTGGTGACCCCTGAAGCGAAAAGCCGAAAGGAGAAGAAGAAGAAGTCGATGTTTGGTTTTGAATTCATTCACATATTGTTTGAAATAGATACGCCATGTTTACTTTGACTTTTTGTTAATATTATTAGTTAATGTTCTTGCTTTCAGAGAAATACTGTAACTGTCAGCATTGTCACCAGCCATATATCATTGGAAGTGCCTTTCAACAAGGTTCATCAGTAAGTTACTTCTTGAATTGCTGTTCTGGACAGAAAATTGGTCTCCGGTGTAGATTTGTAAAACCGAACTATATGTATCAGTACAACAACATTTTGTGTTCAGAGTTACAATTAAAATATGTACACAATTTATAGCATCTGGATGAGGATTGGTGGTGTCTATCTGTTGACCGTAGCATTTTCATCTTCTTAAAAATTACCACAGGAAATGTTTTCATATTATGTGTGTGAAGTTACATCGGGCCCTCAATAAAATAAGTTCATATGGTGGTGCCACCAGTCATGGGAACTGAATTCCATGAAAAAAAATACAATATGTTTATGGATCATATATTTAAATATTCCTTATGAACTCAGAGTTTTTTTGTGCGATGGTACTTCAAATGTCTGTTTCATCAGTGTACCTAATGCTAAATAATTCCAGTATTTTATTTCAGTCAATCCTGCATCAGCTTGCCCAGATGAGGAACCTGGTCCCTAGACCTCTTGTTGGATAATACAATTCACATTTAATTCTTATGTTGCATTTTAGATGGGTGAGTAGCATATTAGCAAAGCGTGGAATTTCCCAGCAGGTGCTAAACCTGCTTCAGTCAAAGGCAGCAGCTGATTCAAGAAACCACAGCTACTGCAGCATCATGCCTGATGGAATGTCTCTGAGGAAGCATCTCGACAGGGATCCAAAGCATCAAGAGATGGTTGGCTTTGTTGACCTTGGTGCAGGGTCACTGGAAGGTGGTGCAGGAGAGGCTACTGAGGCACTTGTTGTTCTGGCTGTTGGCCTCCGGGGACGGTGGAGAGTGCCTGTTTCATATTTTTGAACCAATAGTTTATCAGCAGAAATCCAGTGTCAGTTGTTATTATCTGATATGTGTGCACTGTATGATTGTAAAGGACATGTTTTGGCTCTTGTTATGGATGCTCATACTACAAATCAAAAAATGGCAACTCGTTTAGGCTGTTCAATTGTACATGATAATATCAATAGTAGTTTTCCACACCCATCTGACAGTTCTGGTAATATACATGTGTTCTTTGATGCTTGTCACCTGATTAAAAATGTCAGAGGTGCACTTCGTTCTTTAAGTGAAATTAAAACGTCTGCTGGTACAGCTAAATTTTTGCAGGAACTTCAAGCTTCTGAAGGTTTATGTGCTGCAAACAAACTTACTATTAAACATATTCACTTCCAAAAGCAGACAATGAATGTGAGGTGAGCAGCACAAACAATGAGTTCTTCAGTAGCTGCTGCTTTAAGGTGCGGACGTCAAATAGGCTGTGATGATTCTGATGACTTAAGGGAAAGCAAATTTTGTATCTGTTATTCATCATATGTTTGATACCTTCAACAGTCGTTTGCCTTGTGCAAAAGGTTATAAAAGTCCACAAAGGCCAGAAGATCTTGCTTACACTGAGAGGTTTTCAATGCAAAGTCGGTGTGACTGAGTATGACGGATATGTCTGGTAGAAAGGTGTGTTCTGGGAAGAGAAAGATTGGTGTAAGTGGTTTCTTGTGTAACATTGAGAGTATCCTCAAATTGTCTCAGGAATTGTTAATGGGTCAAAACCCTGTATAGAGCTATTTTTTGACATACAAGTTGGGGCTGATATGGTTGTACCTGCAATCTCTTTTGATTCAGCTCTCTGTGCTCACACATACAGTGTTACCAGACCTGAGCCCAGTGCATTTGTTTCGGGAATCTGAGAATATATTGCTGGATGGGTCATGCGTGCAATCACAAAGATGATTTCTTGCAGGTAGAAGATATCTTACTTCTTGTAAGGAGCCCAGTTGTGTTCTCCCCTAAACTGGTACTGAGATGGCATGTGCATGTGCTGTACAGATGTTCGGCAATTCTGCATCAATATCCGAGGTGAACTTGTACCTATATCTCAAATGGGTTCATTGTTAACATAACAAGCATGTATGTAACTGGTCTGTTATTGTGTATACTGTATCTGTCATCTATAAAAAAGTATCATGTGACTACTGCTCATTTACGATATCATATTACATGTGTAGCTTAACTGTAAGAGTTTGTGGTTATAAGTGTATAGTGCCGTTATTTACAAAAAGTGTCCGAAAAATTGTTTGTAATTTGTGGAACATATCAATTGAAATCCCTGATACACTATACTGGACGAAGAAAAGAGAGGTGGGCGTGGCAGTTGACGTGTTTGGCATGGGGAATATTATTAAGGTCTGTACCTCCTATTATGTGTCGATGTATCTTCCAAAACCTTCCTGGGCATGCTGCAAATGTTCAGATTATTATACTCATGTCTGTAGGGATCCAAAACATCCCAAGTATTTCGATTTATCGCATCGTTCTCTCTATCGACGTGTGTCTGCTTACCAGCTTTTTGCCCTAACCGGAAGTCTGAGCCTATTGACCACGGCTGCATGCATAATACATGCAGAGCACGCAGTCTCGCGTTTCCTTCACGTCATTGGTTTATATGAAATAGGCGATCGATTTACCCCGGAAGTGATAAGCTGAGTGACGTTTTTTCGACTTCAGCGTGTTCGAAATACGAATTGGGACTAGCTATATTGTTCGAATTTAACTCGGAGTCTTCACGACTGGAAGTAGGAATTTCAAATTAATGGAGCGTTCACTTTGAATTTTACAGGTTGAAGTTACATACGCTGACGGCGACTGAAAGGCAGTAGTATAAATTCTCCTCTCCTTTAAGAGACCGGCAGGCGTTCTTCTTAGAATCTTTCACCAAGCAATTTGATGAATAAAATGTTATCATTAGACTTTCTGGATGATGTTCGGAGGATGAATAAGCGTCAGGTGAGAATTTGACACCACATTCCCGCACACTGTACACTCGGGCAATTTCTCTATTCAATATCTCGTCCGTATATAGATATATAGATATATATCTATATCTATATCATGATGAGTTTAATAATCCTGTAAATAATGATGACTGTTTAAAACTTGGGTGCACGTGAGGAGAAATCGAAGAAAGGAGAGGATCCGGGCCTTGTAATGCAAATCTGAACTCTGCAGAAGCGGAAATGAACAAAGAGAAGCAGTTTACAAATAAAGTTTGAAACGGTGAGATTCTGCTGATGTCGTGATAAATAAACTGAGACGGGATGTATAAAGAGTGTCTGGAGTGATACAGAGGTTTCTCACTCGACGCTATATGAACACGTCATCCGAACAGATGTGCACCGGAACCTGGTGTTCGCTTCCCCCACCGACATCCACAGCACATTCATCTCATTCAGCTCCACAAATGACAAGTCAAACGGGGACAGTTCATTCAATGGAAGAAAACAGAAATCTTAGTATATTTATAACATGAGAGAAGTGCTGGGTTAAACAGAATGCTGGTCGGATTAGACAACTTACAATCAATTAAATGTAGATATCTAATTTGTGGGACAGTGATGGTCTAGAGCAGGGGTGCTCAATCCTGCTCCTGGAGATCTACCTTCCACATGACTTTATCTCCAACCCTAATGTGGCCCATGTGACATGCAAGATCCAGTCAGGTCTTGATTAGATGATTGGATGGTTAGGTGGTCATGATTAGGGTTGGAGTGAATGTCTTCTGGAAGGTAGATCTCCAGGAGCAGGATTGAGCACCCCTGGTCTAGTGGATAGGGTGCAGGATCGCTGATCCTCAGGTTGGGGGTTCGAGTCCCCACACCGTTGTCATTGCCCCCCTCTCCCAGTGCAGCTAACTGCCAGGCCACGTCTCTCACCGTGGTGTGAGGCATGGAAAAGAACCATTGCCGACTTTCGTGAAGACGAGGCTGCAAAGCTGTCAGCGTGTTCCTGTCACAACCCTTCAGCAAGGGACAGAAAGGGCATCCGACATAAAAACCCATGCTAAGTCAAATGTGCGCATCAGATGATTTGCTGTGGCGACTCTCTAGAATGAGAAAAGGCCGGAAGGAAGGAAAAAAGCAGAAGTTTTTTTTTTTTTTTTTTTTTGGGGGGGGGATCATATGAATGCTTTATAATCACATTCCTGTCATAAGGGTATCCCTTACAAATCACAGATGATCATATATCAGATTTTGGCATTGTGGTAAAATCCCCACAGTGGATTTATGAATAAAAATGATGATTTCAGATAATACAAGTTTTTTCTTGAACACATTTCCCCACGCAGGTACAATGTGACTTTAAACATTGAGTGAAACATTGAACATAATCCCCAGAATGTAAATTTATTTTCGCACCTATCTTAAAAATCAACTGAGTTGATTTTATTTTATTTTTTAATTGCACCCCAGTGGAGATGGGATTATTATCCTCTGTTGATTCTTCACTGAAATGTTTATAAGTTTCATGTTATTGAATATTTCGTCAATCTATATTTCATTTTCTTTCCTTTTATATCGTGATCATATTTTTTCCCCTTTTAGGGCAGTTTATTTTTTATATCACATCCTGATCAGATCTCACCTTGTTGTTGTTGATGTCCTTTTCAGCTGTATTACCAGGTGCTGAATTTTGGCATGATTGTGTCTTCAGCCTTGATGATTTGGAAAGGCCTGATGGTTGTAACTGGAAGTGAAAGCCCAATTGTAGTTGTTCTCAGGTAAGGCCATTTTAACTGTGTTGAATAGTTTTGATGATTATGGTCCATGCTGTTTCTGCAGTGAAAGTGGTCATGCTTATGAGTCAATGTAGTACAGACGCTCCCCGACTTACGTTCATCCGTTTTATGTTTTTTTCGATCTTGCGATGTTGGTTTTTTTTCCCCAAGAAAAAGTCAAATTTTGAGTTTAGACGTACCTACGTAGAACGCTGAGGTAATGATGCAATGACGCTGCATTCATTGTTTACAAACTACAGACTGAGTGTGTGTGTGTATGTGTGTGTGTGTGTATATATATATATATTCTGCTCACGAACATAATTAGTTCCCAGAAAGTGTGTGTGAGGCGAAAAGTTCGTCTTCCGAACATTTATTTCCCATAAGAAACCATTAAAATGAGAATAATCCGTTCCCAGGTCCCCATAAAACATAATTTTCTACTAAATAAGCCTTAAAACTACACAAATATACCTTATTTTATGTATAATAAATGTGCTATTGTATTGTAATTAAATAAATAAACTGTACTGTATAATAAAGTGGTTTTATTTACCTTTGTGATGGTAGTTGATGGCTTGATGGAATGGAGTGGGAGGAGGAGGGAGGGAGGGACTTACTGTTTGGAAGGAGTGTTTGGAAACGCCTACTGTTTGGAAACACCCTTAGCCACACACGCACCCTTAATAGCTTCCTTGTTCTTAAGGATGGGAGCAATGGTAGACTTAGCGTACTGGTACTGGGACGCTGAGTCACACAAACGCACACCTCGTTCGTGTTTTTCAATGATCTCCGCCTGTGGTGGGGTCTTTTTCGGTCCCATAATAGCAAAAGTACACTCAATATGGTCCAAAATGTCTAGCAAACACAAACCACTTCCGCACTCAAAGAAAGGGGGTGGCTTCTCGTGGCCGTCACCGTGGCGCTGTTCGACCGCGTGGTTTGATTCGTCCGCCGAAAACTAGTTCGTCAGCAGAGACTATATGCTCGCAAATTTAATGTTCTTGAAGCGAAAAGTTCGTGAGCTTAAGCGTTCGTCAGCCCTAAAATACAGGAAAACTGCATACAGTAGGCCCTTGACATTCGCGGGGGTTCGGTTCCGAGCCCTTCCGCGAATCGAGATAATAAATAATGAGGCGATTGCTCCAGCGGGCTACACGGCCTTCATCCCCTGCAATCCCAAGCGCCGGAGTCGTCGTTCGGCCCCTTCCCGCCTGGGCTTCTTGTCCGCTGGGGTGCGGCTTGCATTGAGCTGCCTACCAGAGCATATTAGCTCTGCTAATAGCATCTTAGCTCTGCTAGCCGCATCCCAGCTAACAAGCCCAGTTGTTCATGCTTAGTTATACATGCCTGAGGATACTCCGATCTTACAGCTGTAGTAGAGTCGACCGGTCGTAGACGAGCATAGAGCAAAATGTGAACAAACAAAACAAATTAAAACGAACAATGAAACAATTTGACTCTGAGAACTTCTATCGTGAGCTGCTATCCTATGGGCGCTCCATGCTAACCCCCCAGGTGGAGTTCTTGGAGGCTTAGTGAGCACTTCCGACCATACTACTTGAAAATATTCAGTCCCTGCGAAACAAGATGGATGAGCTTCATGCTCAGATTGCAGGGCAGAGGGATCTACAGGACTGTGTTTCTGTGAAACATGGCTTGAGGAGAGTACACCCAATCAGGCGATTATACCAGCCGGCTACACGGCCTTCATCCCCTGCAATCCCAAGTGCCGGAGTCGTCGTTCAGCCCCTTCCCGCCTGGGCTTCTTGTTAGCTGGGATGCGGCTCACATTCAGAGAAAGCCGTCGTTTCTCAGAAGAAAGTCTTATTTCTTCGGAAGAGACATCCAACGTTTTCTCTCGCTTAGCCAGAGAAAAGGCAGTGTTTGAGTGGTATTATCGAGCTTAACTGGTAATTAAAACACACACAAAAAGAGGCTGATTGACAACTTGTGCGCGAATGAGGAAAAATGGGGTGGGACATCAGCTCAACCAATCAGGAGAAAGGAGGACAGCCATTGGCTGAATTTGAATCACGTGCCGGTTGCTCGGCAGTCAGCGAATACTCAAACCGTGGGTGCAAAACCGCGAGTAATCAAGGGCATACTGTATAACATATTTTCAAAATGTTCTATGTGAAGACTTTATAATTCAAGTCCACTACAATTCAAAATAAACATAAAA